>JAKSZU010000001.1:236336343-236950060 GCA_026018925.1 Tupaia tana
TAGGCAGTGGGAGACTTGAGAGACAAAGAGTCTTGTGAAAGAAATTTTGTTTGGGATTATATGTTTTTATATCAAGAAAAAGTGAATCCGAAATGATCCATTTTTGTTTGTAATGTAGATCGTGGATCCCAGTCAGATTCTGGAAGGGATCAACTTGTCAAAAAGGAAAGAACTGCAGTGGCCTGATGAGGGAATTCGGTTGAGAGCTGGGAGAAACAGCTGGAAAGACTGGAGCCCTCAGGAGGGCATGGAAGGCCATGTAAGTTCTCCCGGGAAGGTAACTGGACTCTGACTCCCTCGTGCATGGTTCCATCTGATTTACGCTTTGTGTTTAATCGTCAAAAAGAACGCTACTTCTAATCCTAACTGGGGATAAGAGTTTCTGAGTACATTTGAGTCCACTGTTAATTTCTTGTTTTGTTCTGACTCATTAGGTGATTCACCGTTGGGTGCCTTGCAGCAGAGATCCAGGGACTAGATCCCACATCGACAAGGCAGTGCTCCTGGTCCAGATTGATGACAAATATGTGACTGTTATTGAAACTGGGGTATTAGAACTTGGGGCTGAAGTGTGAGCCAGTGTTTTATAGCTACATTTCATTTCCCTCTCGATTCCAAGACTTTGGAAAAAGAGGAATATACGGAAGATGCCCACAGGTTATCACTTTGACCCCATGTGGGAGAGACTTGAAAAAAGAGTGGGCTTGGTTAATTAAGCGCCTCTCCTTCACCCTGACCCCCGTCACTGTCTCTATCCCAAATAAAGCTGAAATATTTTTTTAAGTTAGCTGCCGAGAAAACATTTTGCATGAAGGATAAAGTTCTGTTAAATTACATCCTTAAAAAAAGTTTTTCCTATGCATTGCCTATGCTTTAAATCAACGAACTCGTCATTTCTAAACTATGATCTCATATTTTTCTAATTTCTTTGCCAAAAAATAATTGCCATGTTTTGTCATAGAACATGAAATCCATTTACCTTGATTTTTAAAAACACACCAGTGTAGAAACATTCAGTTTGACACATAGCAGTATGAAAGTTTAATGTACAGTGAAAGAGACTATGAACAGACAGATTTATCTTATTCCTTGAGCGCTAAAACTTTAAAGAAAAACTGCACTAATTTTTTACAGCAATGCACTAAAGTCTGAGATTTCTCAGAACATTTATTTATATATAAAAATAAAATACCATTATTTAAATTGCCTTTGGGATTACCCCCTCCCCTTTTCCTTGAAAACATAGGTAGCAGGAACTGTGCTGCTCCTTTTTCTGTTAGTAGCCTATGCCTCGTGGCAGCACGTCGGATGTTTTCTTTACAGTGAGCACTAGATCTTGAGATCCACATAGCTTCGTCATTGACATTCCCCAGAGCTGATGGTCACGTGAACACTACTGCCAGCTCCTGTGTCCACACCCGAGATGACCTCCGACCAGCGCGTGAGCCCCTGCACTCTGCTCCCCTCTGTCGGGCAGGCTCCACTGGGGTCTTCTCTGGGAAGAAAATAACATTTGCTCTTCAAAGAAGATGGTCATTCAAGAACTTAAAGAAAATATTTGATTTCCTTTTATTTATTTTAAGAGTTCCTAGCTCTCAAAGTTCTTCACATGCAGTTCAGTTAACCAAGTGAAATTTTTTTCAAAGTGATCCAAATGGTGCAGTTCTTACTGTCATATCCCTTTTGAATAACTTTGCTTTTTGTTTTCCCCCCTCTTCTTTGTCTATTACTTGAATTTTATTTTCTATAATTTATAGTGTGTAGCTGTAATTTGAAATATTTATAACTGTGAAATTGACTTAATTCATATATTGTCTCATAACTTAAATTTTTTTTAAAACGTGTATTCAGGGAAATATATAACTCAGATTTACAATCGAGCTACATGGGAACTGCAATTTAGATTTAATTTGTAACTTGTAGCATATTTTTTAAATCCTCAAAAAAAATTTTCCCTTTTGATGTGAAACTCCAAAGAAAATTGTGCACCTCCTCTGAGCATTTAGGAGCAGCCATCTTTCTACCACCACAAATAGAACATTAAAAAAAAAAAAAGGCAGATAAAATTAGCTCCAATAATACATTTTATTTCACCCAGTATATCTAAGGTATTACTATTTCAACATGTGGCACTAGCTGTATTTCAAGTACTCAGTAGCTGCGTGTACCCAGTGGCTACTGTGTTGGACAGCACAGGTTTAAAGAATCTTCTGAAGAGAGGACAGGTTAATGTAGATCTCATAGTATAGCATAACATTGCAGTAGAAGGAATGCACACCGCAAATTTAAATAGCTAATAGAATCTTACTGCATTTCTCCTTAAGACCTTTTTATTTTCTCTTTTTCTAATTTAAAATTTTTGTGGTCATTCAGCACCTAATGTGCCTTGTGTTGACATCTCCATAGACTTCACACCTTGCAAAATTTACTATCTAAAAATACTGGTCAGGTGATTTACTGAGTCTTTATTCAGAAGTTCCCTTTCTGAATTGACCATTTAAAAATGTATTTTCCTGATTCTGTCACTGTATTCTGTATTTGCCTCATTTGGGCAAATCTGTAGTATGCCATTTAGGTTCAGTGTCACTGTTTTTCTGAAACTGAATATATGACCTGTCTATATACATATTTTTAAAATCTTCTCAAAGGAATTATGTCCCTGCACGTTCCCTTTCTGAAATAAATACTGTCTTTTAATTGCCTAGGTTAGCAATAAGTAGTCTTTCTGTTTTAGGTGGAGGATAATTGATTTTCCCACACAGGAAAAAAATCTGAATTTCAGATGACTCAATCAGAAGGGCTAGAATTATTTTTATTCCTAGTCCCTTGCCCTTCAAAAATTGTTAAATACATCACATACTCTGAAAAGTCAGATTTCAAATGGAAGACTAGATTTTATATAGAGTCTGTGTTTTGGGTCTTGAGTTGGACAGCAGTTGATGGACAACTTCTCAAAACAAGTTGGACTTTGTTATCATGTAACTCTTCAATTAGAGAATTTATAAATTAGGATTCCAAAGAGAAACCCTCTTCTTATTTTTTAAGTCTGAAGCTAAGTCTTTAAAGTCATAATACTTTTCTGATTGCATCAAGGAACATAGTGATAATCAAAGAAAGATTCTTATTTTAGTATTTTGCTCTTAATTATCATATAGAAATAAATATACTTTTCATTAATTAGATTGATCGTAAATATTTTGTTTCTAGCTCCTCCTCCCCCCTTGGAGAATAGTGAGAATATGCATTTAGATTCTCTGCTTAACTGCTTTTTCATTGATGTGCAAGATACCAGCATACATTAGTGTCTTAAAATTGCCAAAACTTTCAGAGTTCCATAACTAGAAAGTAAAAGATGTAATTAAAACACTTTTTAAAATTTATTTCCTTCAAATAGAGTTGTATGGTTAAAATCCTTTCTGGTTTTTCTTGTTTGATTCCCCACCTCCTTTGAGAGAAAGACAATCCTGGAATGAATTATAAATTGTTGCCTTTTCTCCCTTTTTTTGCTCTAATTCAGTGGCAAAAATATTTTATAACTTCAAATTAAGCTTTTGATTAATCTTTCAACTTATATGTTGTTGTAAATCCTTTTTATACCATTTTCAACACTTGATAAAACTTTAAATGTTCTTTTTGTGAAAAATCTTTAATTTTTCCAAGAGTCTAGATTGAGAAAAGATGTTGATATTTAAAGAATTTGGGAGAGTAGATGGCCAGGCTATATGTATATTTTTAAAATAAGAGGATAAGAGGAAATTAATTATCTTTTAGGAAATTAGTGAACAACATAATAGTGGTTTTTTTTTTTCCTCTTTTGAATTTCTGTTACTGGAGAATTCAATTCCGTTAGATTTGAAGTATTTTTCAAGTATATCTAAAATACTTCTACTAATCCTTGAAAGAGATGTAGTCAGTATTTCCAGCCTCAGTGAGAAAAGGAAGATTACTCTGTGTACTAAAATGCCAGGCAATGAAAAAGATTTTATGTAGGAATCTATAGCTTATTAAGATGTAGTTTTCTTTCTGGATTATCTTTTTCCATCTCATATCAAAATATAAAAAATAGCCTCACATCTAAACAAGGATAATGTAGCCTTAATAAATTCCACTTTGATTCTGAGCAGCATCCTTCAGCCTCTGCTGAGAAATGCCTCATGTGGTGGATTGAAATGCTGAATCATTTGTCTAGAGCTAGGTCTTTTAAACTTATGATTTGCCCAGTGTCTACAGTTGTCTCTTTCTTTTAGCTAATTTACAAACATCCTTTCTCCTAAATTAATGTATGACTTGAGAACAAGTTAATAGTAATTTTTTGCAAGCATTCTTTGAATTTATATTAACTAGCTATTAAACTATAAAGTGCTGCCAGATTAATTTTATATTTATTTTAATTACTTTTTCATGAATATGGACAAAACCCTTTCTGGGTATTTTTTGTTTGTTCATTGTTAAGTCCTCAGTTTTTATTCTTGTTTATAATGTAACATAAATATATAAACTTACTTTTAAATGCTGGACAGAGACCCAGTAAACTTTTTCTTTTGGTATGATTGTTCAGATAATGTAAAAATATCTTTTATTCTAGAGGCTTTTCCTTTCATTCAAAAATGTGTGGAGAGAATAATGTCAACCAAGGCTTTTAACTTTTTGTTTCACTCCTATGTGAATATTGAGTTTTACCTATCTGGGAAAAGAGGAAAATTAGGTAATACGTTGTATTGCATAAATGTTAATATTACAGTGACTATGTATAGCTTTTTTTTCCCTCTCTTTTTAAGTATTAAAAACCAGCTCCTGTTATCTTCATCTCTCTTTTTTTAAGAAACCTGGTTGATATGCACCTGGGCCTTCTCATTTTTAACTTATTAAATGTTTAGGTAAGAACTCTGATTGGAGAAGAATTAATTATTATACAAATAGATCTGGTAGGACATGAGTGGCGTATAAATTTTGCTTGAAACAGAAGTATGTTTTCTGCTTTGAATCACCTCTCCAAAGTCATCTGTCTAGAATTATGTGTGATAAGAATTTCTCCTTATTGCCTATAAGCCACATGTTCTTTCTGAATTAGGGCAATAACTTCTATTTGTGAGCTGAACTTCATTATCTGCCATTCTGTGGAATCAACATAACATTCTTTGGGGGGATAGAGCTGACCATCACTGCAAGGTTATATGACAACTTTGTTCTAATACGTATACCTATTATATAGGGTTATATCTTTTTTTCTTATGCCTCAGCTCTATGTGTGATAGTTTATGATTCAGCAGAGCCACGCTAAGAGAAACAAAGGTCTTCTAACACTGTGATGAGGATTCGTTCCTGGGTGTTGCCTGCACAGATCACAGAGAAGTAGTACAGAATGAGATAGATGGCTGCTCTGGATGACTCTTGGGTTTAGTGTACTTGTGGATGAACACAATTTTTTTTTTTTTTTACATAGGATGCTTGATTCTATAACCAAAACAATAGAAGTGGTGGCGGGGGGCTTATGTCTGCTCATGCTTTCCAAAAGCTTATAGTTTAAGTCAAAATACATTGTAAACCTGATTATTTTAACCCTAAACAAGTCTGGCAATGAGCTCTGCATGAGGAAATGGAAGGAAGAAGATTAAAAATGGTTCAGGAAAGTAGATGTAAGGAAGGAAATGCATTTCCCTTTTCTGATAATGGGCTCTGGAAAGTATTCATTGCCTTTACCAGCATTCATTGTAAACCAGAGGTAAGGATATGTGTACTTGCGCGTGTCTGTTGAGTGTGTGTGTGTCTGAGTGTTATTCCAAACAGCTTGTAAATACTGTAGTTGTTTAAAATGGAAAATAAAAGCTGAGATTTTGGTCTTTTTTTTTCCCCTTTTGGCAAAGATATTGCATCAAAAATACAGTATTGACAGTGGATAAAACACGGAAAATAAAATTTTTTTTCATTTTGCCTTCTGTCCATTTTTGTCAAAGTAAGAAAATAGAATTAGAATGCACTGTATTAAGCTCTGTACAGAATATTCCTACATGGTCCCAAAGTTTTCATCAAACAGAAGCTTTGGCCTATAAACAAATGTCAATTTATTTATATACATATTTCATGTTAAAAGAAGATCTTTTTCACAGTTTCCTATCTGAATGTTACATATTGATAATATAACAGTAGATGGAACATAAAAAGACAAAAATGTGTATGTGTTCAATTATACACTAAATTACAATACCAAGAAAAGGAAAAAACATTTGGATTATGGTCAGCAGAATCAGACAAGGGCTGACTTGTTCATTATGGGATGTGTACTAACCTAGCGATTTCACATGCAGTACTTGAAGAAAATGCAAACCTACTTACAGTTAGAATAGGTGTACGTTTTTGGTTAAATAATTTATTAAGCCTTTAATGCATCAGCTTAGCTATTAGTAACAACTGTAACCAGCAAGGTACAGATGCCTTCTGTATCAGAGTCCCACACAATCTGGTCTTCCTTCTGACACCACAGTGGCACAACTGAAAACACAGTGATTGGTATTTAGTCATAAAGGACAGTATTTCTGTGCAGTGACATGAAACGTGCTGGTTAAATGAAGCACATCTTCAAAGGAATTGAAGAGGGAATATGTGCTGGCTAGCCAGAGAGAGAACTCCTCCCCACCCTGCTGCTGCAATAGGATATGGTCATGTTGCAATTCCTTTTCCTCCATTTCTCATCCTGTTGGGACTTTGGGCACACATGCGCATGCACCTGTCATGTTTTTCAAGTTGTTGGGGCTGGAATTTCAATCATGGTTGGCTATAGGAGATCTGGTTCCCAATGCACAGGGCTTACCTGCTGCACTGTGCAGCCAGCCCTGGAATTCAAGAGACTGCGGACATGAAATCTAGTCCCCATAAAACCTCTTCCATGTTCGTAAAAGTGCAGTTTATTTGGAATTTTTCCTCTTGAAGGTTTTAACTTTTTTTTTCTTTTACTTTTATTCCATGAGTTTCACCATGTGGTTGCATTTCCCCCTGTTGGGTGGAAAACAGCACCTTGTAAAGTAAGAGCATGGCTGCACAGTGCTTCCTGGGCGTTTCATCAGAACTCCTTGTATGAAATCTTGATTTTATTATCCCCCTTTCATGTGTGCTTATTAATGGCAACTAAACATAATTAAATCTCATACCATAGAAAACAGTCATTTGATGCAAGAGGATTGATTTCTAGATTGCTTTGTAATTTTTCAAGATATAACAACTAATGACTAGAGATGAATCTATCTTGTTTGGAAGACATTTAAGAAACCCATTTGGTTTCTGTGCCCAGTATACTGCCAGGAAGGAGAAGTCCCTTAGTACAGGGTTCCTTTTTGCTTTCAGGAATATTGTATGGATGCATACACCAATTGCTCCATACAAGAATACTCCAGATCTCTGGTCCTATCTTGAAGCAACTGCTCTTGACCTGTTTTTGACCAGATAAAATCAACAGTCCCAGGTTAGCACTGAACTTAAGCAGGCACCTGGCAGTGCCTCTGTGTTTGTAATACTGTTAATGAGTTTACTCTCTGCTAATAAGTTTATCACCCACCACTTCTCAATTATATACTAGTTAATACAGTATGCCACAATTGTCACCTTGGTAACTTTAGTGAATGGCCAAAGTAAGGTGCACCTTTCTTTAGACAAGATGCAGATGTCTCTAAGTTATAAATTTGGAAGTGGCCACGTGTGTAAATTTGCAATACGAAGCAGCATCATTTTAAATGATGAATTCCAAATATTACTTTACTTGGGCTGTTTACAGTTGCAAGAAAGCCAACACCCAGTTCAAAGATGTGGAAAGGAGCTCACTACAAATTGAAAGGTAGGTCGGGCTTTCAGTATTGGTTTAGTTGTTACCCAGCTCTGTGTACCTGTAGTTTCCTCAACTCTTTCCTTTGTGTGCTGACTTTCCTTTTCAGGTACAACCCAGCTTCTGTAGATACCATTATCCAGAACGAAACACTACTTCCTATTACCTCTCTTGGAAGGAAAATTTCCCAGAAGCCTCAGCATATGTCTTCTTATTAGTATGAAATTTGACATACACAAGATCCTTAACTTGTCCCTGTGTCCCGATTTTCTAAACCAATCACTGACAAGTGGGTACCATGACTCGCTTTGACAGATCAGAGCCCAGCCCTGAACCAAGACTGCATTTTCCTTTCTATTGTATATGTTTGCTATACATTGTCCACAACAGATCAGTACATTGCTTCCTAGAACGTTCCAGAATCATTTTCAAGAAACAAAAACTCAGACCACCTGAAAAATGAGTTTCTTTTAGGATGCATCTATAGGGAATAATTAGAAAGTATTCATCCAGGTGAACCCACCTGAATCTTGAATTATCTTTAGGGAAAGGCTTTTAACTATGGATTGAGTTTAAGGATTATGAACATTTTCTGTTTCTTTTGTTAGTTTTGGCAAGTTGGGTTTTTCTAGGACTGCGGTTGTCTAACATTTTGGTGTCGGGATACCTTTTCAAAACGATTGAACTCCAAAGAGCTTTGGTTTATGTGGTTTATATGTAATGATGCTTATGACATTAGAAAATAGAGCAGGCAGAGTTCTATGGTACAGTGGTAACGGGCTACTCAAGAGAAGCCAGATCGCACGTGGTGACTGCTGTTCTAACCCGCAGCCAAGTGAGCCTGAAACATGCTAGGCATGTACACGAGTGTCCAAGATCCAACAGACTGGAGGAAGGGGATCGTGTTGTAACCAGATCCTCCGGAGGATACTTTCTCTCACGCACATGAGCTCTGTCATGAATAAAGGAAAAGTAAATTAAAACAAGACATTTAAAAGATATTGTTGTTTCTAAGTTAATAAATCTATTACATGCTAACATTTTTACTTACAAACAATGCTTTCAAGTTAAAAATGTGTTAAGACACCTGGACTCCTACCTACAGTCTGTTGTATTTTGTTATTTTGATTGATGTATACTTCATACATGTATGTAGTTATAAAAGTATTTGAATAACCTTTTTAGATCATTGTGGGTATTTTGATACTATACTAAGAGTAGACAGGTTACTTTTTTTTTTTTTTAATTGCCAGAGGATGAGCGCACTTGCCATATAGAGAGGGAGAAAGCACCCCCAATGGGGCATGGTCACACCACAGCCCCTTCTACCCCACCTCTCCATCTTGGAGATTCTAGGAACACATGCACATGCACCCAGCATGTTCCCTAAGCTATCGACCAGGATGCAAATTGTAGTCGGCCATGTGGAATCCAGTTCTCGTAACTACTAGGCTATAGGGCTGGCCCAAGAGGTGGTAGTTTTTTAAAGGTTAATTGCAACGTAGAATCCTATTTGTCCTGGACTACATTAAAATCCATTTGTCATTTTGGAATGAATCTTTTACTAGTGCATACTTTTTAAGATTTTTTACTGTAGGGCACTTGCACTCACTGGAGAGACAGAGTGAGAAACCATCCTTTAGGGGGATGGCCATGCCACAATCTCTTCTCTATTCTCCTCAGGATTTGGGGCACACATGCATACACACCCATGTGAGTTTTAAGCCTCCAGGTCCATGACGTTGGCCATGTAGGAGTCCAGTGCCTTAACCACTATCTGCTGGTCCCACCCAGTGCATAATTTTGTAATACCAGTTATTGGTCACTTAGAAATATTGGTTCCCTCAGTTAAGCAGATATTCTAAATGATGACACATTTAAATTTTTGACATTTAAAAAAATTTTAAATGTTCATATGAACGTTGATCTAATCAGGTACACTTATTGGGAAGCTGTAAAACTCATAATGGAAAATACAAATTTTCTAAGATTCTAATTAATTATTTGAAAGCTCAAATTTTTATGAGTGGCACCTAATATTTTCTGTTGCTTTTCCTCAACACAAGTTCACTTTATTCATTTTTGAGAAAATATTTGTCAAATACTGAAATCTAAATAATTATAGTTTGTCTCATAGTCATTGAGGTAAAAATGGCATTCTCTGGAAAAGTAACCAGCTCATCTCCTCAGTTACACAGGGCTTTTCTTTGAGAAAACTACTTTGGTATGCTAAAGTGCTTTGTGCATATTTCTCATTTTTGCCACAGAACACTAAAAAGATGTGTTCTGAAGGAACAAGATTTAATAAAGTTAACATTTTTTTTCTGCTTCATCAATGACATTCTTAAGAGGAATTGATATGTCCCTCTGTGAGTCCCTGGGTGGTAAAAAAACACAGTGGCAACTAGTACAGTTTGGGGCCATTGCCCGATTCCTGCTGAAGCCCCTGCAGTTTACCACTGCTTTTGTGCAATCATCACAAAAGTGAATACAGTTAATAAAAGGGCAAATGACAGTTTGGTATTATCAAAGTAACTTTGACCTCATGCTACCTAAGCGAGTCTCGGGCACCCCCCAAGGATCTGTAAGCTACTGTAAGTCAGTTACAGAAATGTATACATCATGTTTTCATTTTCAGATTTATTGGCAAAAAGTAACTCAGTATTCCTTTCCATGCTTGATACTGATTATTTTTGTCTTTGCTTGACTAGATCATAGAAATTATCTTTTCAAACAACCAGCATCTTACTATGTTGCCCATTTCTGTTTGTTACACTTTATTTCTGCATTTATATTTGTTCCTTTCTTCTGCTTTCTTCTTAGTTTGCTATTTTCCTAGCCTCTTGAAAAGAAACCTCAATTCTCTGGTTTTCAGCCTGTGTTCTTTTTTATTACACCCGTTTTAAGGTGAAAAACGTCTCCATAAGCATTAGCTTTAGTTGTGTCAGACAAATTTTATTATGTCATGTTTTTATTACCAGTCAGTTCACACTTATAATTTCTATTATATCTTATTTGCTCATAGGTTAATTAGACCTATACCGGTTAATTTCCAAATATTTGGGGTTTTCTAGTCAGTTGTTTTCAGAAACTGCTTAACTAGTTAGAGGAACAATCAGACTGATCCTTTGAAATGCATATAGCCTTGCTTTTGGGCTCAGTATATTGTCAATTTTAGTAAACAATGCAATGAATATTTGGGGGAAAATGTGTATTCTGCAACTGTGAAAGAATTCTGTGCCATGTGTATCAATTCATTTAATTTTATCATTTATATTTTGTATATTTACTTTTGGTTTATAATTGTATTTTATTTCTGTTCATTCTATTAATTACCAATGTGTAGATTTTGAGGCTATGTTATTAGGTGCATTTATGTTTGGAGTATTTTTTCCTTGCTAGATTGACCCCTTTAATCATTATGAAGTGCCCTCTTTATATCTAGCAGTAATTCTTGCCCTAAAGTTAGCTTATCTGATGTTAGTGTAGCTATATCAGGTTTGTATGATATAACTTTCTGTTCTTTTACTTTCAAGTTTTCTACGTCTTACACAGATGCTCTTCAGCTTACTATGATGCTACATCCTGATAAGCCCATTGTAAACTGAAAATATCTTAACTCACAAATGCATTTAATACCTCTGATATACCAAGCAACGTAGTTTTGCCTACCTACCTTAAAAGAACACTTACATTAGCCTACAGTAGGGGTAAACCATCTAGCACAAAGCCTATTGTATAATAAAGTGCTAAGTAGCTCATATAATTCATTGATTCTGTGCTGAAAATGAAAAACGGAATTGCTCTCTGTTGCTGATTAGCACTGCAAGATTATTGTACTGCATAACAAGAGCCCCAGTAAGGATCAAAACTCAAAGTACAGTTTCCAATGCATGTCTATTGCCTTCACATTATTGTAAAATCAAACAATCGCAAGTTAAACCAAGTTGAACTAATTGCATATCAGGGACTATTTAAGGTGTACTCTTATGAACCACCATTTAGTTGGAATTTTTAATTCAGTTTGACAATTTTGAATGGAGGATATGCATATTTTAGTGGTTATCAAAACTATAACTTGTGGGACCAGCAGTTAGCGTAATGGCTATGTCGCTGGACTCCCATGTAGTCGACCGCGGTTCGCGTCCCGGACCTGGTGGCTTAAAACTCACGCCGGGCGCATATGCATGCGTGCCCAAGATCCCAAGAGGAGAATGAAGGAGAAGGGATTGCGGCATGGCTATCCCCCCTGGGGGGTGATTTCTCGCTTTCTGTCTCTCTGTCCCTCTCTCTGTCTGTCTGGCGAGTGCACGTGCTCCATAGCAAAAACCTCTCAAAAAAAAAAAAAAAAAAAAAACATAACTTGTCAGGGCCAGCAGGTGGAATGGTGGTTAAGGCCCTGGATTCCCACATGGCTGACCACAGTCAGGTCCCAGACTTATGACTTGTTTTCTTTCTCTTTCTCTCTCTCTCTCTCTCTCTCTCTCTCTCTCTCTCTCTCTTTCACACACACACACACTTTCATGAGTGCATGCACCCCATAGCAAATTTAAAAATTAAATTCTTTTTTTTTTTGGAGAGGTTTTTTTTGCTATAGGGCGCGTACGCTCGCCAGACAGACAGACAGAGAGAGACATAGAGACAGAAAGCGAGAAATCACCCCCCAGGGGGGATAGTCACGCCGCAATCCCTTCTCCTCCATTCTCCTCTCGGGATCTTGAGCACACATGCACGCACACGCGCCCGGCATGAGTTGTAAGCCACCGGGTCTGGGACATGAACCGCCGTCAACTACGTGGGAGTCCAGTGACATAGCCATTACGCTAACTGCTGGTTACCAAAACTTAAATTCATTCTTTAAGAAAAGTTATAATTCGTCTGGTCAGTTAGTACTTCACTATTTCCTGCTCTATGTAAGAGTCTTAGAACCCTTTAACCCTATCACTGTCTTTCACTCCTTCTTTCCTCCTGTTTTGTCATGCATTGGTAATTCTCCGTGTACTTTAAACTCAGGTAAAGCAAGAGTAATGCCTAGAGCGATGAAAGAGACACAGGACTGCGTTTTGCACTCCTGCAGCTCTGCTTAGATTGTGCCAAGTCCCACTACTTGTGATTCAGAAGCCAGTGCTTTTTTCCTCCTTGGTCACCACACAGTGAATTTGTTCATGTTTCCTCCTCTGTAACAGGTGTGGCGCACTGGGGTGAGGCAGCTGCTGCAGTAGCAGTCAAGAAGCAAAAGCTGGTGCAAAGGCCTTTCCAGCCCTTAGCTTAACCTTCCAGTTCATTCTAATTAAATGTCATTTCGATTGATAATCTAAGGACTGAAACATGCTTTGGGTAAAAACTCAGTGAACTTTTATCTTTTTCCTGAGCTGGGGAGAATGTCTGGAGAAGTAAATGATTTACACACTGAAATGCATAGGCTTACGGATTCATTTTGTGTGACCTTTGACTTTTTCTTTGAAGATATGGGGCCAGGGGACAGTAGGCAAAAAATAGTTTCCCTTGGATCATCTGCTTTCCTTCCTGGAAACCGGAAAACTATTCAATTACACAAGTTCCAACATGTCCCTCATTAACCTCTCTGTTTCTCAACCTGTATTAGGTCACTGTCTTGAAATTCAGGTCAGGAAGGAAACCTACAGGTGACTTGGACAAAAATAATGACAGCTAGTGAAACAGGGAAAGCATCAATGGCTGTAATAATTAGATGGTTTGGCCAAATCACCAAGGCAGGTACAGGGTCCCCTGCCCAAGGTCAACAGCAAATGTCATGGACACTGAACACTGGACCTGAAAAATGCAAGACCCTCAGTTCCTGCTTTCCTAGGCAACACAGAGAATAAAGTCGAAATTAGGATGCATTTTTTCATAATGAAATTTTTATTAATAGTACATCCTAGCTAGATTTGTACAAGGTATGTTTCAGATAAATGAGAAAGTTGACATAAGAGTTTGAATTAATGTGATGAAAGAATTTCAGACTGGCTATTCAAATATGGTTGGGTTTAAGGTTTGTTAGAAGTCAGTACTTTGATTTTATTGGAATTAAATTTTTTAAAAACTTAATTTTTCTGAGAACCTGAATTAGCCCCACAACCAAAAATGGAAATGGAAGCAGTAGAAGATCAATATATTGATCAACATGTCAGTGTATTGATGAATAATTCTAGAGATTTAGGACACTCCCACCTCATATCAGAAGATAGCCAGTAGGCCACATTGGCATGAGAAGTTAGTTTTTGAACATACAAATACAACACAAGAAGTGTGCTTTCTTTCTTGGCCTGGAAATGCATGCCTTACAATTTTCTACTTTTCTAATAATAGTGTTTTTTCTGACTCTGGTAAACACTGTCAAAATTTGGCCTTTGACTTCCTTTCACTAGACTCCAGACAGGCCACGTTTCTTCTGTTGTTACATGCTTGCTTCAGAATTTCATATAACTTTGTGAGGCTCATTTTTCTTTCATATTCAGTGTCCATATCTACGTAAGTGCTCTAACTGGATGCCTGAAACACCCCACCTTTTCTGCTACAATTGCAGGGACTGGAGCTCAATCAGAGGTGTGAATTTTGCTAGTCTTAAGACTCGGAAAGTGTTTTACGGTTCAGAGGATATCACTGGGCAGATTTCCTATTTTCTTACATTTCCAGAAGAAGAATTACATTACCCTCCCAATATCCCATCAATTTGTAAGAGGGGAAACTATATCAAACTGTTTCTCCTTGTATTAATTTTTTTTTTTTTTAGGTTTTTGCCTTAGGTATGTTCACTGGAGAAAGAGATGAGAGGGAAAGTGAGAAATCACCTTCCAGGGAGGATGGCCATGCCCCAGCCCCTTTTCTTCATTCTCCTCCTCGATTTTGAGCATCCCCACATACAGGCCCCCAGCATGCTTTTCAAGCTGGCAGGTCTGGAGCTCGAGCTGCTGTTGGCCATGTGGGAGTCCAGCACCTTCACCACCACCACACCACCTGCTGGCCCCTTTCCTCACATCTTTTAAACTAACAGCATACCCAGTCATATGCCACATCATGAATAAATGAATGAATAAATAAAATTTTAAAAATAATTCTTTGAAAATAAAAAATTTGTATGTACAAAAAAGTCCCATGACCTCACGGAACTCAAAGGTAGAAACCCTAAGCCAACGGGAGTGTCGAGACAGAGCTGGAACCTCGATACACTGTGGTGTGAGTGGGCCGATGTGGCCGACAAGGCAAGGTAATCTTTGCTATAATGAAGATTTTTTTATCCCTTTGGAACTCATACTTTTCTTCCTTTAAGACACTCAAATCTTTGGCTCAAAGGAGACAACTTCTTCCTAAATAAACCTAGTGTTAGTGCCCTTCCCATCTGTGCTTGCCCCTTGCCCCTTGTCAACAGTCTCTCTCTCTCTCTCTCTCTCTCTCTCTCTCTCTCACAGACACACACACACACACACACACACACACACACACACACGTGAGCTGCCCATACACGTGCTGCACACAATGATTACACAATGACTAGAGGTGGAAATTAGGAACAGTTGAGATGATCCCCTGCAGGCGGTGTTTCCAGCCTGGCCTATGACAACAGTGTGCTCGGGAGTGGCCTTGCTCTCCGTTTGTGAAGGAAGTCATCAGCGCTCCAGACTCAGGAAAGTTCCCAAATGTCCTTAAATAAGATCGGAAGAAAGGGAACGTTGGAGCTCTGCCTTTGCAGTGTCCTTTACAAAACCTGCCGCCAGATGGCAGTCAGGCCTCAGTCCACGCTGGGGAGAGAGTGCGTATGGGGATGTGTGATGGGGTGGGGAGTAATAGATCTAACACCTCACGGGAGAGCTGAGCAATGAAAAATAAATTAATAAAAAGCCTTTGGACCCTGTTTAAATCAGGAGTCTATACCCTGGGAGTTCTCCCAGCCACTCATCATTTCTTTATTATTATTTTTTAGTTTTTGCTATAGAGTGCATGCGCTGGCCAGAGAGAGAGAATGAAAGAAATCACCTTCCAGTCGGATGGCCACACTGCAGTCCCCTCTCCTCCAGTCTCCTCTTGGGACCCTGGGGACACACTCACATATACCCAGAGTGATCTTCAAGCTGCTGGGTCTAGGACTCAAACCGGACAGCTGGCCATGTGGGATCCAGCACTTTAACCTCTGTGCCACCTGCTGGCCCAGCACTCACCATTTCTCACTTGCACATGTATTGCTTGACCTCTGTACCTATTTACATTTGCCCCATTTGAGTTCTTTCCTTTGGCCAAATGTGGGCCCTACAGCCATGAACCTTAAATCAAAATTGCCCATTAAAACATCCCAATGGGTGGCTCAGCGATAAAATGCAATGCCCTGTGATTAAGCCATGCATGTCTAAGATTAAGCCATGCATGTCTAAGTACGCACGGCCGGTACAGTGAAACTGCAAATGGCTCATTAAATCAGTTATAGTTCCTTTGGTCGCTCGCTCCGCTCCTACTTGGATAACTGTGGTAATTCTAGAGCTAATACATGCCGACGGGCACTGACCCCTGTAGGAAGGTTGCCAGTTCAAGTCTGGAGACCTCCCTGAGGAGGGCAGGCACACACATGCCCACAATCTGGGCCGGCTAAAGCTTGGGGTAGGTTGCAGCCTCAGGACATTTGAGGTTCATGGAATGAATTAACTTTAGAAAAAAGGAAACAATAATGATACATCCAGATCTTGCAGACTTGGTATCAGGTGAAGTCCCTCGTCCCACTGAATCTCACGAGAGGCTGCCAGCTGGGCTGTAAAGCTGGTACTTCTCACAAGGAGAGGAACAGAGGAACTTGTCCAGGGACCACCAGCCGTTCCTCTCAGGAGAAAGCTACGCGAGTGCAGCCTTTAGAGGACTAGCCAAAAACTGGCCTACTAACAGGTGAGTGAAGGACCAGCAAATGGCATAATGGTTACGTTGTTGAACTCCATATAGTCGACCATGGTTCGAGTCCCGGACCCAGACGCTTAAAACTCACACCAGGCATGTGTGCAAGCCTGCCCCAAGTCCCAAGAGGAGAATAGTGAAGGGATTGTGGCTTGGCCATCCCCTGGGGGGTAATTCCTCGCTTTCTGTCTCTCTGGAGAGCAAGCATGCCCTATAGCAAAAATCTCTTAAAAATTAAACGAAGTGGGTGAAAGCTGCTGCATGTGCTACAGTGAAGAAGCCTAGCTCTTGTGTCCTAATAACTCAGAATGACATTGTCATTCTGGACAGCTTTCTGGCAACACTGTGCCTGAGATGCACCCAGATTGGGGGTGCATGTGCCTAGGGCTTTATCCTCCCTCTAACCTTAACCTTTGGGTAACGATAGAAACCACGTGATTTTACCTGCAATGTGTTACCTGAGAATTTTTTAAGAACTATTTTTGTTGGTGCCAGAGGGCACAGGCACTCCCCAGAGAGAGAAAGAGAAAGGATCCCCCCAGTGGAGCGTGGGCACTCTGCAACCACTTCTCCATTCCTCTTCTCTTGCATGACCTTGGCATGCACAGTGCCTACCCACTGCATGACAGGGCCAGCCCTTGCCTGAGAATTGAATTCGAGCAGTTGGTTAATAGGTGAAGGAAGTCTGAGAGAGGGGAAAGGGGTCCCTGAGGCAATGGAGATGGTGATTAAGGGGAGCAGCTCCTGTCCCAGGGCTGGGGGAACATAGGTTGGGATTATCAGAAACTGGTCAATGGTTGGAGGAAGGGCCTGCTGAACTGCAACCCCAACCTTGGAGGAGGGGGCCGGTTCTTGCCAAGGCTTCTCCCTGGTAGAAAATCACTGATTTATACTAATGAATGTATTCAATCTTCACAACACCCTGTGTGACGCATACTATTATTCCCCTCTTATTTATTTCCTAAAAACTTGAGGTGACATATATAAAGCTGACCATCATGGCTATTTCTAAGGGTACGGTTCAGTGGCATCAAGTATATTCCCGTTGTACGACCATCACCATCTGCTATCTCCAGAACTTGCAAAACTGAAATTCTCCCACCATCAAACGCCAACTCCCCACTTCCCTCTTCCTCCAGATCCTAGCAACTACCAGTCTACTTTCTGTCTATGGTACTCTAGGGAAAGAGATGAGGTTGACTTGCATCACCAATGGCCAAAGCTTACAGTCATGCCTGCATAATTAAGCCTCCATAAAAACCCCTAATAGCAGATCTCAGAGAGCTTCCCAGCTGTGAGTACAGTGATGTGCTGAGAAACTCTGACCCACCCTCCTTTCTAAACCTTGCCCTGAGCATCACACCACTTGGCTGTCCCTGAGTTGTGTCCTCTATAACAAACCAGTAAACGTAAGTAAAGTGTTTTCCTGAGTTTTGTGAGTTTTTCTAGTGAATTATCAAGCCCGAGTAGGGGGTCGTGGGAACCCCCAGATTTATAGCCAACCAGTCAGAATGGTCTCTTGGACTTACGACTGGCACCTGAAGTGGGGGCCACCCTTGGGACTGGGCCTTTAACCCCTGGGATCTGCATTAACTCCAGGAATTGGTGTCAGAATTGAAAGTTGACATCCAGTTAGGGTCAGAGAATTGGCTACTGGTGTGAAAAACACCTCATACATTTTGGCATGAAAGTGTCAAACAAAAGATACTACACCAAATAGTTGTGGTATTTTTTTTCCCCAAGCAATGGAATTGCTAAACTGTCTTTAGTACATTTTTCTCTCACTTGCAATCTCCCTTTCCTGGGAGACTTGGGTCTTAGCCTAGATGGTTACCTACAACCACTAGCCCACAGAATCAACACTTTGGGAGTGACAGTCTTTATTGTGGGGCTGTCTGTTGGGTTGTGATATCCCTGACCTCTACTCAGTGGATGCCAGTACCAACAGCCTAAGTCTCTGACTGCCTCAGCAGCAAAGTGTAGTGATTCCCTTGTGACATGAGGGACTTTTTTTTGGGGGGGAGGGGATAAGGTTTTTGTCATAGGTGTGTGCATTCACCAGAGAGAGACAGAGGGAAAGTGAGCAATCACCCAACAGGGAGATGGCCACACTGCA
The DNA here is from genome assembly GCA_026018925.1 of Tupaia tana. Classification (NCBI taxonomy): domain Eukaryota; kingdom Metazoa; phylum Chordata; class Mammalia; order Scandentia; family Tupaiidae; genus Tupaia; species Tupaia tana. The sequence goes on from JAKSZU010000001.1 coordinate 236,355,168, forward strand.
GTCCCTTCTCCTCCATTACCCTCCTGGGATTTTGGGAATGCACACTCATGTACCCCACATGACTTTCAAACCACCAGGTCTGGGACTCAAACTGCAATTGGCCATGTGGGAGTCCAGCTCCTTAACCACCACACCACCTGCTGGCTCTAAGTATATATATAGTAGAGCCATGAGGTCTGAGACCTGGGGCCTGGGTTTGGCTGCTGGAGCTCCCTCACTGACTTTGCCAGTGCTCCTTGGCCTCTTGAAGATGAGAAGGTCAGATGAAGCCAACCTAAGTTCCATTCAGCAACAAAGTGCTGGGCCTCTGTGCCCATCATGCCTCCTTAGGTGAAACGGAATAACTGGGGCTTCCACCTGTTTCTCATTCTGTTAAGGCTTGAATTCCTGTCCATATGTATGAATTGACAAGTTTCCCATTTCGTTTCACAGAATGCAGACTGCCAGCGTAAGATGGGAGATCCATGTTGGGGAAAGATGCTGCCTCAAGAGAGTCCCACCTGTGCCTCTGGAGTTAGCTGCTCAGGAGTCTCATGGGCAAAGTAAGAACACCTTTCCTGCTGGAGCTGTTTTGGGGAGCCCCAGACAGAGGAAAGCCTGGTGTCCTTCCTTGCAGGGTGTGCTTTTGTGTATATAGGAGGATAGTGGGACGACCCTGAGATACCACAAGGCAGACACCCTACCTCACTGCTTGCTGGTCCCTCCAGAGCTGGCAACCCTTATGGGCCAGTCTGCTCTGAGGAGACCACATTCCAGAGGCAGCAGCCTGGGTCTGTCTTTCAAAGAGGCCTCTGTCCTTTTCAGAAACACCTGTGCTTGGCAGGCAAGAATAACATCAGGGAAGGGAAACTCCATTCTCTAAAACATCATAACACAGAATGTAGAAGGAATTAAAGTCAGTTGAATAGCTATCGTGTCCTACCAGGAATGATAGCACTAATGATGCTTAACACCTACTAAGAATGTATTAAGAAGGAAATGCTTAACACTGTAGAGTCTCCTGTATCAACCTGGCCTTCGGATCCCCCCTTTTAGGTAACACATTTCACAAAACATATAATGAGAAATTCTCTTCTATGGCTTTGAGCTGAGTGTAAGTGGGATTTCTTTGTCTTTTAATTAAAATGTGTATTTGGGTGTATTTCATGGAAGTGTGTTGGGTTTTATAGACGCATTTGGGATGATGAATTGGGGAAAGATACAGCACCTACTATGGTGGTGAGAAAGTACCTAGAGCCGATGAATGTCTGATGCTTTTCTCTCTCACTATGCCTCTCTGTGTCCAATCTAAATGAAGCTGAAAAGTAGAGTAACTCGGTGTCATCTGTAAACAGAATCAACAAAAATGTCACCTGGAAGAAAAAAAAAAAACAATGTATTAGGTGTTGGGACCAGCAGTTGGCATAATGGCTATGTCACTGGACTTCCACGTAGTCAACCGCAGCTCGAGTCCTGGACTCGGTGACTTAAACTCACACTGGGCGCATGTGCATGCATACCCAAGATCCCAAGAGGAGAATGGAGGAGAAGGGATTGCAGTGTGGCCATCCCCCCTAGGGGGTGATTTCTCACTTTCTGTCTCTCTGTCTCTCTGTCTTTCTGGCAAGCGCACACGCTCTATAGCAAAAACCTCTCCAAAAAAGAATGAAAAAGAATGTATTCGGTGTTCTGAACTCAGTGCAGTGCTTTACATAAATTATCTCATTTAATTCAGGAGGTAGTTGGAGATGGTTGGGATTTTTATCCCAATTTTATGCATAGAGAGAGTGAGGTTACCAAGTCTTTTGACTAATAAGCCTTAGGATTTCATTCTGGAAACATTGGCCCTGGGCAAAACAGAAAAAAATGGATTGTCCCCATGGAAACTTTTCTGTCCCCAGGTCTCAGGAAGGTTCAGTAAAATTTGGGACATTTTAGCAGGTCCGACCTTAAGAAAGGAAATAATGGGAATCCAAGGCTCAAATCATTCAGTGGGTGGTGGGAGTACCAATGGTCTGGCTAATAACTGGCATTTTAACAAAATGGTTAAACTAGATTGTTCAGATTCATCATTGTTCTTCATTTTATCCATTTCCATTCATCTAATTATCGATCTGTCCATCCATCTATCTATTAATTTATGCAACAAAAACTCAATGATGGCCCAATATATCTCACATATTGTGTTAAAGGCTAGGGTTCCCAAAAAGAGTCACACTTGGTCCCTGTCCTCAGGACATCCCTAGTCCAATGCTGTTGGCCAGAGGTTGAGACCAAAGTAACTTAAGAAAGTGCCATTCTGGCCTTTTGACTCCTGCCCCAGGGCCACCTGGAATCTACCTGGGTCCCAGTAAAAAAATGCGCAATTTGATAATTTCCTGTCAGACAGGAATTCCCTGGGATTTTCCATTTTTGTATTGAATTTCTTTAGTTTTCCTGGACAAAGAGGGTTCACCCATGGTAGCTGGGTTCCTGCAGCTGGTGCTTAGATACAGGGAGTCTCTTTCCATCTTCCTCGTCTTAGTACAGGACGTATGGGAATCTTCTCCCAGAATATAAAGCCAGAACACACAGATGGGGCCAGCCTAAACCTAGCCTGGAGAAAACAGCTGAGAGATCCCCTGGGTATATGTTGTCCTTGAGGTTGACCTTGCCTGGCTATAGGCTGACTGCTGTTCCCTACCCTTCCTCTGAATCCCAAACTTCCTCCCCTCCCTTCTCCTGTTTCCATCACTCACCAGGGTCTACAGGAAATGATTATGCCCACAGACTTTGTGGTCAGATGCACCCATGAGCTTTTCCTTTTGCTTCAGAAGGATGAGGGGAGGAGGAAATTGGGGAGCAGTTGCCTAGTCTTTCAGATGGCAGATTTTTACTGCTGTTTCAATAAGGTCACCTGACTCTGGCTGCTGTAGTGTCAGCTCTCCTGCTCTGTCTTTGGGGCCAGCACCCAAAGAATCCAGATGCCATTGCAAAATTTTTTTCTCCAGTCCACTCAGTCAGGGAGTTCAGGGCCTGTCCTTTAGCACGTGGAAAGGACAGCACAGTAGCTGGCTCTTTGTCAGCATTATGTGTGTGTTAGCTAGTATTATTATTGTTATCTTTGCATCATTCCCAAAGATGTCAAGAATGAGCAATAAACACTTTTTTTTTTAATTTGCTATAGGGTACCTGCTCTCACCAGAAAGAGGCAGAGAGAAAGAGAGAGAAAGTGAGAAAACACCTTTCAGATGGGATGGCCACATCTCAATCTCCTCTCCTCCATTTCTCCTTTGGTGGTTGTGGGCATACATGCACACGTGTCCAGTGTGTTTTCCAAGTCACGGGGTCCTGGAGTCGAACTGCACAGTGGAGTATGTGGGATCCAGCTACCTTAACCACCACACCACGGGCTGACCCATTTTCTATTTTTTTGTTTGTTTGTTTGTTTGTTTTTTAAGGGTGTTTAATTCTTCTAAGAGAAAGAGAGAGAACCCTAATAGGGTCTTTACACCATAACCTATCCCAGGCCCAGCCAGCCAGGATCACAGTCACACACACATATATCTGGCATGTACAGGGAGACCTTGGGACACAAACTTGGGACCTTCCCATGTGTTTTCTGCATTACAGAGTGTTGCACTCCTGTTGTGCCACTGTAGCTGGCCAAGACTGAACAATACATATTTTCAGAATGAATTTATAAATGAGGCTTAATTACATCAATATAAATGTGCATCCTCATGGGCTTATGAGCCAACGCTGGCTCCATCACTGATCAGCTGTGTCCTCTTGGACAAGTTAACATTTGGGAGGTGAACTATATGGGGATAATAATGACATGTCATAGGATTATGATAATGATGGGAGATAATGTATGCAAAAGATAACAAATATAGGCAACGACTGACTTTCCATTCTAATTAAATTAATGCAAATTTTAAAATTATTAGATGGTTTTCAGCTCATGGGCAAGCATTTTAAGCTTGATAACGCATGATGTTGGCAAGGGTGTGGTGAGACAGGCACCTTCATATACTGTGGGTGGGAGTATAAATTAGTGCAGCAGCTGTGGAAGGCAATTTGGCATTAAAAATCAAAAATTTTTACTGCATATACTCTTTAACGTAGCAATTTCACTGCTCTGAATTTATCCTATGAATATATTAATTTTAATTAGGATATTGGATTGATTGCTATAATCGAGACTCAAAATAACAGTGGCTTCAACACCAAAGATGTATATTTCTTTCAGAAACATAACAGCTTGGCTTAACTAATCCAGTGCTGGGTTGGTGGGGCAGGAGGAGATGTGATTCCATGGTGTTGAGGCCCAGAGTCCATACTTGGTTGTTATTTTAGACCCTTATCTGCAGAGTAGAAGAGAGCTCCCCACCATGCTCACCTTCCAGCCAGGGCCAATGAGGAAAGGCATAGGGGCACATGCCCTTCCTTTAAGGCCACAATCCCAGAGTTGCAGGTATCACTTCCATATTGTATTGACTAGAACTTGGTCATGTGACCACACCTAAATGCAGGGATGCTAGGAAATGTATTTATTCTGGGCAGCCATATGCCTATTAAAATTCAGGGGCCGTATGTCTAAAGCGAGCAGAAGAGGTTGGCTAACAGAGACCACTGAGCATTGTCCAATACAATACTCATATACTCAAACAGAGATGTAGGCCTAAAGATGTTCACTGCAACATTTTTTGTAATTAAAAAACCGTAATAACAATCTGAATGACATCCACCAGTATGGGAGTTATTAAATAATGAATGATATATTTGCTCAATGGAATACTATGCAGCACTCAGAAATTAATCTGGGGCTAGCCCTGAAACACAGCAATTAAGCATTACGCAGAGAAAGCTGGATTCCACATGGCTGACTAGGTTTCAAATCCTGGCCCTGGAAGCTAGAAAACACAGTGGGTACATGTGTGTATGCCCAGGCTCCTGACAGGATGGAGAATTGGAAGGAAAAGGACTGTAGAGTGACAACGCCCTGATGGAAGCTTTTCTCTCCCTTTCTCTTGCATATACTCTCTGGCTTAAAAAAAAGAAAGAAAGGAAAGATGCTCAAGGTGTCAGAAATAAGGACATAGAGTTGCAAAACTATTAAATAAAAAGAGGTTAAAAACCCTTATATGTGAAGGAGGTCCTAGACAATTAATGGAAGCATAAGCTTTGTAGCAAAATTAAATGGGTAGTCAAGAAATGCTTATCTTCCATTTTTCCTCCTTCTCACTGAAGTCCTTACCATATATATACACTACATTTTAAAAGATAAAATAAATTTTTTAAAGGAGGCAGAGTCATACATACTGATGTGAAAAGATTTCAAAACCACATTAAGCAAAAAGCAAATTTGAAAAATAGGTAGAGTGTGATCTCGCATGTTAAAAAAAAAAAAATGTTCTGGGACCAGCAGTTAGTGTAATAGCTACGCTGCCAGACTCCCATGTAGTCGATTATGGTTCAAGCCCTGGACCGGTGGTTTAAACTCAACTGCTGAGCATGTGTATGTGCGTGCCCAAGATCCCAAGAGAAGAATAGAGGAGAAGGGATTGCAGCGTGGCCATCTCCCCTGGGAGTGATTCCTCACTTTCTATCTCTCTCTCTCTCTCTCTTTCTGACAAGCTCAAACACCCTATAGCAAAAAAAAAAAAAAAAAAAAAAAAAAATATTGTCCCTGTGTTGTATGGAAACTCAGTTTCTGGTGCCTACAAACACTCATCTGTGCTGTCATTATTTTACAAATATAACTGTCCATGAACTGTCTAGAAGTACCACTCCAAACACAGAGGTCACCTATGAGGAGGGACAGGAGACTTGCCAAGAGTAAGAAGAGGGCGGGAAGTGTCTTTTTCTTCTACATATATTTGATTCATTTGTGTTGTTCAAATTTTTAGAAGTGTATATTGGTGTATTTGTTTTAAATTTTACAGTGGAACCTGGTAATGTCGGTACAGTTCAGGACACTGAATCCATATTTAGGAATCAGTGCATGCAGTCCAAGCTTTGTAGTTTTCCTCCTCCCCAGCCCCTTGGAATTGACTATATCTTAGACATTTAAAGAACCATACATTTTTTTTAAAAGATTTGTTTTATTTCTATTTATTTATTTATTTATTTAAATTTGGGGTGGGGGGAGTGAGAAGGCAAGCCACCAGGTCCAGGACTCGAACCACAGTCAGTCATGTGGGAGTCCAATGCCCTTAACTACCATGCCACCTGCTGGCCCCAAGAACCATAATATTTTTTAAATTTATTTATGTCTTCCATGAGAGGCAGAGGGAAGGACAGAGAGAGAGAAATACCCTCAACAGGATCTTCACACTGCAAACCACCCCCAGCCTCTGCCCACTCAGGTCACCGGCACAGAGCACATACTCAGTGTGCACAGGGGCCTTGGATACAAGCCCAGGACCTTCCTGCGGGGCTGGGTGCTTTGCTGTGGCACCTCCTTCTGGCCCCTACAAAACCATAATTTAAACGTGTATCCCGGGAGCTTCAAGGACCCAGAACTCTTCAGGCACTTTGAGCCTTCCTTCCTAGGGATCCTTGGGATGTCTGTTGTTATCCCTGGCACTGAACTGTAAGATTCAGCCCAGGCCACCCCATTTGCTCTCCAGGCTGCTCTCTCCCCGCCCACTACACTGTCCCCATCCGAGCACAACTGACTCACTTTTGACCAGCTCTTATTGAATAAAGACTTAGATAGAACTTCAGAGAATTAGAAGCAGCAGAAAAAAGACATAAGATCAAAGAGATGCACCTTGGGTAATTTACTCAACCCCTTTAAGCCTCTGCATAAAATGGGAATAGTACTAACATCTACCTACCGTGGTTGTGAAGGTTTGGGGAGAATACGTGTGCAACCGTCATGCTCTGCATCTCCAGCACAAAGTGGACATGAGGACATACTTCATTTATTGTTCAAAACAAATGCATGAGCACCCACATCACTATTATTAGCTTTTCTCTTCTGGGTGCCCTCCCTGCTCAATCCAGTACCCCCTGGGCAGAAGCAGCATAAGGCATCAGGTCCTGGTTGTAATTTCCTTGTGGGGTGGAATTCGGACAATCTCAGCAGTTGCTTAGAGTAGGAATCTGAGCCTGCTGCAACTCTGAGCTGTCCGGTACCATCCTCCTCGCCTGCCTGTGGGACTGTGGACAGTGGCACACACCTCACTGAAGCCAGGCCTCCCGCTGGCTGCTGCAAGCCCTGTTCACCCTGGTCACAGTTCCCTTAAGGACAGTGAGGATGGGGTGAGGGTGGCCACGGCTGCAGTTTGCACAACTCCACGTTCCACTTACCTCTAGCCACATGACCTTGCTTGACCTTGGCTAGGGACCTCTGGTCATAAGTGGCAAGGCTTTGGACGTTCTCTAGTTACTCAGCTCTTTGACCTCCTAATTTCTCTCTCTCTCTCAGATCCATGGCCCTTTTCTACAGGCCACTGAATTGGGTATGAAAGGGTTTCTAACCTCAGCCACATCCAGAAATTCCCACTCTCTCCTGCTCTCTGAATTCTGCCCACACACCCCCAGCCCAAGTGGAGGCCATCTTTCTCCTAGGGCCCACCATGGCTTCCCTAGAGTTATCCATCCCTCCTTCAGGAAAAAAAGGATGAGACTATCCCTACCCCGTGTGTGTAAAGCACCTAGCATGCACCTGACCTATAAGTGGGATTCACATTCAATAAATAGTAACTATGGCTGTTTGATTCTGATTATCTGTCTGTATCTTGAGGCCCCAAACTGCAGTCCATAGTTTAGTCATTAGAATTCTTCTCCATCCTCACCAGGGCGGGCAGTAAGGGCTACAGGAATGTTACTGATAATTGTAGACATTATCACGGTAAACACAACGGCTCCGTTAGGATCCACTTGACATGTCGCGTTGTCCCTGGGATGCCAACACAGTAATTAAATTGATCTGAAACTTCCACTGCATGATGAGGTGGAACGAGACCATTTTAATGGCCCATAGGAAGCAGCTCTGAATGATTAAAATGTTCACCAGGACAGGGAAAGAAAGGGAAAAAAAAAAGACAAGTGTGGAAAAGACTACTTTTTGGCAGGCCCAGTGCCAGTCAGTCATGTTCCCCTAGAGACCGGCTGAGGATATGGAACTGCAGCTGGAGGCAGCGGGCTCTGCTTTTTGTTCCAGAGAGAGGCAGGCATGTGGGTGGTTGGGGCTTCTGTGGGCTATCAGCACAGCAGTCACACGGCCCTTCCTCTTCTCATGTGAAGGGCTGGCCCAATCCTTCACTCCTCCCTGTGCCCAATCCCTTTCCAAAGCCTAATTAAAGGAAAAGGGCACTCCCCTTGACCTTGATCTTGACCAGGTGGCCTGCTTTGGCCAGTGATATGTATGGAGTAATGGCGTGTGGTTTCCCAGGCTTAGGCCTGGGAGATCCCGGTGCCTCCCCTTGCTCTTTTGCATAGGTCACCGCCACTCGTTCAGCCTGCGCCCCAGGTCCAGTGTTTTAATCCCACTATTAAAAGGACTCGTGGGAACCAGCAGTTAGCGTAATGGCTATGTCACTGGACTCCCACGTAGTCGACTGTGGTTCGCGTCCCGGACCCGGTGGCTTAAAACTCACGCCGGGCGCGTGTGCGTGCATGCCCAAGATCCCGAGAGGAGAATGGAGGAGAAGGGATCGCGGCGTGACCATCCCCCCTGCTGGGGGGTGATTTCTCACTTTCTGTCTCTCTGTCTCTCTCTGTCTGTCTGGCGAGCGCACGCGCCCTATAGCAAAAACCTCTTAAAAAAAAAAAAAAAAAAAAAAAAAAAAAGACTTGTGTGCATGGGTTTCCACTCTTCTGCCATGCAGAAAGCTGTTCCTCCAGCCCCCGAGAGTACAGCATTTAAGGTGCCATTTTGGAAGCAGAGATGGGGCGCTCCCCAGACACCAAATCTACCAGTGCCTTAATCTTGGACTTCCCAGTTTCTAGAACTGTGAGGAATAAATATCTGTTCTTTCTAAATTACCCAGATTCAAGCATGGGTCACAGGCTCGGCCTCACAGCCCTGGGATACTGACCAGATCAGGCAGGGTGGGGAGCAGTTGTGACAGTGGCAGTAGAAAGCCAGTGAAATGCCCAACTTTCTGGTTCTGTCTGCAGTCTCTGCTGATGCAAGCAGAAGGCCAATTCCTGGTCTGCCCCACTATCTGCCTGATTTCTAGGTACCCACAGTTGCCCAAGGACAGGGCCCAGAGAAATATGGCCCTTCTCCAAGTCTTGGTGCTGCTCTCTGTTTTGCTATAGCCTTTTTTGCAGTGACTTTGGTTAAGTTAGAATGTACTCATGTGTTATCATTTTAGGAGTATTTACTCTGTCACTTCCTGTGACCCCTACTGTGTCTTATGGCATCCAGCACATGGTCAATGCTGGACGGACACGATTAACCCTGTGTCTCTATGCCTCGTCAGATGCATATACAGACCACCTATTCTGCAAACGTGCTCTAACCTTCCCCCTTCCAAGTTTTCCCCCCACATGGGCTGTGATCTCTCTGCTCATCCTCTCCCATCACAATCTTACCCCTCTTTGGAGACAGTGCTGATGCCACTTCTTCCAAGGGAGTTTCTTCTCCCCACTAGGGTGTGTCTCCCTTTTCCAAAGCAGTTTTGCTCTGCATTTGGGCCTCCTCTTCACCCTGCTGTAGACCATGGGCCACTTAGGCATCACATTGCCTCAGCATTGTGGGCTCCCAAAGGCAACCACCGGGTCTCCCTCATCTCTGTGTTCTTGGCACCTAGTGAGGCGAGCATGTTCTCTGACTCAGACAATGGCCACGTGAGTTCAGAGGCGACTGTTTCTGCCTCTGGCAGCAAACTCTGTCTTGTTTGCTGTTGGTTGCACTTGGGGCCCATCCACCACCTTTAGGAGTTGGGCCTCCCAGGTGCTGAGCAGGGAAGGCATGGCTCCAGCCTCTCCCCAGCAAGGGCATCCTCAGAGAGGGACTGGTCTCAGCGGAAGCAGGCTCCTTCCTGCCCAATCAGCAGCTCTTCACTTTCCCTGCTCAGGAGAGCAAGCAGGGCATGGTCCCAGCTGCAGCCACTGAGGACACAAAGCCCAGACCTGGCATAGAGGCCAAGAGTCCCTCAGTGTTACTCAGAGAGCCCGGTGGTTGCCATGAGCCTCTGCAGGAAAGGCCTGCTCCTCCCCCGCCTGCACATGTCCAGGAGAAGAGCAGAGGCTTCACAGCTCGGGCAAAGAAACTCCACATGCAAGACAATGGGCAGTCCATAGACCTGCGGCAAGGCCAGCACCAGCACAGGGAGCTTGGCAGACACACAGGATCTGGGGTGCTACCCCAATGGCCCAAATCAGAGCCCATTTTAGGGAGATCCTCTGAGTCGTGAAAACACATACTGAAGTGTGAAACACACTGGTCTAGTGAATACCCAGGCTCACCTGTAAGTGATCAGCCCAATGTCTGGATTTGAGCACTAGCAATTACATACACCAATAATTCAACCCCGAATGCTCTAAGGCAATGTACTGGGTCGTCAGAAAAGTCATGATGCATTTTTTACATAGAGAAAAAATGTCATGACTTTTCCGACGACCCAGTATCTGGGAGTTCGATGCTATTTTGATTGCTTTATGGCAAGAGACCAGAAATATGCACATGCTGTCTTATTTTTTTACACACGCACAAGTGACAAGTGCAGAATAGGGATCGATATACAATTTTATTAATAGCTGAGCTGTAACCCAGTAACCTCTTTGCAGAACTAGGGTAAAAGCTGAGTAAGAATCCATAGCTGTGCTCTCTCACCCCACCTTGGAAACTCGGCCTCAGGCTGCCTGGAAAACGAAGCTGAAGACAGAGCTCAATGCCAACGCTCCCCTGAGCTGACCCTAAATCCTCTTGCCCTCCTGGCCACACAGCGTGATGGGAAGAGACAGAGTGGCAGGACTGTGGGACTTCACACATGTGACGCCCTCCCGCACTGTAAGATGAGCAAAAGTGAGGGTCTGGGAACCGACCAGTCTGATAAGCGATGGCACCTCCTTTGAAGGCGGAAGCAGAGGCACCCCTGGCACAGTGGAGGGAAGAGGGTGTGGCGGGAGTTACGGCCCTTTACTGGCAGCGACACTGTGCCAGCAGAGTGCTGGGTCCTCAGCAGAGAGCTGGGTCCTCAGCAGAGATCTTCTCTACTCAAGTATCTGCACAAACTTTCCTTTGAGATGTTCTCTTTTCATTTTCTAAATTTCCTTCCTTCCTTCCTTCCTTCCTTCCTTCCTTCCTTCCTTCCTTCCTTCCTTCCTTTCCTTCTTTCTCTCTCTCATGAGAGAAAGCAAGTGAACACAGACACCCCAGCAGGGTCTCGCACTGCAATCCCCCAGCCCTCCCAGCCAGCACAGATCATGCATGCATGCCCCTGGCATGTGTGGGTCAGCAGGGAGCCCAATCTATGATCATCCCTATGGATTTACCACTGCACCCCCACGCCAGCCATGCTGTCGTTTAAAAAATTGCTTCATCGGGGACCAGCAGGTGGTGTGGTGGTTAAGCTGGACTCCTACATGGCCGACCACAGTTCTACTCCCAGACCTGGCACTGTGAAACTCATACCAGACATGTGTGCATACACGCCCAAAATAGCAAGAGAAAAATCGAGGCGGAGGGATTGTGTCATGGCCATCCCTTCTAGGGGATTTCTCATTTTCCCTATCTCTTTCTGTCTCTTTCTCTGGCAAGTACATGTGCTCTATGACACACACACACACACACACACACATACACACAAAAACTGGAAAAAAATTAAAATCGCTTTATTGAAGTATAATTTACATACTTTAAAATCCACCCATTTTAAATGTGCAACTTAACGACTATATCCGTGTTTGCCTGTAGGTCATCAGAGTTGTGCATGATTCCCACCTAATTTCAGAACATTCCTGTTACCGCCAAAAGGAACCTGTGCCCATCTGCAGGCATTCCTGTTTCCAGCTGCAGCCCCTCACAGCTGCAGACCTGCTGTCCCTCTCTCCGGGCTTGCCTTTCCCTGAGTTCAGGAGCCTTCCTTACCTTGATTCCCTAATTCCTCTCATCTGTTGACATTTTTTCCTATCAGGGAAAGGACTGGTTTAGAAATGCCTAAAGGGGCCACAGTGCGTGGCACATTGTGGTCAAAAAAAATGAAAACTGTGCTTATGAAAAGCATTTGCGCTTTGTAAGGTGGGGGCACGTGATCTCAAAGGAATGAGCTCTTCAATGGGGGTATTCAGTCCCAGTGGTCCCCACAAACCTGCATCTCTGGAAAAGACCTCCCCCTCCCATGCAGGTGAGACTGGCTTGCTCCTTGATATCAGGTGTCTTTTTGGACAAGGTGCTTCCCATCCACAGTCTTCAGAGCTAGAAATCTCTCACCCAGTCCCCACCCGACTCTGACACCAGGCCGAGGGGCTGGAAGGAGCTCACTGCTCACCAGCGCTCTCCCTGCCCTCCGACCCAGTGTCACTGACTCTTACTGTCGGGGTTCCCTCTTTTCCAGCGTTCTCACATCCGGGTTCCTGCCCTTCTTCCCCAGCTTCCCAGGCCCCATGCCGTAGTTCTGGTCGGTCGCCTGGCACGGCCTCCAGCCCTTTTTCAGGAACCAGAAGTCGCCTTCCTTTGGAAACCACTTGCCTTCCGGTTTGGCTGTTAGGAGTCTTACTGCTCTACACTCACGTGCCAAGCCCTGCAGGATGCTGGGGCTGGGGCTCCACAGTTGCGTTTCCGTTTTGCAAGATACGGAGCCTCTCCTTCCGCGCCTCCGCAGAGGGAGCAGCAGAGAGAAACGGAAAGGCACAGGCGGCGAAGGAACTTATTCTTCTACAGTTTTCTGTCTGCTGGAATTTTGGTTGTTACTTTTTGTCCTTTTTTTAAAAATTTGTCAGAGGGTGCTTGTGTTCTCTGAAGAAAGAGAGAGAGAGAGGAAGTTTGAAAACACTCATGGGTCGCACTACAATCCTTTCTTTATTTCTCCTTTTGGGATTTTGGGCATGGATGCACTCACACCTGGCAGTTTAAAATAATGAATTAATTTTTTTTTTTTTAATTTGACAAGACAGAGACAGAGAGAGAGGGAAAATGAGAAAGTAAGCCACCAAGTCTGGGACTCCAACTGCAGTAGGCCATGTGGGAGTTCACCACCACGCCACCTGCTAGTCCCCTGGCATGTTTTTTAAGCTGCCTGGCCTAGGACTCAAACCATGCAGTTGGCCATGAAGGATCCAGTCACCTTAACCACAACACCACTGGCTGGATGTTTTGCTTTAAGATTTATTGAGCAGGGACCAGCAGTTAGCGTAATGGCTATGTCGCTGGATTCCCACGTAGTCGACTGCGGTTCGAGTCCCGGACCCGGCGGCTTAAACACGCCAGGCGCGTGTGCGTGCATGCCCAAGATCCCGAGAGGAGAATGGAGGAGAAGGGATTGTGGCGTGGCCATCCCCCCTGGGGGGTGATTTCTCGCTTTCTATCTCTCTGTCTCTCTCTGTCTGGTGAGTGCACGTGCCCTATAGCAAAAACCTCTCCAAAAAAAAAAAATAAATAAGATTTATAGAGCTGTAATTTACATACTATAAAAGTCACCTATTTTAAGTCTCCCACCCAGCAGTTAGTATATTGACGAAGTTGGGGACCATGGCTGCAATCTTATCCTGCACCCCAATCTGACCCACCACACCCTAAGGAGACCCTCTGCCTGTTAGCAGTCACACGCCATCCTCTACCTACCCTCTATCTCTGTAGCTTTCCTGTTCTGGACGTCTCATCAAAACAGAGGCATGCAATCTGTGTCTTCTGTGTCCGATTCCTCTCACTTAGCATGACATTTCTGAGGCTTCTCCCTGTGTCACACTCTGCTCCCTGTTCTTGTCCCATTGTGTGGCTAGACCACATCTTGGTCCCATCAGCGTAGTGCCTTCCTGATGCAGAGGCAGAATCCAGTTTGCAGTTTTTCCAACCTTTGTTGAACCAGCTTTACTGCATCCCCTTCAGAGACACTGACCAGCTGGTACCTCCTCCTCAAAAACCTAGTTCCCTCCTTTAAATGTCTAAATTTTAGCTATTGTTGTTCCCTGCAGTCCTAGGACAAGGTGCCATTTCAGGCAAATGCAAACTCTGTGATCCGTTAGAATTCTCTTTTTACCTTTTCAGTCACTCAGTTAACAATTTTGTACATAATTAGATTTCTTTTGTTTATTTCTTGAGAGAGAGAGAGAGAGAGAGAGGGAGGGAGAGAGAGGTACTTCCAACCCTTCATGCCGTAGCCTGCCTCAGTCTCAGCTGGCTTGGATCATGGGCACACACGTGCACAATTTACTCAAGGGGTTCCTAGATGTGAACCCAGGACTTTTCCAGTGAGGGTATGGTTGTGTTGCCACTGCACCACTGTCTAGCTCTAGAATTCTCTATATATGATCTCTGTTTCTTGACTGTCTTGATTCTCAAATATGTTCTGAATAGGAGCAAATAACTTTGCTGTATCTATTTTTAATTTATTTCTTTCATGAGAGTGAGAGGCAGAGAGAGAAAAGACAAGCACCCTCAATAGGGTCTTAAGCTGAGATCCTCACGTTCAGCCTTCCTGGACAGCCAGGATCATGGGTGTGTGCCCGGTGCGTCCAGGCTGACCGGAAATCCTGCAATCTTCCATGGGAACCTAGCATCACCTGAGCAGTGTATTACCGCCGTGCCCCGAGCCACCCTCACACACACCTTCCATAATGCTGCCTCCTCGGTGCCTGTCAGTCTGCAGGTGAGCGTGTGAGTCAAGATGGAATGATCAGATCCGTTCTCTATGCTGTGTTTGGAAATGAAACTCAGCTAGAGGTACAGCTGAGTAGGGCCCTTTTCCTCTCTGTTGGTGAACCCAGGGTGATGGTAGGCCTGGGAGCTGGCTGTGCCGTGGTTCCAGCTGCCGGGGGGAAAATAGCCCTGAGAGGACACAGCCAACAAGCAGGGAGGGTGGAGACAAGAAACTCAGGAGGACATTTCTTCACAACACTGGCGTCCTAGATCCAGTGAGTGGTTCCTGTAGCAACTCTGATTCTGCTTTCCCAAAAGCCCGAGTGTAAGGGCTATTCTCTGGCTTTCTAATAAATGTCATCTCCTTCCCCACCCCGACGTAGCTGAGTTGAGTTGGGTTGCTAGCACTTGCAACCCTTGTGCACAAAAACAAAACAAAACACTGAGGATTGGATTTCTTGCCTCTGGATTTGTTTTTCCATGAGCTGGATTTCTCCAGTATCAGTCAACTGCCCGCTAGTATCTTCCCTGCTCTTTCTGGTCTACATCTGGATGATAGAGGCCCCCCCACACCCCCGGAGCAAGGACTGAGCAAAGCTTCAGGAGTATAAGTGAACCATGTCACCTGGTGGATGTGAGTGGTCTCTCTTGGCTGGTACAAGGATGCCGACTGGGATGACAGATCAAGTTAGAGCCCAAGTTCTAACTTTTTTTTTTAAGAGAAAGAGATTTTTCTATAGGGTATGTACACTTGCCAGAGAGACAGAAAGTGAAAAATCACCTCCCAGGGGGGATGGCATGCATGCACATATGCCTGGTGGGAGTTGTAAGCCAAGCATGAGTTTTAAGCCATCGGGTATGGGACTCAAACTGTGGTCAACTATATGGGAGTCCAGTGACATAACCATTAAGTCATCTGCTGGTCCCCAAGTTTCCATCTTTAATAAGAGAGGCAGCATTTAGCAGGGGGAGACAGCACCACCCAGCTCTGAAAGCTCTGTGGGGGGATCTCCTTTCCTTGGGGGGTGTTACTACTCACACCTTTGCTCCGAGTGGCTCTGTGCAAATCAGCACACCTGACATGTGGATCGTGGCTATGATTAGTGCATCAGCGGGCACTGCTGTCTCTACTCAGTGACTGGAAGATTTTTACAGAGACGCAAATTAGGCAGCCTTAATGTGGTGGCCTCTCCAGGAGGTGGGCAGCTCTTGCGTGTTGTTGATGAGGTGCTATGGCCAGAAGGGGGATTTAAAGTCATAATTTATATATTCATACACTCTCCGGGGCACTTCTTACCTTGGGTTCTCCCTCTCTGGTGCTGACTAATAACCGAATTGCCATTTATTGAACACTTACCACCTGCCAGGCACTGTGCAAAGCACTTTCCATGCATTTTAATCTTCACAACCCCATGAAGTAGATAACCTTTTCTAAATAAACTTTTTAATTTTAGAACCATTTTATATTTACCAAAAAAAAAAAATTGGAGAGATAGTGCAAACAATTTCTGTATTCCCCACACCAAGATTCCCGTTATTAACATTTTATGTTAGAATGGTACATTTGTCACAACTGAGAACTCTCTTTTTTAAAAAAAGAATTATTTTATTTAACTTTGTTTATTTAGTTAAATTTGACCAGAGAGGGACAGAGAGAGAAAGCAACCCACCAGGTCTGGGACTCAGACCACAGTCTGCCATGTGGGAGTCCAATGCCCTTATCCATCACGCCACCTGCTGGCCCATAACTGATAACTCTATACTGATACTTAATTGTCAACCAGAGTCCTTACTTTTTTTTTCAGATTTTTTCAGTTTTTACATTATATCTTTTTTTCTCTCTGGATACCCATCAAGAATACCTCATTTCACTTAGGGTCTTCTTAGTTGTGACAGTTTCTCTGACCTTCCTTATTTCAATGACCTTGACAATTTTGAAGAATATTGATCAGGTTATTGTGCAGAGTACTTCTTAACTGTAACTTGACTGATGTTCTTCTTGTGATTAGACTGGGTTAATGTGTTTCCTCTCTTAAGAATTGTTTAATTAGGGGACCAGCAGTTAGTGTAATGGCTGTGTCGCTGGATTCCCACGTAGTCGACCGCGGCTCGAGTCCCGGACCCAGTGGTTTAAACTCACGCTGGGCATATGTGCGTGTGTGCCCAAGATCCCAAGAGGAGGATGGAGGAGAAGGGATTGCAGCGTGGCCATCCCCCCTGGGAGGTGATTTCTCGCTTTCTATCTCTCTGTATCTCTCTGTCTGGTGAGCACACGCACCCTATAGCAAAAACCTCTCCAAAAAAAAGAATTGTTTAATTAAATTTATTATTATTATTGTTATTATCTCATTTGTTATAGGGCACATGTGCTCAGCAGAGAGAGAGAGAGGGAAAGTGAGAAAGCAAGCCACCAGGTCCAGGACTGGAACCGCAATCCTGCAATCAAATGAAAGTCCAATGCCTCAACCACCACACCACCTGCAGGCCCCAAGGTTTAATGTGTTTTTGAGAGGGAAATTATGGAAAGAAAGTCATGTTCTTCTGCTCCTATTAAGGATACACACTGCTGAGGCAGCATACCACAGTCGCTGTTGGCCTTGGTCACTGGGCTGAGGTGGAGTGTCAGGTCTCTCCACTGAAAAGTTACCCTCCTTCTCCCTTCCTTGCTGTACTATTTGGAAGGAGGTCATTATGCATGGCTCCCATTTAAGGGACAGAAATTACACTTCACTTCCTTGAAGGCAGAGTATCTAGATAAATTATTTGGAATTCTTACACATGGAAAATGTGTCTCTTCTCGCCCACTTATTTATTCACCTAATCATTCATTTATATCAAGATGGGCTCATGAATATTTATTTTGTACTTTGGGTTATAATCTAATACTGTATTTATTTTGTTACTTAAGTTGTCCCAACTCTGGCCATCGGGAGCTTTCAGTTCTCTCCTCTGTCACTTTGGCAGAAACCCCCCCCCCCCGCCATCCCTGCCCCATCAGGACCTTTATTATGAGCTGGATATTTTGTTTTCTTTCTAGGGCTTTCTTATTTTCTGAATGCTCCAGGCTCATCTTGTATATTTCCTGCCCTAGCCCTATATTCAGCCATTTCTCCTATGAGCCCTAGTTCCCTTTATTGGAGAATAATCCTAAAAGCCAAGATCTGGGCTCTAGGTAAGCTCTGGTACACATCCGATGCCTGTCTTACAGAGACAGAAACTGCAGCTTGGAGAGGTTAAGTGATTTGCCCAAAGTCACATGGCTATTTTATTCCTAACTCAGCTCATGTCATTAGAAAACATCATCTGTCTGCCTCCCTCTCCCTAATTATTAATTTCAAGCTAAACAGAATGTGTCCAGGTTGCAGGAAGAGAGGAGAGACCATGCCCACACAGTCCCTGCTTCTTGTAAACTGAAAAGTGTTGTAGCCCTGTGAGTTGTGTTGCTGTTGCCATTGCTCTATGTTCTCATATGAAGAAAAGTCCACACGTGTGTGCATGCATGGGTGCTCTGGGGCACAGGCCATGTGCAGTGAGCAGCTACATGGCAGATCAGAGTTGGTCATCCTCAGGTAGGCCACTGCACACACAAGAGCTGAGAGAACACTCTGGGAGTGTCTGCTGGCCTCCAGCAGCCCTGGAGCAAGAGAGCAGGTCATGCTGCTAACACACCAGCCCTTGCATCTGGTCTCCCTCTTCCACTTGGGAACACCATTAGCAACCACTGAATGGGGACCTGGTGGGGGTCTGACTTTCGCGAATGAAAGTGAGACAGGAGATGAAGTGAGACAGGAGATCTGAAAGATGAGAGGCAGAACAGGCTGGAAAAAATAGGAAAATGCCAGGTCTGCAGATGGGGTGTGAGTCTCTGCTCCCTGCACTGACGCTGATGGCCACCCAGGGTGGGCCATCCAGGAGGGCAGCTGAGACACACCTGAGTTGGCTTTGGAGTCCTCGAGCAATCTTCTCCTCATCTCTGGTCCTTCCCACACCGCCGTTAGCCAGACATGGCCATCCCCACTAAGCAGCCCCCTCCCACCCTGTACTTGCCTCTCCTCTGCTTCGTTTTCAAGGGGAGCACAGCTGGGGGTAAGCCCTACAACCTTTTCAGAGTCCCTGGGGCTTGGACCAGCTTTCCCCATCCACCCCAGCCGACTCTGCCCCCACCCAGCAGCAGGTCTGGTGTTTTGGGTACTGCTGTGGAGGGCCTGGGGCAGGGCAGTGATGGCTTATGGGCAGGAACACATTTGGAGCCCGGAGCCCTGGTCTGGCTGCTGTGAATAACAACTGAGACCAAATAAGCCAAGGACCAGGGGGCAGTAGGTTGGTGGCCCCTTAGATAGTTTTGCCCTCTCTCTAGTGCTCAAACTTTCCATAGTGTGGCACCATCTTTATCTTTATACCAAGGGGAATCCCCAACAAATGCGCCGTGGCTTCATCATGCCTAGGGGAGACAGACTAATTTTCAAGTGAAGTCTTGGCAAGAAGAGCAGACCAGGGGCTTGAGTGCAGTGGAAAAGTGACTCTCTGTGCTCTGCAAGGCTGGCCCCCCGTGGCGAGGTGCTGGGTTCACAACTGGAGACCTCCTTAAGTACTCAGAACTCCCAGGCTTGCTGAGGCTAGAGATGGACCACGGCATGAAGACCTTGTTAGGATGCTCTCTGTCTCTTCTGCTCATGGAAGAAATAAATAAACTTAAGAAGAAGAGAGGGACCTGGGGGCTGATGGGAAGCCACGGCTGCAGAAGCCTCTCTGCAAAGGAGCTGCTCAGCAGCTCTTTCCAGGGTTAGCGCACTGCGTTCAGCAGGCTCTGTGCAGAGGTGCTGCTGGGTGAGGGAGGGCCGCTGCTGGGCTCTGGCTGGAGTCTCAGCGCTTCCCTCCTCCTTCCTCGCAGGCTCAGGCACCTCTGCAGCTGCTTTTCTGTCCCTCCTCAGAGAAACCTGGAGACCCTCTCCTTCAAACCTGAGGGTGGGATGCAGGCAGCCCTGTGAGCCAGTGCCCAGCACCTCAGCCCACCCCCACGTCTTTTTGTTCCCCAGGGAGGGCTGGGCAGGACTCATGTTCCTTCATGTATGCACAGGTCCCTGCCACAGACTTGCCAGGGGCCCACTGCATCCCAGGCACCGGAGCTAGGCATGAATGCCTCTTCCTTTCCAAATTCCAGAGAATAAAGCTTGGGGTTAAAATAGGTTCCTGGGGTGCTGAAGGGTACAGATGGTAGTCCCTCTCCCCTGAAGCCCCAGCCTCACCCTATCCCCCAGCGCTCTTGTTGCCTCACGCCCACCCCCCAGGCTGCTTTTTCTGTTCTCAGTGCTCAAGCAGCAGCAAAGGAGAGTCACTGTGGCCAGCAGCAAGCGTCTGCGTGGCTGGGATTGTAGAGCCATGCAGCTCTACTCTCGCTCCCAGTGCGGGCCAGCCCTGCCTTTGCCTCCCAGTGCCACTGGGATGCAGCAAGCTGCTGGGAAGGTGTCTTGGGGGTGGGGACTGGAAAGTGTAATGAGGAGAAAATAGTGCCTGCTCCTGGGCTGTAGGCTGGGAGGCACCTGCTCCGCAGTCCCCCCAGCTGCAGAGGTGGACGTGTGCCCAGAGTGCAAGGCCCTATTATTGATAGGAGGAACTCACCCGTGAACAAATACCCACATCGGGATTGAGGGATGAACTGGTCTTTGGGGGCATAGTGATATCTTGTCTGGAACTGTCTTCTGCCTACTTGAAGCCCCTGGGGTCTGTCATTCACTTCGTCACACAGTTTCAGAGCTTGTTCCATGTTCCTCTCATCCATGGATGAACCAAATTTTATTATAAATCAATGGTATGGCTATTTGATGGTATTCGATGCCAAGCGCTAAGAGAGCAGACTGTATAGGTTTGCTGCTCATTGTTCACAGCATGTGCAGAGACGGGGGTGTGGGGAGTTAACGAATGTCACACTTCAGGCCTCTCCTCTGTGAGGACCGAGACTCAGAGTGCTCTAGTAGTGAAGGCTACAGTGAGGATCATCTCTAGTTAAGGTCAGCTGCCCCCAAAGACCTCAGCATAACGGAACCTAAATGCCTACAACATGTCTCCAGTTGTGATTTCTCGTCTCCTTCTCTTCTAAAGAAGTACTCACTTTTGTACCTCATTTAAAAAAAAAATAATGTTTTAACTTTATTTATTTGGTATTATTATTTTCCAGTTTTATCAGAGAAAGAGAGAGCAAGAAGGTGAGAAAGCAGGCCATCAGGCCTAGGACTTGAACCACGGTCAGCCCTGTGAGAGTCCAGTGCCTTTAACCACCATGCCACCTCCTGGCCACTGTACCTAATTTTTTATTTGCAACTTATATTACAGAGGGATCCCAAATGAGTATTAGGCCTCTGCAAAAGTTAGATTTGCCCTTGCAGGGAAATTCAATAAAATTATATTGTGTGAATAAAAGAATGGATCAATAAATCAGTCAAAAGCCATTAGAGTAAAATACAGGCATGGGATAAACAGTGCATGTGCACATCTCTCCTCTAGCTTCTGGAGCTGCCTCAGCATTCATAAATTTTCCTGGTGAGTCAGCTCAGTGGCAGGGATCAACCACCCCCCATTGTGGCCTTGGCAAGAGGCTTTGAGCTTTGGAAGCTCGGCGCCTCTGTCTGTGGGATGCAATGGGATTGGAAATGCCCGAGCCAGAGCCTCCTGGCTCCCCGGCTTTCCTGCCAGCTCTCCGTCCATGCTCCTGACTGCACAAGGTGGCTTGGAAGAGAGAGTGGAGGGCTAGAGTTGACCCCTGCTTCCCAGGCCCTTTTTCACCCATCCAGGGATCAGTAGTTGAGAATATCTTAGGAAAGTCTGTTTTCCTCTCTCTCAACTGGGAGATGGACTCCACTTTATTTAATTACCTTTTTTTAAGAGTGATTTTTGCTATAGGGCATGTGCACTGGTCGAAGAGACAGTGAGACAAAGATACAGAAAGCAAGAAATCACCCCCGAAGGGGGATGGCTATGCCGCAGTCCCTCCATTCTCCTCTCAGGATTTTGGGCGCATGTGCACTTGGGCCCAGCTTGACTTTTAAGCTGCTGGGTCTGGGACTCAAACCGTGGTCGACTATGTGGGAGTTCAGCAACATAACTATTACACCACCTGCTGGTCCCAAAGACTCCACTTCTCTTAATAAACTTTATGGGGGTGCAGATAGCATAGTGGTTACATCACTGAACTCCTACATGGTCGATCGTGGTTCGAACCCTGGACCCAGTGACTTGAAACTCATGCTATGCACTTGA
Organism: Tupaia tana; assembly: GCA_026018925.1. Taxonomy (NCBI): domain Eukaryota; kingdom Metazoa; phylum Chordata; class Mammalia; order Scandentia; family Tupaiidae; genus Tupaia; species Tupaia tana. The sequence continues at coordinate 236,377,144 of JAKSZU010000001.1, forward strand.
GTGTGCATGCCAAAGATCCTGGGAGGAGAATGAGGAGAAGGAGTTGTGGTGTCACCATCCTTCCTGAGGGGTGATTTCTCACTTTCCCTCTCACTATCTCTGTCTCTCTATCTCTGGCAAGCACACGTGCCCTCAAGCAAAAACCTTTTTAAAAAAAAAGAAAGAAAGAAAAAATAGGCTTTTTGTTTTAGAGTAGTTTCAGGCTCACATAAAAACTAAGGGGAAGGTACAGGGGCCCTATAAACCCCTTGCCCACCCACAATGCATAACCTCCTTCCTTATCAATATTCCTCATAAGAATGGAGCATTTGTTACAGTTGATAAGTCATTATCATCATTATCACTGGAGTCTGTAGAGTACTTTAGGGTTCACTGTTGGTGCTGTAAATTCTCAGAAGACCCCAATTTCTTCAGGGTTATTGTCAGGATCAGAGTCTCTATCTGAAATACCTGGGGACTTCAAAAATTTTGTGGAAAATGGAAGTCAAACTCGAGTTTATTTTGGCACAAAAAAGTTTTTGAAATCCACGCTTAAGTTCTTCATAGTATACATTTTCAGTAAACTTTCAAAGACCCTTTGTATGTGGCTGTTGCCAAGCAACGCTCACTCCTTCCCAGTTTTCCTTGGAACCTCTCAGTAGCCACTGATCCAATGGGACATTTGATCACGTGAAAGAACTGACTCAGCTTAGGTCTGGCATTGCCCAACCTGTGTCACTACTTTGAGAAAATGACCTTGTCTCCATACCAGAACTTGCATTAACATGATCCTGAGGTGGGTCAATCCATCCGCCATGCCCCCTGTCTCTAGTTTCAGTCTAAACAAAGGAGGAGCCACGCTCCCTCCCCAGGGAACTTGTGATAATTAGTGACTACGGGTAGGTGCTTGCTACATGGTTACAAAAGCCACTGTTTCTTCTGGTGGAGCGTTGTTCTACGATTACAGCACACAGAAATTCTGCCAGCATCGTTGGCAAGGCCTTCACTTTAGTCTGAAGCTCACAGTGTCTTTTCTGCAGTGCAAAGAACTTAGTGTCCTGTGGTGGGTGAAAAGAGAAGGCTACAGATCCAAGAGTTTACTAGGTTGGAGAAGAGACTAAACGTGGCAGAGACTGTCAACTGTCCACCGAAACCTAGTCTACCCTTCCCCAATAGCAGGGCTGCAATTCCCAGTCTCCCTACAGAGAGGTGTGGCCATGTGACCCATCCCAGCTAATTGAATGTGAGAGGAAGTTGTGGGTGTCAGAAAACAATGCACAAGGCTCCTTCCTCGAGCTTCTTCCCTGTCACTGACTGGAGCTAGGACTCAGTGGCCCACTTTTGACCATGCAGATAACAACAATGACTTGAAGACAGCCAAAGCTCTCTACTAGCCTGGATCCCTAGATGACACTGTGGCATAAAGCTCACCTGTTCTTCTTGGACTGACTTGTGGGAAACAAAGAAACTTGTACTTGTTTCTTTAATGCTTGCACTAACAATGCAAGGACTCAACATTACTGAGATATCATTTACATTCAGTAAAACACACAGATCTTGAGTGTATAGTTTGATGAATTTCAGCAAACGTGTATACCCCTGTAACCACTAACCCAGCCAATATAGAGAATAGCTCCGTCAGTCCTCTCATTACCCTTTCCAGGCCATCCCTACCTCGCCTGCTCCCTCACCCACAGGCAAACATTGTTCTGATTTCTATCAACATGTTAATACATTTGGTTGCTTATTATCAAGCTTTATAAAAATGGAATCATATTGTATGAACTCTTTTGTATCTGGCTTTTATTTTTTTCATTTGATATAATGTTTTTGAGATTCACCCATATTGTTGAACATAATCAGGAGTTTGTTCTTTTCTCTCGGAGTAGAATTCCAATGTATGAATATACCATAAATTGTTCATTCATTTTCTTATTGGTGAACATTTGGATTAATTACGCTTTTTGGTTATTATAAGTAAAGTGACTACAGACAGTCTTAGACAAATCCTTTTTTATAGACACATATTTTTATCTCTCTTGGATAGATTCCTGGGAGTTGAACTGCTGGGTCAGCTTACCATAGCATAAGCATAACATAGGTGTGTGTTAAGCTTAATTACAAACTGCCATGCGGCTTTCCAAACATTCCTCCAATGACGTATGAGAGTACCAGTTCCTCCTTATCAACACTTGGTATCATCAGTCTTTTTTTATTTTAGCCATTTGTTTTTTTCTATTTTAGTGGCAGAGAGCCATTGCATTTTGGGACTCTTTGTCACAGCAGTTCCAGCCTTATACTAACACAGAATGCAGCTGTGGAAAGGAAGAATACTATGTGCTTGAAAGTTAGCAGTCATCTCTGATCCCCATACAGCCTAGTCATGGGCTTTATAAAGGACTTGGACAGGTAGCCTTGGTAAAGGGTAAAGTCTCTAATATGGCAGGGTGGATGGAGCCAGACAGACCTCAGTATAAATCCCAGTTCTCAGAAGCTGCTAGACCTGGACGAGTTGTGTATTTGCTCTGGGTTTGGTTCCCTCTGTGTAAAGGGAAATGATGATAATACCTACCTCCTAGTGTTATTCCAAGGAGTTAATAAATAAGACAGGTAAAGCACTTCACATATTGGTGGCTGCGCTCCATTCAGCAAAGCTGGGATTCCAGGTCAGGGCTCCTGTCCTTGAGAGGACAACCAAGGAGAGCTAGAGCCCCAACTTCTGGACCCTCATTCCAGACCTCCCAGAATTCAAGTTAGAGATGCCTCCATTTACCAGCATGATACTGAATCCTTGGGACTGACTTCTTGTACAGAGCTGGTAGAGGCTCACGGGTGAGGGCTGCTGAATTGGAAGTTGACCTAGTATCTGCTGTGGTACCCGGATGTCTGACACAAGTGGGGCTGGGAATGATGTGATCAATGGAGGTTTCCATTCGAGTTAGGCTGTTGGCAAGGAGTTCGCCTACCAGTCCTGCAAAGCAAGGGGGATTGACCATGAAGGAAGTCCAGGACTCTGAGGATGGGCCAGCGAGTCATTTGGGTGCCCTGCTGATGCTGGTTAAAGAACACCATGCTTTCTGAAGACACAGCAAGGATCTAAATGTCTAACATTAGGAATCTGGTTAAATAAATTGTGTGTGTATGTGTGTGTGTGCACACATGCATGTGTGCATGTGCGTGTGTGTATGTGTTATAACTAGAAGCCATGAAAATGATGCCAAAGACAAGTATTTATGTATGGGGAGAGATAAATCATATTTTTTGTTAAGGAACAAAGCAAATTGCTAAGGTGTAAAGTGTGTGTGTGTGTGTGCGTGTGTGTGTGTGTGTGTGTCTGTGTGTGTGCTGTGGTTATATACGTATGCATGGGACATACTCCAGGGTTCCAGTGGTTATCATCTCTGGATAGTAAGACAATAAGTGATTTTACTTTTTATTTCTTCATGATTATCTTTATTTTCAAAATTCTAACACATGCTAATTTTATAGTTAGAAATTGGAGTTGGGAGTCAGCCAGTGGCGTTCTGGTTGGGGTGCTGAATCTCGCATGGTTGACTGTGTAGTTTGAGTCCCAGACCTGGCAGCTTGAAAAACATGCTGAGTGTATGTACCTGTGTGCCCTGAATCCCAAGAGGAGAGGTGGAGGACAGGAGATTGTGGTGTATCTGTCCCCAATGGGGTTCTCTCTCTCTTTCTCTCTCTCTCTCTTCGGTGAGCACGCATGCCCTGTGGCAAGTTTGGAGAAAGAAAGAAAAAAAATGGTAAATGGAGTTGACACTTCATATTCTGGAGTGCTTATATCTGTACTTGGAATCTGCTGAAAGTAAAGGGAATCCCTTTGTTGACTCTGGCTTCAATTCCAGCCTCAGGTCTACCATGAGCTTCTTAGAAAGTAGACACTAGGGCAGCTGGCAGGGACAGGGATGCTGACAGCTAATACGGGTCTCCCCGGGCATGTGTATTCAGATTCCCAGGCTGTAGGAGAACAATGGGCGCTTTGGGTATATAGACCCAGGCCGACAGGCAAGCTGAAATCTGCATAAACATCCTCACAGGGGCAAAACCCTACAGGGGTTGAAGAGCACCAATCTGAGCCCACTTGCAAAGAAGACACTGGAGCCTGTATAGACCCTGGCTTTGAAGGGGAATCCTCTGCCCTGGCCCAATAAGTTTAAGAGCCTTTCTCTGTCTGCTCTATAGGGAAGTAACTTGTAGACAAGGGCTGTCCAAAATGTCTCATCATTTCCTTTTGTGTTTTTTGTTTGTTTGTTTTTAGTTTTTTTCTTTGCCATAGAGTGTGTGAAAGTGGAGAGAGAAAGTAAGAAATCAAATCCCGAGGGGGATGGCCACAATCCCTTCTTCATTCACCTTTCTGCATTTTGGGCATACACACAAAGGCTTCTAGTGTGATTTTCAAGCCACCAGGTTTGGGACTCGAACCATAGTCGCCCATGTAGGAGTCCAGTGCCTTAATCACCACACTATCTTCTGGCCTCCTTCTCTTTATCTTTCTGTTTTATTGAGAGAGAGAGCTTTTTGCTATAGGGTGTATGTGCTTGCCAGAGAGACAGAGGAGAGACAGACAGAAAGCGAGAAATTAGTCTCCCAGGGGGATGGCCACACTGCAATCTCTTCTCCTCCAATCTCTTCTTGGGATTTTGGGCATGCATGCACATGCACCTGGTGTGAGTTTTAAGCCACAGGGTCAAGGACTTGAACGCAGGTGACTACATGGGAGTCCAGTGACGTAACCATTATGACACCCTTTTGACTGTGAATTTAGTCAGGAATAAAATTTCCCCATCCCCATCCGCCTTGAAGAAAAAGAGAGAAGTTTATAAAAGATAAAAGAAAGGCACGGAGAGATAAAATCACCCAAATCCTCCATCTTTGTTATTAGAAGTGAGTGGGGGGGGGCAACAGATGGTGTAGCAGTTACATCACTGGACTCCCACATGGCTGGCCACGGTTCGAGTCCCAGACCCAGTGGCTTGAAAATCACTCTGGGCATGTGTGTATGTGTGCCCAAGATCCTGGGAAGAGAACAGAGTAGGGATTGCGGTGTAGCCATCTCCTACCCCCTACCCTCACCCCCAGGGACCAACAACAGCCACAATCTCTTACAGAGATTTCCTAGGGTTATAGCAAGGTTAAGGTGTTTCTCACTTTCCCTCTCACTGTCTCTCTCTCCAGTGAGCACACACAGCTAAGACAAAACCTCTCAAAAACAAACAAACAAAAAAGAAGTGAGTGAATTTACTGGTGCTGAGCTGTTAGAGAAGACACGGCCCTCAGAAGGCAAAGAACGCTGATGAATTATCTAGACCAATCACATCCCTCCTCACAGATGATGTGAGATTGGACCAAGGCTAATGCAGCCCGGGCATAAAGACATCAGGACCTTATATGCCTGTCTCCAGGTGATGGCGCAGTCTCTGGGGCTGGTTGTCCTTTTTCTCTTCCTGTGAAGATTCTGGCTGAAAGGGTGGAGTCAGTTCTCAAACAGCCTCAGATCACAGGAGAGGCCTGGGCAGGCGGCCAGAGAGTGAATAAACACCCTCAGGATGTTTCCATGCCTGGGGGTGATGTCTTGGGGTATCAGAGCTGAAACTTTAGTCAACTGCTGTTTTTGTTTTCAATCTAGGTAAGTGGATTTTGTTTTTGGTAATGAAAGCAGAAAATTTTGATACGTTGCTATTTTAGAAATGAGTCAGGCCAATTGGTGTCATGGTGGTTAAGGTAGCTGGATCCCACATGACCAACACTGTGGTTTGAGTCCTGAACCTGGAGCCTTGAAGGCCATCCCAGGTACATGTGTATGCATGCTCAAAATCCCAAGAGGAGAATGGAGGAGAAGGAGTTGCAGTGCTGTCATACCCCTTGGGAAGCGATTTCTCATTTCCCCTATACCCTCCCTCTTGACCTCTCGCAATTGCACGCGCCCTAAGCAGAAAGAAAGAAAGGGAGGAAGAAAAAAGAAAGGAAAGAAAGAGAAAGAAAGGGGAAAAAAGAAAGAGAGAAAGGAAGAAAAAGAAAATGAGAGAAAGAAAAAGAAAGAAAGAAATGAGTCATGGAACGTTTGGACTGAAAGGAACCTGGGAGAGCCTAGTTCAACCCTCCATTGTGCAGAAGAGTACACTGAGCTCAGAAAGGTTACAGAGGTTCCGGCTTCGGCCTCCGCCGCTGCCGCCGCTACTACAGCCGCCACCGCCGTCGCCGCCACCGCGGCTTGTGATTCCTAAGATGGCGCCGCTAGACCTGGACAAGTATGTGGAGATAGCGCGGCTGTGCAAGTACCTGCCGGAGAACGACCTGAAGCGGCTCTGTGACTATGTTTGTGACCTCCTCTTGGAAGAGTCGAATGTTCAGCCAGTATCAACACCAGTAACAGTGTGTGGAGACATACACGGACAGTTTTATGACCTTTGTGAACTGTTCAGAACTGGAGGTCAGGTTCCTGACACGAACTACATATTTATGGGTGATTTTGTAGACAGAGGTTACTACAGTTTGGAGACCTTCACTTACCTTCTTGCACTAAAGGCAAAATGGCCTGATCGCATTACACTTTTGCGAGGAAATCATGAGAGTAGACAAATAACACAGGTGTATGGATTTTATGATGAGTGCCAAACCAAATATGGAAATGCTAACGCCTGGAGATACTGTACCAAAGTTTTTGACATGCTCACAGTAGCAGCTTTAATAGATGAGCAGATTTTGTGTGTTCATGGTGGTTTATCTCCTGATATTAAAACACTGGATCAAATTCGAACCATTGAACGGAATCAGGAAATTCCTCATAAAGGAGCATTTTGTGATCTGGTTTGGTCAGACCCTGAAGATGTGGATACTTGGGCAATCAGTCCCCGAGGAGCAGGTTGGCTATTTGGAGCAAAAGTCACAAATGAGTTTGTTCATATCAACAACTTAAAACTCATCTGCAGAGCACATCAACTAGTGCACGAAGGCTATAAATTCATGTTTGATGAGAAGCTGGTTACAGTATGGTCTGCTCCTAATTACTGCTATCGTTGTGGAAATATTGCTTCAATCATGGTCTTCAAAGATGTAAATACAAGAGAACCAAAGTTATTCCGGGCAGTTCCAGATTCAGAACGTGTTATTCCTCCCAGAACGACGACGCCGTATTTCCTTTGAGGCCTTCGCCCATTCTGCTGATCCATTTTTCTGCCCTCTTCTTACCCCAATTTTCTTGTATTATCCTCTACAGTATACTTTTTATTGAGCACTTTGCTGCTGAAATGCTGCCTCTTGCCTTTTTTTTTTTATTTTAAATTATCTAAATTTATTGTTTGTTACGGTGTCTATAGCAATGTTTTTCTATCAATTTTCTCCCCATCCCATCCCTACCTTGGACTCATTTGAGAAGACTTGAGAAATGTCAATAATCACACTGCTGCATGTAGCTCTTGCTTATTTACTGGTCTGGGGAAACAGATATGTTTCCTTTTTTTAAAAAAAAAAAAAGCCAATTGACAGATTACACTGAAATACTTCTCCTTTTGTATCATTCAGCCTTGGTTTTAGTTTGGTAAGTTTTAAGAAATTTCAGCAGCAAAGTTGTTATTCATTGGGCACGATGGACTTCAAATGCCTCAAGTTATGTATACCTGTCCCAGCTGTAAACTTCATTGTCCTTTGTTGGATGATATTTTAAATGGATATAAAATAAATTGGTCTAAAGGGAAAAAAAAAAAAAAAAAAAGGTTACAGAGATTTCCTAAGGTTATAGCAAGCTGATGGTGGGTCAGGGGCAGAATCCAATTTCAACCTTAGGTCTGTCATTTTTCTGGCTTCCCTACTGGTATCAGCTATGGAGTTTAAGGTACAAACTGGGGACCAGTAGATGGTGTAATAATTACATTGCTGGACTCCCACATGGCTGACTGTGGTTTGAATCCTGGACCAGAAGGCCTGAAACTCATGCTGGGCTCGTGAGCATGCATGGCCAAAATCCCAGGAGGAGAATGGAGAAGGGACTGTGGCGTAGCCATCACTGTCCCTCTCACTGTCTTTCTCTGTCTCTCCACCCTATAGCAAATATTTCTCTTTAAAAAAAAAAAAAAAAAAAAAAAAAAAAAAAAAAAAAAAGATACAAACTGGTGTCAGCCAGTGGCATAGCATTTAAGGTGGCCAGACCCCACATGGCTGATGGTGCAGTTTGAGTCCCAGACATGGCGGGGTGGATGTGCATGCCCAAAATCCTGAAAGGAAGGAGAGATGGAGGAGAAGGGATTTTGTCCTGCCCCCCAACCCCTGTGGGGGTGTGCTTTCTGGCTTTCTCTTTCTCTTCTTTCTCTTCCTCTCTCTCAGGCAAGTTCTGGCAAAATTATTTTTTAAATTACACAAACTATGTTCATTGGAAACGTTACTCTCCTACCTATTGAAAGTCTGCAAGGAGGATGGTGGCTTCTGGGTGCTTTAAGGTGTAGCTCAGTGGGATACAAGGGCCCACGTTCTTCCTGCGTCCGCCCTGTGCCTTGGCTTCCTCCTAAGCTAGGTCCCTTCGTGGCCACAGGTGCACTCACTGATTTGCCCCCACCCAGCAGCCTCAGTTTAGGGCATGAGCTTATGTAGACCAGCAACAGCCACCAGGGAAAGCCATGCTCTGATGGGCTTAAATTGCCCCTGCCTTCTGAATTGAAGTGGTATCTGCGAGGATGTGGATAAATACCTGAAAAAGTTGGAGTTTCAGTAAGAATGAACAAAATCAAATGTTCTTCTCAGTGAGCCAGTTGGACACTGAATCAGCAGTTCATGAAGCTGAAGTTATTTCCGTGGACGGTGTCTCCGCTATGCTGTGAATGCCAAGGTGAAGAGCAGCCGCATGAAATGTCAAGGGGAGACCGGGGATTCGCAGTGTGGTGAGCAGCAACCCCTGTCCACAGCCAGCCCCCAAGTTTGGTCTAGCCAGTCGCTGTTGGTGCCGATGAGATGACTTGACCTGGAAGTGAATATCCCTCATCCTGCACTCTTCGTTCTGCACAATCCGTGTGTCCTAGCTTGACACCTGAAATCAAGCCATCCTGGGACCTGTGGCCACAGGCCACTGGCACCACACACCCACAGACTCAATGAATGCAATGCTCTCACTCCAATTCCCATTTAGAAGTAAATCACTTTCATTCACAATCCTGACCCTCACTAACCTTTAAATGGAATTTATGTCCTGTTCTCTTCACTTCCCATTATATTGTATTGATTTTCTCAGGTCATTAAGTCTTTTGAAACCCAATATTTTAAATGTGTCATGATATTCCATTGAGTTAATAATAGATTTCTACTCTTGCAAAAGCATTGCTCCATGGCTGAACATTTAATTAAGCTGTTTCCAAATTTTCCTTTTTGTAAACAAGTGCTGTCAAATACCGTATCTCTAACTAGATCGTTGGGCTGTATTTCTAGAGTGTCTTTCTGGTTCAAAGAATTTGAACATGTTGGTAAATGTTGTTAAGTTTCTCTCTACCTTTTGGAGGGCTGTCAGTAAGAGAATACCTGTCACACTGCATATTGGCTTACATTGTAAACCATTGTTTTTTGGATCATTGACAGTTTGCTGAGTCCTGAATTCTCTTTTCCAAAATGCCATTTTCATGAAGACTTTTAGAATTAGTTTAAATTTTTTGTTTTGTTATTTCCAATGACATGCTCTAAGAAGATTCACTCTTTTAATTTTCCCAGCACCCTTTCCTGGAATGCACCACATTTAAGCTGCAGGTGGTCAACTCCTTAGAAGTCTGCACTCCGAAATTAGCCCAACATATTTCCAGAGAGCTAGTTTTCCTGAGAACAGCAATTCCTACTAGCAACGATTATTGAGCATCCTCCTTGAGCAAAGCACAGTCCTCCAGTTGAGTTGGGCCATGTCCTAAAGGAGGCTGAGCATCTTGGGGCCTAACCCAAGGGAAGGTGACAGATACCTAACGTGCAGGCCAGGACAGATCCTGGATTTAATAGGCTGATTACAATGACCAGGAACATGAAGGTCAAAGTCAGGAATACAGGCATAAATGAAGTCTCAACATTACTTCTAAAATAATTAACTGTTGCTGAGAATAACAATAATGCAATCTCTGTGACTTATTGTTTACCATTTTCTAGGTTTTTCATGGACATTATTTTAATTCTCACAACAACTCCAGGGGATTTGGGACCAGCGGTTAGCATAATGGCTGTGTCGCTGGACTCCCACGTAGTTGACCGCGGTTCGAATCCCAGACCCGGTGGCTTGGGGCTCACGCTGGGTGCGTGTGTGTGCATGCCCAGGATCCCGAGAGAAGAACGGAGGAGAAGGGATTATGGCATGGCCATCCCCCCTGGGGGGTGATTTCTTGCTTTCTGTCTCTGTCTCTCTCTTTCTGGCGAGCGCACATGCCCTATAGCAAAAAAAAAAAAAAAAGAAAGAAAGAAAGAAAGAAAGAAAGAAACTCCAGGGGATTTATACTCCTATTTTGCTAAAAATGAGACCCAAAGTGATAAAATAATGTCCCTACTGTTCTCCAGCAAAGAAGGGACAGAGTCAGGGTTAAACCTCAGCAGCCCAAGCCTGTGGTTCCATTGGGCCCACTCCTGATATTGGGGCTCTGGCGTGGCTGAATGAGCTGCAGTGAGTGGCAAGCCCAGTAGAGGCCACCATCCAGGTTTCTCTGAGATGGGTGTAGAGGACAGAGACACACAGAACCCTTCAGTATTGACCCTGTAGCACCTGGAAGGATGAAGTTCTGCTAATTAACCTCTGCCAGGCTGAGACATGGTCCCCTCTGCTATTCTGGATGAAAAACATGGGGCCCTGCCCTCCGAGGAGCTTACCATCCAGTAGGGGAAAGGGGCCCACAGACATCAGGTTGAAGGCAGAACATGCCAAGGGTTTTTGGAGATTTACCAAAAAAAGTGTTCAGGGGCGTGTCACAAGGAATCGGGAGATCCTCAGGGAAGGTGGCATTGGAGAAAGTGAAGAAGAAGAGTGAGGAAGTTTTGACATACAGAAAAGATGGTGAGGACATGCCTGTCAGCTAATCTGGGAAGGGTTCCAAGAACATCGTTCACCCTTGACCACTCCCACGCAGTGCAGACAGGACCTTTTGCCTAGACCCTCCAAAAGCCTTTTGCACCCTGGATCCGAGCAATCCCTGCTGGGTCTATAGCTAGGAATGGTGACTGGTTTAACTATTGGTGAAGAAGCTGCAGGCACTTAACTTGGACTGACGAGGTATTCCCAGTGGAGCCCAGGGACACATGCTTTACAAAATCTCTTTTACCTGTAGGTCACTAGATTAGCTCTGTTTCCCTCTGATAGGTTCCTAGGAAAATGGTCCTTGCCAAAGTGGCAGATGGCCTTTTTATCAGACTCATACTTTGACTGTCAGGATGCTTTTTTTAAATTTTTTTTTTGGTTTATTTTTATTAAAAGCTAAGTGAATTATTCTGAGGCAGTTCTATCCAATAGGACTTTCTGTGATGGCGGCAATGTTCTGTAATTGCGGTGTTCGGTGTGACAGCCATTTGTCACAGGTAGCTCTTGAGTACCTGAAATTTAACAAGTGTGACTGCAGGACGAAATTTTTAACCTTCACTTAATTTCAATTTAAATAGTCACGTGTGGCTAGTGGCTACCATTTTGGACATGCAGATTTTGAATACGAGGCCCAATTCAACTGGCCCTTGGCGTGAAGAATCATAAAAATATACCAACATACTGGGACCAGCAGGTGGCGTGGTGGTTAAGGCGCTGGACACTCCCACATGGCCAACCAGGGTTCAAGTCCTGAATCTGGTGGCTTGCTTTCTCACTTCCTCTCTCTTTCACTCTCAACCTCTGTCTCTCTTTGGTCAATAAATGAATGAATAAATAAAATAAAATAAATAATTAAAAAAATATATATATACCAACATACAAGTAGTTTTTGAGTTTTGTATGACATTCACAGGACCCTGGTAAGGCAGAGCAAGAAAATTTTACGCAATGTTTTGAAAGAGGACATGCCAATGAGTATCCCTCTCTCCAAGTAATGGGTGTACTATCTGAGTACCCTGGCTGTGAGTTATCAGATGCGAGGGTGACCAGGAAACTTGGGTGTGAAAAGAATAGATGAGAAAAAGTTGGATGGACCTGAGATCTGTAACTAAAAATTTTGAGATATTTGCTCTTGATACTTGTTCTATTGTCACCACCCTAAAGATAGCTGTTTTTAAATTAAAAATTAAGTTTAGCTGGTTACAGACTATCAAGTTTTGTCTTTCATGATAAAATATGGTTAGTCTAAACCAATCATGATTAGTTTGCTCCCTCTGGCCAGTTATTTGGTTCATTAATGTCAGTTGCAGCCCACGAGGTCTGGTTTAGCAAGAACACCAGGGTAGGCAACATAATAACCTCCCAGTGATATCTGCTTCCTAATCTTCTGAATTTGAGGATATCCTAGGTTACACAGCAAAGAGGAATTTTTAGTTTTTTGGTGATATAATTTCTTTTTTTTTTTTTTTTGAGAGAGAGATTTTTTGCTATAAGGTGTGTATGCTCACCAGAGAGACAGAAAGCGAGAACTCACCCTTCAGGGGGGATGGCCATGCCACAATCCCTTCTCCTCCATCCTCCTCTAAGGATTTTGGACATGCACGCACATATGCTCAGTGTGACTTTTAAGCCACAAGGTCTGGAACTCAGATAGTGGGCTACGTGAGATTCCAGCAATGTAACCATTACTCCATCTGCTGGTCCCAGTTTTTTGCTTTTTTAATGATAGCATATATGCACATGAGAGAGAAAGAAAAAAAGAGAGAGAGAGAGAGTTGGGAAAAGAAAAGAAGAGAGAAGCGCCCTTGACAAGATTTCATTGTACCACAATCTCCTGTTCCCAGTCCGCCAGCTCCTCAGAGTCCTGAGTGCCCATGGTTGCCTAGAGTGTTTCAGGCCAATCAGGGATCTGAACCCATGGTCGGCATGTGGATTCCAGCCTTGCAGGGTACCCATGTTATCACTGTACCTCAGCATTTGGGGTGGTCAAAAGAAATTAAAGTTGTAGATAGAATTAGGTTTACTAGTCAGTTGACCTTACAATACAGATATTGTCCTGGATTACTTTGGGGGGAAGGAGCAATGTAATCATAAAACTCCTTAAATGTGCAAGACGGAAGCAGATGAGGCAGTGCCAAAGTGATGGAGCATGAGAGAGGCTTGGCCAGACATTGCTGGCTTTGGAGACGGAAGGGACCATGAACCAAGGAATATGGGCAGCCCCTGGAAGCTGAAACAGACGAGAAAGGGTTCCCTCCCAGAGCCTCCAGAAGGGACACATTCCTGCCAACACCTCAGTTTTAGCCTCATGAAACCTATTTTAGACTTCAACCTCCAGAACTGGAAGATGATAAAATTTTGTTATTTTGAGCCAGCAAGTTATGGTCATTTGTTACAACAGCGATAGAAAATGAATACAACATATAAGGAAAACCCTGCTGTGGGGCTTCTGCAAAATCCTTTGTTTTTCTGATAAAAGGTGAAAACACGGCTGGCATCTCTTTTCCCTTCATTTTTTCTGCCTTGAAAACTGACATGATAGCAAGGGCTATGGTGACCCTTTTGTGACTGTTAGGTCACAGGCATAGGATAAAAAGTCACGTGGGAAGGATAGTTGAGATGAAAGAAAGAACCTGGGATCCTCATTACATTGTTGAGTTCCTAAAATAGTCCTAAAAGTGTGACGTTCAGACACCTCATCATGCGAGAACAGGAAGTCCTGTGGGTTTAAGGCCTGTTATTTAGATCTTATGTTACATGCACAGTCCTTAAAGTTCTTCTAGTGTGGAAAACGGGCATACATCAAAAAGAAAAGGCTATTGGGACCAGCAGTTAATGTAATGACTATGTCGCTGGACTTCCATGTAGTCAACCACGGTTCAAGTCCAGGACCCGGTGGCTTAAACTCACGCCGGGCGCATGTGCGTGTGTGCCCAAGATCCCGAGAGGAGAATGGAGGAGAAGGGATTGCAGCGTGGCCATCCCCCTGGGGGGTGATTTCTCGCTTTCTATCTCTCTGTCTCTCTTTCTAGCGAGCGCATGCACCCTATAGCAAAAAAAAAAAAAAAAGAAAGAAAGAAAAAGAAAGAGAGAGAGAGAGAGAGAGAGAGAGAAAGAAAGAAAGAAAGGAAGGAAGAAAGAAAGAGAAAGAAAAGGCTATCAAGTGACTTCACGGAGTGCAGAAACAGGGTATAGGGGATCTAGCACAATGAAAAGCCCAGTCACGTTCCCAGGCTTTAGGGAGAGCTAAGCTAACTGGCTCTAACTCTCATTCGGCCCTTGAAAAGCCTACTTTTGAGGTCTAGAGAGGAAGGGGGTCTCCCAGCAGTTCTTACACCCAGAGGAGGCAGGCAGTCTCCCCTGAGCAGGTGCTGAAGTGAGGATTCCTGCCATCAATCAGTTTGAAGCTCTAGACTAAGTTATGAGGGGTCCCAGAACCCCTGAAAATGTACAGAAACAGGACTAGCAGGTCTCTTCCACTTCTCTCAAAATGGGAGGGGCAGAGGAACATCTGCTCCCAGACTGGAAAGGGAGTGGGGGCTCAGGGTAGGGGCAGGAGGACTTGGGCAGATCCGTTTGTTCCTGTGTCTCTGCAGGGGCAGCAGCTGCAGGCAGTAAAGCCGGGCAGCAGGCCCCTGGCACGAGAAAGTCGACCCTTCCCCTAGAGATCATCGCCGTGAACTGCAAAGGGAGTCCGTAGAGCCCCGGCATCCCTTCCTGCAAGGCAAGTGGGAGCTGCTGGGATTGAGCAACAAACGTAATGAGTGGAAGTCCCCTTATTTCATACTCTCCTTGGGTGCCCGTGTGTGCCAGGTGTTGGGGTTATGAAGGTGAGTGAGAAAGCCCTGCCCTTCAAGGCCACATAGTTCTCGTAGGGGACCAGCAGTTGGCATAATGGTTATGTCGCTGGACTCCCATGTAGTCAACCGTGGTTTGAATCCCGGACCTGGTGGCTTAAACTCACACTGGGCACATGTGCGTGTGCCCAAGATCCCGAGAGGAGAATGAAGGAGAAGGGATTACGGCGTGGCCATCCCCTTGAGGGGTGATTTCTCACTTTCTGTCTTTCTGGCAAGCACATGCGCCCTATAGCAACAACCTCTCAAAAACAGAACAGAAAAGAAAAGAAAAAGAAAAACCAGGTACGAGAACAACTCCAGCCAGGCAGGAGGTACAAAGGCGCTGTGAGGGAGGCACCGGTGAATTCCTGAGAGACCGAGTAGATCAGTCTTCAAATCATTTCCAGCTGAGGGGACCTGGAGGGCTTCCTCATGGAAGCTGTGAGGAGGCCGCAGGAAAAGCCATTTCCGGTAGACGGATTGGCAGGAGAGGAAACGTGAGAAAAGTGGCAACCAAAGTGTGGACTGACTAAGGCACAAAGGACCATGGAGGATGGTCAGTGCTAGTGAGGCTGGAACACCGTGTTACAAGCAGCGGAGGCCCTCACACGGGAGTAACCAGAACAGACCATGTTTCCAGGAATTTAACCTGGCTGAAGGAATTGGAGAAGGAAAGCAGGAAAGAGACTTGGGACCTGTTCCTTGAGATATAACCTCTCGCAATATTTCATGCAGGTAAGGAGGGTCCAAACAAAAGTGTGGCAGGGAGGCACATGGAAAAGGGCTCAGAGGCCAACTGTGAGGCCCCTCCACCCCACTGCAGATATGCTGGACCAAATGCAATCCAAAAAGCCCATTTTGCCGTAGAAATCCATATAAAATTGGCACATTGATAGAGCAAACACACATTTAGGGTTTTCGAAATTTAAAAACAAAAGCCACACAGAATATATGCTGTGTATATATATATACACACACATACATATTTCTCTGGAAAAGTCATCATGCATTTTTGCATAGAAAAACATGTCATGACTTTTCCAATGACCCAATATAATTTAAAAAAAAATAGATATTTAATGCTAACAAATGTTGAGTGATTTTTCACTAGGATTAGGCCAATGAATACAGAGTGGGGATTTAGGGTCTCATCCCTGCTGTCCACTACAGATCTCAGTGTACATGGAACTCTCTCTTCCGGTGGGTACATGGGGGGTAGCCACTGCCCATGGTTGGGGTGAGCTCAGTTGTGATGCAGACTCTCTTCCTGAGGACATCTGCAGGGATGACAGTCAGCCCCGAGATGCCTCCAGCAGGTGGCTTTGTGGGGCTAACACAGCCTTTCTAGGCCCCTTCGGAGAGTGCAGCCGGGCCTTCCCAGGTGTATCCTGTTGACTAAGCTAAACGCTTCAGCACAGAGCCCTGGAATGGTGTCTCAGGGACTTGGCCAGGCACTCTCTCCAGGTAGTGGATCTAGGAATATGCATTATAGGATTTTGGGGTGAGTTTCCTTTTCTGGGAAGAACCTTACATCCCATGACCTGATTTCTTTCAGGCCCAGCTGGTTGTTTTTAAACTTTGCCAGGGATTCTGGGCACCTGATAGGTTAGAGTCAGAAGACCCTTAGAGACTGTCTAGCAAAGCTTCTTATTTTATGCTCAAAGAAACAAATTTGGCTCCCTGCAGCCCTCACAAAATTTTCTAGAGAAATATCTTGTCCTTGAAACTGTGGTGATAGAATGGTCATTCCCATTCATGAGTGCACAGCGGAATCACCTGGGGAGTTCTCACATCAGATTAAGTCAGACGCTGTATAGATGAGTCCAGGTGAGGGTATTTTTAAAAGCAACCCAAGACATTTGAATGTGCAGCCTTGGTCAAGGGCCACTGCAGTGAGAGGGTGTCCGTGATTCTTACCACATCCTTCCTCTTTCCCTCCCACCTCACTCCCTTGCTAAAAGTAGGCAAGTGACCATCATCTGGGCTCGCTGAGTTTTTCTAAATTCTTCCTCTCCGGTGCTCACTACCCCAAGCTGAGGGAGTACCACACCTGATAGGGGTCCTGATCAACAGTGGCATTCCCAGCAGACGTTGGACACCATGTCACCGGCTCAGGCAGAACTGTGAACCGACTTGTTGGCAGCCCAGAGGAAATAATGCCTCACCTTCCTGCCTGGACAGATCTGAGCCTGGGATGCTAACTCTAGGGACCAAACAAAGACTGCGTGGGTCTTCCTCTGGTTCCAAGGACTGTTAGAAAGTTACTGGAAGTGGCTGCCATTGGAGAGGCCATTTTACAGAGGCTAAACTGGAAGGGGGGTTCCACAAGCCAGCTGAGGAGGCCAGTGGTCCCCAGAACCTCTCTGGTGAGTGGCAGGGCTCAGACCGAAGTCCACATATCCCAGTGCCTTCACATTAGAAGCATGTTCTCATAGCCTCACGCTGCCTGCAGGGTCTCACTCCTGGCTGAGGGCCGGTTAGGGGCCCCCAGTCCTGGTTATCTGGAATGGGGCGGGGGGTTAATGTGCTGAGGTCTCGTGTTCCTCTGGGCTTAACCATCCACTTGCATGCTTTCTCTTCTGGACAAACTCTGCTTTGCAACCAGGGCTCGTTACCCTTCATTACGACTCCTGCTCCCCAATCCCTCCTCCAGCCCCCCCCCCAGCCCCGCTGGATGATAATTCCAAAAGAGGACCCAGAAGAAGCCTCACACCACCTCTGAAAACACCTCTCTTCTCCAGAGCCTAACATGTTCCAAGGAAGTTTCTGGGAGAGCAGAATTGGAAAAGAGTCTCTCATGTGCCCCATTTTACACCCCAGCACATCCTGGTGGGACTCCCTCATTCAAGTTCTTGAGCTGGCTTCAAGTCAAGCTCAAGTTCAAATCGAGGTCCTGCTCTCCTTCGGACTCACATGAGCATGGAGGTCGTTTGCTGGATCACCAGCCCCTTCCCATACCCTTTACCAACTACTCCCCCTTCCTTTCATCTGGCACCTGTTTCTGCAGAACTAAAGAGCAGTGGGGATGCATCTCACGAAATAATGCTGCTCCAAAGAAGCAGAGACAAAAGAGTAAGGATGTGCGATTCCATGTATGTGAAGTTCAGAAAGGGGCAAATCCATGCTGTAAAAAGTCTGGACAGCACTTCTTGGAGTAGGGCAAGAGCAGGGGGCAGGGAGGGAACAAGGAGGATGGGGGTGCTTCTAGGGTGATGGTGGTCTTTTGTCTCTTGATTTGGTTTTCACAGGTGTGTTCATTGTTTGAAAATTCCACAAGGTATATGCTCTGTGTGGGCTTTTCTGTATGCAGAAATTCCCCTTCCCCCAAATTTTCAGTGCAGGAGGGGCAGTGGGGTCAGAGTGCCGTAAGGCTTCATAAACCCTTTATAGGTCCCTCAGAGCAACCATTCTTCCCAAGTTTCTGGCTTGGGTGCAATCCCAGGCCTCAGGCTCTTATGAATCAAAGGTCTCAAGACAGAGCTTTTGGTGACAGGCCTAGAGCAGCAAATTGCCAGCTAGTGCTCAGAGCTCTGAGAGTCCTCTCCATCTCCTCCTCTGCTCCAGCACAGGCCTCAGTGGGCTTCCATCAGGGAATGAAAAACGTGGCTTGCAGAAGGGTGTGCCCACCTGAAAACCCAAGTAGTGTCTCTGCTCTAGAGACAATCTTCAGTCTGAGAGACACTGAGCAGGAAGCTCTAGGCCTGGGGGTGTGGGGGGGGTCTTACTCTGCATGTTCAGGGCAGGTTCTCTCAGTGCAGGGCCAGCTTCCCAGTGGTGTTCCTGATGGGTTTTGGCCTTGACATGCCACCTACCTAAGCCTGTGAAAGGTAGCAGTGGAGGGGCTGCCAGCTGGGCTCTCTGGGAGCTGCCTGCACAGTCTCCGGGCAGTAAAGCCCAGCATTCTTGTTTCTAGGCAGCCAGGCTCTCCTTACTGCAGCCAGAAAGGTGTCTGTACCCCAGACGGTTGCCTCCTTCCTCTGCAGAGGAAGGGAGCAGGGGAGGGATGAGGTTCTGAGAGAATGGCAGTTTTGAGGAGCCCTATATGGGACCCCAAGAACTGGCATCAGATCCTTCTCAGGCCATCAGTCATTCCTCAGCCCCAGACCTTCAGATCAGTGGGATCTTCAGACCTACAGATAAAGGGGAGCTGGTGCCGTAGCAGGGGATTTAGAATGGCAGCCGCTGGTGAAGATCCATGTCAAGCTCTGGTGTCCCTAACCTCAGTCATGGCATGGGCCTGGGGTGCAGATTGCTACTTTCTAATTTGTACATCTCTCAGCAATCTGCATTTTCTAACCACGTATCACTGATTTAAATACCGACAAGCATCATCTGTGTTAGAAACACAATTTTCTCTCAAGACTCTGTAAGCCTTCTGGCCTCACAAATCACAGTCTTAGAAGCTTCCAGATGAGGGCCCATGCCTTACCCTTGAAGTACTCCCTTCCTAAACCCAAGTCACAACATAGAAATGTCCCAGCTTTCCCCTGATGTCCCACTTCCTTTTAGCAAGTAACCCTATGTGTTAGTTTCCCAGGGTTGCCATAACAAAATGCTACAAACTGGCTGGTTTGAAACAACGAACATTTATTTTCTCGAGCTTCTGGACGCTGGAAGTCTGAAATCAGGATGTCAGCAGGGCCACGTTCTCTCTGCAGGCTCCAGAGGGGAATCCTTTCTTGCCTCTTTCTAGCGTCTGGTAGCTCTCAGCGGGCCTTGGCATTCCTGGGCCTGCAGCTGTATTAGGCTGCTTCTCTGCCTCTGTCACTGCATGGCCCTACTGTATGCGTCTGTGTCTTATAAGGGTCCCAGTCATTGGGTTAGGGCCTGCACTCAGCCAGGCTGATCTCATCTCCACTTGAAGACATTTGCAAAGACCCTACCTTCCAAAAAAAAGGTCACCTTCACAGATTCCAGGGGGACATGAATTTTGGAGGATGCTATTCAACCCAGTACATCCTGTGATTACAACATATCTGTGTGCTAGACCTTACTAAAGCAGTTAGTGGCCAGGAAAATGAGGCGTTTGGAGGGAAAATTATAAAATTTATAAGCTACATTTTGTATTTTAGAAATGTTTCTATTTTTAAAAAAATTAAGAAATGGGGGCAGCCAGCGGCATGGTGGTTAGTGTGGCTAAATCCTAAGTGGCCCACTGCATGGTTTGAGACCCAGACTCAGCAGCTTACCAGTATGTGTGCCTTGTAGGGAAAAAAAAAAAAAAAAAAAAAAAAACACTTCATAAAACAAAAACATCAAGAAACGAAGTATCTATAGCTATGTTATCCAATCACTTAATTCCCTGCCATTGAGGGGGTTTTCATCTTTTGCTGCAGAAAATTTTGAAGCCATCCAGCCACATTGTATTGTGGAATACGAATGCAGTGCTGGGCCTTTGGACAACAACCGACTGTTTTCTCCCCCTCTGACTCTGTAAGTTATTTTACTATGAAATATTAGTGTCATTAATATCAAACTCATTAAGATAAGACTTTTTCATTGCCAATGAGATAAATAGCAATGTCTTTCAGGTTAAGTATTCCTCAGTCCACTTGCTTCAACACACCTTTTATATCAAGAGTTTGGATGCTTCTATATAAAATATTCTTTGCTTTCCATGGAAGAAGAAATACAAGTGAATAGTAAACATATAAAGAAATGCTCAAGTGTACTAGTTATCAAGAAAATACCAAGTTGGGACCAGTGGGTGGCATAATGGTTATGTCACTGGACTCCCACGTAGTCAGCCACGGTTCAAGTTCTGGACCCAGCTGCTTAACACTCACGCCAGGCGCATGTGCATGCCTGCCCAAAATCCCAAGAGGAGAATGAAGGAGAAGAGATTGTGGCATGGTCATCCACCCAAGGGAGTGATTTCTTGCTTTCTATCCCTCTGTCTCTCTCTGTCTCTCTGGCGAGTGTTACACACCCTATAGCAAAAATCTCTTAAAAAAGAAAAAACAAAGTAATATAACAAGATACCATTTTGTTTATCATAGTAGAGATAATAGAAAAGACTGATAATATCTAGTGTTGATAAGGAAGTAGAAAATATCTAGAATATGCATGCACAAAGCATTTACAAAGATGATCATTGCAGAAAAAGGAGGAACTCTGTAAATGTTCATGAAAAGAGAAAGCTGTTTTGTTAAATGAACTAGGGTACATGTATACATAAATGTGCAGAATAATATGCAGCATTAAATGAATAGACCTCCATGGATTGATATAGACCTGCAGGACATATTGTTTTATTTATATATATATATGTATATATAAATCTTTTTTTTTTTTTTTTTTTAGAGAGAGAGGTTTTTGCTATAGGGTGTGTGCACTCGCCAGAAAGACAGAGAGAGACAGAGAGACAGAAAGTAAGAAATCACCCCCTGGGGGGAATGGCCACACCACAATTCCTTCTCCTCCGTTCTCCTCTCAGGATCTTGGGCACACATGCACACTTGCCCAGCATAAGTTTAAGCCACCGGGCCTGGGACTCAATCCATGGTTGAGTACTTGAGAGTCCAGCGACATAGCCATTGCACCAACTGCTGGTCCCTTTTTATGAGTTTTGTTTTTGTTGTTATATGTTTTTTAAAAAGAATTATTTTATTTAACTTTATGTATTTATTTACTTACTCACTATTTTGATTTGACCAGAGATAGAGCAAGAGAGTGAGGGAAAGTGAGAACATAATGTTTTCAAGATTCATCCATATTGTAACATCAGTACTTCATTCCTCTTTTATGGCCAAACAATATTTCATAGTACATATTCCATATTTCATTTATCCATTCATCTTTCATCAGACACTTGGGTGGGTTCCACCTGTTAGCTATTATGAATAATACTGCTATGAACATTTGTGTACAAGATTTTGTGTGGGGAAGGTGACTTTCAAGCACAAGCATGAACGAGGTGAGGGAATCGACTAAGTACAACAGGGTAAAACACTCGAGCTGGGAGCCTATCTGGTAAGTTTGAGGAAAAGCAAGGAGGCCTCTCTGGCTGGAATGTTGAATGTGAGATAGAGAGTTGAAGGTGTGGTCTGAGATATGGGTGGCTGTGCTATTTAAGCCCTTGGAAGCTATTACAAGAACTTGGACTATTATTGAGTAACACAAGAATAGTTGGAGGGTTTGGGGCAGAGGAAGGGCAGGATCTGGCTTGAGTGTAATCTGCTATTTTACCTCAAGGGGTTCTCTGAGATGGTAGGGAAGATGAGGAAACTTTGGAGAGGGTGGAAGGAGAAAGGGGAGAAATGAGGAGCTTCTAAGAGGTCGAGAACACCCAGTGAGAAAAGGAGATGGTGAGTGTGAGGGGCACAATGGCTAAATCCCATGAAGCACTCATGGTTTATGCTGGGCAAGATTGGGCCAGGTGAGTTGGATAGGTTTCCATGGTCTGTCCTCTTCTGATGAATGTTGGTGGGAATTTACCCAGAACTCCCGTCTGTGAAGCACATCCTCTGACATCCTGAGGAGTGGAAGGTGGGCAGGTGTCGCATGCTCAAGGCTCTACACGTCTGCTCTCCCTCCTCCAACTCCCACCCCACCCTCAGCTCACAGTGATTTGGCGTTCACCCCAGTAACTCTATTGAAACAGCTGTCTTGATTACCAAAGACCTTCAAAATTGCCAGAATGCCGCCTCTTCAGCCTACAGAGTCTCCTCATTTATAACCTGCAGAGTTTTGCTACTAAAATGTGGTCCTGGCACCAAGCATCAGCCTTAACCAGGGGTTAGAAATCCAGAATCATAGGCCTAGCCCCAGGCCCACGGAATTGGTCTGGATCTTAGCAAGGTACCCAGGTTTGAGAAACATGGTTTATCTGCTCATCTCTAGAAGGTGACTATACCTCCCAGGCCTCAGTGACTCTTGAATAATGGATACACTTGGAGTCTCAATCCTGGGTTTTTCTCTTTGGTCTTTCCTCTGAAGTCAGATCCTGATGGGTGAGGAAGTCAGGGTGGAAGAAAAAGGCCAACACACTGAGGATGGAAATTTATCCCTAAGGCTGATCTCTCAGGATTTCCTGGCTGTAAGCAGCCTAGTTATTTCTAGCCAAACGGACTTATTTGATAGATATTAGATTTTCAGAGAGTTTATGGGAGACTGAAGAGCCAGGCTGGGAAACAGGTGGGAATCTGGGCCACGGCGAGGCCTAAGAAGTAGGGCAGACAAGAATGGTCCCAGGGTGGGACAGTATTCTCAGACAGAATGCTGGGGAGGTGGGAATTCTACGCATCTGTCTTTTTAATTTCATTCTGTTCAAGATGCAAGTTCCAAGGAGGGCTTGTAGACTGGCCCGGCTAGAGACACAGCCTGCTCCTTAGTTAGGGACGAGTCCCACCAGTGTGTGTCTATGAGGAAACAGTTGATGTCTCAAAATGAAATCCATGTGCTATTAGAAAGGGAGCATGATTAGTGGCAGGCCACCAAACAGCAAATGTTATGCTAGTCAGTGTCACTAGCTGCCCCCCGCCCCCGACTGAATATTGAGTAAATAGCTACATTTGACTTGGTTTCCCTCCCTTATAATCAGAGTCCTGGCTAATATATTCACCTCTTCCTGAAGTCGCTCCTAGACATCAAGAGTATAGTATTCATTCTTCTCTTTCTACTTCACTGACCACGACTTCTCTGCCTCCTTCACTGATTATTCTTTCTTCTTTTTGAGCTTAGTGAGGAATGTACAAGTTTATTTCAGGCCTTCTTCTCCTTTTGTCCTTCACCTTCTCCTTTTAACTATTGGTCAACTCCATGACTCAGGGCACTGAGTAAGTCTGTCTCCAATCTTTTCTCCTTCACTGGAGACCCTCATTTTCAAATATCTAATGGATGCCAAACAGTTCCAACCCATATCTCAGTTTCAACCTGAATTCATTTTCTTTTCCCATAAATATCCTCTACTTTCCATATTCTAATTTTGAGTACTGTGTTGTTCTGTTTATGTCCCTATCTTCCCCATCACAAGCCCAAAACTTAGTGATCTTCAGTTTTTTCCTCTTGCCTCATGTTCATAGTCTACCTGTTACCAAGTGTCACCAGTCCACCTGCACCATGACCTTCAAATCTGTCTTTATTCTCTAATACCTATGCTCTAGTTAAACTAGTACTTCTTGCACGCAGTCTTTTTGCCTTGAGTTTCCTTCAACAGACTACTCTGTTGCCAGAGTAATTAACCATATTCTTCAAACCAGACTATGGTGCCCCAGGATGAAGTTTAAATTTTTCTTAGTGTGTATTAAGCCCTAGCCTCTCCTGGCTTTCCATCCTTGCATTTCATTTTAACTCCCACCAACTCCAGATACACCCACGTCACCATTCCCTGATATCGGCTGTAGCCTCTTCTTTTCCACCTCTGGACTTGCCATCACACTGGGGTCTTCACTGGAACTTAGTCCCCTACCTTCCTTCCCATCATTTCTAATCTGAAATCCTTTTCTCTGCCCCTATTGAACCTGGACCTTTAATAAGATCATTCCATGTGCCCAAGCCCAATGGCCCAGTGAAACTGAGCAACTACAGGCCAGGGACCCTTGGTATTCCAGAAGCTTTGGTATTCCAGACTGTTTGAAGATGGATTCTGCTCTCACCTGGTCTGGCTCTGGGCTCAGGCACAGGGACTCAGTAGCTGATTCTATCTGTGTGTGCTTCTGCAGCACATTGGACCCAGGAGCCTCTGTTCATCTCACATCTATGACTCCCAGCTTCCTAGGCTCAGTATCCTCCCATGATCTCAGATAGGCACTCTGTACTGGCCATGGCCCGGCTGGATTTGTCACCATAAGTGGCACCTGTCCAGGCTTCTGGGCTTCTCTATCTTGAAGCCTTCCCTGGTTTCTCCAGTAGGGATGAATCACCTCTGCACTCACTTAGCAGTTGGCACAAGCCTGTTACAGAACTTACTGACTATGGCATTCTGGGAATCTCTGGTTCGTCCATTGTACCCCAAAGGCTTCCTGGGCAGAGCTCTGCCTTCTAAATCCAGACACTAAGCACCCTGTGAGGGTAGGCGCTCCACTGGTGTTTGCGTGATGTCCAGAATCTTCTATGCTGTGACTCAGGCAGGTTCAGTACAGTGACCAGCCTCATCCCAAAAAGCTCCAGGCTCCATCATTCCCACCAAGAGACTGGGATGCACTGGGAGGGTGAGGTCTTGGGCTCCTGAGCCTGCTTCCACACAGCAATGCTTAAATAAGCACATTTTCAGAAAATAGGGGAAATTCCTCAGCTCAGGGCCCTGACAGGTATCCTTCTAGAACGTGTCATCTTTATATTTAAACCTTTTCAAAATGTTTTCCTATATGTGAACTCTTCCAAAGTTCATGGAAAAATGCATATTTATGGGAAAAAAAATGTACAGACTTCAAACATTTTTTACACCAAAATAAACTTGCACTCTAATTCCATTTTCCACAAAGTTCTCAAAGCACCATGTATGTCAGATCACAACCACCTTCAGAGGAGATCAGATCTTATCCTCTCATGAGAGGTGACACAACCAAGGTTCAGAGACACACTGTGATTTTCCAAGGCCGCACAGCCATTAGAGGCAAAGACAGGATCAGAGCCCAGATTTAACTTCCATTTCTCCTGTGTCTGGGAGTCCTTAGCTAACTAGTAGAAATATTCCTTCGTCTCCTTTGGAACTGTCTGTCATCAGATGCACACTAGGAGCCCTGGGGGCTGACACGGAATCCATACACAGTCAGAGACCAGGAGCCAGATGCGGCCTTCGCAGAGGCCATGGCTTCCCTCCCCCAATTTCTCCCCCCAAAGAAATAGGGCCTAGCGAGTCTCACCTTGTCTGTAAATGCTGTTCGGGTCACTAAGTCTGTCCATTCTACTCTGAACAGCCGAGAAAATATCAGTGTTTGCATTCATGAGCTCCCAAGAGCAGGGCGGGACCCCCTGTGTCCACACGACTTTTCCTCAGTCACAAGCAGGAACATGAAGGCTGGGTTAGGGAGCACTGATGTCGATGACCTGGTGTCGCTGATGCTGGCACCAGAGCAGCATGCCCTTAAGGATCACCAGGGCTTGCCTTAGTTGAGACCAGGCCCTTGCTTGCTGCTCACTGCTCCCCTGCTGCCACACGACTCAGCTTTGGCACGGGGAGCGCGGCAGGCTCACATCACGCCTCCCACCACACACCCACAGGGTCTCTGTGCCTTCCTTCCAAGCCCAGCGTTGACAGTGCTGTTTTCACTCTTCAGGCGTCTCATCTCCCTGCCAGTTCAGGCTCTGCTCCTCTCCGGTTTCCTCTGACTGTGGTCTGTGCTGGCTCTTCAGACATGTCCTGAGTTCCAGCAAGGGGCCCAGGACTTCATATTCCCACACTGACAACATGGAGGGCCGGCTTCCCTGGGAAGGGGGTATAACGTTGGGCAAAGAGAATCTCTTCAGCTGAGACAATTTCCAAAGAGGCTTGATAGCTCAGGGAGGCCTGATAGCAACACACTCAGCAACTAGTGGGAATAACTGCTTTTTTATTTATTTATTTATTTTTTGAAGAGGTTTTTGCTATAGGGTGCATGCGCTCACCAGACAGACAGAGAGACAGGGAGATAGAAAGCAAGAAATCACCCCCCATGGGGGATGGCCACGCCGCAATCCCTTCTCCTCCTTTCTGCTCTCAGGATCTTGGACACGCACGCACATGCACCCAGCATGAGTTTTAAGCCACCGGGTCTGGGACGCGAACCGCGGTTCGACTACATGGGAGTCCAGCGACATAGCCATTACGCTAACTGCTGGTCCCTGGGAATAACTGCTTAAGAGGGATCTGGGTGGCCATCCCACAGTGGACTATGGGCAGAGTAAAAGGTGAGGGGGACACGAACCTAGGAAAATATACTAGAAAGCCACACTGGAGATTCCTGTGGGCTAGCACTGGGGATGGTAAATCTGCTTTTCAAAAAGACAGGGACACCGATGACTGCTACACACGGGAGTGATACCTTAGTGCTGTCTCCGCTTAGTGAAGATGAATCCAGAAGACACAGGGAGGCCTTCGATGTGGATGAGGAGACACAGGGGAGTGTACAGCGGGAACACAAGGACAGAGACCCGAGCATCCCAACATTAAGGGGCTAGTAGGAGAAGAGTCAGGGAGAGCAATGGGGAAGGAGCAGAAGGGAGGCAGGCACAGGAAAGCCACCCGAAAGGGAAGATTCTAGACTGACAGTAAAGCCAACAAATGCTAAAGTGAAGGCCAGTAGGACAGGGGCTGATGGCCTTCATGTAATGCTCATAACAGGCCATTAAGAGGCTAGCAGGTGGCGTGGTGGTTAAGGGTGCTGGACTCCCATATGGCTGACCAAAGTTCAGGTCCAGGACCTGGCGGCTTGTTTTCTCACTTTCCTCCTTTCTCTCTCTCAGTCTGTCCCTCTCTGGTCAAATTAAAATATATAAATAAACAAGTACATAAATAAATAAAGTTAAAAATTCTTAAAAATAGGGGTGGGGAACATTAGGAGGCTGCAGCACTCTTGCTGGGACACATTGGGGCAATCCCAGTAAAATCCAGACAGCGTTGGACTGGAACAACCCTCCGCTTCCTCAGTATGTCCTTCAGGTCAGGCACAGTGCTGGGTGCTTTGCAGGCAGAACCTCATCTACTTTTCACAACAATCCGACAAAGGGAATATTATTATCATCCTCACTTTATGAATGCATAAGCTGAAGTTCAGAGAGGTTAAGTGGCTTGCCCAAGCTTACATGGCTAGCAAGTCAAAGAAAGAGACTGGGGCTCATTGGGAGGTCAGAAAAGGGAGGCAAAGAAATAGGCTGCTCTGACCAGAGGCTTTTCAAGGAATGAAGAATAGCCAGAGTGGAACTCGTGTTTGGTTTAGTTGTTTGTTTAACATGGGAGAGACCTAGCCGTCTTTATGGGCTTAGGAGGAAGAGCTCGCAGAAAGGCAAGAGGGAGAAGGGAGAGAACTGATGGAGCAAGGACACTGCAGAGGAGGAGGAAGGGGGTCAGAATGTGGGTGAAGGGCAAGGGCAGCAAGGAGGGTGAGGCCCACCTAGTGGCCTTCATCTGCCTATGAAATCCAAGGGGAGAGTTGAAATAAAGTCTCTCTCAGCCCATTCTGTAAGGAAGGGGCTTAAGGAGTGGGAAGGCCAAAAGTGGCTGCTACCAGAGGCCTGGGGAGTCCGGGGTCATAAGCTGGATCTACATGAACTGGTCAGCCTAGTGCCCGAGGCTTGACTTGGGATCCTGTGAATGTGCCCATGCACAGTGTCCACAGCCTCTGTCTGTCCTGGCTGGGTCCCCAGCCAGTTCTGAAGGCGAGAGCTGCTCGCAGGCTGTGTGCACCGATGGAGTGGCTGGAGCCAGAGCAGAAGCGGCGCAGCCCGACTCACTGCAGGCAGCTTGTTCCCTGCCCTCTGCAGGGATCTGGGATTTATTTAGCTGGTTTCCGTGGCAGCGCTGGTTGCAGCAGCAGCATCTGCTTCCCCGTGAGGCTGAGTGAGTCACAGCCACCCACACTAACCCTTGGTATCGCACAACCCTGCTGGGGGCCACCGACAAGCCAGCAGGAAGATGCTCAAGCACTGCTCTGCCTCACGCCTCTCCACCCTGGGTCTCAGGCCTGGTCGAGATAGTGCACTGGGAATAGTGCCTGGGAAGGACTTGCTTACCCAGAAACCCGGTGGGCTCTACCCACGAGAGCTGTTAGATCTGCTTCAACCAATTTCGGAGTAGCTTGTCTCGGCACCTGCCAGCAGCTGCAAGGCCTCATGGGAGAGGAATACAAATTTTCAGACTCCAAGTCTAGTGCTCTTTTCACTGTCCAATGATCTGTGCTCAAACTTGTGTTTCCATGGCCACCTTGGCACCCAGATTGACCCCACATTCTTTCTGGCTTTCAATCCTGGGACCTCCCTTTATGGGATGTCGCATTAGCCCCTCCTCGCCGGGCAGCAGCCCTCCTGCTGGATTCTTTCCCATACCCCCCCCCCCCTGAAACTCACCTTTCTTTCACCCTTTCTTCCCTCTGTTTGGGTAAATCTAAACAAAAATAAGTTCATTCTGTATTGTTAATGGCTAATGCCAGGTTACAGTGCTAATTTCAAAGGTATTGGGTTTATTCTTGACATTGAGAGGCAGAACACCAGTCACAGGCAGTGATTTCTTGAAATGCAGTCTCTGGGGTCCAGCCACAGG
The DNA here is from genome assembly GCA_026018925.1 of Tupaia tana. NCBI lineage: Eukaryota > Metazoa > Chordata > Mammalia > Scandentia > Tupaiidae > Tupaia > Tupaia tana. Next base: position 236,406,176 of record JAKSZU010000001.1, read on the forward strand.
GCCATGCGTGGTATGGTGCCACCATACAAGGCCGAGGATGCATGGGAGGTCCCAGTTGGTTCTTAGACCAACCTAAACAGATTGGGTGTGATGACGCACATCATAGCTAACTGGGAGGTTGGGGCAGGGGGATCTCGATATGGTGAGGGCCTGTCAAAAATATGTATCTCTCTCTCTTTGTTTCTCTCTCTCCCTCTCCTTCCTACTTGCTTACGCCTCCCTCCTTCCCTCTCTCTCTCATTGGATAGATGGATAGGTGGATGGAAGGAGGAGAAGCTCCTGGACCAACAGTATCAGTATTCCTGGGAGCTAGTTAGAAATGCGAATTCCCAGACCTCATCCCAACGGCATCGCAAATCTTGGGCATGGTGCTCTGTGTTCAGACAAGCCCATCAGGTGATTCAGATGCATGCCAGAGTTGGAGAACCCCTGGGCTAAGGAAATGGATCTTTCCCAGGGGATTCTCAGCCCTACAGGAACAAAGCACTTTGGTTCATACATCTGTCTGGACTCACAGCACAGTCCCAAGTATTTGTTTTGTGCAAGCCATGCTGCAAGGGCTTGGGTAGGTGAAGACCCCTCCAGATTGTCTGAGTCACATGGAAAGTGCAGTGATGTCTCCTGTGTGGAAAAGAACAGCATTATCTCACATGTTACAGAGAGGGCCTTGAGTGTAAAAGGAAACTCACCCATCAGAAATGAACAGTCTAGCCATTGTATTCCCTAAGAGATCAAGAATTTGAGCAAAGGGGAAAGACATTGGTAGTATTTATTAATCAATGTGCATTACTCTTTCTTCCATCAGTTCTTTTTTTTAACATTTACCAAATAACTTGAGTCCAATAAATGGCCCTAAGCCCCACCCTCAAAGAATGTACCTGGAGGGTGAGAGCATTAGTCAAAATAAACTAGACTCTGTCTGTTGTAATAACAAACAACCCTGAAGTCTCAGTGGCTCCAAATAACAGGCTTATCTTGCAAATGCTTCCTATCTGAGAAGAGTCTGCTCTGCTCCACAAAAGAACACAGGGGCTCAGGATGATGGAAACTCATGTCTAGTAGTTGCCTTGGCCATTGTAGCAGGGGAAGAAACAGATGGAGGGGTCAGGCTCCCACTCAAGTGGCTCCTAGCACTTTTGCTCACATCTTAGTAGGCAGAGTTGATCAGGTGGCACTCCTAACTCCAAGGGTTCAGGAGGTATATGCAAGAGGAAAGAAAAACAGATATATCAGTAGTTCCACATTAAAAAAAAATCTTACCACCTTAAAATCACCCATTCAATCACTCACTTTTTTTTTTTTTTAGTAAATATTTACAGAATGTTTGTCATGTCTCAGACAGGGGGCCAGTCCCCAGGGATATGTCATCACCAGGGCGGATGCCTTTGTACAACTACAGGAAGCACTGTCAACAATGTGTTCTGTATGGACAGTGCCCCCGGAGTGTGCAACCTAGGAGCCCTGCTGTCTTTCCCTTTTCCTGTTTATATTATGTTCTTATCATTATCACAAGCCGGGACTTTATCTGAGCTGTTCATTGCTGTATTTCTGGAACTTAGCACGGCACCTAGTATACATCGAGCTATTTAAGTAAGTAATTGAAAATGAATGATTATTGACTATATTCCCCACCAATTCCTGCCTTCGTGGAGTTGATAAGCCACCAAGTCAAGAGTTGTATAAATGATTAGCTGAAGTGTAGGGGAAAAAAATCACATGCCAGCTAGAACAAAATACAGGTCAAGGAAAACTCTGGACCGTGCGGCTTGGGAGCATAGAGAGGCCATGGGTGAGTCAGGGAAATGATCCTTGTTTTGCAGGTGAAAAACTACGGTCTGAAGCACGAGTGTCCAGCACAGGGTGTGGCTGAGAGCTAGGAGGAGCTGCTGTGTTTCGCTTCTCCCCACACAAATAGCTCCTAAACCTTTTGGGCAGCACTTACAGCTTTCCTATATAACTACAACTTCTTTTTAAGGCTTATCCCACCCCCACCCCACCCCCAACACCAGCACCCAGCCTCAAAATATGGTTTTGTTTTTGGTGTTTCATTTGCCTCTGGTAGGAGATGTGGGATGTGTTTGTTACGAGAGGGGAACATCCAGTTCTCCCTGCCCTGCCCTGTGTGGCACCTACCCCATGCCACTCCCTAGCTGCCTAGAACAGGCCATATCGAGAGGGTAGGGTTTCAGAAGGGCATCTGCAGAGTGGATGGGAGGGCACCTTCTTAGTGGTAGACAGAGAGGTGGAGGGTGGCTGAGCCAGAACCTTCGTCTCTGCAGTCAGGAACAGGGCTCATTATTTTCCCTTAGGCTTGCAGTGAAAACAATTACATAAGCTTTCCATCTGGCTTCTAAGGCACTCTTGAAGTGGCTCTACCATGAGTCCATTCATTTTATGGGGGCTCTAAAGACAGAGCAAAGTTAGGGTTTATCATCTGGACTCTCCATAGTTCAGGCTTTGTCACTCTACAGGTCCTTGGTTCCCTCCTACAGCCTCACTCCTGCCTCTCTGCCTTTCCTTTCTCCCCTGCATACTTTCCCTTTCTGCAGATTCTCCCCCAACAGGGTCCAGCCACAGTTCCATTCAGTCCAACATTTCCTGGGAACCCGCCCTGCCAGGCCACAGCTTGCAGCTGGAGATTCAAGGCTCAGTCAAAAAGAGCCAGACCCTCAGGGAGCTTACTGCACATGGGAGAGGCCCTGTCCTGCCACCTGAGGTGCCCACCTTCCTCCTTGTACCCTCTTCCTTTCACAGAACACTTGGTCTTGCTCAGGTGCTTTTGAGTGCTGAGCAAGCAGCTGAGGTTTTCCATGCATAAAGGTTTTCCATTCCTTTCATTTTCACACTAGGTATTATTATTCTATTATTATACCCATTTTCTATTGATAGATCAAGAGAGGTTATGCAAAGTGCCCAAGGCTACGCAGCTAAGAGAGGACCCAGCTGAGTTCCTTCCCAGATTCTCCACCTTCAAGAAACATCTTCCTACTGCGCTATGCCTTCCCACCACCAAGCGGAAGGTGACTGACTGTCCATGAGCAGAACAAAAAGAACAAAGAACAGGAAAATGCTCAGGGCTTTACACTATCACAACCACCCCTTTAACACTATCACGATCATCTCTTTAACACCATTGTAACCACCCCTTTAATGCTATCATGACCATTCCCTTAACACCATCATTACCACCCCTTTAACACTATTGTGACCACTCCTTTCTTTTTTTTTAATTTATTTTTTATTTATTATTATCATAATCTTGTTTATATTACATTGAATTGCATATAACTTTAGTGTATTACATTGCTTTTTCAAAAGGGAATGCCATGCATGTCAGTCAATACTGAGACATTAAAATCCCCACTTCATCATTCAATATCTTTTCATTGTTTTTCCCATCCATTATTATTATTATACCAATTATTTTTTTAACCAATCACTATTTCTCATTTTGCTTGTAAAAAGACTATCCATCATGAAATACTTCTCAGACCAATCCAGTTGAGAATATTATACATGTCATCATCAATAGGTAATAAGCCATACCTGTGTCCCACTAATATGCCTCTCTGTTTGTTCTCTTGCTATATTTCTCTATCCTCTTCTCTTCACCCCCTCATTCCACACTGTCTTATTCTCCTTAAGTATTTTCACTGCTTTTATGTCCTCCAATATTTCGCTCTCTACCATAGGGTGCGGATAGCCGGTATATACTAAGTGGATATCTTTCTTTCATAGCCTGGCTTACTTCACTCAGCAATAGATCCTCCATATCTGACCACTTTCTATCAAATGCCAGGGTCTTGTTATTTTTTATGGCAGAGTAGTATTCCATAGAGTATATATGCCACACTTTTCCAATCTATTCATTGGTTTGTGGACCAATGTCCATGTCTTGGCAATTGTGAATAATGCTGCAATAAACATTGATGTGCAAGCACTTTTCTGACTGAGCGTTCTCCTGTCCTTTGGGTAGATACCCAGAAGTGGGATTGCTAGATCAAATGGTAGTTCTATTTGTAGATCTTTGAGAAGCCTCCATATTGTTCTCCACAGTAGCTGAACCAGTTTACATTCCCACCAACAGTGTAGGAGAGTTCCCTTTTCACCACATGCCCACCAACATTTATCACTTTTTATATTCTTAATCTTTGCCATTCTGACAGGGGTTAGGTGGTATCTCATTGTGGTTTTTATCTGCATCTCCCTTATGATGAGGGATGTTGAGCATTTCCTCATATGCTTTTTGGCTGTTTTTTGTCTTCCTTAGAGAGATTTTTGTTCAGCTCATTTTCCCATCTTTTAATTGGGTTAATCTTTTTTTTTTTTTTTTTTTTTTTTTTTTTTTTTTTTTTGCATAAGGCACTTGAGTTCCCTGTGTATTCTGGTTATCAGTCCCTTGTCTGAGGCATATTTAACAAAAATATTTTCCCATTCTGAGAGTTGTCAGTTCACACTTATTACTGTGTCCTTTGCTGTGCAGAAACTTCTTAGTCTGATATAGACCCACTTGTCTATTTTTTTTTTTTTGGGGGGGGGAGGTATTTGCTATAGGGCGCATGTACTCGCCAGACAGACAGAGAGAGACAAGGAGACAGAAAGCGAGAAATCACCCCCCCCGGGGGGATGGCCACGCCGCAATCCCTTCTCCTCCGTTCTCCTCTTAGGATCTTGGGCATGCACACACACGCTCCCGGCATGAGTTTTAAGCCACCGGGTTCGGGACGCGAACCGTGGTCGACTACGTGGGAGTCCAGCAACATAGCCATTATGCTAACTGCTGGTCCCCCCACTTGTCTATTTTAGGGATTATTGTCTGTGCTTTGGGAGTCTTATTTAAGAAGTCTTTGCCTACTCCAATGTCTCCTAGAGTTTCCCCAGCATTTTCCACCTGTAGTTTTATTGTTTGAGGTCTTAGGTTCAGATCTTTGATCCATTTTGAGTTGATTTTTGTTAATGGTGAAAGATGGGGGTTCAGTTTCATCTTTCTGCAGGTGGATACCGTTTTTCCAGCACCATTTACTAAAGAGGTTTTCCTTTTCCCAATGGATTCACTGATATCCTTTGCCAAAAATCAGTTGGCTGTAAGCTTTGGGAGTTATTTCTGGGGTCTCTATTCTATTCTATTGGTCCACATGTCTGTTTTTGTGTCAATATCATGCTGTTTTGATGACCACAGCTTTATAGTATATCTTGGGATCAGGGAGTGATATGCTTCCTACTCCATTCTTCATGCACAGGATTGCTTTTGCAATGCAAGGTCTTTTATGATTCCAGACAAATTCTATGATTGTCTTTTCTAGATCTGTGAAGAATACACAATCTGGTATATTGATTGGAATTGCATTAAACATTTAGATTATTTTGGGTAGAATTGCCATTTTGATTATGTTAATTCTTCCAATCCAGAAACATGGGATGTCCTTCCACTTTTTTATGTTGCTTTCAATATCTTTTTTAAGATTTTCATAGTTTTCTTTATAAAGGTCTTTGACTTTCTTAGTTAGGTTTATCCCTAGGTATCTTATGCATCTTGTGGTTACGGTGAAAGGGATTCCTTTCTTCAGCTCTACTTCGTTCAACTTGTTGTTCATATATAGAAATGCTATAGATTTTTTGGATGTTGATTTTGTATCCTGCCACTTTACTGTATTCACTTATTACTTCAAGAAGTTTTTTCATGGAGACCTTTGGGTCTTCTAAGTATACCATCATGTCATCTGCGAATAAATATATTTTCAACTCTTCTTTGCCTATTCAAATGCCTTTTATATTGTTCTCTTCTCTGATTGTATTAGCTAAGATTTCCAGTACTATATTAAAGAGCAGTGGAGAAAGTGGGCAGCCTTGCCTAGTACCTGTTTTTAGTGGAAAAGCTTTTAGCTTTTCCCCATTCATTATAATGTTAGCTGTAGGTTTTTCATAGATGGCTTTTACTGTGTTGAGAAATGACCCTTCTATACCAATCTTACTGAGGGTCTTAACCATAAAAGGATGTTGTATTTTATCAAATGCTTTCTCTGCATCAATTGAAAATCATATGGTTTTTATCTTTCTTTCTGTTATGGGGTGTATTATATTTATGGTCTTGCGTATGTTGAACCACCCTTGCATCCCTGGAATAAAGCCTACCTGGTCGTGATGAATAATCTTTGTTATATATTGTTGGATACGATTTGCAAGTATCTTGTTGAGAATTTTTGCAACTATATTCATCAATGATAATGGTCTGTAGTTTTCCTTTTTTGTCATGTCCTTATCTGTTTTGGGGATGAGGATGATGGAGGCTTCATAAAATGAATTTGGAAGGTTTCCTTCCTTTTGAATCTTTAGAAATAATTTTAGTAGGATAGGGGTTAACTCTTCCTTAAAAGTTTTGTAGAATTCAGAAGTGAAGCCATCTGGACCTGGGCTTTTCTTTGTCAGGAGGTTATTTATTACTGATTCAATCTCCTGGTTTATGGGTCTATTCAGGTTCTCTCTGTCCTCCTGATTCAATCTTGGTAGATTATATGCATCCAGGAATTTGTCCATCTCCTCCAAGTTATCTTGTTTGTTGGCATATAGTCGCTCATAGTATCCTCTAATGATATTTTGTATTTCTACTCTGTCTGTTGTAATATTGCCTGTTACATCACGTATTTGATTAATCTGGTTTCTTTCTTTCTTTCTTCTTGATCAGTCTAGCCAATGGTATGTCGATCTTGTTAATCTTTTCAAAGAACCAGCTTTTGCTTTCACTTATTTTCTGTATGGTTCCTTTATTTTCTATTTCATTTATTTCTGCTCGAACCTTTATTATTTCTTTTTGCCTGGCATTTTTGGGGTTTGTTTGTTGTTGTTTTTCAAATTCCCTGAGGCATGATGATAGGTTATCTATTTGCCACCTTTCCATCCTTTTCTTATTCACACTAATTGCTATGAATTTCCCTCTTATGATTGCTTTTGCCATGTCCCATAGATTATGGACACTTGTGTACTCATTATCATTTGTTTCCATACATTTTTTAATTTCAGCCTTAATTTCTTCAGTAGTGAAGAAGTCATTCAGAAGCAGGTTGTTCAGTTTCCATGTGTTTGTGTATTTTGGGGGTTGTTTCTTGAAATTAATCTTGAGTTTAATTCCATCATGGTCAGAGAAGATGCTGGATACAGTTTCTATGCCTTTGAATCTACAAGGGCTTGATTTGTGGCTTAACATATGATCAATCTTTGAAAAGGTTCCATGCCGGGGTGAGAAAAATGTATATGTTGTGGACATACGGTAGAAAGTTCTATAGATATCTGTCAAGCCCATTTCATTTATAGTATCATTTAGGTCCTGTATCTCTCTATTTTCTGCCAAGATCTGTCTAAAGTAGATAATGGGGTGTTGAGATCTCCAACAATTATAGTATTTCTCCCTATTTCTCCTTTTAGCTCCAGCAATCTTTCCTTCACATGTTTAGGTGCACCTGAGTTGGATTCATAGATATTTATAAGTGTTATGTCACCTTTCTGGATTACCCCATTTACTATTATGTAATGCCCTTCTTTGTCTCTTCTTACAGTCTTTGTCTTGAAATCTATTTTGTCTGAGATCACTATGGCTACTCCAACCCTTTTTTACGCGCCCGGCGTGAGTTTAAGCCGCCGGGTCCGGGACTCGAACCGCGGTCGACTACGTGGGAGTCCAGCGACATAGCCATTACGCTAACTGCTGGTCCCATTCCAGCCCTTTTTTGATTTCCATTTGCATGGAATATCTTTATCCAGCCCTTCACTTTTAGTCTATGTATGTCTTTATCCATAAGGTGAGTTTCTTGTAGGCAACAGATAGAGGGTTTCTGTTTTTTTTTTAATCCATTTGGCCAGTCTATGTCTCTTAATTGGAGAATTTAATCCATTGACATTCAATGTAATTATTGATATTTCCATATCTGATCCTATTGTTAAATGAGCAATTTTCTTGGTTCCTTTTTGTTCTCATATAACTATCTGTCTGACTTAGTTTTCCTGGTATAGTACTCCCTTCAGAACCTCTTAAAGAGCTGGTCTGGAGTTGGTAAATTCCTTCAAATTTTGTTTATCCAAGAATGTTTTTATCTTTTTTTTTCCATATAAAAGATCTTGCCGGGTATAGTATTCTTGGTTGAAATTGTTTTTCATTCAACACTTTAACTATATTTCCCCATTCTTTCCTTGACTGCATTGTTTCCACTGAGAGATCCGATGTTAGCCTGATGGGATGACCTTTATAAGTAACTTGATGTTTCCCTCTTGCCAACTTTAGTATCTTGTCTTTATCTGTTGTTTTTGCCAGTCTGGCTATGATGTACCTTGGAGAGGATCTTCGTGGGTTGATTCTACTCAGGGTCCTATGTATTTCTTGGGTCTGGACATTTGAATGCCTTTCTAGGTTTGGGAAGTTTTCTTCCAGGATTTCATGGAATAAATTATCTAGGCCCTTAATATTTTCTTCCTCTTCTGGGGTACCAATTATCTGGATGTTGGGGCACTTGATGGTATCCAGTATTCTTCATATATTATCCTCATTTTTCATGGTTGTTTTCTTAATCTTCTTGATACTTTTTTCTAGTCAGATGTTTTGTTTTCTACATTAGAGATTCGATCTTCTGCCTGGTCTAACCTACTTTAAATACTTTCAAGGGAGGTTTTGATTTCCTGTATCACATTCTCCAACCCTAGAAGTTCCATCTGGTTCTTGTTTAAGGTATCCATTTCTTCTTTCAAGTCATGAAAGGACTTCCTCATCTCCTGGAGCTCCTTGTTTCTTTTCTCTTCCATCTCAGTTAGTTTGGTCACTACAAATATTCTGAATTCCTTATCAGACATGTCCACAACGTCCATTGTATTGACTGTGGGTGATGTAGGCTTGATGATTTCCCTTGGGGGAGAGGCCTTTTGTTGGTTGCTCATACTTCTTGAGCCTCTGTGATTGTTCCTAGTCATCAGGTGATCTGTATGTTGTTTCCTATCATATTTAAGGCATCTCTGAGTGTTAAATGTTGTACAGGATTAGAAAATTGATGATTTCTCTTATGGTTGGCCTTCCCTGTTGCTCAACAGTACCATGTACTGTTGTCACTGGTTCTGGGTGACCCAAAGTCCTCCCTGGTTCTAAGAAGTGGTGAGCTTACAACTGACCTAATAAGCAACACCTCAAGAGCAAGGACAAACAAAACAAAACAAAATTATGTGGCATGGAGCTGCACACTATTTGAAACACTAAAATTCAGAGAGTCCAAAGGCAAGTGGGGAAGGGCCAGAGGATGAGCGACAGGTCTTGGGCAGAAGGGCCTGAAGCCACAAGCCACCTGGTGTCCAGAACTGCTGGCCGGCTCAATCCAGTTTGCAGGTGGGGTATGGAGGGTGCTGTGAGTTTGTCTTAAAGTCCCACAAGACCAACCCGAAGTCCAGAGAGGAGCAGGGGTGGGGATGCACGAAGGACCCAGGCGGGAGGGCCGGCAGCCACAGGCTGCTTGGTGTCCGGAACTCACCACTTCTTTCTTTTGAGAATTAGCTTTTTTTATGTTTCAATCAACAAGTAGAAATTGTATGTATATCTGGAAGGACATGCAACACATGATGTTTTGGTACATTGTGGAATAGCTGAATCAAGCTATTTAATATGTGCATTACCTCACATACTTTCTTTTCATGTATGTATGTGGTCAAGAATGTTTATAATCTACTCTTGGGCCAGCTGGTGGTCTGGTGGGTAAGGCAGCTGGACCCTACATGGTGACTCCGCAGTTCAAGTTCCAGACCTGGCAGCTTGAAAAACACACCAAGCATGTGTGCATGCCCAAAATCCAACAGGAGGGGGAGATGGAGGAGAAGGGGTGGTGGTGTGACCATCCCCCATGGGAGGTGCTTTCTCCCTTGCTTCGTTCCTTCCTTCCTTTTGTTCTTTCTCTCCATCTCTCTCTGGAAAGAGCACTCACCATCTGGCAATTAAAAAAAACAAACTGCTCTTTTAGCAATTTTAAAGTAATATACAATATATTGTTAATAACTATGAGAGTTCACTTAAAAGGAAAAAATCTAGTGATTCTAAAGACCAGGGACCATGTACCTTGAAGGTGATCATTTCCTCCTGTTACTGGAATTTGAAAAACTGAGTGTTTTGATCAATATTCCCTGAAGTAGGAGAAATCTTTTCTGATAACACCAATTTAGCCCTGTGGTTTGGTGCCTGAGCTGTGACTTCGGTATCAGAAGTCATTTCTGGGAGTCCAGGAACCTCACAGAAGCCACACTGTCTTTCCACTTCCTAGAGGGGAGTTTTGGTCTAAGATGTGTTCACTCATCAGTCCACTGTCAAGCTTTTGTCACTGCTCCTTTTCCCCTCTACAGCCCCCTAGGGAAGGGAGGAGATGGCAAAGACCATGAAGGTTCCTGAAGTTCAGGTCGCATCTAGGAAAATGCAAAGCCCTGGACAGCCGTCTGTCAGTTTGCATGTGATTGGCAGGTTACATGTGAATTTCAAACATTCTTGTGAATTAGCTGAACATTCACAGCAGAATCCACAGTAAGATTTTGTTATTCTGGTGTTTGAAGCTGTCAACCATGGTTTTTCTTACTTTACCTCACCCAGCCATTCCAGCCAGCTCAAATTCCTTTGCCAAAAGTATGGGGAGAAGAACTCAGGAAAAGTGTGAGAACTCCCCAGATGGTCTCTGGGGGTCACCCAGCTCTTCCAGACAGCTTCAACACTGACTGCCTCCAGAACATGAAGCTCTCAGTCATTCACCATTTTGTGATGGTTGCTTGGCTTGCTTGGCCAAATCTCTACATGGTTCCACACTGAGCCGTGTCTTGCAGAGTCTTCATGAAGTTTTCACTGTGGCTCTGTTACCCCTAGCAGGTAGAGTAGACGTAGAGATAAAAGCAGGGCAGCTGGGAACCCGGGGAGTCAGAAAGTGATGTGCACAGCTTTGGGAGGTCTTCTAGTAGACGGTGAAGCTAGGTCATGGTTCCAGGCTCAGGGTAGGTTCCAGGCTCCAGACGTAGGTACCAAGGAGTCCCGTTCTAGAAGGACTGAGTTACTAGGGCAGGTTACAATCATGGGGACTCATATGGTGCAGGGGGAGGTGAAATGCCCAGTTTCAACAGTCCAGGTGGGGACTGGCTCATTTTATTTTATTTTTTTAGAACTGGGCTTAATTTCAGAGTCATACAAGCATGTCAGTGCTGAGTGACAGCAAATTGAAGTAGAGCCACTGAAATTTCCCCCAGATAAAGCTGGGCACCATGGACACCCATTTTCTAGGACTAGCTCCTCATTTCTCTCCCAGTGAACAAATCTTCCTCACAGTTACTAACTCATTTGGAAAGTCATGATGTACTTTTCTATGTAAAAATGTGTTATTGGGGCCCCCAGATTGCCTAGTGGTTATGTCACTGGACTCCCATGTGGCCGACCACTGTTTGAGTCCTGGACCCAGTGGCTTGAAAATCACACCAGGCATGTGTGCATGCATGCCCAAAATCCAGGGAGGAAAATGGAAGAGAAGGGATTGCAGCATAGCCATCCCCTCCGTGAGGGTGATTTCTCATTTTCCCTCTCACATCTCTGTCTCTCTCTTCAGCAATTGCACACACCTAAGACAAAAACCTCTAAAAATAAAAAATGTATTATGACTTTCCTGACAACCCCAAACTTTCCTGCCACACCCATCCATAGCAAGGCTACTACAGAATCACCAACTATTTTATACAATATAATCCTACAACCAAGGTCCCAGTTGGTTGGCCCAAGAGTGAATCCTGACCAAAGACTGGCCAGTCAGAGCCCATCTCAGAGATGCTTAGACTTGGAACCCAGGTCTTTGAGAAATGCCTCTCCTTGGTGACTGTAGCAGATCCTGTCAATGTCCATCATATATTGGCCCATCGTTGCCACCGCAATGTGAGACATCCCTCTGTTAGACTTAACATGATCAATTTTCTTCCATGGATTCTCTTACAAACTCTATTGGCAATAAGTTCTCCAGATGGCTAATACAATCATTGATCATCTGATGTTATCAATTACGTTGTTGCTTGTTGTGCTCTTTCTTCTCGCTCTGCTAAAAGCCAAAAAACCACCAATTTTCTCCACTGGACTTTATCTAGCTTCTTGCAGAGCAGTCAAATGATCCTTAATTCATTTTGAAGCGAAAAGATACCTTTCAATGAATGCTACGGTTCCCTTGCCATCCTCCAGAATTTCCTGGTATTCAGAGCTTCTGAGTGATCCTTTTTATACCAGACACCTGAGCCAAACCTTAGCTAATTTCAGTAAAAACTCTAAAGCTGGGAATGAGGTGAACTTAGAGCAAGTTGTCTTTTTAATGAAAGAGTAGATCCTGATACTCAACCACATTTAGCCATTTTTGTGCTATTCACTTACATCATCTAGTAGATTGAAAACTTGTGGAGGAGAAGAAATGGGTGTTAAATATCTCTGTTCCTTGGTTCAGTAAATATTTGATCAATACAAGTTTGATACATAAACGAACCATTTAATCTCATTCCCCGTGTTAAATATGAAATTAATGATTTAAGTATCAAATCAAATAGATATAATTCTACTATTGTAGGGTACATTTTAAGATGTACTTGGCATGGTTTTGTAAGGGACTCTGATAACAATAAAATAATAAAATGGCACTTTTCTTTTGCATATGGTACACTCAGCTGCAAAAGTTCAATTTCCAAATACTTATCTTCTATTGTGAAAATCTCCTGTCTTCCCTCAAAAAAATTATTTAACATGGGGCTTGATGGCCTCTGCCCTATGGCAAAAACTACTGGAACCTAGAGGATTATAGCATTGAGTCCATCTCTCTCTCTCTCTCTCTCTCTGGGGCAGGTGGCATGGTGGTTAAGGTGTTAGACTTCCACATGGCTGACCATGGTTAGAGTCCTGGGCCTGGCACCTTGCTTTCTCACTTTCTCTCTCTTAATCTGTCTCTCTCTGGTCAATTTTTAAAAATGCAAAATAATAACAACTAATTCTTAAAAAATTATTTAACACTTTGATAGAAGAGAAAAGTAGCTCTGGCTAAGCTGAAATGGAATCTTCCCTCAAGGGTAGCAGGAACACTGGCTCATGAGTGTTCTTGCAGTTTGTTAAAGCCCAGAGCTCAACCAATAGAGCAGGGGTCATTGCATCCCTGAAAGATGCACAGAGGAAAATCCATAGGAAGTGGATATAGGAAGGCCTGCCAAGTAGCAGGTCCAACAGGATGTGAATGGGGACAAATCAACTCCATGGGTCCATGGAGAGAAGTAACAGATGGAAGAACATTGGGGCCCTCAAAAGCCCGAAGCACACTCCAGCCTCCCCACTTCTTGCTGTATGTGAATACCCTCTACTCTGCCTATGGTACGCCAGGCCTCCAATGTGAAGTCCTCATCTGACCCTCAATGTATGCAGGAAGCAGTCCACTTGAAGGAACAGAGGGATACAGAAATGCCTGCCACTTTGTGAGCTGAGGGAGGAAACAAGGACCCGGGGTCAGCCAAACAAAACTATGGTATGCATTTCCCCTGTAGCTCCAACTCCAGGCTGCTGACCCAAGGAAGTGCTTTTCCTCCTACAGATGAACTAGAGGATTCTGGGGGCTCTGTGAGCACAGAAGTAGGAAGAAACCTTCCACCCCCGCCCCCATTGCCTCTGCCAGCCTCAGCGTTCCCAGCTCTATCCCCAATTAGAATAGGTGGATGGCTCTGCAGGACATTCCTTATTCTGGCCCATCCAGCACCCACTCCATCTTCTTCTGACAGCACTCTGGTTTCCTTCTGGGGGCCCACATTCCCCAACTCCCAGTCCTCGTGACCTTTTACTCCTGTTATTGATGTGGGCATGGCCACATCATGGCCCCACGGTGGACCTCATCTCTGGTCACAGCATTGACTAAAGGATTGAAGGAGAGTCGCGTCACCTAAGCCCAGCTGCTCAGCCCAGGGTAGATTATAGGAAGAGGAAAGAGCCCCCTTTTCCCATGGGGTGAGCCCAGAGATTCAGGGTGGGGTGGGAGATGAGGGGCACTGTGTGGGGCATTGTTGCCTTAGCATGAAACCAGTACAGGAGAGGTCCAGGGGAGCAATGCAGCCTTCACCCAACCCTTCACATGAGCCAAGAATCTCCTATTCTTAAACAGGACTGAGTTGGCTTTTAACACTTTCAGCTAAAGGAGCCCTTCCAACAAATACGACTGTTAATGGTCTCTTATTAGAAAAGGGACCAAAAGGGAGGGACAAGCTCTGTGCCAGAGTCATGTTACTATGGTGACAACTTTGAAGGACTCCACTTCTGCGCTTTGTTTTCCTTGGAGAGCATTTCACACACAGGCCATCCTGTCTCGAGAGGCTGCCTGCAAATCCCACAACCCGTTTCTCTCTCCCCCTTCCTGTCTTGTTACCGTGTCTGACAGAGTGGCAGATTTTCTGTGAGCACACTTAAATATCTTCAGAGCCACTTTTAGATCTTTTATTCAACAGACCAGAAAATTGCTGAAAGTAGAAGAGACTTGAAGTGGCTCCTCCTCAAGTCCAGAAAAGACTTTCTATTGTTGCTTTTTATTTATTTATTTATTTATTTATTTATTTATTTATTTATTTATTTTCATTTTTAGGTGTGTACTTTTTTTAACTGGTCTCAAGTCAGTGTACAGGTAAGCCCTGGCTGCCTCCACACCTACTCACCCCCAGGGGGACCAAAAGCCTTCATACATCTCAGGTTGGAGGACAAAACTGGGGGTCCATGATGGCTGATCATTCAAAATAAAACAAAATAAAAAAGTATTAAGGTGACGATTAAAAAATTTTTTGCATTATATAATTTACACAAAAGCAATATGTGTATTTGGATGAGGACTGGGTTATTCTCCTTCAGGAGAAGTGGGGCAGCATCTGGGAGGGCAAGAACTTCCTATAACAATGCATCTCACAATATTTGGAATGAATATGAAAAAAAAAAAATGGCCAATGTACAATCCAAGTCCTTGGCCACATTACAGAATTCTGGGGATGCTCGCTTCAACAGACTGCTGTCACCTTCACCTTTACAGTTTTTAAATCCTGAGTCAAGACAAAAAAAAACAAACAAAAAAGAATAACCAAACCAAAACAAAACAAAGAACAAACAAAAAAGAATAACCAAACCAAAACAAAACAAAGAACAAACAAAAAAGAATAACCAAAACAAAACAGAACAAAGAACAAACAAACAAAAAAGAATAACCAAACAAAAACAAATAAAGCCATGTCAATCTCATCTCATTTTCTGCGCAAGTTAGGTTTTATCAAGAAAGGGTGTAATGCAACTAAGGAACAGTCTGCCTAGAAGCACTTGCGGTCCACGATAGAGGGGCCAGACTCATACTCCTGCTTGCTGATTCACATCTGCTGGAAGGTAGACAGCAAGGCCAGGATGGAGCCTTGATCTTCATGGTGCTAGGTGCCAGGGCGGTTATCTCCTTCTGCATTCTGTCTACCATGCCTGGATACATGGTGGTACCCCCGAACAGGACTGCATTAGTGTACAGATCCTTGCAGATGTCCACATCACACTGCATGATGGTGGTTTCGTGGATGCCACAAGATTCCACGCCCAGGAAAGTTGGTTGGAAGAGCAACTCAGGACCACGGAACCACTCATTGCCGATGGTGATTACCTGACTGTCAGGCAGCTTGTAGCTCTTTTCTAGGGAGAAGCTGGAGGCTGTGGTGGCCATCTCCTGCTCAAAGTCTAGGGGGACATAGCTCAACTTCTTGATGTCATGCACAATTTCCCGCTCGGCTGTGGTGGTGAAGCTGTAGCCGCGTTCCGTGAGGATCTTCATGAGGTAGTCTGTCAGGTCCCGGCCAGCCAGGTCCCGACGCAGGATGGCATGGGGGAGGGCATACCCCCTCATAGATGGGCACCGTGTGGGTGACCCTGTCACCAGAGTCCATCACGATGCTAATGGTATGGCCAGAGGCATACAGGGACAGCACAACTGGAGAGCCACATACGTGGCTGGAGTGTTGAAGATCTCAAACATGATCTGGGTCATCTTCTCCAGGTTGGCCTTGGGATTCAGGGGAGCCTCAATCAGCAGCACAGGATGATCCTTGGGGGCTATACGCAGCTCATTGTAGAAGGTGTGATTCCAGATCTTCTCCATGTCATCCCAGTTGATGACAATGCTGTGCTCGATGGGGTACTTCAGGGTCAGGATGTGGATTGCTGGCAGAGGAATGGCGAGGGCAAGAGGCCTGTCCTCACAGAGTCGATGCAGGTCTCGGCAGTCATTGTTGCTATATTTAAAACCCAGCAGCAAGTTGTTCTGGCTCGTGTCTTGCTGTTATGTAATAAACATGATGTTAAGCTTCAGAAGCCCCACACGTGGATTGGAAGGATGAAAACAGTGGCCTCACAACAAAGTGTGCCCTGGGGATGCTTTGTAGAGGGCGGGAGAAGTGAGTGTTCAAATAATAATGTGTGTGGAACAGATTTGAATGACTGCATAGACTCCAAAAGGAAACAGTAGGGGGAAAAGGTGGAGAAAAACAAAGAAAGGAGGAGATCTATCAACGCTAGGGGAAAATATTATCAACAACCAAATAAAAGCTATTTTTAATAAGGCGAAGGGTCCCAGGAGACGTAGACTGATCAGTTTTAGAAAGGAATTGTGGGGCCAGCAGGTAGTGTGGTGGTTAAGGACACTGGACTCCCACATGGCCGACCATGGTTCGAGTCCCAGTGGTTTGCTTTCTCACATTCTCTCCCTCTCTCTCAGTCTCTCTCCCTGGTCAAATTAAGAAATAATAATAATAATAAATAAAGTTAGATAAAATAATTCTTTAAACAAAAAAAAGGTCGTATTAGCTTCCTATGATGTGTAACAAATTAATACAAGGTTATCTGTTTAAAATAAATGTATCACCTCTGGGATCTCAGAGCAGGCCCTGGTGACAGCCAGTGAGAAAGTGGATCATGAGCCAGCAGGCAGTGTGGCGGTTAAGGTGGCTGGATCCCACATGGCTGAATGAGTGATTCAAGTCCCTGGATCTGGCTGCTTGAAAAACACACCAGAAGGGGGCCAGCAGGTGATGTGGTGGTTAAAGGCCCTGGGCTCCCACATGGTTGACTAAGGTTCAAGTCCCAGACCTGGCAGCTTGCTTTCTCACTTTCCCTCTCTTTCTCTGATCAAACTGGAAAATAAAACTAAATAAAGTTAAATAAAATAATTTTTTTTTAAAAAATCACACACAAGGGAAAAAAAAAAAACAAAAAAAAAACACCAAGCACGTGTGCATGTGTGCCCAAAATCCTGAGAGGAGAATGGAGAAGTATGAGTTCCCTCTGTATGTCTCTCTGTCTGCTCTCTTTAGGGAGGACATAGGCCCTATAGCAAAAACTATAAAAAGAAAAAAAGGATCAGAAGTATAGGCATGGTGGACTGTCCCCCAAAGAGGGATGGGGACAGGTATGAAGGGGAGGCAGAAGGAGCAAATGAGGATGACACCCACTCCTACCAAGAATGAGGAGGAGAAAGGGCAGCTGGCCTGCCCAGACACCATCTCCCTCGAGTGGAGATCTGAAGGTTTCCTTATCCTGTTCTGAGGAATTCCTGACCCAGATCGGTGCAGAACTCACAGATAAACCCTTGCTTTTGACTTGCTGCCCCATGAACACTGTGCCTACCAAGGAAAAACAGACCAGAGACCAAGGGACTCAGATACCCAAATACTCATCACCAAGACCCGAGGCACAGCCATCCACTCCGACAGAAACCGCCCCCGAACCAAGGCGCACCTTCTGCCATACCCCCGTGCAAAGCTAATGCCTCATAGCTCCTCTTCAGCAACTCATTAGAACTTCAGTTTTGGAGGGACTTTTGGTAATGAGCAGCATCAGCCCTGAAGCCCCCAAAGTGTTCTGGAACCATCATGACTCTCCCACTCAGCCAACAAGGACACCACCAGAAATAAAAGGCTTTAATAAACAGACAGGAATACTCTTTGTCTCCCCCTGCCCCCCCCCCACCCAAAAAAAAAAAATGCAGGCATGGTGTGACTAGATTCTTTGTTCAGGGTCTTCTGAGGCTGAAATCAAGACGTCAGCTGGGCTGGGATGTCAAGTGAGGTATGGGATGCTTTTACTTTTTTTTTTACTTCTCTCTCTCTCTCTCTCTCTCTCTTTTTGTTGTTGTTGTTTAGAGGTTTTTGCTATAGGGTGTGTGCACTAGCCAGAAAGACAGAGAGACAGAGAGACAAGAAAGCAAGTAATCACCCCCCAGGGAGGATGGCCATGCTGCAATCCCTTCTCCTCCATTCTCCTCTTAGGATCTTGGGCATGCATGCACACACACCCAGCGTGAGTTAAAGCCACCAGTTCTGAGACTTGAACCACAGTCAACTACATAGGAGTCCAGTGACATAGCCATTACGCCAACTGGTTCCCCCCAGTATGGGGTGCTTTTCTAAACTCACCTGGTTATTGGAAAATTTTAATTGCTTGTGGTTAGAGGACTGAGGTCCTTGTTTTCTTGCAGGCTGTTACCAGAGATTACTACGCTCCTGGAGGTGCCCCACATTTACTAAATATCTTATTAATATATCAGCATAAGCCTTCTGTTTAAAGGTTATGAAAACCCATTCTTGAGTTTTTGAATGAGTGTGCCTTTTCCTATACAATGCCTCTGTTTATCCCTTTACTCAACTAATGAGCTTCAATTGTGATCTAGGCCCTGTGTTAGACCCAAGGGCCAGGACTAGGCTGAGACCAGTGAGGCCCAGGAACACAGAATGTAAAGAAAATCTCCTTTGCACAACCCTGAGAGTGAGGGCCACCTGTCAGGACATGCCCTGCACTCAATCCTCGTCCTGGTCCTTCTCAGCACAAAGGAAATCAAGATTTAAAAAAAGAAGTAGAACAGATGACTGTATTGAAAAAATGTGACACATATACACTATAGAATACTACTCAGTCATAAAAAAAATGAGACCCTGTCATTTGATACAAAGTGGGTGAAAATGGAAGATTTAATGCTAAATGAAGCAAGTCAGACTATGAAAGACAAACATTATATGCCCCCACTTAATATGTACCAAATGTCTATACTCTGACAGAAATGGAAAGTTTTGAAGATATAATATTAGGGAAGGCTAGTCAGATACTAGAGACTGTATAAATAGGGGATGGTTAGGAGTAGGCGGGAGGTAGGAGGAACTCAGGAAAAGAACATTTAACAGATACAAGAATGTAAAGTTCTCTGTTGAAATGATCTATATGGTAATATCTTTGACTTGAATGACATGCACTGCATACATCCTTTGAAAAAACACTGTATGCTGTAAAGATGTACAACGATTAAACATACTTTTTTAAAAAAAGCTGCAGAAGCCACTTTCTTTCTCAAGGCACACACAGCTTAAAGGGTCAAAAGCATCGTACACTGCTGAGGTTTGGAACCCCATTAGCCAACTTCACGAGAAGTACACAACTTCCCCTAAGAAGGACAGTTGAGTACAACTGAAAAAGCCGTGCTCCCTTCTGACTCTCAATAATTTGTCTAGAGTCATTTATAACACTGTTAAAGTTGGGAACCAGCAGTTAGCATAATGGCTATGTCGCTGAACTCCCACGTAGTAGAATGTGGTTCACGTCCCGGACCCGGTGGCTTAAAACTCACGCCGGGCGCGTGTGTGTGCGTGCCCAAGATCCCGAGAGGAGAATGGAGGAGAAGGGATTGCGGCGTGACCATTCCCCCTGGGGGGTGATTTCTCGCTTTCTGTCTCTCTGTCTGTCTCTGTCTGTCTGGCGAGCGCACGTGCCCTATAGCGAAAACCTCTCAAAAAAAAAAAAAAAAAAAAACATTCTTAAAGTAAAAATTTGACACTAATACCAACTTGATCTACATTTCATTGAATTATAACTCTGATGAAAACGTCACCACTCGTGGCTCCACAGAAATGCTTGTACTGTTCACATTTCATGGAGAAGCCCACATTTCCCAGGCATAGCTTCATGCTACCAGGCAACTGCCTCTCTGTCTTTGACTGACATTTTCTTCCTCTGTATTTGCCATTTTAGCACCAGCTGGGACACTTGTTGAAAGAATTTTATGTCTTCCTTTTTCCCTTGACTGCCGTTCATAACACACAAGAGCCGAGGTGCTTCTCACCATGCCATAGGGTGTCCAGAACTCTTCCCTAGCTAACAAACCCTGACTTGACTCTGGTGTCTTGTTCATCTTTTGGCACCAAGCCTGGGTGAACCCAGAGACCTCAGCCCTACAGCAGAACCTAGGGAAGAGAGTACCACCCAGGCCTCTTGCTTGGGTCTCTGGGACTCTTTCGATAAAACCCCTCTACTCACTGTTCTCAGCTCACCTTACAAAGAAGGAGAATGAGCCCCATGTGAAAACATCCTTGTGGATGGAATCCCTGCTAGACCTTTATACAGGTTCAACTCCCTCAAAGAACTGAGAACAGACATTGAGTTAGATAATTTGGCTATTTCTCTGCACTGTGTGTTAAACCAGGAGGACTGTTCATCAGAGTACTGAGCTGATAGCAAAGACATGTGACCAGTTCCCCAGCCTCAGCCAGAGAAGGGGCTTGAAAGGTTGGATGCAGAGCCTAGATAAGCATCTTCTAGAATTCTTTGCAAAACAGCAGACCTCTTGTGAGGCCCCCCTTACCACCCACCTCCGCCCCATGCCCCAAGCAAGTAAGATGTTTATTTGCAATACCAGAAGGGTAGTGAGGGGAGGGAATTGGGACTAAATGGAAGGAATGCTAACCATAGCTAACCCAAGGCAGATTTCCAGACTGCTGCATAGCCAGCTACTGCTTTACTTTTTCAGGATCTAGTAAATAAAAAGCTGGGTCTTTGCATCCTGCTCTGAAGATTAAGATCCAGTTCGAGGTTTAGTCATTCTCCTGTGGCTCACAGCCCTTTGTTTCTCTCTCAGGCTTTATTCATTCATCCCATTGCATAGGGAATGACTCAATATAAACCAAAAAAATGAAATAAAGTCTAAACTTAAGGAAGTTAATTTCTCTCAACCTCGGTCTGCTCATCTGAAAAAGTATGGGTAGCTATACTTGGTTTGCAGGGAGTATCTTTGGTTATTGTGTGTGTGTGTGCATGTGTTTAATTTTTCCAGAGGGCACCTATGCTGGCAGCAGAGACAGGGAAAATGAGAAAACACTCCCCAGGGAATGGTCATGCCTAAATCCCTTCTCTACCACTCTCTCCTTTCAGGACCTTGGACACCCATGCACATACTCCCAGCATGTTTCTCAAGTCACCAGGTCTAGGACTCAAACCATGTGGTCAGCCATGTGGGATCCAGCCTCCTTAACCATCACACCACAGCCTAGCCCTTTATGTATTATTGGTCTGTCTCCTTTTCTTGGCCAAGACCAAGGATTGGGTCTGTATTGTTAATGGCAGTTACGGTGTCTGACAAAGAGGAGATAGTAACTGTTGAGTGTATGGATTTGAGTGAGGGATAGCAACCACCAGGAAACAAGTCTAGGTGTATGTAATTACCTGTTCTACTTTCTGAATCAGTAGTTCTCAAATTGTGTTCAGGACACATCTTCAAAAACTGGCACGTTCAGTGAATCAGCAATAACTGCAACTTAATCCCTATGACAAAGAACAGTGTCTACAGAGGTGACCACTATGGTCCCAGCACTTGCTGCCATGCCTTTCAGTACTATGGGTAGGTGGGTAGGATGTTTACTGGTCTGATCTCCCCCCTCTAATGTACACAGGAAGGATGCTCACATATCCAATTAGCCAGCATGTCCCGTGGTCACTGGCTTAAGAATGCACCTCTGACCTTTTCACAGCCCTGTAGGTTGTAGCCATGCTGCATTAGCCTTCAGTGCAAGCCTAGGGCAGGTACTCTGTCCTTGGAATTTGAGGAGTTAGCTTTTGGAGTTTCTATTATATTTCCCAACAGTCCCGAAGGCCAGTGACATGTAGTTGTTTCTAATTTTGCTAAGGCGTCAATTTTTAAAACTTATAACTAATACATAAGTATATAGCAGTCCCCCCTTATCTGCAGTAGAGAGTTCTGAGATACCTGAAACTGCAAATATATCTGCAAATATATCAAACACGAGGTATACTATGTCTTCTCCCATACATACATACCTATGATGCAGTTCAATATACAAATTAGGCACAGTATTTTATTGTTGGCTTGCACTAAGTAAGAATATTAGTAAGTATTCTTACTTATTAAGTAAAATAAGGACTCCTTGAACACAAACACAGTCATAATTGACAGTCTAATAACCTAGATGGCTACTAAGTGGCTACTGGGCAGCTAGAACATACAGCATGGATACTCCAGAACAAAGGAAGATCCACATCCTGGGTGGGAAAAAGTGAGACAGTGCAAGATGTCACCATGCTACTCAGAGTGGAGTGCCACTTAAAACTAATAATTTATTTCTGAAATTGTCTGCCTAATATGTTCAGACCACAGTTGACCTTGAGAAATTGAAACCATGGAAGGCAAAAAACATTCTTAAGGGGGCAGAGATATTGTCTCTGAGTGTCAAATGCTTATACAATGGAGAAACATACAGAGGGAAAAAACCTGTAGAAGTCTTCCTTTATTTGTATCAGTCAGAAGAGATCACATTATACTATAGTAACAAATATCCCCAAATTTCAGTGGCTTTATAAAAGTCTTTATTTCTTGTTCATACTACATGTTTTTCATCAGGCAGCTACAGTTCTGCTTCTCACTATCTTTACTCCAGAACTAAAACTGATAGATATAAACTAACATCATTGGTCTCATGGCAGAAAAAAAGAAGGCAAACGGTGCTCTGACTTCTAAAACTCTGTACAGTAAAAAAAAAAAAACTCATTTATTTGGCCATCCCTGAGATCAACAGTGTGAGAATATATTTTCCTGCAGAGAGGGGCACTGCAGGGCAAGAAACTGGAATGTTTGGTGACCAAAAATACCAAGAATACCATTTCCCACCACATCCTCCTACAGCTGTAAGCGTGGAGATAAGTACCTAGGTTCTTGTCTTCTAAGAGGAATTCAGCCTAGAGACATAGCGGGACAACAAAGCTTTATAGCAGGGTAAAAGAAAGTACAACACAGAAGAAAAAGGAGTGAAAGTCCACTCTTGAGAGGTAGGGGCGGGCTGGGTTGGAGGGTGGGTACCAGCATCCGGGTTGCTGTGTTGTATGCTTTTATAGGCGCTCCTCCCCTTTCACTTCACGTGTGCAGCTGGGCCTTGTTACATAATTTTCCATGAGTGAATGCAAATGATATGTTAATGAGTTAAAGGTCACTCAGACAACCAAGCTTAGTATTGACAGCCATGCTCCAAGTTACATAAGCTTTCTGTGCTGCCCCCTAGCTTGAGACTGCAAAACTGCAAAAGGACAGTCGGGAGTGTCTTTCATGGGGCAGTACCAACAGACCTCTTAACCCTCCCCTTCCCGCTCACGTCTAATTATTTACCAAGCCTAATGCAATGACTTTTCTCCAGAGTTGCTCTCAACAGCTCAGGGTGCATCCTTTCAGTCTGCTTTCCTACATATTTGCCTATACAGATGTATACATGCAGGTATACACATAAATGTGGAATATCACACATGTTGTGCAATGTGCTCTGCCCTCTTCATATGCCCTGGAGACCTTTCCACTTCAGCATGGAGATATCTTCCCGCTCTTTCTAACAACTTCATTGTATTTCACACATGATATATTTAGATTCTTGGTGTATATTTTGGATCTTTTCTGTTTCTTTTTGCTTTTACAAATAATGTCATATTTATCTGTATACATGCACATAACTTTGTGCACACATGTGTTTCTGAATGACAGGTTTGTAGAAGTATTGTTAAATTAGAACCTGTGTATGACATTTTAAAATTCATATTGTGACAGTTTGCCTTTAAAAATGCCTTCATCAATATGAATGCCTTCATACATATATATGTGTATATACATATACATACATACATACATATATACACACACATACATATAGCCACCAACAATGTAAAAGTGACTGATTTTCCAAATCCTAAACAACTTTTAATATTATCAAACCATTTCTTTTCTGATAACCTGGTGAATATTTTAGAAGGAAGTTTGTTGTTTTAATGTATGTAATACATTCTCTTGCTTAAAATGAAATTGAATATTGTTTGCATTTACTGGTTAATTTTACAACTTTTTCTTTTGGGAATTGTCTTTCTGTTGGTCCATTTTCTAGTGATTGTTTGATCTTTTTCTCTGTGTTGTCTTTTTCTGTCAGACTTGAATGAACTATTTTAAATATTTTCTCAGTATTAATCTTTGGTATTTCTGGCTGAACATACAAGCATCTCTCAATTGCACCAGGAACAAGTTCCTAAAAACCAGACACTAAGTGAAAATAGTAATGAGGAACACATTTCCTGTCAATCCAGCTCTACCATCCAGTTCCTAAAACACAGCAAAATGTCAATACATCAAAATTATTTAGTCTGAAAGATGCATAGCTCCTGACACTAAGCAGTTATTATAACTTCCAGCAGACCTTTGCTTGTGTGACACCAAGTAGCTTCCCAAGTGCTATCAACACCCCAACTCACATCCATTTGTTAACGTTTGGTGCTTTTCAAAACATCTGCATGTGATTCCAACATTTTTCCTATTATATTTGGAAAGTATCTGGAAAATTCCTCCCTTCTGTCTCCTGCTCAGTACCATTTTATTTAAAATATTGGTTTGGGCAGGCCCTGTAACTCAGCAGGTAAGCCCTGTGCATAGGGAGATGGATCCCACATGGCCAACCAGTTTGAATACTGGTCCCAGCAACTTGAAAAACATGCAGGGCACATGTTAATACATGCCCCAAATCCTGACAGAATGAAGAAATGGAGGCAAAAGAATTTGACATGACCACACTCCACTGGGGAGTGCTTTTTCTCTGTTTCTTTCTCTCTTTCACACACACACATCCTCTAGTAATTAAAAAAAAAATTAGAGTGCAGGACCAGTAGATGGCATATTGATTACATCTCTAGACTCCCACATGGCTGATGGTAGTTCGAGTCCCGGACCTGGATGGCTTGAAGCACACTGGGTGCGTGTGCGTGCATGTCCAAAATCCCAAGAAGAGAATAGAGGTGAAGGGATTATGATGTGGCCATCCCCTCTGAAATGATTTCTCACTTTCTGTCTCTCTATTTCTATCTCTCCATCTCTTTCTGTCTCTCCAACAAGTACCCGGATCCTATAGCAAAAATGTCTTTCTAAAAAAAAAAAAAAATTAGATTGAATTTTGGAGATGTACAAAAAAGGGTTTTATGGGGGCCAGCAGGTGGCGTAGTGATTAAGGCTCTGGACTTCCACACTACTGACCACTGTTCAAGTCCCAGATCCAGCAGCTTGAAACTCATGCCAGGCATATATGTGTGTATTCGTGCCCAAAATCCAAGGAGGAGAATGGATGAGAAGGGATTGAGGTATGGCCATTTTCCCGGTGGGTGATTTCTCACTTTCCCA
Source organism: Tupaia tana (assembly GCA_026018925.1). Taxonomy (NCBI): domain Eukaryota; kingdom Metazoa; phylum Chordata; class Mammalia; order Scandentia; family Tupaiidae; genus Tupaia; species Tupaia tana. The sequence continues at coordinate 236,431,705 of JAKSZU010000001.1, forward strand.
CTTACCGTCTCTTTCTGTCTCTCTGGCAAGCACACACACCCTATGGTAAAAACCTGAAATAAATAAATAAAAGTTTCTATGTAAATAGTGGTCAAAAAATGTTGTATTGGAGAGAGAGACACATTCTATGAAGTGTGGGTGTTAAAGATAAAAGTTTTTTTCTTTTCCTTGTTTTTGTTTTTGCCATAGGGCACGTGTGCTCACTAGTAAGAGACAAAGAGAGAGAAAGTGAGAAATCACCCCTGGAGGGATAGCCACATCACAGTCCCCTCTCCTCCATTTTCTTCTCGAGAATTTGGGCATGTGCACACATGCACCTGGTATGATTTTCAAGCCACCAGGTCCAGGACTCAAACCAAGGTCAGCCATGTAAGAATCCAGCATCCCAACCCCTACACCACCTGCTGGCTTCAAAGATAAAAGTTCGACTAAGAAAAGATTACCTGGAGAGGTTGTGAGATACAAGAGGACCTCAAAAAGCTCATAAAAAATGTGTTTTATAGAGACCAGGAGTTGGCGTAATGGCTATGTTGCTGGAATCCCATGTAGTCGACCGTGGTTCAAGTCCCAGACCCAGTGGCTTAAACTCATGCTGGGTGTGTGTGTGTGTGCATGCCCAGGATCCTGAGAGGAGAATGGAGAAGAAGGGATTGCAGCGTGGCCATCCCGCCGGGGGGTAATTTCTCACTTTCTATCTCTGTCTTTCTGGCGAGTGCACGCGCCCTATAGCAAAAACCTCTCAATAAATAAATAAATAAATAAATAAATAAATAAATAAAAAAAACTCTGCACAGATTTATAATTGTTTTGCATCAAAATAAACTCTAATTCTACTTTTCCATAATCTTTTTGAACTCCCTTCATATACCACTATTTCCTTCCAGTCTGGTCATTTTATTTTTAATTTTGTTCATGGTATCTTTTTATATATAATATTTGTCATTTCATGTAATCAAATCTGTCAGGTTTTTTTTAAGGTTTTTAAATTTGGAGTCATGTTTTAGAAGACTTTCTCTATCTCTGGATTTTTTTTTTAATTCTCATATATATTTTAAAGTTGTTAGTTTTGTTTTATGTCTGATTAATTTTTGAGTATGGGATGGGCGAGTCTAACTTTTCTGTGTTCCAAAACAAATAGTGAATCAACTCAGCATCATTTATTAAACATTTTATCCTTGCTCCAACTTATTTAAAATGTACCATGTCTTAGTTCATTTTGTGCTGCTATAACCAAATACCTGAAACTGGGTAATATATAACAAACAGAAACGGATTAGTTCCGGATGTCTGTGAAGGTCCAAGATCAAGGCACATGCATTTGCTGAGGGCCTTTTTGCTGTGTCATCACATAGCCAAATGGCAAGAGCACCAGAGCATGAACTCCTTCCCATGAGCCCTTTACATACTGGCGTTAAACTATTTAAGAAGATGGATTTCTCATAGCCTGAATACTTCTCATTAGTCTCTACCTCCCAGCACTGTCATACTGGGGATTAACCTTCCAAAACATAAATTCTGGGAGGTATATTCAAATAATAATATACTATAAATTTAATTATTTGGGTTTAAAAAATGTGTGTGTGCAGGGCTGGCAGGTGGCATGGTGGTTAAGGATGCTGGACTCCCATGTGGCTGACCACGATTTGAGTCCTGGACTTGGTGGCATGCTTTCTCATTTTCCGTCTCTCTAGCACTCTCTTGCTCTGTCCCTTTCTGGTCAAATTAAAAAAAAAAAAAAAAAAAAAAAAAAAAAAAAAAAAAAAAAAAAAAAAAAAACGGTATCTTAAAAAAAAAAAGTGTGTGATTGGGCCCCATTGTAGGACGGTGCTTCCTCTCTCTCTCTCTCTGAAGAGTGTGTATGGCCTCTGGCAATTAAAGAGATGTATTCAGTATCTTAAGGCGTTAAATGTTATGATGGAGATGGCACACAAAAGTGGAAATCTTTTTGTTTGTTTTATGAGAGATATTTTTTATAGGGCACATGCACTTGGAGAGACAGAAAGAAAGTGAGAAGTCACCCCCTAAGGGGGAGTGACCACACCACAATTCCTTCTTCTCTATTCTCCTCCTGGAATTTTGGACACATGCACAGGGCATGTGCCAGGTCCAGGACTTGAATCTCCATCAACCATGTGGGAGTCCAGTGCCTTAACCAATACGCCACCTGCTGGCCCCACAGAAATTCAAATCCTAAAGAGCACAAGATTAATCGCCAGCATCCACACATTAGCACCAGTGTTCTCTGCTCACTGTAATTCTCTCAAAGGTAAACCTTTTTCGTGTGCAACAAACTATTGTGATAACAAGACAATACTAATGATACATGTCAAGGGACCTAGGAGAGCTAAACACCATTACACATAACTGGAGTCCTGTCATAATAGAGTCATTAAGGATTTGAAGAGGTTATTTTAATTTTTCAGTTATCCTTTAGGGCCTTTATAGGTTTGATGATGTTCAAGAATTCTGGGATTCAGCAGCTCTGACATGAGTCTCCAGAAACGTTCAGATTCTATCATGTTGTGAGCTTTCCTGGTCCTATAGATTCACCTGCAGCTGAAATTACCAGAGCCCTACATACTTTCGTGAAAACGAAAGCTACCCTCGCTACCTCATTTCCCTCTCTTACCATCAGTAATTCCTCATCCTATGGATGACTACCCCTTCCACATTCCTTGAAAATGCCTCATATGGAAAAGTTTAGTCAGAGAAGTTTGGAGATGCAGGGCTGGAGGTGGAAAGATGGGGGTGATGTTCAAATGATGGCTGATATAATCTGGCTACTGCCTTTAAGCCCACTGTGTCCCATGGGAATTAAAAAACAGGTGAATTAGCAGATGAGTTGACAGTTGCTGAGAGAGAGAGGGTGCAGTCAGAAAAAGGAGCAGGTCAGATGTGTCCACTCCTCTTTCTCTATGCAAGTGCACACATGCACAAACACACACACATGCGTGCTGACTTCTTTGGGTCCCAAGACAGAACAGCTTCATCAACACCCCAAGGGAAGATTACATGACAACATAAAATGAGAGGATACCTGGACTGAGGGCTCAACACTGAATACTGCGTGAGCTCTTGGCGCAATGCCACGGCCAGGCAAGGATGTGGGTGACTGCCAATCTGGGCCAAAGATCTCTGGCCACAGGTTGTCCTCCAGCCAATCGGTAGGTGTCCTTCCATTGCTTTAGGGGACTTTGAGCTCTAGAGCTCAAGCCCTCTCAAACTCTTTCTTCCTAGCCAACCCTTCCTGCCTAAGCCTTACCACTTCTTCAGAGGATGGGGAATAGCCAGTTCCATCGGAGGCAAATGTGGTATTATTCTGCTGTCCCCAGCTGTATCTTTAATACTGAAGCAAGGTGGGACCAGCAGATGGCTTAATGACTAAATTGCTGGACTCCCACATGGCTGACTGAGGTCTGAGTCCTGGATCTAGAGGCTTGAAATGCACGCCAGGCACATGCGCATGTATGCCCAAGATCCCAAGAGCAGAGTGGAGGAGAAGAGATTTCTGCATGGCCATCCCCCCAGGGGATGACTTCTCATTTTCTGTCTCTCTGTCTCTCCAGCAAGTGCATGCACCCTATAGCATAAATCTCTCTCTCTAAAAATAAGAAGCAGTAGTAAGTTTTCTGTTCTATTCCATGCATCTGTGCTTGTTTTGATATAAAAATTGTTTTTAATTTCATGCCTAATTCTCCTTACCCCTCTCCATTAAGTTTCAATATCATATGTTTTATGTTTTCCTATGCAAAAATGTGTCATGACTTTTCTGACAACCCGATAAAATCAAGTACTACTTTGGGCTTCATGGCAGTCATTACTATTGTCCTTAATTCATGTTTGCCCAGTTTATTTACTGTCTTTCCCACTAGACTGTAAGCTCTAGGAATTCAGTGACCTGTCTGTATTGGTCACCACTGCATTCTCAGTGCCTCCTCAGTGCCTGTCCTGGCCTATAGCTTTTAGCTTTCATGGTAAGGGTCTTCTTAAAATAAAGATAATCTGGGAATTTCAGGCTCATGCAAGTCATATGACTATAGTTCCTTTTGCAAGCAGAAAGGCCTGAACCCATAGCCTACAAAGGCGCATTGTTCATAAAGGGCCCAGGTGAGAGGTGCAATTCATCACAGCTCGGTGTCAGTCCTATCGCAGCTCCTGGCACTCTCCCAATGACAGCTAGACGATGACATCACCCAATGTAAACAAAAGACACTGCATTCTTTAAAGTGCTCTAAGGAGAATTACTTTTAGCTCATTCTTGCTGTATTAGGTACATAATATCATGATGCAGAGTTGCCCAGATTCAGCTCAAGGGCATAGGTGATTTGGTAGGTATTTGATTTATAGGAGTTTTCTCAGATCAGAGAAGACATTGAAGTATGTTTTGCTGAGGGTAGGAAAACAACTCAATTGGGAGGAAGAGGTGATTTCTCAGGTAAGGAATTGTAAGTTATATGACCTCCCTCACCTTGAAGTCTAGTTTTCTCTCCTCCTATACAGACTTTCAATGACAGCCCTTATCTTTATCACTCTTAATATCCATAGAACACTGCTCAGAAGACTTATTGGTTAAAAAATGCCAATTCCTCAGAATAGCAAAGTGTTATCTCCAAGTTTCATATAAAGATTGTCGTGGGAGCAGTAGATGGTATAATGGCTCTATCGCTGGACTCCCATGTAATCAACCACAGTTCAAGTCCCGGACCTGGTGACTTAAACTCACACCGGGCACGTGTGCGTGTGTGCCCAAGATCCCAAGAGGAGAATGGAGGAGAAAGGACTGTGGCATGGCCATCCCCCCTGGGGGGTGATTTCTCACTTTCTGTCTCTCTCTGTCTTTAGTCAAAGTATCTGAAGACAAATGATAAAGAAAAGTAGCTAGGACCAGCATATGCGTAATGGTTACATTGACGGATTCCCACGTGGCTGACCGTGGCTCACATCCCAGACCCGGAAGCTTGAAACACACCAGGCAAGTGTGTGTACATGCCCAAAATCCCGAGAAGAGAATGGAGAAGAGATTGCAGCATGGCCATTTCCCCGGGGGGTGATTTCTTGCTTTCTGTCTGTCTCTCTGATGAACACACATGCCCTATAGCAAAGATCTCTCAAAAAAGAAAAAAAGAGAGAAAGAAAAGTAGCAAGAAATCTGACTTTTGGAATGGTTATTATCATAATTGCTTACATTTCCTAAGTGTTACATATATTTCCTAAGCATTACATGTCACATATTAGGCTGGCTTCTGTGCATGAATAAGCTCATTTCATCCCTACAGTAAACATCTGGGGCAGAGAGAATCATTATTCCCATTTCATAGATGAGGAACCTGGCACTTGGAGAGTGCATGTCACTTGTTCAAGATCATGAACCTTGTGGAAACAGACCCAGAAACCTGATGCGGTCACATCATCCTGTGGTGAAGGCTTTCATCACTGGCCATGAACTGGCAATGGATACTTGTATTTGAGAAAGAAGCTTCCATCATTCCTAGTTTAAGTGCTGGTTGGCTTGTTTTGCTCAACTCAGGCCCTAAGACTCATTTCAGTTAACAAATTCAGAAAGATTGTAAGTGGCTCACTTGTTGACTTGGGGGTGGGGGGTGATTGAAAATGTGTTATTCGGGACCAGCAGATGGCATAACGGTTATGTCACTGGACTCCCATGTAGTTGACTGAGGTTCAAGTACCAGACCTGGCAACTTAAAACTCACGCTGGGCACGTGCATGCATGCCCAAGATCCCAAAAAGAGAATGGAGAAGAAAAGATTGCGGTATGATCATCCCCCCGGAGGGTAATTTCTCACTTTCTGTCTCTCTGTCTCTTTGGTGAGTGCACATGCACTATAACAAAAATCTCTCAAAAGAAATAAAGTGCTATTCTTTTTAAAATGTTAAGTGTTAACCTCTCTTACCTAGCCAACTTAGAATCTTCTGTGGCCTGACCATTTGTGTCCCACCCACACCTGTGGGCCTATCTCAGAACAAAGACTTATCTGGTGTGAGTTACCTGCAGCCATTGGCCTTCCTAAACCAACCCATTCTCACACCATCTTCACTTTGAAAAGCATTTTTAATCCCCTTCTGTGTCAGAGGACTGGGTTGTGCACTATCCTATTAGACTATCTGCCCAATGGTGTGCTACTCCAAGACAGGGAAAGAGACTGTTTAGAAACAGTGATCAAACTGATGAATGGTTAGAAAAACTGTGGCACATATACTCAATGGAATACTATTCATCCATTAAAAAAAAAAAACCCTGGCTTTTGACAGAAAGTGGATGAATATGGAAGACTTACTGCTGAGTGAAGCAAGCCATGCTATAAAGGAGGAGCATTGTATGTCCCCGCTTAATATATACTGAGTGTCTGCACTCTATAACTGAAACTAATTGTCTAAAGGATATAGAAACACAGTATATAGATGTAAATACCAGATATAGTGTGTGTGAAAGAGGAGGGTCTGAGGAAGGACATTTGGGGGAGGGACAGGGAGGCAAAGCATTAATGGCACAAAGAGGTGTGGTATTATCTGTTGAAGATATTTCGTAGTTTTATCAACAGTACTAGGGAGAAATGTTCACCTGTTGAAATATCCATTTTATAAAACAAATAACAATGTGATTGAATGTATGGAAGAAAATAAAATGAAAAAAAAAAGAAAAGAAAAAAGAAAAGTGATCATAGCCAGAGCTAACTAACTGAGTCTAACGAAAAAAAAAGAAAAGAAAAAAGAAACAGTGATCATAGCCAGAGCTAACTAACTGAGTCTAACGAGGCACTGTGCTAAGTGTTCTGCATGCATAGTCTCATTTCATCCTCACAACTACTCTCTTAGTTCCATTTTTAGAAGAAGACAGTGAGGTTCAGAGTGAATTAGTAACTTGCCCCCGATCACAGAGCCTGAGATCTAGGTTCATGGAAAATCTGACTGACCTTACAGTCTGAGTTGTTTGTTTGTTTGTTTAATTTGCTACAGGATGGGTGCACCCACTGGGGAGAAAAAGAGAGAGAGAAAGCAGCCCTTGTGGGGGGAATGACCACACTGCAATCCTTGCCTTTCATTCTCTTTTCGGGATTTTGTGCACACACACATACACTCACACACCTGGCACATTTTTCAATCTGTCAGGTCTAGGACAAGAACTGCAGTTAGCCATGTGGGGATCCAGCCACCCTAACTACCATGCCACCAGGTGGTTCTCACAGTCTGAGCTTTTCACACCTATTCTTGGGCATGGTGGCACCCACCCTACGGCAAAAACCAATGGAAGGCTGTAGGATAGCAGCATTAACTCCAGCTCTCACATCTATTCTTTTTTTTTTTTTTTTTAAGAGAGATTTTTGCTATAGGGAATGTGTGCTTGCTGGAGAGAAAAAAAGAACGATAGAAAGTGAGAAATCATTCCCCAGGGGTTATGGCCACATCACAATGCCTTCTCCTCCATTCTCCTCTTGAAAACTTGGGCATGCACACATGCCTGGCCTGAGTTCTAAGCCACCGGGTCCAGGACTGGAACCACAGTCAACCTTGTGGGAGTCCAGCGACGTAACCATTACACCATCTGCTTGCTGGTCTCCACACACTTATTCTCTAGAACCTTCTCATTGCCCTGAGGTCTGGAGATAAGGCTGGAGTAACCAAGGAAATTTTCATGGAGAAAGTGGATGTTAGGCTGGATTTTGAAGATTATGTTGCAAAGATAAGGACTGTACTGGGGAGGAGCTAGGGCAGAAACCCTGAGCAGGCTCCTTTACTTTTATTCTTTCCACAGAGCAATAGAAAAGGTGAATTAGATCATTTTGTGGTTGGCATTGCCAATTAATTTTAAATTCAACACTGCCTTGCTATTTGAGCTTAATCTTATTATAGCAGATCTCTTCACATTTCTTTTATTTGTCCAGATTTTACAGACAGCGGTTTTAAACCAATCAAAGAGTGTCCGTACTGAAAGAAATTATTATTAATCAGAGATATTTTCTTGAGAGGTTTTTCGCTATAGGGCGCGTGCGCTCGCCAGACAGAGAGAGACATAGAGACAGAAAGCGAGAAATCACCCCCCAGGGGGGATGGTCATACCGCAATCCCTTCTCCTCCATTCTCCTCTCGGGATCTTGGACACGCACACACACGCGCCCGGCGTGAGTTTTAAGCCACCAGGTCCAGGACTCGAACCGTGGTCGACTACGTGGGAGTCCAGTGACATAGCCATTACGCTAACTGCTGGTTCCAATCAGAGATATTTTTGTTATAGCACATGCAGGCTTACCAGATAGAGAGACAGAGAGACAGAAAGTGAGAAATCCCCCCCAGGGGGTATTTGCATTCCACAATCCCTTCTCCTCCACTCTCCTCTCGGGATCTTGGGCATGCATGCATGCACATGTGCCCAGCATGAGTTTTAAGCCACTGGGTCCAAGATATGAACCACAATTAACTACGTGGGAGTTCAGTGATATAACCATTATGTCATCTGCTGGTCCCGAAAGAAATTATTTTTATACATTAAAATAACTAGCCCAGTTCTTTGAATTCTTTGAACCAAGTAAAACCTATCTCATTCTTAAATGTAAAGAGGAGTATAGAAAGAAAAGTATTGACCTAACTACTTCATTTTTACTTCTAGTACATGGCATAATGTCCAGAAAAGTGAATTTATGCTATGTGGAGGAACAGCTAAGACCAGCACATCTAGCTTGAACTTAGCATACCGACAGTGTCCTTGACTTATGGCCTAAGGCACATGATAAATATGCAAGGTGTTTCAATGACACAGAGGTCACAGTCTGAGAAAGTTGAACTTAAATATTCCACACGTAATATCAAGATATATGAAAGTACCTCTTACAAAACATTATTTCTAAAGCATCTGGACTTTATTTCTAAGTCATTTAATTTTCCCCAGGTTGTTGAATCTGTGTCCTTGTCTTTAAATCATTTACCTCTTACACAGTTTCAGTTCTCTTATCCTTTCTGCCGAAAGTAATTTTCCCAAAGACATATTTCAATTCATGTAAGTGGGAAATTACTTCACTGTTCTTCAGCATCTCCAAAAGAACATTTTCTATTTCAGAGAGAGCTGAAATCAAGTGACTCTGTTTTGTATATCTTAGCAACCCAGTCTCTCTGTCCCTATATAGAAATAAGCATCATGAGTGGCAGTCATTTGCAGACCCAGGCCTACCTTCAGCTCTAGTGGATGGCCCTGATTGGTCCAAACCATACTGGGTAATCCAACCTTGTGGTCACTGGATTGGTTCATGGATGAGCCAATCTGCACAAAGCTTTGAACTGATGTGGGTTGGTTGTGAGAAAAATTTCTCGTTGCATGAGAACAAGGAAGTATGTAGGCCTGACTACAGCTAGTCCTCCTATAATCACCAGGAAATTAGCCCTAAGAGACAAACAGCATTTGTATAAAAGAGAAGAGAGATGGAAAGAAATCAAGTCCTCATGTTATTGCAGCAATCAATGTAGTCCATCGTACCCCTGGGCTCTCAGCCAATAAATCTCTTCTTGTTTATGAGTTTCAATTAGGTGTTCTGTTACTTATAGCCCAAAGCATTTCATTTTATATAACCAACTACTGAACAGTTGAGCTAAACACATAATACTATACCTAAAAATATAGTTTATTCAGTCTAAATGCCTAACTATAGAGTACTGTGTAATAATCATATCCATTGATGGCTTATTAGCTAGAACAGACTAGGCTGCTGTTAGCAATAGAAACTTACTTTTTACTCATAACATTTCTAAAGTCAGCAATCCTGGTCAGCAGAAGTTCTCTTCCATATGGTTCCTTGCTTTTTCACAAACCTAGGCTTCTTTTACCTTTTGGCTTCCCTAGGGTCTTGCCATCACCCTCATTAAGAAGGATGAAGAGGAGTACCACTGTTTCTTAAGAACCTTGGTTCAGAAATGCTACACACTGGGGCCAGTAGGTAGCGTAGTGGTTAAGGTGCTGGACTCCCACATGGTCAACCTCTGTTCGAGTCCCAGACCCAGCGGCTTAAAATTCATGGCAGACATGTGTGTGTGTGCGCGCGCCCAAAATCCCGAGAGAAGAATGGAGGAAAGAAGATTGTGGCATGGCCATCCCTCCTAGGGGGTGATTTCTCATGTTCTGTCTCTCTATCTCTGTGTCTCTAGTGAATGCATGTGCCCTATAGCAAAAATTTCTCAAGAAAGAGGGAAAGAAATGGTACAAACCATGTCCATTTTCACTTGGTTAAAACTCAGTCATATCATCACATCTGACTGAGAAAAAATCCTCAGGAAGAAAAAGTGGATTTGGGGTAACTAGTTCTCAGTCTTAGCCACAAATAGCATACTTAAAAGATTATTCAATTTAATAGAAAAATGCTTCAGGGCAGTGTGTGTAATATCAGCCCAAGTTTTTTAAAGGCCCATATCCATAAGGGCGTAAGTTTGGTCTTTTTCTGCTTCAGCCCTGTGGCAAGTCTTTGTTCTTGTTCTTCTCTAGCTTTGTTCTACTTTGGGCACATTTATGACTTTCCCAACAAGCAAATACATTCCAATATGCACTGGTGAGCAATAAAGATTTCACGAAAGATCTCATGTGGTTACAGAAATATAATCAAATTTTTCTACAGACACCTGTCTTCCTCCACAGTTCTCTTCCCTTGCCAGCAGTCTTACCTCACCTGGTACTCTTCTCTGGCTGAGTACTTCCCTTTAATCAACATTGCCTAACAGTCTCATTGCCTGAGCAATTCAGCTCTCACCCCTTATTTCATACACACTCAACAAAGCAAATCTGGTAATCAAATAAAAGCCAACAATATGTTCTTCCTCCAGTTTATCCCTTGGGGAATTTAGCAAGCAATTCACTGGACAATGAAGGTCTCTTATGGGGGCAAGGTGGAGAGTTTCTCCTAAGCAAATTAATGTTTTGCCACAAAAATTTACATGGGATAAAAAGTCTGGAAGGGGCCCATCAGGTGGCATGGTGGTTAAGGGCACTGGACTCCCACATGGTTGACCAAGATTTGAGTCCCAGACCTGGTGGCTTGCTTGCTTGCTTGCTTGCTCTCTCTCTCTCTCTCTCTCCCCCCCCCTCCCCCCCTCTCTCCCTCTCTCCCTCCTCCTTTCCCCCTCCCTCCCTCCTTCCCTCTTGCTCTGTCCCTCTCTGATCAAATTAAAAGATAAATAAAGTTAAATAAAATAATCCTGAAAAAAAATAGTCTGGGAAAATATCCCAAAATATTAACAGTATTTCTCTCTAGGTAATTGAAGGTTTTTTTTTTTTTCTTCTCATGTATATTTCTATACTTTCTTTTATTATTATTTATTGTTATTATTCATACATTCAGTCACTATACATCATTTAGATTGTAAAGAGAATTAATCCAGCATGAAATATACCTCAGACCAGCCAGTCCAGTTGAGAATACTATACACATTATCATCAACAGGTAATAAACCATTTATGTCCTCCAGTCTTTCAGTCTCTACCATAGAGTGTGGATAGTTGGTATATGTTAAGTGCGGACACACAGTGTCTCTCTTTCATAGCCTGACTTGCTTCACTCAGCAATAAATCTTTCATATTTGTCCACTTTCTATCAAATGCTAGGGTCTTGTTGTTTTTTTATGAATGAATAGTATTCCATGGAGTATATGTACCACACTTTTTTAATCCATTCATCTGTTTGTGGACATTTGGTTTGGTTCTATGTCTTAGCAATCGTGAATAATGCCACAATAAACATAGATGTGCAAATGCTTTTCCAACTGAGCATTCTCCTGTCCTTTTGGTAGATACCCAGGAGTGGAGTTGCTGGATCATATGGTAGTTCTATTTGAAGGTCTTTGAGGAGCCTCTATACTGTTCTCCACATAGGCTGGACCAATTCACATTCCCACCAACAATGTAGGAGAATTCCCCTTTCACCACATCCCCACCAGCACTTATTATTTTTTTTTAATCTTCACCATTCTGACTGGGGTTAGGTGGTATCTCATTGTGGTTTTGATCTGCATCTCCCTTATGATGAGGGATGTTGAGCATTTTTTCATATGCTTTTGGCTGTTCAGGTCTTCCTTAGAGGGTTGTTTATTTAGCTCTTTTTCCCATCTTTTAATTGGGTTAATCATTTTTTCCAGGTAAGCCACTTGAGTACTCTGTGTATTCTGGTTATCAGTCCCTTATCTGAGAAATAGTTTACAAAAATTTTCTCCCATTCTAAGGGTTGTCAATTCCCACTAATTACTGTGATCTTTGCTGTGCAGAAACATCTTAATCTATGTAGTCCCACTTATCTATTTTAGAGATTACTGCCTGTGTTTTCAGGGTCTTACTTAACAAGTCTTTGCCTACCCCAATGTCTCCCAGAGTTTCCCCAGTGTTTCCCACCAGTAGTTTTATAGTTTGAAGTCTTAAGTTTAGATCATTGATCCATCTTGAGTTAATTTTTGTTAATGGTGACAGATAGGGGTTCAGATTCATCCTTGTGCAGGTGGATACCCAGTTTTTCCAGAACCATTTGCTAAAGAAGTATTCCTTTTCTCACTGAATTGACTGGTACCCTTTGTCAAAGATCAGTAGATTGTATGTTTTGGGTTTATTTCTGGGGTCTCTACTCTGTTCCACTGGTCCTCATGTCTGTTTTTGTGCCAATACCATGCTGTTTTGATTATCACAGCTTTGTAGTATATTTTAGAGTCAGGAAGTGAGATGCCACCCACTCCACTCTTCTTGCATAGGATTGCTTTGGCAATACTGGGTCTTTTATGATTCCAGATGAATTCTATGATTTTTTTTTTACAGATATATGAAGAATGTCTCTTGTAATTTTATAGGAATTGCATTAAATATGTAGATTAATTTGGGTAGAATTGCCATTTTGGGTATATTAATACTCCCAATCCAGAAACATGTCTTTCCACTTTTGTGTTATTTTCCACTTCTTTTTAAAGATTTTCATAGCTTTCCTTGTAGAGGTCTTTGACATGCTTGGTTAGATTTATCCCTAGGTATCTTATACTTTTCATGGCTATGGTAAATGGGATTGCTTTCTTCAGTTTTGCCTCTGTGTGCTTATTATTTGTATATAGAAATGCTATAGATTTTTGTAAGTCCATTTTGTATCCTGCCACTGTACTATATGCATTTATTACTTCAAGAAGTTTTTTATGGATACCATTAGGTCTTCTATGTCATCTGCAAACAGAGAAAATTTCAACTCTTCTTTCCCTATTGGAATGTCTTTTATTTCATTCTCTTGTCTGATCACGTTGTCTAGGACTTCCAGAAGAACTATATTGCATAGGAGTGAAGAAAGTGGGTAGCCTTGTCTTGTACCAGTTTTTAGTGGAAGTTTTTAGGTTTTCACCATTCAGTATAACGTCAGCTATAGATTTTTCATAGATGGCTTTTATTATGCTGAGAAATGATCCTTCTATGATGATTTTACTGATAGTCTTAATCATGAAGAAATGTTGCATTTTGTCAAATGCTTTTTCTGCATCAGTTGAAATGATCATGTGGTTTTTACCTTTCTTTCTGTTAATATGTTGTATTACATTTATGGTTTTGCAGTTGAACCACTCTTGCATCCCTGGAATAAAGCCTACCTGGTCACATTGAATAATCTTTTGTGTATGCTCTTGGATACAATTTGCAAGTATCTTGTTGAAAATTTTGCATCTATATTCATCATAGATATTGATCTGTAGTTTTTCTTTCTTGTCATATCGTTATGAGTTTTGCAAATGTTCTTATACTTTCTATTCATTTCTGTTTCTGTATTTCCCAAATGTTCCATAGTATATGATATATTTCTTTAATAATCAAAAAAAGGTCATCCTTTTTTCACCATTACTAATCATCAGGGAAATGCAAATCAAAATTATGATGAGATACCACTTCACACCCATAATAGAATGGCTATTTTTAAAAAATATATAGGAAATATCCAGTGTTTGTGAGATTATGGATAAATTGAAATGTTTGTGCATTACAATGGGACTGTAAAATGGTGCAGCCACCATGGAAAATGGCATGGAAGTTTCTCAAAATAATTTTAAACAGAATTACAATGTGGTTCAGCAATTCTATTTCTGGGTATATACCCAAAAGAATTGAAAGCACAAATCTGAACAGATATTTGTATACCTACATTCACATCAGCATCATTCACAATAGTTGAAAGGTGGAATCAACGAATCATTTGTTGATTGATGACTGGATAAACCAAATGTGGAAGAATACAATGGAATCTCATTTAGCCTTAAACAGGAAGGATATCCTTACACATACTACAACATGAATGAACATTGGGCATGTTATGCTAAGTGAAATAAGCCAGTTACAAAAGAATAAATAATGTATAATTACACTTATATGAGGTACCTAGGATAGTCAAATTCATAGAGATAGAAGGAAGACTGGTGGTTGTCAGGGGTTGGTGAGAGGCAGGGAATGGGGAGCTATTGTTTAAGGGGTACAGAATTTTGGTTAGGAAGGAAAGTAGATGGTGGTGATAGTTTTATAATAATGCAAATGTATTTAATGCCACAGAACTATACACTGAAAAATGGTTAAGATGGTAAAATTTATGTTATGTATTTTATTGCCATTTAAAAAAAAAAAAAAAAAAACTCATGTTTCCATGGGTAATTTTACCAGATTTTCATATTTGGGTCACTTGTGATTTCTTGAACATCAGACATTTCCCTTGTTTGGGCTTCCCAACTTTAAACAAATCTGTACACAACACGAACAATACTTATTATGCCTGTATTTATGCAGGACTTAGGAAATTAATAAAATATAGTTTCTTTTCTCTAGAGGTTTGCTATCTAATAAGTGAGAAAGACAGAAAGGCAACCATCTATACTCTACAATTTAATGAAATGATATGCTAGGTGTAGAGTTACAGACAGTGAATTCCACCTGAAATTTTTGAGACGTTTCCCAGAAAAAAAAGTGATGTTAAAGCTAGTGCTTGAAGAAAACTCAGGATTTTATTGAAGGAAAAGAGGATGTAAACATGGGGCACATTAGAAAATGGGGTAGGGCCAGCAGGTGGCATGGAAGTTAAGGTGCTAGATCCCACATGGTCAATTGCATGGTTTTCAAGATCTAGTGACTTGTAAATCACACCAACACATGTGAGTGGGTGCCCAAAATCCCAAGAGAAGACTGGATTGTGGAGTGGTCAAACCCCCTGGGGATGATTTCTCACTTCCTCTCTCTCTCTTTTTCTCTCTCTGGCAAGTGCACATGCCCTATAACAAAAAACTAAGACAGAAAGAAAATAGGTTAAAGAAGATGGAAAGGACAACATTGGGATGTGAAGAACCTGCAAGTCCCATTCCTGAGAGCTCTGGCCAGTCACAGGGTATCAAGGGATTTGGAACATGCCTGGCAGAATACTGGCGGGAAGGCAACCGCAAACCTTAATGTGGCAGTGTTGTCTTTGCTGGGAAGTGACCTAGGAGATGGGCTGAACTTAGGAAGCAAAGTAAAAGCCAGCCGTGCTTCGGGGCCAGAGTTGAGACCTTGGCTAGCTCAGTGGTGTGATTGAGGGGAAATGCAACATGCAGGAATTTCCTATACAAGCAGGAAAATGGCCCCCTGCTCGTTGGTGCCTGATCACTGCAATCGCTGCTTTTACAGTCTGATGACCAAAGGAATGGAAGCATTTTCATGAAATCCAAACACTTACGTAATGTTTCCTATCAGCTTCTTGAACCCAGCCAATCTGCAACACGTGTTTTCCCCCAACACCCACATGTATGGACTTGTTGCCAGACCATGGCATTAAAATGGTACACAGCTGTACAGCTTCTGTCACCTTGGACCAGGTACAGAAGAGAACAGAGCATACCTGTGAATTGGAAATCCATGGGTGTTGTAACAGTCTTCTGGGGAGTAAAGATCAGCTTGTGAAAAGGAGATAAGCTATGTAGAACTATACAAGAGGTATTCAGAAACCTCATAGAGGACTAGCCAGTGGTGTGGTTGTTGTGATAGCTAGATCCCACACGGCTGTGTGGTTCAAGTCCCAGACGCGGTGGCTTGAGTGCTATGTGCATGCATGTGCAAAATTCTAAGAGGAGAATAGAAGAGAAAGGATTGTGTGGCCACCCCCCTTGAGGGGTACTTTCTCTCTCTCCCTCTTTCTCTCTCTGTCTCTCTGTTGAGGACACACATCCTATAGCAAAAAAGTTACCAAAAAAAGGTCAAAGAAATGCATATTATGAAAAAAAGTGCATGGATTTCAAAAGTTTTTGCACCAAAGTAAACACATACTTTAATTCCTTTTTCCATCAACATTTTGAAGTATCCAATGTGGCAATAATCCAGAAAAGAGATTGCTATTGAAAATAATTATATAGGGGGCCCAGCAGGTGGCCCCACCCCCATATACAAAGGTTAAGGTGCTAGACTCCCACATGGCTAACTATGGACCCAGTGGCTCTAAATTCATGCTGGATGCATTGGTGGTGGTGCGGGGGGAACAGGGATGCAAAACCCTGAAAGGAAAATGGAGAAGGGATTTCAATGTGTCCATCCCCCTGGGGAGATATTTATCACTTTCTCTCTCTCTGTCTCTCTCTGGCAAGCACATGCACCCTATAGCAAAAATCTCTCTAAAAATAATAAGAATAAAATAATAATAATAATTATACAGGACCAGCAGGTAGCATGGTGGTTAAGGTGTTACAGTGCTGGACTCCCATATGGCCGACCATGGTTCAAGTTCTGGACCTGGCAGCTTGAGAAAGTGACCTTTCTCACTTTTCCTCTCTCTCTCTCTGCCTTTCTCTGGTCAAAAAAGAAAAAAAAAAAAAAATTTTTTTTTTTTTTTTTTTTTTGGAGAGGTTTTTTGCTATAGGGCGTGTGCACTTGCCAGAGAGACAGAAAGCAAGAAATCACACCCCCCCCCCCCCCCCAGGGAGGATGGCCAAGCTGCAATTCTTTCTCCTTCATTCTCCTCTTGGGATCTTGGGCACGCACGCACACGCACCCAGCGTGAGTTTAAGCCACAAGGTCCAAGACTCAAACTGTGGTCGACTACCTGGGAGTCCAGTGATATAGTCATTATGCCAACTGCTAGCCCCCACCAAAATTTTTTAACAATAAATAAAATTAAATAATTATTTTTAAAATAATAATTATTTAATACACACACACACACACACATGCACACCCGTATGTATATATGTATATATATTCCCAGAGAACTAAGAGAAAGGGCACCTAAGCAGCCTGCTTACCAGTGACTGTGTTACTATCACAAGACATTCTTTGTTGAGATGATTCAGGTTTGCAGTCTCCCATGGGCTGATCACCATCCTGCTGAAGACTACCATATCTGCCAGTAATTTGCTTCAGACAGCTTCTGCTAATGATCTTCCACTCAATCCTGTCCCTTCCCCATTCTCATAAGGCCTTTTCCTGTTATCTTTGTCCAGTGGAAACTCTTTTAGAACAGCTTACATGTGTTGGAGGTCTCCTACTAGTACAAAGACCCCAGCTTTGTCAGGGTTGTGGACATGTTGCCATTTCCATCTGGCCGTGTTGCTGGTGGCGATGACTGCATGCCCTAGGATCTGACTCTATTTGCTGCCAGTTTTGTGAGACCAATAAACTCCTTTTTCATTATAACTTTTGCTTCACAGTTATTCTTTTTGGCTTGATACCTTATAAGCCTTGGCCTTGGGACATTGTCAAGGTCAGCCCATTGAGTGACTTATGTCAATCAGTATGGGGCATTCTCGCATGTGGCTGTTTCTGCTCTTTGAAACCTTCTGTCAGTGCTAGTGACTGCCTTCTTTTGGGTACTTCTGTTCCAGACAACTATAATTATGGCTCTTGGGGATCCTCTCCACATTCCCAGGCTCCCCCAAAGGACCCTTGACTCAATTCACAAAGCCAAAAAGTGTCTAGGACCCATGCATATCCAAAGCCATCCTTTATCCTGGCATGGCTGGGACACAAGATGTAGGGGACAGGTCATGTGAAGAATCCCATAAACTTACCCCTTCTTGTTTCCAAGTTCTCAGAATCTAGCAACCTCTTTGGAGTCAAGTCCTGCCATGCACTTACCCACAAAGCACAAAAACTGCTACCCCTTTCCCTTTTTGGAAACCTCCTTCATACCCCCCAGGAGGACCTGATTCACAAAGAGCTGGAAATTCCCTGCTTGGGGTGAGGGCGCTCAGGTCTGGGAATACAAAGGCCTGGCTGCTTTTCCTGGAAGGGAGAGGGGGAAATTATCTCTCCATTGTTTTTGCAGATAGGTCAGAATTGCAGAAAAGATAAGCTACAATGAATCTTTCAATGTCTCACCTTGTTGCAGTTGATGGTATCACTCCCTGATGCCTGGAGACAAGATTAGCTGGCTTCACTCAGCTCACTCCAGGATGTCAGCTGGAGCCCCAGCCCTCCCACCTTTCAATCTTTTCATGTTTTTTTCTTGGTTCCCTATGATGTAATTTTTGGACATTTTTGGCTGAATATTGATTGCTGCTTGAAAATCTAAATTTACAACCAATGTTGCTCTTTTTTTTTTTTTTTTTGGAGAGGTTTTAGCTATAGGGTGCATGCACTCGCCAAGCAAGACAGAAAGTGAAAAATCACCCCCCAGGTCATGCTTCCATCCCTTCCTTTCCATTCTCCTCTCGGGATCTTGGGCACAGACTACACATGCGCCTGGTGTGAGTTTAAGCCACCGAGTCCGGGACTCAAACTGCAGTCAACTACGTAGGAGTCCAGTGACGTAGCCATTACGCCATCTGCTGGTCCCGATGTTGCTCTTTTTTAAAAAAGTTTATTTATTCTGGGACCAGCAGGTGGCGTGGTGGTTAAGGTGCTGGACACTCCCACATGGCTGACCACAGTTTGAGTCTCAGAACTGGTAACTTGCTTTCTCACTTTCTCTCTCTCTCTGGTCAATTTTTTTTTTAATGAATAAATAAATACAATTAAATAAATAATTATTTATTTATTCTTTTCATGAGACACAGAGAGAGTGAGCACACTCCCAATAGGGTCTTGATACCAAATCCACCTGCAGCCTCAGCCAGTCCTAAATCCTGGACAAAGATGTGCCCAGCATATTCAAGGAGGTATCCAGACTTGAACAGGGAACCTTTCCATGTGAGATTGCTTTGCAGTGCATTGTGTTTTACTGCTGTGCCTCTTTGTCTCCTTTCCAAAGCTGTTCTGTGATGGTAGCTCCCACCTAATCTCACCTTTATTTCCTGTCCCCTCCTACTTATTCTCCCAAGTCCCCAGGCAGAAAGCCCCAAAAGTCAGATATGATTTTAGGGTAGAGTCCCACCAATATAGCAGGACCTCAACATAGCAGAGGAATTTCCTGAAAGTTTAAAATCTGAGCTATGAGCCCTACTCACTGCATACCCTTCTAAAACTACTGTCAAGTGAGGAATCCTGGTACGTCAGACTCAGAGGAGCACTGTCATCTGTGAACAAGCCAGCTGTTCCCAGGCCCAGGTCAAGGAACCCTGGGATCTGACAGCCTAGGCTCAGCTGGATAGACAAAGTCTTTCTTTTCTGTGCTATAGAATTGATTAAGTGGCTCAATGAAGGCACTTTTCTTGGTTCACCAAGGAAGGGCCTTGTTGGTTGGCTTTTGGTTGGAAGCCCCTAACCTGCCAGATTTCATGTATTTTATTTTCTATCTTGATATTTCCATTTTATTTTCCATCTTCTGGAAAAGCTAAAGTCAACCTTTTCTCTGATGTTTGAACTCAGGGTCTAGGCCTTGGCCCAAGTTCTTTGGAAGATTTTTCTAACACTGGGGTCTCTCTTTAGACTTCCTTTTTCAGCCTCTCCCTCCAGTCTCTGAGGTTGAACTCTACTTGTGTCTCATGCCTGATATCCAAATGTAGGTCAGTTGCTGTCAGTCCTCTTCTGCATGTCAGCTCCTGCCTTTTCACCTCCCTTTCCCCAGTCTAGAAGATATGTCCTTTAACCTCCTCCTGAGTGTAGCCCCTAAAGAGTTGGAGGGCATTTCACCATGCCCACTGCAGCCTGTGTGCATGAACAGATATAGCATCTGATGATCTGATTTATGTTTTCCAGATTTATGGCATCACTCGCATACCCAGGCCGGTTGATATTTTAGGCGCGTGAATCAGAGTGTCTGGCATGGCTTTCTCTATAGCAGAACTCCGGCTGCAGGCATAATGAAATTGGGAGGGGGAAGAGTTCAACTTATCAGGGAGGAAATTTGTGTCAGTAACAAGTCTGCCTGGCAACAGCACTAGGAAAAAGAGATACCAGGCCCCAGCATCAGAGCCAGATCTTCTTGCTAGTGGAGCATCATCACCCTGAATGATTTTTCTCCTTAGTAGACTGACTACTCTCCCTTTTAAAAAAGGGGGACAGTAGGTATTTCATGCATGCAGTTTGCAAAGGAGAGTACCTAACCTGCCACCAATGGGGAGACTGTGATGAGCTGAAATGTCACCAGGCTGTGGTTATCCATGGATGTGTTATGAATGAATAATAAGAAATAAGCTTCTGCAATGGAATGAGAGGCTCAGAAAGAAGCTGCAAAGGGCAGAGTTAATTGACCCTCTGCAATTCAGTGTGAGGATCAGCTTGAGGAACGGGGCTCAAAACTAGACAGGTTTTTCCTTTCCTAGTCTCTTAAGCATCCTCTGCAGAAATATAATTTCCTGTTTCTTAAGGAATTTATTCAGAATGAGTGAGACAGTAGAATAAGAACATATACAGGGCCAGCCAATGGTATGGTGGTTAAAGTGACTGGATGCCACATGGCTGACTCTGTGGTTTGAGTCCCAGACCCCATGGCCTGAAAATCACACCTGCCAGTAAGTGCGTGTGCATGCCCCAAATTCCCGGAAGATAATGGAAAAGTGATTGCAGCATGACCATCCCACATAGGAGTTTTCTCGCTTTCTCTGTGTGTGTGTGTGTGTGTGTGTGTGTGTGTGCATGCATGCACATACACATGTGTTTCTCCAGCAAGCACAAGTGCTGTATAACAGACTTTAAAAAAAAAAAAAAAAGAAAAAGAAAAAACTGATGCAGACATGCTAACACTTGGGGCTACCTTAAGAGCAGTGCTGTTTCTTCTTTACCTTTGGACCTCAGTTCGGGGCAGTGATAGTCACAAAGTAGAAGCTTAGTACAGGTGTGCTGAACTGAACCTGACCCCAGCTCTATTTGTACTTTGAGTGCCCTTGAGTTTGTCTTCTTATCCTCCTGTCATCCTTTTCACCATCTGGAGAATGACCCAGTGATCTTTTAGAGGTCTTCTCAGGTCTGAAATGCTAGGATTGCAAGGTCAAAACTAGTTTACAATCCTAAGAAAGCAGGGAATTAAAAAAAAAAAAAAAAGAAAAGAAAAAAAGTCCCCCTAACTGTTTATATCACAAATGCCTGATCCTTATCCTTGGGCTCTACTTTATTATCACAATGTGTGCATACAAGTCTTCGGGTGTAAATGTTCCCATGAATACATCAGTCAGTGGTATCTGGGATACATTTACATTTTTAGCCTCGGTGTAATTCTATTTGGTTTTATGCCACAGGAAGTTCAAGCCTGATTCAATTAAGGAGTTTTATAAAATGAGTTTTTAAAAAGGAAAGACAATGCATTGCACATGCTACACCATCGTACTTTGCATTGTTATCCAATCAGGCATGCTGGGGGCGGCTCGTGCTGCAGTCCAAGAATCTGTTAGTAATCCATAACGTTGAATATTTTACTTATTTGGAAGCATGGAATTTAAAAGCTGGAAAGACCTTCGAAGTAGGCAGGCATCTCCTACTAAACCAAGGGCAGGAAGACTTTTTATGCATTTTTGCAAACCTCTCAGCTCCTAATGTAGGCTTTTTACTGTGGGCCTGGAAATCAGAACCAAAAAAAGCTCTGGTTCTAAAGCCAAGGATGAGAAGGTGGGCAGCAGATTCAAATAGAGTTGTGACCAGCCTGAGAGTGCTTCTCTTTCCATCAGGATGTAGATTCCCCAGAGCAGGGCAGAAACAACTATGCAAAGCTCTGCAGAGGGAGCAACTTTTCAGGTACCAGCTGCAGCTGGCTCTTTTCATAAACTGCACAATTCAGAGAAGCAACCCTCCCTGGAAACAGAATTAAAGATAATGCAGGACTTGGGTGGGGTGGGGAGCTTTGAACCCTTGCACACAGAGAGGAGACGGAGTCCCTGCAGCTGGATAAAACCTGTGGTCTGAGTAAACAAACATGCCAGCAGTAGCACCCAGAAGAGAAACTCAAACAGAAAAGGATTTGAAGCACAGATCCTAAAATAACCCAAATGGGAGTCAAGGAGACAACACTGAGGTAAGAAACAGGAAGGGAAGTTCCAAAGACATTTACCTAAATACTACAAAAGCAATATAGTGAGGAAGACCCCTCTTAACAAATAGGAAGCTGTAAAAGGGGAGGCAGGGACCAGCAGATAGCAAAATGGATATGTAGCTGGACTCCCACGTAGTCGACCACGGTTCAAGTCCCAGACCCGGTGGCTTAAACTCACACCAGGTACATGTGTGTGCGTGCCCAAGATCTGAGAGGACAATGGAGGAGAAGGGATTGGGGTGTGGCCATCCCCCCCCCCCAGGGGGTGATTTCTCACTTTCTGTCTCTGTCTTTCTGGTGAGCACATGTGCCCTATGGCAAAAACTTCTCCAAAAAAAAAAAAAAAAAAAAAAAAAAAAAAAAAGGAGGGAGGCAGACCTGAGGAAGAGGGGAAACTGAATACTAGAGAATGGGGAAAAAAGTTCAAGCTAGGAGATTTAGATAAAAGGTAACAGATTCAAAACAAAGATAGTAAGCTAAATGTCTAGAGTTCTTGTATTCTAATTTATTTTATTTTTAAAATTCTTTTTCCAAAGTGTGTGTGCTTGCTGGAGAGAAACAGAGAAACAGTGAGAGGGAAAGTGGGAAATTATTCCTTCGTGGGGGTTGACCATGCCACAATCCCTTTCTTCTCCATTCTCCTCTCAGGATCTTGGACATGCACACATATGTGCCTGGCATGACTTTTTTTTTTTTTTTTGAGAGGTTTTTGCTATAGGGTGTGTGCACTCGCCAGAAAGAAAGAAAGAGACAGAGACACAGAAAGCAAGAAATCACCCCCCATGGGGGGGGATGGCCACACTGCAGTCCCTTCTCCTCCATTCTCCTCTCGGGATCTTGGGCACGCACGCACACGCGCCCGGCGTGAGTTCTAAGCCACCAGGTCCGGGATGCGAACTGCGGTCAACTACGTGGGAGTCCAGCGACATAGCCATTACGCTAACTGCTGGTTCCTGGCATGACTTTTTTCAAACTTCCAGCTCTGGGACTCGAACTATGATTGGCCATATGGGAGTCCAGTGCTCCCCTAGAGTTCTTTGAATACTTGATCCAAAGTTGGGTGACTATTTAAAAGAACTGCAACATGGGCAAGGACAACAGAATAAGAGGATCCAAACCAAACAGGACAGAATTATTTTCTTTAAATAATATCCTTGGATATTAGAACTGAATACTAGAACCATGATCTGCTTCTCTTCCACTGTGGTTTTGGCTACAAGTAATAGAAGACCCAGAAGAAGGGAGTTTGAGCCATGAGAGTTTGAACCTAGTATTATTCACATATAATGGAATGTTTGCTGCCACATTAAACAGGAATTTAGATGAGATAGAGCAATGCCAGGGCTATTGCATCAGGCCCCGTGCCCATATCAAAGATTCAGGTTCTTCCTGTCCTATCACCTTGCTCATCCATAGAATGGGGTCCTCTAGAGTGGCTCTCCCTGTGGCTTCTGCAGTTTTGGGATCATTGTAGACCATAATACTAAAGGCAGTAAAAAGAGAAAGACTCCCCACACACACCCACACACCCACACACCCACACACCCACACACACACACACACACACGTGTTACTTCTAAAGAGCAAGAATCCCTTCCCAGGAGCACCTTTCCATAACTTTCCCTTATGTCTTTTCAGCCAGAATTGCATTTCATTCCCATGTCCAAAGCATTCTCTTGGCAAGTGAAATGAGATCAACAGAGTGATGGAAACTGATAAGGATTTGTCATGTGGAGCCTTGTCCCAAAGCACATGGCCATTTAGACAGTGGTGAACAGCCAAGATTCACTTCCCTAAGGAAAAGGAATAAAGATCCCAGCTATGCATGGGGTTACTCTGGGTAATGGTAATGGGGAAGGCCATCCCTGAGCTGAGTCAGCCAACCTCTTCTTTGGCTCTTTGCCCTACTCCTGTCCTTTGGGGAAAACTATAAAAAAGAAGCAACCAAGGTCATGAGAATTGAGGTGACAGATTTGAGGCTTCCCAGACAGAAAGAGTTCTCACATCTCACTGCCCTTAGTTCCATGTTCTTTCTACCGTACCATATGGTTCATTCCTGGAAACATTATATTTTGGGGGTGCAGGGGAGAGTGGTGGTACTATAAGGCAGGTTCACTTGCCAGAGAGAGATGGTGAAAGGGAAAATGAGAAATCACCCCCCCAAGGGGGATGGCCATGCTGCAGTCCCTTCTCCTCCATTTTCCTCTCAGGATCTTGGGCATGCCCACACACTCACCTGGGGTGATTTTCAAGCCACAAGGTCCGGGACTCAAACCACAGTCAGTTCTTTAATTTCTCTAGGTTCAACCACCACACCACCTGCTGGTCCCTCCTGGTAACATTCCATATCACATTAGTTAAGGCTCAGTGGAGGACATTTTGGAAATTAGAAGGTATAGCCAACAAGTCCACAATTAGATATAGCCATTTGGGTGTGAAATAGTTGGGGGATTCAGTTCTGGCAGATTTGGTTTGACCTTTCATTTTCTTTTCTTTATTCCTAAGTTTTGGGGGTTTTTTGTTTTTTGTGGGTTTTTTTATTATTATTTTTTTAATTTCTCCTATGGTAAGGAGGGGGAGAGGGGAAACCTCAGCACGGCCCTTACTCTGCAGTCCAACCCCAGCCTCAGTGAATCATGATCACAACACTCCCTTGCACACCCAGTAAGTACAGGAGACCTCAGGATGTGAACCCAGAACCTTCCCATGTGGATTCAGCATTGCAGAGTGTTGCATTACCACTGTGCCACCTTGCCTGGCCTTGACTCCATTTTTTAGCTGAGAGGTACTTGACAGTTCTTTAATTTCTCTAGGTTCATCTCTGCTACACTTTTTTATTATATTTTATTTTATTATTTTTCTTTCTTTCTTTCAGAGAGATTTTTGTTTTAGGGTGTGTGTGCTCAACAGAGAAACATAGAGAGAGGAAGTGAGAAATCACCCCCCCCAGGAGTGATGGCCACACCGTAATCTCCTTCTCCTCTCAGGATTTTGGACACACACATGTGCCCAGCATGAATTTCAAACCGCTGGATCCAGGACTCAAATTGTGGTGGGGCATGTGAGAGTCTAGTGCCATAACCACTATACCACCTGTTGGCCTCTATTTTCTTATTTTTTATATTCAATCACCATGTATCTTTATAACATTGAAAATGGATTTTCCCAGTGTG
This sequence comes from Tupaia tana, assembly GCA_026018925.1. Taxonomy (NCBI): domain Eukaryota; kingdom Metazoa; phylum Chordata; class Mammalia; order Scandentia; family Tupaiidae; genus Tupaia; species Tupaia tana. The sequence goes on from JAKSZU010000001.1 coordinate 236,457,224, forward strand.
AATATCCTGTTAGTCCAGTCAAAGATTGCCATATACATTGTCATCAATAGATAATTTTTCATTTTTTAAAATCTGTTGAATGTTTTTCTCCCTTTTTATTCTCCCTTGATTCCCTCCCAAACCCCCATTTCCCGCCCTCTTCCCACACTGTCTCTGGTATCCATAGTTACTATCCATGCTTTCATGCCTTCCAATTTTTTTTTTTGGATATGTCTTCCAATCTTTCAGTTTCTGCCATAGAATACAGGCATTTGGTATACATTAAGTGGAGACATACAATGCCTCTCTTTCATAGCCTGGCTTGCTTCACTCAGCATTAAATCTTCCATATTAGCACACTTTCTATCAAATGCCAAGGTCTTACTGTTTTTATGCTGAGTAGTATTCCATAGTGTATATGTGTCATGCTTTTTCAATCCATTCATCTGTCCTTAGACATTTGGGTTGATTCCATGTCTTAGCAATTGTGAATAATGCTGCAATAAACATGGATATGCAAGTGTTTTCCTGACTGAGTGTATTCCTTCCTTTAGGTGGATACCCAGGAGTGGAGTTACTGGATCCTATGGTAGTTCTATTTATAGGTCTTTGAGGAACCACCATATTGTTCTTCACAGTGTTTATACTAATTTACATCCCCACCAACAATGTAGGGAAGTTCCCTTTTTATTTTTTTAATCTTAGCCACTCTGAGTGGAGTTAGGTGGTATCTCATTGTAGTTTTGATTTGTATCTCCCTTATGATAAGGGATGTTGGGAGGCATTGTTGTGAGAGTTACCATGGCAATGAATGAGACATTCTTCAAGTCCATAAAAAATGGAACTGGCATAGGGGTTGTGAACAAGGATCTGAAGGGAACAAATACCCCCTTTTTTCTCTCCTCTTATCTTCTGATCTCCATTACTATCCCCCAACCTTGGCTGAACCCAACAGGAAGCTGAAGAGAAAGAGAAGAGAGAATGGATGGGGTGGGTGGGGTGCAGGTGTGTTGGGGGGTGGGGACTGGGGGACGTGTACAAAGAATATCCAGAACAATTACACATCTCTTGCATATACTAGGTATATGGATATCGATGAATTTTTGTTGTGTTGTTTTGTTTTGTTTTCAGAGTCCCAAAGTCAAGTTCTGGGTAAAAGTAGTCAAACTTCCCACAGATACAAAGCAAGCTTGGCACACTAATCCATGTGTTAGGGACGGCCGCCCTGGTCTGCCTGCTACTCTCCTCTCTTTTTCCTAACCATGCAGGATGAATTCTACCCTTCTCAGTCTCTATGTGCCTAGTGAGTTCTTCCACTCTAGTGAAACTGACCTGTTAGTGTGGCCAGACATTCAGTAACCAAATCTGACATAAACTACAGTAATGATAAGGTAGAAGACTATTGCCTTTGTTTATGGTGAAAGCATCCACGGAGTTGTTTTCCTGAAGTGCTGGTGATTCCAGCTGACCACAGTCTTCTCTGTACTCATCGATGACCAGCAAGTAAGGACAGGCCACTGTACATACTAAACCTAAGAGCTCCGAGCTTCTGAGTCCTCTTAGGTCCTCCTGGGTCAGAGGTGAGTCAGTGTGCAGTAAGACTTAATGAATTACAAACAGGATCTTAGTGTGGATCTTAAATGCACACCCCTCTCTCACCTCTCATTTTCACTCCTTCCTTCCTTCTCCCATGTCTTCCAATGAAGTGTCTCACATACTCACCCTCTCTTCTATCTTCTCACACTCCAGAGCTGTTCATCACCTGAGGCCTCCAAGTGATGAATCAGCACTTCCAACCAGATTACCCAACCCCTGAGAGGTAAAAAGGTGTTTACCTAGAACATCTTTCCCAAGCTAAATGGAAAGTCAGTTTAGTGTCTAAAGCAGGTCAGTATTCCTCACTCCTAATTTATCTTGAGACAATACTGGATATAGCATCCTACTTTGATTAAGACATCGGGTGGGGACCAGCAGATGGCATAATGGTTATGTCGCTGGACTTCCACAGTCGACTGTGGTTTGAGTCTCAGATCTGGCAGCTTCAAACTCATACTGGGCGTGTGTGGTGCATGCCAAGATCCTGAGAAGAGAATGGAGGAGAAGGGATTGCAGTATGGCCATTCCTCTTGGGGGATGATTTGTCACTTTCTGTCTCTCTGTTTCTCCAGCGAGGGTACACACACTATAGCAAAAGTCTCAACAACAATAAAAAGACATTGGGTAGTTGGTTTTTGGTTGTCTATTCCACAAATTAGCCTCTTCTGGTGGCTTGACTCATGGAAGGTATGCCAGATACTGACCAATTGTTCTGGGAAACTAATGTTCATAAATTCCTCCCCTTCTGACTCTTTATTCAACCACAGAATGAGCCAGAGAGAAAGTATTTTTATTTGGATTCCCGTTTTGATAAGACAGCACATGTTCTCTTTAAGCATACAAAGAACTTCCTCCCTTGTTCCCCCAACCTGTGACAAAAAAAAGGACTAAAAGAAAAGCATACAGGAGGACGGGCAGGGGAAGCAGGCTGTGTTCTCAACAATGAGAACTGTCTCAGCAACTACAAGTTAATTTAAAAATGTATAGATAATTCCAAAGAGGAGAAGATTTAGTACAAATTATGTTCCCTCTAAAAGCAGCAATTGCCTTTATTTAATGGATATGTGGAAGAACTTTTTTGTCATCTGTGCCTGGAGTTATTCGCTTCCATTATATTGGAGGGTTTCAATTTTGCCTCCTCCTCTTCCCTTGAAAAGAGAACATTGTTTATTAGAAAGTTCAGTTCTCGCCTAACATTTCAGGTGTCTGTAATTGCACAAAAGAAAAATGTCTATAAACAGCCTCCTCTGTGGGAGTGGGCGTAGGATCCTGGCTCAGATAAGAGGATTGGGTGTATCACACCCCAAGAGGCACAAGCTTAAGCGTCACACCCTTAGAGGGTAGTTCTCAACCAACTTGGATATTAAAATCACCAACTGGGATTGTGTGTGTGTGTGTGTTTGTACATACACTTGCAAATCTATTTCCTGGGCCCTGCCCCTGGATAATCCTTTAGCCTGAGGTAGGGCCTGGGTACTGCTAGGTTTTCAAAACTCCCTAGTGATTTTTGTGTGCATCCAGGTTGAGAGTCATTGTATGAGCTTCAGGAAGTTTGCCCGTGTCTGGTTTTGGCTGCCCTATGAGCTAGGTAACTATCTTCTGAAGTTCAAAAAGCAGATCTTGAAGCTGGTTGGCTGTCTGCAGCGGATGACATCCAGCCGTGAAGGAGAAAGAAATATCACACCAGGAGCTTGTCAGAGCCGAAGTTCTCAAAAAGCAAATGTTCCCATCCAAGCATTGGGTGAACTGTGATGATGCTTCCTTCTCTCTCCCTCCCATACATGTGCACCAGGACACACAAGCATGAACGTATGTGTGTACATGCATACAGTGACGTAATGTGTGGAAATGTGGCTGACAGTTGTGATTTGGAAGTTGTGTGGAGATTTGGATATCAGACATTTGCACTTAGTAGATAAATTAGGCATCAAGCTCTAAGTAGGCCTTTAAAATTTTGCATTTCTTCTCTGTCCTTGGGTTTGATGTATCTTCCTTTGTTCTCTTGTCTTCCACTCTTGCAATTTTCCTCCCCTTGTGTCCTCTCTTTCTCATTCTATTCTCGATCAGTTCCAGCTCTCCTTCCACCTAATCTTCTCATGTAAGCAGGCTGTAGCTTCATCTAGTTCCATTCTCCTTAGTTCTATTTTTAATAACTTTGGGGGATCTTTCTAATACCCTAACCTAATATAAGCCACCAGTTCTCTGATCTCTGGAAAAAAAAAAAAAAAAAATCTGGGGCCAGCAGGTGGCATGGTGTTAAGGCGCCAGACTCCTACATGGTTGACCAGGGTTCATGTCCCAGACCTGATGGCTTGCTTTCTCACTGTCTCTCTCTCTCTCTCCTTCTCTCTCTCTGGTCAAATTGAAAAAGTAGTAATAACAATAATAAATAAATAATTCTTAAAAAAAAAAAAAAAAGGTTTCTTAAATCACCAGGTTAATAGCCTCATTGAGATGTGGAAAAGCATTTGTTATGTGGTTCTGATAATAGTGCTAGCAGGTCCAAGAAGGAGTGTTTTTCATTTTGTTTTGTTTTCAAGCATTTCAAGTCATGGGGCATGTGCACTCCCCAGAGAGAGACAGAGAGAAAGAGAGGGAGAAAGTGAGAAAGCATCCCGCAGCGGGGATGGTCATACCAAGATCCTTTCCCTCCATTCTCCTCTTGAGATTTTGGGCATGTGCATGCACCCAGCATATTTCTCGAGCCTCTGATCTGGCAACTGCAGTTGGCCATGAGGGATCCAGCATCTTAACCACCACCCCACCTGCTGGCCCTAGAGCAGCTGGGGGAAGGGGATGATAGTTACTGCAAATCTAGGAATGCAAACAACTGGCCAGCCTCAAGCACAGGCTCTCTCCCAAAAAGCCAACAACCTTTTAGAAGGTGTTCCCTTTAACACAGAAAGAACTTTAGAAGGTATGTCATTATCCCCATTTTATTCACTCTGTAAGCATTTATTGAGTGTCTATTCTGTATCAATTACTGGATTAGGGAATGATGTTATAAAAGACAGTGTTCCTATGTATTAAGACAATGTTTCTATATATTAATAGTCCACATCCCAGAAGGAGGGAAAAATCACAATAATGTGGTAAGTAGTATGCTAATATCTATAACTGTGCTTCTTAAACTTTACATGTGTGCAAAAATTACCTGGGAATCTTGTTACATGTACATTTTCATTTAATAGGTCTAGACCTGAGCCGGTCGGCAAGACTAACCTGACATAGGTGAGGCCTAGTCTGCTGGTGCTAGGTCACATTTAAAGAAGCAAAAATCTAGAGAAGCTCCCAGAGACATTGATCACTGCCACAGGAGGTGACTTTTCTTTTTTTAATGTGAACTCTCCCAAATTAAAAACAAAATTATTTAGCCACATACTCATCCTAAATGTACCAAATGTGTTATGGGAAATTTTAGGAGACTGCCAGAATAATCTTTCTAAGATGCAAATCTGAGCATGTTGCCTTCGTTTAAGAAATTATTCAGTGGCACTCCTTCGTTATTCAAAGATAAAGTTCCAGTTTCTAAGAATAGCATCCAAGGCCACATTGCTCCTCTCTTGAGCCTTGTCTCTTGTCATTCTCTCCTTCAAACTCTAATGTTTACCTGGACTTAATTACGTTCACGTCTCCAGTCCTTGTTTCTCTGGCTGATGCCTACATAGGCTTCGAGACTCAGCTCAAGTGTGGCCTTTTAAGAACAATGTTCTTGGGCCAGCAGGTGTTGTAATGGTTAGGGCGCTGGACTCCCGCCTGGCCGACTACAGTTATGCTTGATGCCTAATTAAGTATCTACACATAAACCAAAAGCTCATAGAAGACTTTTTAATTGTCAGAGGATATGTGTGACTGTGGCGGGGGGGAGGGGGGGACAGAGAAAAATAAAAAGAAAGAGAAAAAGGAAATTTCAAGCACAAATGCACATACTCCAGGCATGTTTTTCAAGCCATCAGGACTGAGGTTCAAACTCTGGTTGACCTTGTGGAATCTGTCCTTTAATCACTGCACTTCAGGGCTGGTTCTAGGAGATTTAAAAATAATAATAATTCCTATGTTAAAGGGGTTTTTTTTTTCCAGAAAATAGAAAAATAAGGAAAACATAGTCTTCAATTTGTCATTTTACTCATATACAAATTTATGAATATAAAGTCTCAATAAAATTGCTGGATTAAAGTTAGGTGCATGTGCAGTTTTGATCATACTACCATAACTATCATACCAGATTGTTTTTCCACCAGCTGTGTATGGATGGAATGCCTGTTTTTAATTACTTAAACCAACAGAGTATCAAAATTTTTAATCTTTGCTAATCTAGTGACAAAAATAGTCCCACTGCAGTTTTAATTTGCACATCCCTTACTACTAACAAAGTTTATAGTAAAGTTTCTTTTCATTTGTTTAGAAGCATATGTAACTCCATTATGCAAACTGTTTATATGCTTTGCCCACTTTAATGTATTTGTTTTTTTATTGTCGTTTGGGGACTCTTTATGAAATAAATTTCAAATTTTCTCTGTGTATTGTTTGTATTTAGATTTTGTTAATAATATTTCTTGGCATGGAGAATTCAAAGATTTTTACACAATTGTGTTTCTAGGCTTTCTAAAGTAGCATCTCTGACACTTTGTTTTATGTCATATACACGAAGGCCTTGCCTAGTCCCATATTCATTTTAATCCTTCAATATTTTGATTACAGTGATGTATAGATTGAAGCAGAAATTTATTTTTTTACTCAGTCTTTTTAAAGAATTATTTATTTAAATTTTATTTACTCATTTATTTTTAATTTGACAGACAGACACACACACACACACACACACACACACACAGAGGGGAAGTGAGAAAGTAAACTACCAGGTCCGGGACTCAAACAATGGTTGGTCATATGGGAGTGTCCAGCACCTTAACCACCATACCACCTGCTTGGCCACTCCTCAGAGTCTTAACAGTCCACGCAAAGACGTGTTTTCTAGGTTACCGTGGTCCTGGCCATAGATGATGGTGGTACTAGAAAGAGCTCTGGATAAACCTTAAAGTAAGAACATTGTTTTTCCTGTTTGTTTGAGGTTTTATGTCATAGAACATGTATGCTCACTGGAAAGAGAGAGAGACAGCAATAGGGAAACTGAGAAATCATCCTCCAGTGGATGGCCAAGGCACAATCCTTTCTCCTCCATTCTCCTCTCCTCTTGGAATTTTGGGTACACATGCAAGCCTGGTGTGTATCAAGCTGTTGGGTCTGGGATGCAAACCATGACTGACCACGTGGAAGTCCAGCGCCCTAATCATTACAACACCTGCTGGCCTAAAAACATTGTTTATAAAAGGCCACACTTGAGCTGAGTCTTGAGGCCTATGCAGGAATCAGTCAGACAAACAAGGACTAGAGACATGAAAGTAATTATGTCAGGAACCAGCAGTTAGCGTAAAGGCTATGTCGCTGGACTCCCACGTAGTCGACCGCGGTTCGCGTCTCGGACCCAGTGGCTTACAACTCACGCCGGGCGCGTGTGCGTGCGTGCCCAAGATCCCGAGAGGAGAATGGAGGAGAAGGGATTGCGGCATGGCCATCCCCCCTGGGGGGTGATTTCTCGCTTTCTGTCTCTATGTCTCTCTCTGTCTGGCGAGCGCACGCGCCCTATAGCGAAAAACCTCTCCAAAAAAAAAAAAAAAAAAGTGAAAGTAATTATGTCCACGTAAACATTAGAGTTTGAAGGAGAGAATGCCAAGAGACAAGACTCAAGAGATGAGCAGGGTGGCCTTGGATGCCATGCTTAGAAACTGGAACTTCATTTTTGAATAATGAAGGAGTGCTATTGAATAATTTCTTAAAAGGAGGCAACATGCTCAGATTTGCATCTTAGAAAGATTATTCTGGCAGCAACTTGGAAAGCAGGTTGGAATGAGGCAAACCTGAAGTCAGCAGTGCCCTTTTAAGTGAAAATTTGTGTCTATGAGGGTCACCTGCCTCATATCTCAGCTAATACGTGATTGAACCAGGCCTGAAACCAAGTGTCCGCCTCTTAATTATGCTCCATAGTTTATGCTAAAATAGCAGAGTGTTTTAGGAAAGGATAAAACATGTGCCTGAATGATTTTAAGTGTGACTATTTTAAAGCTCAAATCTCGTGTACTTCAAGTCCAGTAAGCTTATCTGAAACCTGAGTGTACAACAATCTCTTAAGTCAGTTCAGCTATAGGATCTCATAGTTGGAAGGAAGCCCAGAGGTCCCTCTCCCACCCAGGACAGGAATCTCTTCCCAAACACACCCAACAGATGGCCTAAAGGCCCCTGTTTGAACACCCTTCACCTTCAAAGGGGAGCACTCAGGCCTCCTGTTCTTCTGGTGGTCAGATCTAAACATAGAAAGTTCTTTCTCATGTTGAGCCAAATTCTTCCTTCCTGCAACTTTCACCCATCAATCAGCAATGTCTTCTCCTGAGCCTTCTTTCTTCAAGGGAAAACCATTAGCCTTAGAGACAGTAGGCATTAGGAAATGCTGTAACAGAGCAATCATAAAAATTATAATGTTTAAAATATGCCAAGCGTTGTACCACAATGTAGACATACTCAATGCCACTGAATACCTAAAAATAGTTACAATGATAAATTTTATGTTATATATGTATATTATCACAATTAAAAGTAAAAAATACTTTTAAAAATGTGACAACAATAATACACTGACCAGTTAAAATAACATGGTGTAATGTTTTGAACTTTATTTATTTATTTTGGAGAGCTTTTGCTATAGGGCATGTGCGCTCACCCAAAAGACAGAGGGAGACAGAGAGATAGTAAGCGAGAAATCACCCCCCAGGGGGAATGGCCACACCACAGTCCCTTCTCCTCCATTCTCCTCTTGGGATCTTGAGCACGCACGCACACGCGCCCGGCGTGAATTTTAAGCTACTGGGTCCGGGATTCGAACCACAGTTGACTAAATGGGAGTCCAGTAACATAGCCATTACACCAACTGCTGGTCCCTGATGTTTTGAACTTTAAATGCGTGTGACTCTTCAGAATTACATGGAATTTTTATTTTGCCTTCTAACTCACTCTTGTTTCTATCTCATAACATTTTCAAAGTTTACCCCATCCCTTCTGTCTTTCAGGGAGGGTCTTGGTTTATCTTTGAGAGACATTTTTTTCTTTCTTTGGCTCCTTCTAAATCTTTTTTTTTTTTTTTTGGAGACGTTTTTGCTATAGGGCGCGTGCGCTCACCAGACAGACAGAAAGCGAGAAATCACCCAAAAGACAGAGGGACAGAGAGATAGAAAGCGAGAAATCACCCCCCCCAGGGGGAATGGCCACGCCACAATCCCTTCTCCTCCGTTCTCCTCTTGGGATCTTGGGAACGCACGAACACACGCCCGGCGTGAGTTTTAAGCCACCGGGTCCGAGACGTGAACCGTGGTTGACTACGTGGGAGTCCAGCGACATAGCCATTACGCTAACTGCTGGTCCCAACTCCTTCTAAATCTTGATGATTCATTGGATCATTTAAACTTGCTTTAAAAAAAATTAAACTGTGATTATCTGCTCAGTTATTTCACGGGAAAAAGTACGGTACTTCAGATGTAATAGTCCCAGGTTTTTCTAATACAACTGGAGAGGAGGAAAGATTGATTAAAAAAAAATTTTCATCCCATAAATATTAAAATCTTAATCTTTGCAGAAGGAACTTTATTTTTAAAAGAGGACTCTGAAAGAACATGCATAACCCAAAGGAATCAATGATCATGGTGGCGTTTGTAACAGGCTTATCTTGCTGACCCACTAATCTGGTTGTAAGACTAGCTTCAATTATGTCATTTTGAAACTTTTGGTCTGGGGCCAGTCAATGGCATGGTGTTAAGGTAGCTGGATTCCACGTGGCCAACTGCACTGTCAAAGTCCCAGACACAGTGGCCTGAAAAAGACACCAGGTACATGTGTGTATGTGCCCAAAATCCTAAGAGGAGAATGGAGGAGAAGGGATTGCAGCATGACTCTCCTCCCAGGAGGTGATTTCTCACTTTCTCACTATCTCCAGCAACCACATGCACCCATTAGCAAAACAAAAAAAAAAAGTCTGTATGAGATATTGAGATATTTACTAGAAATTTTTTCTTGCCAAAAAGTGAACCCGAACTTTTTTTATGGGGACAAAGTCAATCCTGTCTTCTGCTCATTGAACAGGGCAATCCTTGACCTCCTGCGGCCCCTCCCAGCAGCTGGGACCTGGACACATTGTGCCCCGCCATCCTTGGCCTCATTAGCTCTGCCGCAGCTGCTTTAGCCACAGCTTCAGGGATGCTTGTTTGTCATTTATAGTGGCAGATAATGTGAGTGGAACGAGATCAACTCGCAGACATCTGACATGGCAGTTGACCCCAATTTGGCAGAGTATGTTTAAAATGTAAAACTTTCCATGCAGAAATGTAACAATCTCTTCGATGTTAAATGACGTTTTCTAGAAAACTATATCCATTTTTAAAATTTGACATTGTTGTTTGACTGCCTACTGCTTTCCCAATATTTCTCTCTTTTGAAAACTAATACATGCATCTCAGAGAAACAAATGTAATTTCCCCATACAGATTATATTTCCTTAATTTTTGTAGCATTCTTAGTAAGGCTTCATTTTTTTCTAAACCTATGTTTTTAGGATCTATCATAAAATATGTCATAGTACATGTTCTCTATAAGATATGTGGGATATTTTTAAAAAATTGTTTGAGGGCCAGCAGGCACTGGACTCCCAAATGACTGACTGCAGTTCAAGTCCTGGACCTGGCGGCTTGAAACTCACACTGGGTATGTGTGCATGTGTGCCCCCAATCCCAGGAGAATGGAGGAGAAGGGATTGCAGCATGACCATTCCACCAGGGGCTGATTTCTCACTTTCTGTCTCTCTGTCTCTCTGGCAAGTGTACACACCTTATAGCAAAAATCTAAAAAAAAAGTTTTTTTAAAATTACTTCTGCCTTCTGATAATGGCAGAGCAGCTTGGTTGTACTCACCCTTTCATAGACAAAAGTAGTAAGACCTGGATGAAATGTTTAAAAGGAACAATTTGAATCCATTATCCATCAAAAACAAACGAAACGGAAGAGAAATCCATTCTTTTTTTTTTTTTTTTTTTTTTTTGGAGAGTTTTTTTGCTATAGGGCGCGTGCACTCGCCAGACAGACAGAGAGAGACATAGAGACAGAAAGCGAGAAATCACCCCCCAGGGGGGATGGTCACGCCGCAATCCCTTCTCCTCCATTCTCCTCTAGGGATCTTGGGCACGCACGCACACGCGCCCGGCGTGAGTTGTAAGCCACCGGGTCCGAGACGCGAACCGCGGTCGACTACGTGGGAGTCCAGCGACATAGCCATTACGCTAACTGCTGGTTCCCGAGAAATCCATTCTTAAAGGGAGAATATACGCCTTGTGAGATTTTCCAGTATGTAATTTTTTAATCTGGGTGTTCTCTCTAATCCAGTCTTGAGTTGTCAGGGATCAGGCTGGTACATTTTCCAGAATTAAGGGAGAAATCCTGGATGCAAATTACAGCAGACAGTGTGAGTTCCAAAATCTGTCTTAAAGATAAACTTCTTGAATGATAGAAAAAAGAGAAAGAAGAGAGTAAGGGAGAGAAAGAGGGGGTGAGAAAAAAAAAAAAGACAAGGAAAAGAAAAGAAAAATACAGAGAAAGAAAAAGCAGCAGACAGAGTTTGAAATTCAGTCTAGCCAGTTTAAAAAAGGTTATTCTTTAAAGGAACATAATGGACTCCAGAGTTCTTTTTATTATAACCACCATCCAATTAAAAACCACAGGACAGGGGTGAACAGGTAGTAGTGTAGTGATTAAAGGTCTGGATTCTCACATGGTCAACTGCGGTTCAAGTTCCAGACCCAGCAACTTAAAATTCACACCAGGTACATGTGTATGTGTGCCCAAAATCCTGAGAGAAGAATGGAGGAGAAGGGATTGCAGTGTGACCATCCCCCGCCCCCCCCCAAGGAAGGAGGTGATTTCTCACTTTCTGACTCTCCAGAAGGTACAGCAAAATCTATCAAAAACAAACAAACAAACAAACAAACAAAACACCATAGGATATACAAGGAAATAGTAAAATGTGACTTGGAAAATAAAGGAACACTGAGATGACTTAGTGGTTGTAAAAAGACTTAAAGAGGGACCCGCAGATGGCGTAATGGTTAAGTCTCTGGACTCCCACATAGTCGACTGTGGTTTTGAGTCCCAGACAGGGAAATTTAAAACTCATGCCTGAGAGGAGAATGGAGAAGAATGGATTGCAGAGTGGCCATTTCTCCCCGGGGGTGATTTTTCACTTTCTCTGTCTCCCTCTGTCTCTCTGGCAAGAGCGCATGCCCTATAGCAAAAATCTCTCTAAAAATTTTTTTAAAAAAATATTTAAAGTAATCTTTGTAAATATGTTCAAGGGCTTAGGAAAATTTGGGTCACAGGTTGAACCTGATGGGGTAATCACAGCAAAGAAATGGCAGCTACAAAAATGTAGAGCCAAGACTAGCTCCTTGGCACAACGATAATGTGCTGCCCAAGAGAAGCTGGATCTCACATGACAGTCACTGTTCAAATCCCCAACTCAGTCTGCATGAATCATTCTAGGCACATGTGCAAGTACGCAAGGTCAGATGGGTTAGAGGACTTAGTGGAAGGGATCAAGTTGTGACCAGACCCTGCAGAGGGTGGTTCTTTCCCTTTCTCTGTCTCTCTTTCTTACATGCGTGTGCATATGTTCTATAATGAGTAAAGGAAAAAAGAGCAGGAGCAAGTGGAAATTTTAGAGCTAAAATGCACAATAACTTAAATGAAAAACTCATTAGATACACTTACTCGCACTTTGGAGGCTGCTAAAGGAAGAGTGAATTTGAAAATAACCAATAGACGTTATTTAAGCTATGTGATATAGACAGCTTAACGCTTGGAACTTAATCAGTACATTTATTTTTAAACCCATGATTTATTTCATGAGAAAAATTAGAAAATATTTGGAATGAAATGATAATGAAAATACAAAATATTAAAATTTGTATATAGCTAAAGGAGGGCTCAGACGAAATTTAACATTTTTATGTTTATATTAGAAACAGAGAAAAGTTTAAAACCAGTCATCTGTCTATCAGTTGAATGGATACATAAAAGTGGTACTTCCATCTAATGGAATATTACTCAGGAATAAAAAGGAATAATAAGCTGATACATGCCACAACATAGATAAACCTTCAAAATATTTTGCTAAATAAAAGAAGTCAGTCACAAAAGACCACCTATTATGTGAGTTCATTTATAGGAAATGTCCAGAATAAGTAAATTCATAGAGTTAGAAATTCCATTCCAAATTGTTTAGTGCTGGGTGAGGGGAATGCCAAAGGCCGATGTGACTTATTAAGGGAATAGGGTTTCTTTCAGGAGAGAAAAATGTTCTAAAATGTATATAATGTAAGTTGCCCAAACTTCTACCTGTACTTAAATCCATTAACTGCACACTTTAAATGGTGAATTATATTGTATGTGAATTATATCACAATAAGGCTGTTAGCAAAATATTTATCTAAATTTTCAATATAAGAGAGTAGAAAGGAAGCGAACAAGTTAAACTCAAAATAAGTAAACACTAGGAAATAATAGAGATAGTTGAAAAAAATTAATGAATTAGAAAACAGATGACAAATAGAAACTAAACCAAGGATTTGTTCTTATAAATAATTAATAAAAGTGGTAAAACACCTAGCAAGACTGTAAAGAAAAAAGAGAAAGTATGAATTACCAATATCAGGAATGAAATAGAGAATACCAGTATAAGTCCTACAGACATTGTGGTGATTGCATGACTATATGTATGTACCAAAATTTATTAAACTTTACACACTTAAAATGGGCAAATTTGATTACCTCTGCTAAAGCTTTAACAGACTCAAACAATGTAACCCACCTGATAAATATTATGAAGAAAAATCATATGATTACACCAGTGGATGCCAATTTTGTGTGTTTTGAATAGAGGACTCTTGGGCCAACAGTGACAGAGCAGTAAAATGTGACACTCTGCGAGGTTGACCCATTGAGAAAGTATCCAAGTTCGCGTCCAGAGACCTCCCTGAATACACTGGGCACGTGCATGCCCATAATTCAGGGCTGCTGAGACTGGAGATGGACCACAGCGTGGGAAGCCTGTTAGGGATTCCCGCCCCCCTCTGTTTTTCGCACTCACAGAGGAAGTAAATAACATTTTTAAGAAAAGATGTAGGGGGGCCAGCAGGTGGTGTGGTGGTTAGAGGTGCTGGACTCCCACATGGCTGACTGTGGTTCAAGTCCTGGACCTGCTGGCTTGCTTTCTCACTTTCGTTGTCTCTCTCTCTCATCAAATTAAAATAAATAAATTAAATTAAACAAAATAATTCTTTTTAAAAAAAGGATATAGAATTCTCTCTGTCTCTGTCTCTCTCTATACACACACACACATTTGTATGTATGTATATGTATTTTACACACACATATCCACGTGTGTGTGCATATATATATATATATATATATATATATATATATATTTACTAGAGATAGAGAAATCTTTTTTTTTTTTTTTTTTTTGAGAGATTTTTGCCACAGGGCACATGTGCTCACCAGAGAGACAGAAAGTAAGAAATCACCCCTCGGGGAGATTAATGTCTCTTTACTGACTGACATGCATGGCATTCCCTTTTGAAAAAGCAATGTAATACACTGTAAAGTTGTATGTAATTCAATGTAATAAAAAAATAGATAATAAAAAAAAAAAAAAGAAAAAAAAAGAAATCACCCCCAAGGGAGGATGGCAACGCTGCAATCTCTTCTCCTCGTTCTCCTCTTGGAATTTTGGGCACATGTGCACATGCGCTCCACATGAGTTTTTTAAGCCACTGGGTCTGGGATTCGAACTACAATTGACTACATGAGAGTCCAGCATTGTAAACTTTACACCATCTGCTGGGCCCAAGATAGAGAAATCTTAAATTAGTTTTCTTCAGACTGATCTAATATCTGTCTATGTCTCCACCCCCTCACTGGCAGGATTGCCCCTGTGCGTCTGCGTAGATTGAAGACTGAACATCTTTCAGAGGCCACGTCATCACCTCTCATCGAGGTACCCCATGATCTGTAATGACCATTTCACTGCTACCCTTCCCCATTTTTCTTAGCCGCTTAAAAAAGCCCAGGTGAAACTCTGAAGATTTGTGTGTGTGCTGGCCATTTCTGTCATAGCAGGATTCTAAGACCCAGGCAATGACTAATAGCTAGTACAGCTCGTTGACCTTGTTGCAGCAAAATCTGTACTGTGAGCACAGGTCACTCAATTCGGTGGTTTATTTTCCCTCCTACCGTGGTTTTGTGCTATAACAAAAAGGAAGTTCAGTACCTGACTGTGCAACTGGGCACAGGCCCAGGGAGAATCAAATAGGTATAGACAGGAACCTGCGGGAACCTGACCGCAAGTCCATGGCAAAGAACAAGAAAGGCCTGAGTTTTTCTTTAAAAATGTAACCAGAAGATATAGTTCCTCTTTAACAATGGGAAGGATGGTGAAAATAAATTTCCTTTACTCTTCATTGTTCATACTGTTGTAAGCCACTAAAGGGAAGCTTCTTTATGATTCTTGATGTTTATATTAGCCAAAATAGGCTGTCGGGAAAGTCATGACGCATTTTTGTACAGAAAGACAGAAATACATGTCATGACTTTTCTGACAACCTAACATCTCGTGGCTGTGAGGTGTTCCAGACTCTTCCTGAGCCATACTGTTTTTTACCAAATTCTGGCAATTGCAAGGTTAGGGCTTCTGGGTAGAATCTGGAAACAAGATAGAGACGTCTTTCCATGTTTCTCCACGTAGACTTAAGACCCAGTAGGAATAAATTGTGAGGCTGTAGAGCACAGGGTTGAAGAGGAGAGACTCAGTGTCAGACAAACCGAGGTAGCTGTCTCAGTTTTACCAATGATTAAGTACATGGCTTTGTGCAAGCTATTTAACCTTTCTGGGCCTTAGTTTCTTCATCTGTAGGATTGACATACTACTACTACTTACTAGGACTGGCAGATGTCATAATGGTTAGTCTCGGGACTCCCACACAGTTGACCATGGTTCAAGTCCTGAGCTCAGTAGCTCAAAACTCATGCAGGGTTGGGACCAGCAGATGGTATAATGGGTACATTGCTGGGCTCCCACATAGTCAACTACAGTTTCAGTCTCAGACTAGGGGGCTTGAAACACGCCAGGTGCGTGTGCGTGAGTGCCCAAGATCCTAAGAGGAGAACAGAGGAGAAAGGATTACAGTGTGGCCATCCCCAATGGGGAGTGATTTCTTGCTTTCTGTCTGTCTCTCTCTCTCTCTCTCTTTCTGGTGAGTGCATGTGCCCTATAGCAAAAATCTTTAAAAAACAAACAAACAAACAAAAAATCCACACTTGTACATTGTGTGTGCATACCCAAGATCCAAAAAGGAGAATGGAAAGGAATTGCGGTGTGGCCATCCCCTCTGGGGGGGGTGATTTCCTACTTTTTGTCTGTCTCTCTCTGTCTCTCTGGCGAGTATATGCACCCTATAGAAAAAATATCTCTAAAAGTAAGTAAATAAATAATACTACTTACTTCAGGGCCAGCAGGTGGGGTGGTGGTTAAGGTGCTAGACTTCCACATGATTGACCACGGTTTGAGTCCCTGACCTGGCACCTTGCTTCCTCATTTTCTCTCTCTCTCTCTGTGTCTCTCCAGTGAGCACATGTGCCCCATGGCAAATTAAAATAATAATAATAAATGAAACTGAGTAATTCTGTAAAATATAAAATAAAATAAATACTACTTACTTCATAGGGTAACTAGAAAAATTATATAAAATTATGTTTGCAAATGGCATATGACAATATCTGACAATGAATAAAAGAACTCAATGATATTTATTTCATGTTTTCATATTGACACTCTGGTACAATGCCAATAGAAATATAAATTGGGGGGGTGGCAGGTAGCATGGTGGTTAAAGATGCTGGACTCCCACATGGCCGACCATGGTTCGAGTCCCGGACCTGATAGCTTGCTTTCTTGCTTTCTATCTCTGTCTCTCTTCAATACCACTTCTAGGTATTTACATTATGGAACTATTCATAAGTGTATATTTAACTCGAAAAACTTGAATTTGGTATGCTAAAAATCCCTGGCATGGCAGTTAAGGCACCGGATCCCACATGGCTGATTTCACAGTTCAAGTCCCAGACCCAGAGGCTTGAAAATCATATTGGCTCTGTAAAATCCCCAGAAGAAAATGGAGGAGAAGGGATTGCAGTATGGCCATCTACCCTGGGGAATTATTTCTCACTTTATCTCTCTCTCTGTATCTCAAGCAAGTGCATGTGCCCTGTAGTAAAACTAAAAACAAGAAGCCTTATCAGGCGTGCCCCTAGACAGCATTTCCCCTATGTCCTACACTGTATGAGTCTGAACGGAAAGAGCTAGCTTTATTAAAGAAACATTAATGGGACCGGCAGATGGCATAATGGTTACACCTCTGGACTCCCATGTAATTGACCGCAGTTCGAGTCCCAGACCCAGCAGTTTGAAACTCATGCTGGGCTTGTGTGCGTGCATGCCCAAAATCCTGAGAGGAGAATGGAGGAGAAGGGACTGCAGTGTGGTCATCCTCCTGGGGGTGATTTCTTGCTTTCTGTATCTCTGTCTCTGTCTCTCCAGTGAGTGCATGCACTCTGTAGCAAAAATCTCTCTAAAAAAAAAAAAAAAATCATTAACAATTTCTCAAGCATCCAAGGAAGTCAGCCACAGTTCCCTGCTGTTTTAGAAATGGAAGTTATATAAGCCTTAACATTGCAGACTGCAAAATAAAAAAAATAAAAAAAATAAATCCTAGAAATAACAAAGCTTAACTATCTCCCCTTAAAGATGAGAAGGCTTTAGGCCTCCAGATAAAGTGACTACTTCTGGTTACTCAACTAGATGATGACAGAGCCTCAGCACGAGCTGGTGCTAATTAATGAGTGTGTGTTCTCCAAACCCGGCTGTGTCCTGTACGTTGCCCACAGTTTCCTTCTTTCTTATTTTCAGTGTTGCTCGTTGTTTACCCAATATCCATTCTCTCTGTTTTCCTTCGGAAAAGATAAAAATATTAGCCTTTCCAGATTTTCCTACAGTCATTCTGGCCAATGAGATGTAAATGGGAGTCTCTTAAGTGAGAGCTTTCAGGAAAGCTGTCATTTTCTCCACTTAAAAAGAGGAGGATATAGCTGGCATGTAACTTCCTTACCCTTCTCCATGGTTTCTCTTGAGATGAAGACATGATATCTGGAGTGTCAGCAGCCATATGGTCCCTACGATGAAAAAGCCACACACTTAGCTGGTAAATGGAAATGTAGAATTCTAGGACATTGGTGACATTGTAGAGCCCCTACCCCAGGTTTGGACTGCTTAACTTTTGTCATTTTTTTAATAGGGTCTTTATTTTTAAAGAATTTTTTTAATTTAACTATATTTATTATTACTATTTTTTATTTTCTAGTTTTGATCAGAGAGAGACAGAGAGAAAGGGAAAGTGAGAAAGCAAGCCACCAGGTTCGGGATTCGAACTGTAGTCGGCCATGTGGGAGTCCAGTGCCTTTAACCACCACACTACTTGCCAGCCCCAACTCTCGTCATTTTTTGTTATGACAGAAAAATAAGCTTTTTGACTAAGCTAGTGTAATCCTCCTCTTGATTTCCCAAGGAGAAAAGAGGTATCAATTCTGCCATATCTAAATTTATGTTATCTTATTCATTCTTGTTTCAGAGGGAGAGGGCACCTCCCACCCTTTTTTTTTTTTTTTCCTTCAGTTTAACCTTTCCATCTCTTTCTATCTTCTTCCATTTCCTTCGTTATTTAAGTCTCTCTATCTCTTCTAACCCTACTACTAGCTCTGGAAAGATCTTTTGAATTCGCCTTAAAACACCACTATTTTGCTTCATTTTAAATCTGAAAGTCTTGGCAGAAAAGATTCCAAAAGCTTGTCTTCCCTACTGTTAAAATTGAATTATGGCAGCACTGGCAGGTGGCATGGTAATTAAGGTACTGGACTCCCACATGGCCAACCACAGTTCAAATCCCAGACCTGGCAACTTGCTTTCTCAGTTTCCCTCACTCTCTCTCTCTTTGGTCAAATTATTAATTATTTACATTAAACAAATAATTCTTAAAAAAAAATTTCGGGCACCAGCAGGTGGCATGGTGGTTAAGGCACTGGACTCTAACATGGCTAATCACAGTTTGAGTCCCAGACCTGGCAATTTGATTTCCCACCTTCCCTCTCTGTCTCTCTCTGGTGAGCACACATGCCCTATAGCAAGTTAATAATAATAATAATAATAATAAATTAAATTAAATAATTATTTTTTGAAAAAATGAATTATGAATGCCCCAATCCAATGACCACTTTTCACTTCTCTACCTGAACTTTTGTAACCTTTGACACTGTTAACCTGAATTTCCTCTTTTGAACTCTGCCCTCTCTTGACTTCATGACGTAATTCTTTTCTACATTTCCAACTCAGGCTCTGACCTAGGCCCTTTCCTGGCTCTTCTTTCCCTGTCTTGCCCTTAATTGCTGGCATCCCCTGATACCTCCTAGATGCTCATCTTCTCATTCTATGCCTCCCTCAGGAATCCACTTTCACTCACGTGGCTTCAGCTACCTTGTACTTGCTAGTCCTTTTCCCAGTCCTGTGTAGTGAACACTGTTTGCAAACACCTAGACCTCACCCCGTTCTCTTTTACTGACACAACTCGGTTTTTTTTTCATGTGTCCATTCTTCTCCAGTGAGATTCAGGCATGGTACAACAGTCCAAGCCTCAGGACAGAAACTGAGTAATCAAGGTTATCTCATTCCTCTTCCCAGCCATGAATTTTGGAATGGGTTTATGGCCCCATTCTGGAAAATAAGACATGAGTGTGTGTCTGCTAGGGAACTGATGAGAAATGTTTCCTTTCTTCTAAGAAAAAGATACAGAAGGAAATGGTTCTCTTTCTTCCTGTGGATGTGGTGATGTCTGACACGATGGCAGGAAATGCTGTAGCCATTTTATCTTTAGCCTGGATCCAGTGCTAGTATATATTAAACAGGACAAATCCAAGAATGTTACGGAGAAGAAAAACTTGTGCTTCAGGACCAGCAGATGGTGTAATGGTTACATCGCTGGACTTCAATGTAGTCAACCACAGTTCAAGTCCCGGACCCAGCAGCTTAACACTCATACTGGATGTGTGCATGTGTGTGCCCAAAATCCTAAGAGTGGAACAGAGGAGAAGGGATTGCAGCATGGCCATCCTCCCCGAGGTGGGGGAGGTGATTTCTTGCTTTCTGTCTTTTTGTCTCTCTCTCTCTCTCAGACGAGCACATGGTCTCTATAGCAAAAGTTTCTCTCAAAAAAGAAAAATTGACATTTCAACCAACAATAAACTACATGTATGATGGTGAATGCGTAAAGAGCATATTGACTGTGCCGTATAGTCTAGGCATATGGTAAGCTATTCTGCCTGCATCTGTGTAGGTGCACGCTGATGTTTACAGAAAAACAAAAGCCACCTAATAATGCATTTCTCTGGAATATCCCTGTTGTTACAAAAGGCAGGACTGACTAGTTACTAAACACCAGGCTTCCTTTCAGTTTGCTCGCCTCATCTCCTCTGGTCTTCACCACCACCTGAGGAGATAGGACTGTGACTTCCCCCACTTAACTGTGAAGAAATTAGCGCTAAGAGTTTAGGCGGTTTACACCCAGCCAGTGAATAGTGGCCTTGACTCTGGAGCACAGTTCCATACTGCTCAGAGCGATGCACGTAGAGCTGACCTCTAACTCTCTTCCTCAATGTCAACTGGTTCAAAGTTCACCCAGTTTTATTTTTTAACTAGAATTTATTTAGCAGCTACTAATGTGTTTGTCCCTTTTTTCTTTTGTTCTTGGGAACTAAGTGTTAGTACTGATAATGTGGTGACCTGGAGACATTTTGAAGTCGTACCAGAGTCCCCTGGCTAGCAGATGACCAAGCTGCAATTGAACCCTGGTCCACTTAAATCCAGGGTGCTCACTCATGTCCTGCAGCTGCTTCCATACTCAGCTCTAGGTGAGAGCCTGAAGAAGACCAAATGAACAAAAGGAGGTACCCTAGCATTTAATCTTAAATGGCAAGGTTGGGGCTGACAAGTAGTGTGGTGATTAAGGGCAGTGGACTCCCACATGGCCAACTATGGTTCGAGTCCTGGACCTGGCATCTTGCTTTCTCACATTCCCTCTCTCTCTCTCACTCTGTTCCTTTCTGGTCAAATAAGTAAATAAACAAAGTTAAATAAAATAATTCTAAAAAGGGAATAAAGAGGTTTTTTTAATCTAAATGGCAAGTTCAACATTTTTAACAAAATTGGAGAATGATGACCTGTGTTCCCAACTGACTGAAGAGTCAACCAACCAGTCACTGAGGGCCTGAAACCAGGCTCAAATTTTCCCCATAGATAGTGTGTGCTATAAATCAGTTCTCCTAAAGAAACCATATGTTGTGTACTGTTTGCCTCCCTTATATAAATTCTTCCCCATAGCCAGTTTCAAGCTACCAACCACTGACAGCTGGCCCGTGGTATAAGCTGGCTCCAGCCCGTCTCCACCATGGGCAGCACGGGTCCTACGCAGCAGTGATACCAACATGGCCCAAGCCTCAGCATTCCCACTGCCTGCTGCTCATCCTGGGCTCCTCTTGAGAGTGGAACCTCCAACTACCCAGGTTCTCACGGTCAAAGGTCATGAAGAACTAATGATGGCCCCGTCTGCCCACCACTGAGCAACAATCAAGCCTGCTCTCCTCTGCCTCCTAAATGTCCTTCAAACTTACCTGTTGATTTCCCTTTGCTTGCTGCCAGATCCAGGCACATGGCTTTTTTTTTTTTTTTTCTTTAGCACTGGGTCTAGCTACATTATGATCCCCCATCTCAGCCTCCAGCTAGGACTATAGGCCTGCACCACCATGCCTGACTCTTTTTAAGACAGGATCTTGCCATGTTACCCAAGCCAACCTTGAATTTGCAACCTTCCTGCTTCCGCCTCCTGAGCATCTGGCATGTATAGGCACACACCACTGCACCCAACTGTAGGCTAGACCAGGAATCAAACTCGGGCCTTGCATGTGATCCCAGCCTGTGGAGAACAAGTCTAAGTGGCACACTTTACTGGGACCGAGCTCAGGAATTTATTATGTCTTCCCTGAGCCACTACAAAATCTCTGAACTGGTCTCTTTCCACCAACTCTGCCCTCCCCAGCATCCCTGTAATAAGTGTAACCTTCATACTGTGTGGAGTTAGCCTTTGAAAATGCAAATCTGATTGTGCTGCCCCTTTGAAGAAAACTCTCCAATGGCTCTTCATAGCTTTAGGATTTTGACCAGTTCTAAGCACAATGGACACAGCCCTGCAGTACACAGGCCTTCTCTTCCCCAGTCTTAACCTACCACACTGGCCCCTGGCTTCCTGGGCTTCAACCTCTTGGTCTTGTTCAGTTCCCCTAACAAGATGTGCTTTTTCATTTCCAGGATCTGTATGTGTGTATTCTCTTTCCCTACAAAGCTTGTCCCCTTCCCTTACATGTCTCCTCTATTGCTTCATCTCTTAAGTCTCAGTTTAAAGTCGCTTTGTCCAGGAAGCCTTTCCTGGCTCTTCAAACTGGGTCAGATCCTCCTGTTGCAGAGTTCCAAAGCATCCTTCACTTCTGTCTCTGTTCCCCCTCACCTGTCTTCTCCACTGGGCCATCAGTGTTCTCGCTGTTTAATGCGAGAAGTGGCATTCTCTACAGCAGCTAGTGAGGTGCTTCTAAAAGGAAGTCAATTCTCGTTGCTCATCGCTCCTCTCTTCAAAACCTTGGAAGACTTCCCATCCTTCAAAGCTTTAGGATGACCATTTCTGAGCAAGGTTTACATCAAAGCCTAGATAGCCCTACAAAGTCTGATCTCAAAGATCTCTCTACCACCCTCCCCATCTCTTCCTCTATACTAGCCATGCTGGCTTCCCTGCTTTTTCTTGAATATGGCAAACATAGTCTTGTCTCAGGACCTCTGTATGTGCCATTTTCTCTGCTAGGTAAACCATAGGCTCACTACTGTTCTTTCTCCAGGTCTCTGTTTCAATGTTACCTTTTCAGGAAGGCCTTCATTGTCCACTTTATCTAACCAAATCCCCAGCCCATCAGTATCTGCCCCTTGTCCTGTTTTATTTTTCTTGACAACTGTTATTATCATGTCACAAATTATGTACTTGCTGGTTCATTGCTTTTTGACTGTCTCGTCCTCTCTGGCAGATATGCTTCATGAGAGCAGGGACTTGATCTGTTTTGACTGCTGTTATGTCCCTACTGTCCAGAATAGTTCCAGGCTTACTAGTACTTCATTTTAAAGAATGTATTCAATTCCTAAACCCTGGAAGAATCGTGAAGTGGCTCTAGTACATTGCTTCTTATTTTTAGGGATCTTGCCTCTGGATGACACATTTACTTGTGTTGTCTGGTAATATCTTTCTAACATTGGTCATTCTACTTTTTTTCTTTTCACTAACTCACCTTTTTAAGGAGAAAACAGTCCCCTGGGTCATAGTTCCAGCACTTACCATGTACAGTTACCAGCAGCTTTTGAGGAGAAGAAATGGAAGCGCTTGACAAGCCTGTGAAACCTTCCCATGCTTTGGAGAGCACTGAGGAAAGGTAAAGGAATTTGAATACCTAACGTCAGAGGCAGTTTCTTTTATCTTCTTTCCACAGAAGAAATTGTTTCCAGTTTAAAGAACATGCAGAGGTAATTTCCATCAGTAAACAAATGGAGCTTGAAAGCAAATGTATAAACATACCCATATTCGCTCAGTACAAGCCACTAAAAAGAGAAAGGTTTCTTCGTTCTTTCTTGTCTTACTTAAATAAAAGATGCTATCAGACGTAGCTTCCTGGAATTCTTTTTTTTTTAATTCTTTTTTCTTTATTCATGATAAAGTGCATGTATGTATATGCGAGAGAGAGAAAGATGCGGACTCTCCACACAGTCTGGTGCAATCTCCTTCCTCTGGCCCTCCAGCCTGTCAGATTTTCAGCACTCATGCACGTGCCCAGCGATTTCAGGCTGACCTAGCTGGGGATTTGATCACCATGGGTGAGAGCCAGCATCTCTAGAACAGCACATTACTGCTGCAACACAGAGTCAGGCCTTCCCGGGATTCTTGTCACATGGAAATGACCCTAAATGCTATAGGTCAGGCTTAGGGTATGCGTATGTGACAGGGCAGGGTTTACACATCGGAGAAAGGAAGGAGGACAGGGAGGAAGATAGAATAGAGGTGGGGATGGGGAGCCGATTGCTAACATTTCCTTGAGGAAAGCCATCTCATTAGTAGGCTTTACCCGGGCCCACTGGCCCCCACAGCCTGATGGATGCTTCACCATCTCTATCCTGCCGTATCTTTGGTTCCACCATGACCCGCTTTCTAAGTAGCCAACAAGGTCAACCACAGATAGCCTCCTGCTTTCCCTGAGAGATTTTTTTCACTCTGAGAACAGAATATTTGGAGATAGCCATTCTGGGCTCTGAATTCAGACTGTCAGGGTTCAAATTCCAGCTCTGCGACTGCTTACTATGTGGTTTTGGGCAAATTACTTGGCATCTCTGTGCTTCAGTTTCATCATATACCAAATGGGGATAATACTGGGTTGTCGGAAAACTCAGACACATTTTTGCATAGAAAGAGTATGTTATGACTTTTCCGACATCCCAATAATAGACCCTACTTCCTGGTTTGTGTAAAGGTTTAAAGAGTTACCCAGGGAGGCCAGCAGGTGGTGTGGAGGTTAAGGCACTGGACTCCCACACGGCCAACCATGGTTCAAGGCCTGGACCTGGTGGCTTGCTGTCTCACTTTCTCTCTTGCTCTCTCTCTGATCAAATTGAAAAAAATGATAATAATAAATAAAATTAAATAAATAATTTTAAAAATAGCTTGTGGTTTAAAAAAAAAAAAGAGTTACTCCATGTACAGATCTTGGAACAGTGCCTGGCACACGGAAGTGCTAGTGAAGGATCCCTGAGTTCTGATGGGGAGCAGGCTGGGCCCTGAACTTTCAGACTCCTGGGGTAGACTTGGGACAGAGAACAAGGCCAGGAAAGACAGTCAGGATGCTGGGAGCCATTTGTGTGATGCTTGCTGCCAATTCCATGAATCCTTGAGCAAGATTCTTGCCCAGAATCTTTACTCTCTGTGTTTACAAAATGACGGGCGACGGTTGCCAGTGCACCTGCTCTGAGTGCCGTTAGCGTGGGGATGAGTCAGGGAGAGTGGAAAAGGCCTTCTCTAGCAGGAGCAGGGAATGACAAGGAGGCTTGGCAATAGTGCGAATGCTGACCCTTCACCCTGCACCAACAATCTGCATCGTCCAGGCTGGGGGCCCTCCATGGTGCTGCCACACAGTGATCTCAGGGGCTGGCAGCACCCATAAGAGATGAGTGACTTGCAGACTGCAGTTAGGATGCAAGCACTTTGCAGAGACAAGGGAAGAACAAAATCGCAAACTCCCACATATTGTGTCACATAGCACCAGCGCCTGTTCTCTGACCGTCTGGGGACTCTGCCTGGAGCCGTAGCAGTGAACACTGTGGCTTTCCTCATTGGACAAAGTCTGGAAAATGTGAATGAAGGGAAGGGTGCTGGCTCGTGGGTTTCATAGGAAGATGCCACATGTCTCATGAATAAAGGAGGAGCTCTGGTTGTTACTAGATGATAGGGCCTAATCACAGAATAGAGAGTAGAGCCCAGAGACTGTTAGAGTGCTAGTGATGCCCCTCGCGAACCAAACTAGGGACTGAGGAACAACGGACTGTGTTCAAGGAAAACCTTATCTCAATGGAGGGAGAGAAATGAGCACACTGACCTCTGTCGCTTCTTATAGCTGGCAGGTCAGACTCCTTCCTAATGGCATATGGTACACAGCAGAGCCCATAGAGCCAACTTCTGAAGCCATCTTGTTAGACAAGGAGACTTAGTCTGTGAAAACTGGAATTACAGTGTGAGTTTATTTTGGTAAAAAAAAAAAAAAATTGAAATCCATGCATATTTTCCATAATATACAATTTTCCATGAACTTTTTTGAAGACGCTTTGTATCCTTGAGGTAAAGAGCTAGATTTTAAATATTTAGTGAGCGGAGAAGGATTAAAGGTACACAAATTGATACAGAATCCTCAAAAAGTCCATGCAAAATAGATATTAGGAAAGAACTATGAATAGATTTCATTTTTTTGCACCATAATAAACTCATACTTCAATTGCATTTTTCCATGAACTTTTCAAAGTTCTCTTGTATAAGAGGTAAAGGACATAGAATAAGATTCTAGTAATAAAGAAGAGGAAGGGAAAGGTGAAGACTGAATCTGAAGGAGATGACAACACACAACGTGGCCACCTGGTACTAGTCACTGAGGTGAGACAAATTCAGCCCTTCAGGAATGAATGCCTTAGTTAGGAAAGCCAAGGACACAAATACTAAATCGTGTCAAGACTGTTATAAGCCAAAGGCCAACTAGTACACACTAGTGAGAAACCTAAATAATAGGTGACATAGAATTAAAGACTGTTCTGGGGCATTTAGCAAAGGTGGCCAAGGTAGTAAAGTTCTGAGCCAGGCTGACTTCAGATGGGGACAAAAAATGTAGTAGAGAGAGTGTAAGAGAAATGTGAAGAAGGTGTTGTGGTGGTTGAAGGCACTGGACTCCCACATGGTCAACCGTAGTTTGGATCCCAAACCTGGCAACTTGCTTTCTCACTTTCCCTCTTCTCTCTCTCTGTCTCTTTCTGGTCAAATTGAAAATGATAATGATAAATAAAAAAGAAATGTGAAGAGTTAAAGACACCATTTCAAAAAAGGCTGTTTTATGCCCAAGATCCTGAGAGGAGAATGGAGGAGAAGGGATTGCGGTGTGGCCATCCCCCCTGGGGGGTGATTTCTCACTTTCTCTCTCTCTGTCACTCTCTGTCTGTCTGGCGAGTGCACACGCCCTATAGCAAAAACCTCTCCATAAAAAAAAAAAAAAAAAAAAGCTGTTTTATAACATAATGTAGTAGAAAAACAAATTTGAACACAAATGCCAATATCTTGATTTATAGCTGTGACTTTCATGTTCCCTAAACTTGAACTTTGTCTCTTATAAAGTAAGAATTATAATACCTTTTTTGGGGTAATAGTGAAGATTAAATAAGATAATGTATGGTAGCAGGTCTAGCACACTGATTAGCTTACAGGAGGCACTTAATACATGCTAGTTACCTTTTTTTTTAATATTTAGTTCTATTTGTTATTATTATTTTTTAATTTAACCAAAGAGAGACAGAGAGAAAGAAAGAAAGGGAAAGGGAGAAAGGAAGCTACCAGGTTCAGGACTTGAACCACCGTCAGCCATGTGGCACTCCAGCATCTTTAACCACCATGCCACCTGCTGGCCCTGCTAGTTCCCTTTCTTTTACTTTTCTTTTTATAAAACATTTCTTACCTTTATTCATGACAGAATGCATGTATGTGCACGAGCGTGAGAGAGTGAGAGGGAGCACTGTCCAGATGGTGTGGTCACACCATGATCTCCTTCTTCCATTTCTCCAGCCCATCAGATCTTAGGCATTTGTGCATGTGCTTGGCATGTGTCAGGCCAGTCAGGCTGGGGATTCGAACCACAGTGGTCATGTGGGATCTAGCTCCTCTTGAGCCATGTAGCACTTCTGCTCCACAGATCCAGCCCCTCTTTCTCTTTGTAGTCTTTACTATGAACTCTTCACCCAGATTTTGATCAATGTAATGTTATGTCATAGCTATTGAAGTCATTACTTGTCCAAAGTTATCCCATGGTCTCAAGCTCCAAAAAGGAAGTAAATCAAAAGACAAGGAAAATATCAAAAATGGGTTATGACAAAGCAACCATACTATATATTGCAAGTGTGCTTCAGCTTCTTGAGAAAGAGAGCTGTGTGCATATACTCTGTGCTGAGGCCCCTGCTTGGCACAGCTGAACCTTGAGAAATACCTTCTAGGAATGAAGGAGTCTGGTAATGAAGAATGGGGAGATAACTAAGAACTGGACATGATTAGACCCTCTGAGATGCTATGAGAAATAGGCACAAAAACAAAACAACAATTGAACAAGGGAGAGAAGAAATTCTTTTTTTGGAGAGGTTTTTGCTATAGAGCATGTGCGCTCTCCAAAAAAACAGAGACCCCTCAGGGGGGATGGCCATGCCGCAATCCCTTATCCTCCATTCTCCACTCGGGATCTTGGACATGCACACACATGTGCCCGGCATGAGTTTAAGCCACTGGGTCCAGGATTCAAACCACAGTCAATTACATGCGAGTCCAGTGACATAGCCATTATGCCAACTGCTGGTCCCGAGAAGAAATTCTAACAGCCCAGAGGATTAGAAAAGACCAGTACATATACTTAGTTGGGGGCATGGGGCGGGGTGGAGTTATATTCAACAACAGAAGAAAAGAGCCAGAGTAGAGCAGACAGCTGGTTTCACGATGGTTAAGGTGGCTGGATCTCAAATGGCCATTTGCACAGTTTGAGTTCCAGATCCAGGGACTTGAAGAACATGCTAGGTTCCTGTGTATGAGTGTCCAAAAATCCCAAGAGGAGAAATGGAGGAAAAGGGATTGCAGTGTGGCCATCCCCCACTCAGGGGTGCTTTTCTTCTTTCTCTCTGTCTCTAGTAAGCACATGCACCCTACAGCAAAAAAAAAAGAGAGAGACATTGATTGATTCACAACTTGAAAAAGCCATGGGAACCCTAAAACTCAACTGTTGTGTTTTGTGTAATATAATAAGGACACTGAAAAGGGCTTTTTCAGTTTCTCCTCTCCCTCTGCTTCCACTGCCCCCTTCCAACCTCACCTCTAGCCAATTGTCTACCACCTCACGTCACTTTCGCCATGGCCCTCAGCTATGTTGACCTGCAGAAGCAGAGTAAGCACATAATGACTTTCAAGGAATAAGAAGCCAATGAGTGGGGCAGTAGAAATAGATAGAAAGGCAGAAGGAGAGTCTGATGTTGCAAAAGGTCTTGTGGAAACCCGAAGACTGAAGATTATGGAATGTTATAAGAAGAAAGAAAAGCAGCTTCAAAATCCAGATGTCCACCGTGGTGAATCAAGTAATGTGTGAAGTCCTCGGCATGAGAGATGATCTCAGCACAGACCTACAAAAAGAAGCAAAACAGAGACTCAGCCAGATGCCAAGATGCCACCAGGTACCCAGTGCTGCCAGATGGACCGGTTCTCGAGAGCTTGTACCATGTTCTAGAGCCCAGAATGACTGTTCATTGCAGGAAACGAGATCTCCCTCTGGAAAAGATGGCAGCGCAAAAAGTGATTCCTATATACAAAATCACCACCAAAAAAAAAGATGTGAACATCCAAGCTGATCAGGAGGTATACCTGCCTGAAGAAAGAGCTGGTTGAGTTGAGATGTCTTATGGGGCTCATAAAATAAAAATTTCCAACACCCTAGAAAACCAGCTGGATCTCACAGCCCAGGAGATGATGCCAGAAGTTCAGGGAGCCTTGTTTGGTTCAAATGCCAGTAGGAAGTCTTCGGAGTAGGTATGTGGAGGTGGAGTTACCTACTATTCTGCCGCTGTGATGTGGACGTTTCTGGTATTTGAAGAAACAAGGCTGTCTGTGTAGCTTCCTCTTTGCTGCTAATATGGTTCTGTATTTATCAGTGGATATTTTCCTGCAGCTATTGCCCTTGGCCTAATTGTTGACAACGGGAGAAAGTGTCATTTAGTATCATCAAACACTGACCTCTAGTTCATCTAAAAGTAACGAGGTCTCAGTTCTGCAGCCTGAATGTGAGGGGATCAGATGGAACTCACATGAGCATCATCATCTACTCCTTTTCTGGCTCCGGTGATCTCATCTGGAGGGTAGTGTGCATAGCAATCTCTGCCTCAAGTCTCTTCACTTCAGGTTTAAAATACAAGTGGGGCATGCTTTCCTTCGGCAATAGTAGCTTCACTGTTATCTGAATGGGCCTAGAAGTTTTCCTTTTTTGTAAGAACGTGATTTAAGGGGCCGTCAGATGGTGTAGTGGTTAAGGTGCTGGACTTCTACATAGCCTACTGAGGTTCGAGTCTTGCACCTGGCAGCTTGCTTTCTCACTTTCCCTCTCTCTGTCTCATGAGCACACATGCCTTATATTGAATTTTTAAAATAATAATAAAATTAAATAAATTATTATTTTTTAAATGTGATTTAAACATCTAAGCCATGGATATGCTTTATTTGTTAAAAAGGTTTATGTGGGGAAAAAAACAGTAAAAAAAAAAAAAAGACCTTTTTCAGTTATAGGAGAAAGGAGAACAAAAAATATGTAGTCCCTTTGCTTAGGACAAGATGAGTATTGCTAGGAGACAACAGAGAAGCAGAGCTATGGGGTCCTGCAGGCCTTCTGCCTCCCCTGCTGACAGGAAGCACTTTAGTATGGAAGGGGTGCTGTGGAAGGTGGTGAGCACTCCTGGAAGCCAGGAGGCAAGGTGGACAGAGAAGTCTGAATATCTCAGGTGGATTTTCTCAGCCCAAATCCAGTTACATCACAGAGATCAGAAAGAACTCGTTACACGTGAATTTGTGTGCTACTCTCAGTAACCTTTGACAGACCTTAAAGAACTAGAATGTTCTTAAATCGAAGGGGAGCAAAGCAAAACGTAGACGCTTAAAATAGCTAGATCAGTGGTTTCCAAATATTGGCTTTCAGATTCCTCCTGATGTCCTTTATTAAAATGCAGCCTGGGGGCCAACAGGTGGCTTGGTGATTGGGATGTCAGATTCCCGCATGGCTGACCACAGTTCAAGTCCCAGACCCAGTGCCTTAAAACTCACACTGGGTATGTGTGTGTGTGTATGCATGCCCAGAATCCCAGGA
Source organism: Tupaia tana (assembly GCA_026018925.1). Classification (NCBI taxonomy): domain Eukaryota; kingdom Metazoa; phylum Chordata; class Mammalia; order Scandentia; family Tupaiidae; genus Tupaia; species Tupaia tana. Next base: position 236,487,817 of record JAKSZU010000001.1, read on the forward strand.
AGCAAATGAAGGAGAAGGGATTGTGCCATGGCCAACCTCCTTGGGGGGGGGCGGTGATTTCTCACTTTCTGTCTCACCTTCTCTCTCCAGTGAATGCATGTACTCTATGTCAAAAAGCAAAAGCAAAAACAAACAAACAAAAAACAGTCTGAATCTATGTAGAAAACCTACATACAGAAAACTGGTCAATGTAGAGATTCTCTGGGTATCCTAGAGGCAGGAAGACTAGGAGCCCCTGCATTCTGCCTCCTAGTCTTCTGGGACAGGGGGCAAACTTTGAGACTTGGTGTTGAACCCTAGTGTGAAAACCACCTCTCTAGATCAGTGTGTTGGCCTTTGCTGAATAAATCACCCACTAGCTCCTATAAAGGGAGGCAGTAGACTCTGGAGACTTACACAGGGGTTCCCCAGGAGAGAGTAAGACCAGACCAACCTCATTTCTTTTTCCATAAGCAATTGATGGAATGCTATAGCAGAGTTCATCAGGATTTGAGCAATATATTTGATAATGTCGCTCATTATAACATTTCAGACAAAGTGAAGATCCTGTGATTGTGTCATTAATTGTATGCAAAACTGTTGGGATCATCCCCAAAGGTTATTGGTTATAAGGTAAAAGTAAACCTTGGAGGAATTTCTAGCAGCCTACAAAAGGGTTCTTTTCTGGTCCCCTCCTTTTTGGCATTTTAATCAAGAATGTTAGCAGTAGTTACTATTTACTAGATGCTTAGTGTGTGCTAGGTGCAGCGCTGAGTACTTCATATTCCATTTTTAAAATGAGGTATTATCTTTATTGCCACTTCATAGATAAGAAAACTGAGGCTCAAAATGGAAGATTAGCTTGTTCACTATCACATAACTAACACATAGGGGAGCTAGGACTTAAGCCGAGGTCTGATCACTTTAAACACATTTGTATTAGTCAGATGAAGATGTTGATGAAACTCTTAAAACATGAAGTTACCAGAGATAGTTAATGCATCAGATAATACAATTATTCAAAAGATCAACAGTCTAGAATGATAGTCCAAATTTAAAATAATGAATTTAAATGAAATGAGTAACTGGAGGTCTAAAAACAAATAATGATCAAAATAAAGCAACTCCACAAATACAGGATGAGAGAGAAACTGCTTTACAGCAACATGTGTACAAAAGTCTTAGTGGTTTTGGGGCCAGCAGGTGGCATGATGATTCAGGGGCTGGGCTCCCACATGGTTGACCAAGCTTCGAGTCCCAGACATGGTGGTTTGGTTTCTTACTTTTCTTCTCTCTGTGTCTGTCTCTAAATGACCACACATGCCCTATAGCAAATTTAATAATAATAATAATAAATAAAATGAAATAATAGTTTAAAAAATAGCCTTAGCAGTTTTGGTTATACAGTGTGATGAGTAGATGGTGAAATATGGCTGCTAAATATATGAACATGAACTTGAACCATATTAATAGACTTTGAGGGTGCAAACAAAGGAAAGCCCAGGCCTGCAGGGCCCTGCTTTAAAGAGGTCATATCTGCAGTGGTCTGTGCTGGTCTGTGCTGGGAGCCACACTTAAGAGGGATGGTGATAATAGAAATTCAGTTAAGAATGAGAAAGTATGGAAACGACCTGGGAATACTTGACTTGGAAACAAGAAAGCAGTGGGAATAGGAAAGCTAGTCTCAAATATATAAGGTCCATTTCTCATCACTACTTGCAGCAGAAATGTATTTAGATCTAGCAGAGAGAACTAGCCCATGGAGACACTCTGGCTTTGTAGGTCTTCAACACTGATGACCCACTGGAACCCTAGGACCTGGCTACTGAATGGAGCTTTCAACATTAGTCTTCAAAACTGGCCCTTGGAGAGTTTTAGGTAAGATGACTGGGAGAACTAGTTTCCAGATTGATATGCAAACAAGGAAACCTGTCCTGTCCAAAACAAAAACAAGACAGATCAAAAAATCTCAACCAACCAATCAACATAAAAACGAGCATCATTAGCAGCAACCAAACAAGGGTACAAATAAAACCTCTTGCAAAAAATTTTGAAAAATCTTATGAACAAAACCGATGTACCTGAGGAATGAGGGGGTCAACTGCCCTAAAACGCAGCACTCGATGCCAGTGGGACCGTGACTGTGACCTCAGAATTGCACTCAGATTAACCTTCAGTGAGAAGGCAATAGGCAGAATTGTAAACTTGTGAGAATTCAAGGAATGTACCACAGGCCCTTCTTTTAAAGATGACTTGTTGATAACCTTGGAAAGCTAGCAACTAAAAAAGTAATACAGATACAGAACTAAAAACTGGAAAATCCAAGATAAAAGAATCAGAAACTACCTTTGAATACCATGGGATTGATTCAATCATCAGAAAAGTCATGATGCATTTTTGCATAGAAAAATAGAAACTATGTCATGACTTTTCCAACAACCCAAGATTATGCTATAGAGGTGAATGTGAATGTTCACACCTTAACATGGTAAAATTAATGTGGTCAAATCTGAGCAAGTTTGAGCAAAATTGGGAGTGAGTTATTAATGTATATTAGGAAGTTGAAATGTCTCATCTAAACTGGAAATGACTGTTTAAAACACTCCAACCTGTTAAATTTTTAGTTTTTGAACTAGTCTTTTCTTACTCGTAGGAGGCTCTTTAAGGAAGTAGTATCTTTGGATGGTGAAGAGGTACTTATCTGAAGCTTGGCACTGTCTTCTCTTTGCTTTAATTTTTGAGTAGTATTAAATTTAATGTGTAATAGTACATATAGTATAGTAGATTGATTAGCCTAATTAACATCTCTCTTTCTCAGTGTATTGTGTCCTCCTGTTCTTCAAAGGCTGGAATGAGAAAATTTGTATTTCCAGGCTCCTTTGCAGCTTAGGTTCCAAAGAGACTTATTCAGGTACCAGCAATCAGATGCCCTTGCATGAAACTTGAATTCAGCAGAGAGTTAGGCAAGGAAAAGATGATGACAGTGAGCCATTTGTGTTGGAGCTCTAACAGGTAAACATGGCTTTGGGGGGCACAGTTCCAATGGGATTTTTGACTCCTTGGTCACAGCTGAGGCCATCCTGTGGTTCTTGGAGCCACACTGAGTTGGTAACTTCCTTATGCCCAGATCATACTGGGGTGTTAAATTACTGTGCGTTTGGTGGCATTAAGCAATAGAAATGTATTCCCTTACAGTTCTGGAGATCAAAGTTCAAAATCAGTGTCACTGGGGTGAAATAAAGGTGTCAGCAGGGTCAGGGTTTCTCTAGAGGCTTTAGGGGAAGATACCTTGGCTCTTCCATCTTTCAGTGACTGACAACATTCCTTGGTTAGAGGTCACATCGCTCTAACCTCTGCTTTTCTCTTCAGTTGTCTTTTCCTTTTCTGTCTGTGTTAAGTATCCTACCTCCCTCATAGAAGGACACATGTGATTGTAACTAGGATCCACCCTGATAATTATCCTGATAATCCAGGATAATCCTACAGCTCAAGACCCTCCATTTAACTGCATCAGCAACAACCATGTTTCTGCACAAGGAAATAGTTGCAGGTTCCAGAAATTAGGAAGTGGGTGTCCTTTGGAGTGCCTTTTTAAAAAATTAAGTATGACTATTATATTCATGTTCAAGACTCTTTTTTAAAAATTATTTATTTAATTTTATTTATTCATTCATTTATTTTAATTTGATGAGAGAGAGACACACAAAGAGAGAGAGAAATAAAGTAAAAAAAGCAAGCCACCAGGTCCAGGACTTGAACTGTGGTCACCCATGTGATAATGTCCAGCACCCTAACCACCACGCCACCTGCTGGTCCCCTGGAGTGCCATTTTCAACCTACCATGAGTGGTATGATATTAGAGCCTGAACTTGGGACAGTAGCTTCCTGGTTCTCCAGATTCCTTATTGTGGCAGGGGTAGACACTGTCAGACACGCCAGTTCTGAAGTGCTGTTCTGGGAGTAATTCCCCAAGCCTGAAGCCTGCTCCCCTGGTTCCTGCCATAATTATACTAGTGCCTAAATCCTTGTCTGCTTAGACTGCAAGTGTGTTTCTATGATACACAACTGAATTCTGATGGATAAAAACAATATGATCATATATTGGTACAGCTGTTTACATTTCTCTCTATATATGTGTATCTATAGACCTGTATAATTGGGCTATCAGTTTACCACATATTAATATGTACAAATAAAAAATAATGTCTCTTCCAAAATGTTTAAAGAATTATTTAATTTTGCAGGACCAGCAGTTAGCGTAATGGCTATGTCACTGGACTCCCATGTAGTTGACCGCAGTTCAAGTCCTGGACCCGGTGGCTTAAATTCATGCCAGGCGCATGTGCATGTGTGCTCAAGATCCCGAGAGGAGAATGGAAGAGAAGGGATTGCGGTGTGGCCATCCCCCGTGAGGAGTGATTTCTCGCTTTCTGGCTCTCTGTGTTTCTCTCCCTTTCTGGAGAGAGCACATGCCCTATAGCAAAAACCTCTCTCAAAGAAAAAAAAAAAAAGAATTATTTATTTTTGCTATTATTATTTTTTAATTTGTCCAGAGAGAGAGAGAGTGAGAGAAAGTAAAGAAGCAAGCCGCCAGGTCCAGGACTTGAACCATGGTTTGCCATGTAAGAGTCCAGTGCCTTAACTGCCACACCACCTGCTGGCTCTTTAAATTATTATTTTTTAAATAGATGCTATGATACTTCTTACCAGCTCCTTCCACCATGTGATGATGGTTGATGTGGTGCATAAAACACAAGGAAGGATCTAAATTTCACTGCAATCTATTAAAGTCGATGCAATAAAATAATTAGGACGTTCATTTAGATCAATTATTAGTCCCCTGGATTTCCTCTCCTGATTGCTCCTTTCCAAGGTAGTGTCTGTCTTTATTAGGTAAAGTGGGTTATGTGACATCATGGTGGCATCAGTGGGAAGGGGAATATATAGTCCTCAAATCCATGCTCAATTTTCCAATATCATTTTCCTCTGCCATGAAGTAGCTGCTCTAGACTGTTTATGCTCTGGTGGCTTCTGACACATCTGTTGCCAAAGTTTATGAACCTGGCCACTTGCCCCTGGTCTTGAAGTTCCACACATGCTGGCTGCAGCCGACTCATGAACCTTATCAGTGCCTCTGCATTCCTGCCCACAGACATGCAGGAGCCTCTGAGACCTTGAAGGCCTCACACAAGCCATGGGGGATGAGAAATGCTGCCTTGGATAGAACTACCCATCTACCTGGGCCCCACTAATGTTCCTGTACTGTTACCTCAGGAGGCAGGGAGTGCAGGACTGTTCTAGACTGATCACCAGTGCTATGTGTGGGAAAGCCCTCAAGTTCTTGGACTCTCCTTAGCTGTCTCTATATTCTAAGACTACCCTTCCTAAGTTCAAGTAGATCTCTAAGGGAGGTCAGAAACCAGAACCTTCTGTCTGACCTCCTCAATCCTTTTCTGACCCTTCTTTCTGGCAATTTCTGTAACCAGACAGGCGGATTTGGGAGTTTCCCTTTATCTGTAGCACCTCCTTCCTCTAACACACTCTTCCTAGAATGGCTGGCCTCATGGCAGGACTTCTTGCAGGGAGGAAAAGGGAAGAGGGCATAGTTTAAGCATTCTTTTCTCGCTTGATCATGTTCGGCTTTCATGAATATTTCCTTATTTGAGATCAAGAGGTCAAGGAAGTGAGCGGTGATCAGTGTTCCCTATGTCAGGCAGTACCTGTTCTCTCCCTGGAACAATAAACTTTGTAACTCAATAACTTAGCTCCTAGGGTGAAAGGCTGCTGGGGAACTTATTAAAAAGAAAATTACAATGGATCAGCTTAATGCTTGAAAATATATTGTTAACCTATTTATTAACATATGTCTGGAATGATAACCAAATTTTAATGATGATTACTTTTGGATTCAGGCAATTTAGATGGATTACTTTATTCTTTGTACTTTTGGTTACTGCTTGACTTTCTAAAAATAAGCACTGGTCTAATAAAATTGTCCTTTGCAATTAAAATCTTTTCTCTAGGCAACACTCTTTTTTAACTTCCAATGTCAAGAACTAGCTTCATTTGGACTCTCCATAAGTCTGCATTCACCTACTCATTGATTTATTGGCCTTTATATACCTCCAGGTTATATGTTAGGTATTAAAGATATAAAAAGAAATTAATGTCATTTTTGCTTTTTAAGAAAGCACATTTCATAGAGGTTATCAGGCATACAACTCTAGCACATTTTGATAAGTATGATCACATGATTTTATGACTTTACATGTCATAAAAAATTGACTCAATTTCACAGCACATCTTTCTTACCCATTCACATATGCGCCAGGCCCTAGGCTAGGTGCTGGGAACAGAAATGCATAACTTCCATGAGGAGTTTTCCACCAATAGGCTCTCAGCCTTCTCAAGCCAGCGAAATATTCCCCAAAGACTGCAGGACAGTCTACAAGCAGGGACTCTCTTCACTCTCAACCTCCAACTAGTTAGTCTACCCGCAAGAAGCAGGACTGTTCTAAGAAGCCAGAAGTGACACGCTCTGTGTCATAGATCAAACACATCACAGGGGACATGACAGACAGCTGCATAAAGCTTGGTTGGGGCACTCCAGCCACCTGGGAGGAAGTGACTAAGGCACAGAGTCAGAGCTACTCTGCTCTGCTCTACACAGGAAGACCCTCTTCAAATCTGGTCTCCACATTGAGCTGACTCACTGCCTTCCTCCTCCCACGGTGTCAGAGTTACCTCTCTTCCAACTGCATCGTTGAATAAATGGAGAGACTGCTTGTTTCAAGGTAGATTGTTGAAAACTTCTTTCATTTCTCATTTCTATTTCTAGGCATGTCACTGACTTGCTGAGTCATATTTGGCAAGCTCCGAATCTTTTTCTCCTGTCATTCCATCTGGATAATATGGGTTATGAACATGTCTAAGGCATTATATTTTTTAAAAGGTATAAGCATTCAAAAATAATAGTGTTGTTTACCAAAAGGTTTTTACCTGTATATAGCTTAATTAAAACATTCTCCTATTGCGATAAAAATATTTTTGTCTAATTTTATTCTGCACTGGGATGAAAGCTCTTGGAAAACAGGAACTATGTGTTTGTAAATTTCTTTTCCTAACATGCAGCATGGTTGAGTATAAAGAAGGCCAGGTATTCTGTACCTGGTCTTTGAACCCAGTAGAAAATCAATGCATGTTGGCAAACATCCTAGAATGTCATGAACTTTTGTGGGTGCATTTTGGGCATCTTTTGAGGTCTAAGTCTGTATCTATTTTCTGATTCTGAAGGTGTACTCCAAAACATTGGTTAAAGCCATAAAGAAGTGGCCAGTAGGTGGCATAGTGATTACAAACCTTGGATTCCCATATGGCCAACCACGGTTTGAGTCTGAGACCTGGTGGCTCGAAAATCATGCCAGCCACATTTGCATGTGTGCCCAAAATCCCAGGAGGAGAATGGAAGAGAAGGGATTGCAGCATGGCCATCACCCCAGGGCGTGATTTCTCGCTTTCCCTCTCACTGTCTCTCTCTGTCTTTCTCTGGTGAATGCACATGCCCTATGTCAAAAACCTTAAAAAAAATAAATAAAATAAGGAACAAGAACATTAGTATGTATTTATTGAATAAATAACTGAAGAGCTTCTACTCTTTTCTCTCAAATTTAAACTACCAGCTCTGGTCATTCCTCAGAAGTACCAAAGTTCTGGAGGAACCTACACGCTTTTGTGGTACTACATTGTTCATGTGGTACCAAATTCAAAGGAAAGAAATAAAAAAAAGAAAAAGAAACTTACAATCATCTTGCTCACCCTAAAGCAGGGTAAACAACAGGGAGACTATCACTTGATATTAACATTATGCTCTTGCCCTAGCCAAATGCCAATATACCTATATTATGTAATAACAAACTATTGGAAAATCCGCAATATAGTATTGTAATTCCCAGTACAGAGAAAATACTGAGTAAGCATTTGATGGTGATAAGGAGGAAGCAAGATGAAATAAAAATAAGATACTATAAAGATATTATAAAGTTTTGGGGCCAGCAGGTGGCATGGTGGTTAAGGGTGCTGAACTCCCATATGGCTGACCACGGACTCCCGAACTTGACGGCTTGTTTTCTTACTTTCCCTCTCTCTCTCTCTCTCACTTTGTCCCTCTGGTCAAATTAAAATCAATCGTTCAATCAACAAATAAATTTAAATTTAAATACATTTAAATTTAAAAACTTTTAAAAGATATTATAAGGTTTTAATTTTGTCATGAATACTATAAAGTATTTTTGATATTGGATTACAAGTGTGGCTTCTAAATTAATAATCTTGTCATTTTATTTTTAATTAAATGTATTGCCGAGAGCGACTAAAAGTGTATTAGCTTTTCTGGGCCCTCCCCATAGTCTGGTGGTTGTATCCCATGTTACTGACGGCAGTTCAAATACCAGGTGCATGTATGTGTGCATGCATGCCCCAAATTCTGACAGGACGAGAAAGAGAGGAGAGATTACAGCATGACCACACCTAATGGTGGAGTGCTTTCTCCTTCTCCCTTTCTCTGTCTCTCCATCTTTCTCTGAAGGACACATGCACTCTCTGGCAATTAAAAAAAAAAAAAAAAGAAAAAAAAAAGAAAAGAAAGGACAGCAACTCTTCCAATTCTATGAAGTTTTACTTATGAGTAAAGCCTTTTAAAAAGTCTGCTTCTCGGGACCAGCAGATGGTGTGAGTGAGTACTCAAAATCCTGAGAGGATGGGACCAGCAGTTAGCGTAATGGCTATGTCGCTGGACTCCCACGTAGTCGACCATGGTTTGAGTCCCGGACCTGGTGGCTTAACCTCACGCCGGGCGTGTGTACGTGCGTGCCCAGGATCCCGAGAGGAGAATGGAGGAGAAGGGATTGCGGCGTGGCCATCCCCCCTGGGGGGTGATTTCTCGCTTTCTGTCTCTGTGTCTCTCTCTGTCTGGCTGGCGAGCGCACGCGCCCTGTAGCAAAAACCTCTCCCCCCAAAAAAAAAAAAAAAAATCCTGAGAGGAGAAGGGAGGAGAAGGGATTGTGGCGTGGCTATTCCCCCCCCACCCTGGGGGGGGGGGGCAGTAATTTCTCACTTTCTGTCTCTCTGGAAAGTGTATAAACCCTATAGCAAAAAAAAAAAAAAAAAAAAAAAAAAAAAAAAAATCTGCCTCTCAACAATAAACCAAAAGTTCCTTGAGATTGGATCCATGTTGTGTTTTTTCTTTCTAACCCCCAACATTTTACACTGAGTGCAGGGCTTTCATTGGTGCTTCAGAAATACCGTTACTGATAAGGATGAATGAGAATTACCTACTTATGGATTAAGTCATAGATATCTATGTGAGCTTGTTCCATTTCTCAGTGAGTGATGTAGTATCTTAGCAGGGTGTATGATGGCCTATATGGAATCTAGAGCTAGAATTTAGATCCTGTATACAATATGGAATAGAGGTGCCATACCTACTTCCTGATTTTGGAATATGAGGAAGTCAATTGAACTATAAAAATTAAAGTCTATATTCAAATAATCTTACAGAATTTAAAATTTTTTTACTTATTTTTTTGAGAGATTTTTGCTATAGGGCATGTGTACTCACCAGAAAGAGAGACAGAGAGATAGAAAGCAAGAAATCATCCCCCCCCCCCCCCCCCCCCCCAGGGAAATGGCCACACCACAATCCCTTCTCCTCCATTCTCCTCTGGGGATCTTGGGCACACACACACACACACACACACACACACGTGCTTGGCGTGAGTTTAAGCCACCGGCTCTAAGACTCAAACCGTGGTCAACTACATGGGAGTCCAGTGACATTGCCATTACCCCAACTGCTGATCCCAGAACTTAAAATTTTTTTAAGAATTATTTATTTAACTTTATTCATTCATTTATTTTTAATTTGACCAGAGAGAAACAGACAGAGAGAGAGAGAGAAAGTGAGAAAGCAAGTCACCAGGTCCAGGACTTGAATCATAGTTGGCCATGTGGGAGTGTCCAGTTCCTTAACCACCACGCCACCTGCTGGTCTCCCAGAATTTAAAATTTATACTTATTTTAAAATAAAATAGGCATTAAAAAAAACAACACAGAATAATTGTATAGCCTAAGAAATTATTATATGGCTAACTTTTTTGTTCTTTTTTATAGAGATTCTTTTTTCCTATAGGATGTGTGTACTTGCCAGAGAGACAGAGAGAGACAGAGAAAGGGAGGCAGAAAGTGAGAAGTCACCACCTGCAGTGAATGGCCACGATTGAATGGCTACGATTCAATCCCTTCTCCTCCATTCTTCTCTCGGGATTTTGGACATACACGCACACACGCTTAGTGTGAGTTTTAAGCCACTTGGTCCGGAACTCAAACCACAGACAACTATATGGGAATCTAGCAACACAACCATTTCACCATCTGTTGGTCCCTGGCTAACATTCTTATAAGTAACACCAAAGTCAAGAAATACACTAGAACTTGGCCAGCCACTCCAAAAGTTCCTCCGTGTACCCTGACCCCTCCCTCCTTTACCACCCTTCCATTTCAAGAAACCAAAGTCCTGATCATTATAGTAGTGGCTCTCAAGTTAGGCTCTAAACCAGAAGTTTCACATCATCTGGGATCATGATAGACATGCAGATTCTTACATCCCATAGCAGACCTCCTATATCAGAAACCCTTAGAGTTTGGAAATCTATGTTTTAAGACCTTCTCCACATGATCATGAAGTGTGTTTGAGATCTACTGTTTTGTATAGTAATCACTTCATTGTGTTTCTTTGTGGTTTTATTATCAAACTGCACTCCCAAAAAACTGTAGGTTATTCTTGCCCATTAAATATTTTTTAACCTCTGTCTTTTAATTCTCTTTTAATATAATGGTTTTGTCTTTACCCCCTTTTTTCCCTTACAATTTATCTGTTAAAGAACTGAGGCTGGAGGGAGGGGGCAGAAAATGGCACAGCAGTTTAATGTAACACTCTGGAAGGCAATTCCACATGGGAAGATTCTTAGTTCAAGTCTGGAGATCTCCCTGAGTATGCTAGGCATGCATGTGCCCAAGATCTGGGGCTGGCTGGAGGCTGAGGGTCTGGTGTATTATCTCTCTGCCTTCCTCTCATTCATAGAATGAATGAATGAATGAATAAATAAATATTTTTTTAAAAAGAACCCAGGCTGGGGCTGGCAGGTGGCATGGTGGTTATGGGCATTGGCCTTCCACATGGCCAACACGATTTGAGTCCTAGGCCTGATGGCTTGCTTTCTCTTTCCTTTCCTCTCTCTCTCTCTCTCTCTCTCTGTCCCTCTCTCGTCAAATAAAAATAAATACATAAATAAAGTTAAAATAATTCTTTTTTTTAAAAAAAAGAACCCAGGTTGTTTGACCTGTACAGTTTCCCATATTCTGGGCTTTACTGATTATATGCTTATGGTTTAGGTCAACAGATTATTCTGTCCTCTATAGTTCTTGCAGATTGGCAGCTGGATTCAGAGGCTTACTTGGCTTCAGCTTCATCTTGGCAAGGCTAGTTGTGTTCTATTCTTTTGTCAGGAGGCACATAAGGTCTGATCGTCTCTCGTTTTATGATGCTAGAAGCTGTTGATAATGTCTACATTCATTAATTATTCAGAGGTTCCAAAATAATGATGTTCTAATTCTATCTTTTTTAATTTCATTTCTATCTAGAATGCTTTTATAAAAAGCTGTTTCCCTCATCTACTGATTCAGTGGTACAATTCATAAGAAAGGATCAGTAAATGCTTGATTATTTCCCATTTTTCTTTTACCAGTTTTCAAGATAATAAGTTAGTTCTCCATCACCCTTTAAAGGTGACTATTTTGTGATATCATTATAGACTCAAGGATTTAAACATTTAATAGGGTGTCAATTCATTGCAATCATTTTTGAAGCTTACTCATCTCATCTTGAGCTAGTAGGTGCCACTTTAAGTTGGTTCCCTAGTTCCTGAGTCCTTTCTTTTATTTTTCTTCTTCTCTTTCTCCTTCTCATTTTTCTTCTTCTTCTCCTCCTCCTCTTCTTCCTCCTCCTTGAGAGCATCGCCAACAAGATTTATTATGCCCCAATCCCTATTCCTCAGCCTTCTAGCTCCTCAGGTTCTTGGGTACCTGTGTGTATGCCCCATGTGTTTTTGGACTGACCTGGGGATCTGAAACCTCAGTAGGCCACATGGCTTCCAGCACTGCAGTCCAGGGTGCTATAGCACATCACCAGGCTGGACTCAGAGTCCCTTCGAGAGGGCTATCTGGAAACAATAACATGTTCCAGGTTCATTTTTACATTTCTAGAAAAAGATCACTTCTTTAAGAAGCCCTGACATCTTTTAGAGTGAAACAATAATTCATGACCACAATCTAAGCCCTAATGAATCCCATTTTGACTGGGTGGGACATGGTTTTTAGACCTTTCCAATGGACAAAGTCAAAAGTGTGTGTGTGTGTGTGTGTGATCTAGAACAGTGTAACAAATTACCTCAAAACATAGCTCCTATTTTCCCACACACACACAAAAAAGCTCCTTAAAATCACAATACACACATATATTCAAGATAAGTGGGTCAGGAATCCAGGAGTGGCTTGCATGGGTGGTTCCAACTTAGGGTCTCTCGTAAGGCTGTAGCCAAGATGTCAACGAGGGCTACAGTCATTGAAGGCTTAACTGAAATGGAAGGTTCACTTTCAACTTGGCATACTCCAAGCCTTGGCAAGTCAGTGCTGGTCACTGGCAGGAGGCCTTAGCTCACCAGGGACCTCTCCACAAGGCTGCTTGAGTGTCCTAATGATATGGCAACTGGCTTCCCCAGAACACATGACTCCAGAGAATAAGGCCGAGTCATAGCATTTTAAAATATCTAACCTGATAAACCATACTTTATCGATACCATGATAGCACAGAAGGACATGAACACATCCAAAGGAGAGAATTATTGTGGACCATCTTGAAAGCTGGTTGGTATTTAAAGATAAAATATCCCATGGATTCACACTGACACTTCCAATTCACATACAGGACTCGAGGAATTGACTTGTTCTATGGTGTATCTATAGTGCCCTTCACACTGAGAAACTAGCCATTAGAATAGCCCACAATTACCCATCGATTTTTGGGTTGGTTCAGGTATGCTGAGGGGCAAACACCAAGATGGGATTAAACATGCAAGAGATTATAGAAGGAAAATGCCTGAGAAAGGTAAAAGGGAGGAAATAAGAGTAGCAGGGATAATCTGCCATCTACAGTGCAATTTTAACTCTGAAAAGGGATGGTGAAGGAAGGTAAGATGGATGAGAAGAGCCCCAGATTGCAGCTCAGTTCTAATTTTGACCTTGTAGAGGAGCACTCCTTAAGTCCAAGTCCTCTGTTGCAGAAGTCTGCCACTAAAGTATGCCACACCCCCACGCCCCTTATTCACTGACTGGGAGCACCCCTGGGGGCATGGCCTCAGTGCCAACACAAAGGTGGTATGCGGGAGGAGGATGCAGTGGGTGGAAACTGGGCTGTCAGTCAAGAAGAGGAAAATCTGAGCAGTGCCTTTTCCTGGGTGCTACTGCTTTATCCCATATTATACACAGCAGACTCAGAATAGCAATTCCAGTACTACCACCACCAATACGATCACTGAAGAGCTGCCCCACCCACCCTTGTAAAAATACTTCTACTATATTTATGGAGTCAGAATATAGTCATATATTCTCTTCCTTTGAACCCTCATTTAAGACATTTTTTATTTTTAAAAACCCTTCTGCCAGGCTAAAGTTACATACATCCTCTCCCTCTGTGCTCCTCTGCCCTTACCATGATCAGTAAAACTTACATTGACTTGGATATGTATTACAGTTACATATGAGAAAGGATTTGAAATTCAGACTGAAACACAGTCTGGTCTCTTGCACTGCTCTAAGTAAAACGTAATAGATCTAAAACGCTGAGACATGTGACTTCACACAAGAACTCACGGGCCAAACTGGATGATCCAGGGTGAATTCAATGGCTCAGTAGGAGGAGCATGATCTGAGTCTCTCTTTCCCTGCTGGGGTAACTCACACCCGAGGATCCAAAGCAGGGGTAAAAAACAGATTTTTAGCTAAAATAGAGTTGGAGGAGAAAATGCCTTGGAGCAGCCTCCTTTTATGACCCATAGACATCTGGAGAGCGTGGGGGGCCAGGGCAGAAAGTAGCTCAAGCTTCCAGCTATTAAAGGTATTTCAGTAGAAACACTTGAGAAGCATTAATCTATATATAGCTCAGGTATTGGGGGAATGTTTTAGCTTTTTAAACATAATTTTAATAACAATGAAGGGAGATTCATAAAGAAGCTGGTGCTGGTGGCAGAGCAATTATTCCGGGAGCACAGGCCTTAGTCTGGGATTTGTGTCTTCCCTCCCTTCCCCTATTCAGGGCCCCAGAGTTTTCACAATACAAAATGGCTCTGCAAATCAGCTAAGTATACAGAGACAAATCCAGGCAAACTCACATTCGTGAGAAGAATCCCATTAAGATTCTCAAGATGAGAGCTGTCTGTGAGAAAGTGCAAATAAAGTTTTTGATAATTCACCCTCGGATAAACATGTGGGAAAGTACAAATAATTTCTTTGGCCTCTAGTATGAGAACCTCTGATTATACTTTCATTTCTTTGATCCAGAAAAGTGAATGATGCTGGTTTTGCAGAAGCTGGTAGTCTGGCTCAGTGTGCTCACGCAGATGTCCTGGAGACCACTGTAGGGAGTTTAGGTGGATGGGGCAACTTTCCCTGGCAACTTTCCTACGACCATGTTCACTCCCGGTCTAAATCCCACCTTGCATTTTAGATTTAAGGAGTAGATGGATAAAGTAGCAAGTGGGCTTCTAGTTTGGGTTTCTGGTTTCTCTTCTGGGCTATACTCTTCCCACTCAAACCAAACACCTCCCACCTGCCAAGAAAAAAAATCTGGTGTTAAAATATAATCAGACTTGTAAAACAGAACATGGGGTGATTATTTTAATTACAAGAAGATTTTTCATTTTCCAAGAAGCGCATTTGCCAATAGATTCCTTTAAATAACCAATTCCCTTGGCATGTTTAAAAGGAGATATGATTGACAGCAGCATGACGCACGTGAAGCGTTTTTGGAAACGTGTCCCATACATTTCATCGGGATGGCCTTGCCAGATAAGACAGCAGAGATCCAGGTGAACCAAGGTTGCATTAAAACAGCATTTCTAGAATCAAAGTGGTGAGGGAAATCATCTTTGAACACCCACTGTCTGATTCAAGTGTTATAAAGCCAGGCTGTGTCCTTGTCTTCTCCTCTTCAACCAACTCTTGTTTGATCTGATTCAGATAAAATTGTAGTCTACAACAGATATTAAGAGTATAAACCCTGGAGGTTGATTGCCTGAATTTAGGTTCCACTTAGTTCCATGACCTCAGGGAAGTGATTTCACCTCTTTGAGCCTCTTTTTTTTCTCATGTGGAAAATGGATTGACATGAACATTAAATGTGGTATCATATTAAATGCAATAATATATGTAATACTCAATCTGCCTGGCATCTACTGAGTTACTAACTACTATTAACTGCTAAATGAACAGGAACCACCTCCCCGCCCCCAGGCCCAGGAAGTAGGAGGACTGATGTCTTCTTCTATTCCAATGATGTGAACTGTGAACCAGAGAGGGCTCAATATACAGCTTCTCTTTTTTTTTTTTTTTTTTTTTTTTTTTGAAGAGGTTTTTGCTATAGGGCGCGTGCGCTCGCCAGACAGAGAGAGACAGAGAGACAGAAAGCGAGAAGTCACCCCCCAGGGGGGATGGCCACGCCGCAATCCCTTCTCCTCCATTCTCCTCTTGGGATCTTGGGCACGCACGCACACGCGCCCGGCGTGTTTTAAGCCTCCGGGTCAGAGATGTGAACCGCGGTCGTCTACATGGGAGTCCAGCGACATAGCCATTATGCTAACTGCTGGTCCCTTTCCGCCCAGCTTCTCTTGATATATAATTAGCACTGAGAGAACAATTCTATATTAGTTAGACTAACTCCAAACTGTTGTTTTCAGCAAATAGCTCCTTAAATTTCAAATGATCAATATGAAATAACTCATCCAGAACATCAATTTCTGTAGGGCCCAGAGCGCCCTTTCAAGTGACTCCATGAAGACATTTGTTAATTAAAATCAGAAAATATTTGGGTGATACATCTAGGCTTTTCTATGGTCAGAACAATTGGAAACAATTGTTAAAAAATGGTTTTAAGGGGCCAGCAGGTGGTGTGGTGGACTACTACATGATTGATTGTAGTTCAAGTCCCAGACCTGGAGGCTCGCTTTCTCACTCTCTCTCTCTTTCTGGTGAGTGCACAGGCCCTATAATAGCAAATATAAAAATAGTAATAAGTACAATTACATTTTAAACATGGTTTTAAAATTGTTTTGATCAAAGTTATTTCTGCTAGAACTCAGCAGTGATTCTCAAATATGGTCTTGGATGTGGTATTTGCTCCAGCTAGAAATTTGTTAAAAATGCAGACTCTCAGGACTTCCCTCACAGCGATCAGTGGCTTGATAAGCCACGGGGTGATACTGATCTAGAGCATGGCTGGCATCATGAAAAATGCGTATTATAGGGACCAGCAGGTGGCATGGTGGTTAAGGTGCTGGACACTCCCACATAGCTGACCAGGGTTTGAGTCCTGAATCTGGTGGCTTGCTTTCTCACTTCCTCTCTCTCTCAATCTCACCCTCTCTTTCTCTCTGGTCAAACTGAAAAATAAATGAATGAATGAATAAATAAAATAAAATAAATAATTATTTTTTAAAAATGCGTATTATAAAAAATCTATAGGGCTCATCCTGCAGCATAGGGTCAAAGGGAGCTGGATCTCACATGGTTGACCGCAGTTGGAATCCTGGCTCTGGAGTCTTAAAAAACACGTGGGCACATGTGCATGCATGCCCCAAATCCCAGCAGGATGGAGAAATGGAGGAGGAGGGATAACTGTGTGACCACACCCCACTGGGAGTGCTTTATCCTTCTTTCTGCCTCTCCTTGGTGAAAGTGTGTACCCTCTGGCATTTAAAAAATAATAATAATGGGAGCCAGCAGGTGGCGTGGTGGTTAAGGCACTGGACATTCCCACATGGCTAACCACGGTTTGAGTCCCAGACCTGGTGGCTTGCTTTCTCACTTTCACTTTCTCTCTCTCTGGTCAAATTGAAATAAATGAATTAATAAATAAAATTATTTTTAAAAATTTTTTTTTAAATAATGAATGTCAATATTTTAAACATTTGCCAGAGGGCATGTGTGCTTGTCAGGAAGACGCGCACACACACACACACACAGACACAGAGACAGAGACAGAGAGACAGAGAGAGAGAAAGTAAGAAATCTGCTCCCATGGGGGATGACTACCACAATCTCTTCTCCATTTCTCCTTTTGGGATTCTGGGCATGCACGCACATGCACCAGGAATGTTTTTCAACCTACCGGTCCTGGACTCTAACTGCATAGTCAGCCATATGGGATCCAATCACTTTAACCGCCACACCACTGTCTGGCCCAAATGTCAAAAATTTGGGGCACCGAAATAGACTCAAACTTTAAATTCCATTTTTCCATGCATTTTTTTGAAGTCCCCTTGTAGACACATGCTTTCCACCACACACCCCCTCCTTTCCTGACACATCACTAACGAAGCTGAGCTCCTGCCCATGAAGTCTGGATGAAATCTCAGAACTCGTTCAATACAGGGCCCAAAGACACTACAAATCAATCAGAGTTGGCATGTCCTGATGCTCTGAGGTCTCAATTAAGCATTCTTCTAAATACTTGAATTTCTCCTGGAAAAAAATATTGGTGGTTTCGAAATAATGGGTCATTGGAAAAGTCACTATATATTTTTTCATGTTTTTCAATGCAAAAATGTATCGTGACTTTTCTGACGACCCAATAGGTTAGAAGACCCTCGATAGGTTAAAAGACCCACAGGACAATAAAAACGTAAGTTGGATTTATGAGTCTTCTTAACCAAAGATCATTCCTGACAGATGAGTGCCCAGTTACCACGGTAGATGAAATTTTCCTCAATTAGCAACACAGGCAAAGTGTCTGCAGTGAAGGCTCTTGCCAGAGAATTCAACCTCCCTGTAATTGCTCTTCACAGCCTATCAAACCATGCTAAACATCCCATTTTGATGGTATAAAAAACACACGCAATCTACCAGTTTATCTGATTCCAGGTATTCTAATATGTAACATATTATAAGAAGCTAGATCACAAAATACTTACATACTATGACTTAATTAACTTCATCCTCTCTGAGCTAATCCTCTAACACATACACAAAAAAGAAAAAGAAAATTGTATCTTTTGAAAAAAGACTTTGAGGGACCTGCACTTAGCGTAATGGCTATGTCACTGGACTCCCACATAGTCGACCGCGGTTCGCGTCCCGGACCCGGTGGCTTAAACTCACGCCAGGCGTGCATGTGTGCGTGCCCAAGATCCCGAGAGGAGAATGGAGGAGAAGGGATTGCGACATGGCCATCCCCTCTGGGAGGTGATTTCTCACTTTCTTTTTTTTCTTTTTTTTTTGAAGAGATTTTCGCTATAGGGCACGTGCGCTCGCCAGACAGACAGAGACATAGAGACAGAAAGCGAGAAATCACCCCCCAGGGGGGGATGGTCATGCTGCAATCCCTTCTCCTCCATTCTCCTCTCGGGATCTTGGGCACGCACACACACGCACCCTGCGTGAGTTTTAAGCCACCGGGTCCAGGACATGAACCATGGTCGACTACGTGGTAGTCCAGCAACATAGCCATTATGCTAACTGCTGGTCCCGGTGATTTCTCACTTTCTATCTCTCTGTCTCTTTCTCTCTGTCTGGCGAGCGCACGCGCCCTATAGCAAAAACCTCTGAAAAAAAAAAAAAAGACTTTGAAATGGTGTTCCATAACCACTTAAAGAAAAAAGAAAAAAAATCAAGTCTGAGGGCTGGCAAATGGTGTCATGGTTAAGGCTTGTGGACTTCTACATGGCCAATGATGGTTTGAGTCCTAGACCTGGCAGCTTGCTTTCTCACTTTCCTCCTCTTTCTGTCTCTCTCTCTCTCTGCTCAAATTAAAAAAAAAAAAAAAGCAATAATGATAAATAAAATTAAATAATTATTTTAAAAAAGATCAAGTCTACACAATGACAGGGATGCATATATACCAGGTCTCAAGGAGAATGTGGTTATTGTAGTTAGGCATTCTTCTTAGCTCTGAGTTATGGAGAAATATGACAGGTTAAATAATTCTCATTATCTGGGGGACTGGGTATAGCAGCGCAGTGGTATAATGTGATGCTCCTGAAGGCTCACCTACATAGAAAGGTTCTAGGTTCTAGGTTCTAGGTTCATGTTCAGAGACTTCTGAACGTGGGCCAGGCTCTTGTGTGCCCATGATCTGGGGCTAGCTGAGGTCGGCGGTGGATCACGAGTCAAGACCCTGCTGTGAAAAAAAAAAAAAAAAAAAAAAAAAAAAAGACCCTGCTGTGGATACTGTCTCTGTCTCTCTCACCCTCTCCCTCTCATTCATAGAATAAATAAACTTTTAAAACATTACTAAATAAATAATAATTCTCACTTTGTGGGTAAAAGAAAATATTTCCACTCTTCAAATGAGGTTTTCTTGGGAACCAGCAGTTAGCGTAATGGCTATGTCGCTGGACTCCCACGTAGTTGACCGCGGTTCACGTCCCGGACCCGGTGGCTTAAAACTCACGCTGGGCGCGTGTGCGTGCGTGCCCAAGATCCCGAGAGGAGAATGGAGGAGAGGGGATTGCGGCATGGCCATCCCCCCTGGGGGGTGATTTCTCGCTTCCTGTCTTTTTGTCTCTTTCTGTCTGGCGAGCACACGCGCCCTATAGCGAAAACCTCTCCAAAAAAAATGAGGTTTTCTTGGGCCAGCAGAAGCCATGGTAGTTGAGACGCTGGACTCCCACGTGGCTGATCGTGGTTCGAGTCCTGGACCTGGCAGATTGCTTTCTCACTTTTCTCTTTCTCTGGTCAAACTGAAAAATAATAATAAATTAATTTAATTAAATAATTATTTTAAAAGTATGAGACTTTCGGGACCAGCAGTTAGCATAATGGCTATGTCACTGGATTCCCATGTAGTTGACCGTGGTTTGAGTCCTGGACCCGGTGACTTAAACTCACACCGGGTGCTTGTGCATGCGTGCCCAAGATCCCGAGAGGAGAATGGAGGAGAAGGGATTGTGATATGGCCATCCCCCCGGGGGGGTGATTTCTCGCTTTCTGTCTCTCTGTCTCTGTCTTTCTGGCGAGCGCACATGCCCTATTAGCAAAAACCTTTCCAAAAAAAAAATATATAAATATATGAGATTTTCTTGGAATGTATCTACCAATATTCATACATGACATTGTCATATTTGCTTCTCTGTTATTTCATAAGTCTCCTGAATTTCTCCTTTTTCTTGTTTTCTATGAAATCTTGGTCCTCAATAGTCAGTGTAGATTGGCCATAGAACATGAGATCAACCCATAATTAGACTTGTCCTGTTTTATCACTGCCTGTTTGTAGTTATTGTTTGTTACATAACGTATAAAACTTTCCAAAGTTTCCTTTTTAGAAATGAACTTCCTTTATCTTTGACCATATTGCCTAGCACATTTATGTTAACTTGCTATACAAATCCTCATTGAATGAGGTTACTTTCTTAATAGCATTGCTGACAGATGGCCATCATTATTAGTAACAGCAGTTGACATCCTGGGAATTTAAATATTCAAAGCAATTCAACAAGACTTTATTTAGTAATCTATTATGTGTTGTAAATGGTGTGGCTTGAGCTTTAAGGCATGCTGGGAGTTCCCAGATGGGAAGAGGACTTGAGCTGAAACCAGACTAGATCATAACCTAATCCTGGCCCAAGTCCCAAACCAAAAAGTCTGATCTCAAAAGGCAGAATGGGACATGATGCAGGGTTTCTGAGCAACAAACTGCACTGGTTCCTAGGATCAAACCTGAGTCCAAGATCAGGGACATGTGTTCAAGTTGCTGGAAGTTGTAACTGGCTGCATGGTCCAGAGAGGTATATTCATGGCTTCCATTCATGGCTAGACTATAGTTGCAGTGGGAATGTGGAGTGGATACCTGCTGGTTGAAGGTAAAGAGGGAGTATGAGTGGGATATACAGGTTGCTGTCCAAAGACTAATTTCACCCCCAAGCAAATTAGATGTTGATACAGAGCTGCAAGTGATGTTCGTACATCACTACGGCAAGCATTATTATACAAAAGATCTTTAAAACGTTCATGGAAAGTGTACATTGTGCAAAAACTACGCATGAATTTCAACTATTTTTTGCACCAAAATAAATTGAAAGGGGCTGAATGGTGGTGCAGCAGTTAAATGGGACACTCTGCAAGGCTGATCCACATGGAAGGTTCAGAGTCACATCCAGAGACCTCTCTGAACATGCCAAGTGCTTGCATGCTCTTGATTCAGGCCAGTTGAGATTGGGGGTGGATCATGACATTGAGATCTTGTTTGAGGGTGGGGAGGAGGTACTGTCTGTCTGTCTAGCTCTGTGTCTCTTTTTCACGGAAGAAAGAAATAAACTAAAAGGCCTTGAAATGTAATTCCATTTTCATATGAACTTTTTTTTTAAAGTTTTGGCCACAGGGCATGTGTGCTCTCCAGAGAAAGACAGAGAGAGAGAAAAAAAAGTGAGAAATCACCCACTCCCCTAGGCCATACTGCAATCCCTTCTCATTCATTGTGATTTTTGGACTCACATGTACACGTGGGCATGAGTTCAAGACCTGGGACTTGAACTGTGGTTGACCATGTGGGAATCCAGCACCTTAACTATCATATCACCTGCTGGCCCCTTCCCATGAATTTTTTTTTTTAAGAATCATTTTATTTAATTTCATTATTTTTTTTTTTTTTTTTAATTTGACCAGAGAGAGACAGACTGGGAAAACAAGCTGCCAGGTCTGGGACTTGAACCTCATTCAGTCATATGGGAGTCCAGTACCTTTAACCACCAAGCCATCTGCTGCCCCCCCCCCCCCCACCAAGAACTTTTCGAATTCCTGTCATATCTCCCTCCAGTATCCAGGACCTATTTCATTCCTCTTCCTTGTTCTGGGCAGCACTGGGTTATGGAAAGACTAGGCTAGTCCTAGCCGTCCCATGCCTTGACTGCTTAGCCTCCCTTGTGGTAGTTGGTGCCATGTCACCCACTTGTAACTAATGACAGAGGGGAAGTTTGCTGGAGATGCTTTTCACCCCTTCACTCCATCTTCTTGACTTGCCTACAAATTTGTCACCAGCAGGAAAAGGCCAAGTGAGTCATAGAGAAGCCAGCTCTGCCATCACTGAACCCCTAAACTAATGCCAGTGCCACACATGTCCAGACTGTTACTGTGTAAGAATTGTAACCCCCTTTGTATAAGCCATTGATAGTTATTGTTACTCATCAAGGAAACCATTCCACTTGTTATGAAGATGGAAATCCTAACCTCTATCCTAGTCAGGGACTGAAGCTGAGTGTATGTGTGGCAGAAGATGGGACTGATACAGCGCACTGTGCCACAGCTAAAGGCCATGGAAAGGTGGTGACAATGATCCTTGCTTAAGGACCTTGAAATTTCATTCCGGACAGCAGACTTAGGACATGGTCTGATCAGATCTGAGATGTTTAGATGCTCTAGTTCAGAGGACCATTATCTAAGATTAGCCTAGGATAGTTAAGGCGTTGGAAAAGTGTCATAGAAGAATTGGTTGAAATAAGAGAATTCTAGCAACAAGAATGTTGGTGTAGGGAAGGCATTGTCACATTAGGTAAATTGTTCTACATAGAACCCTTTATATATTAGGCAGCAGTTTAGTGGGCTCTAGACTGACTCATGGCTGGTCCCAATCTGGGTACCACCTCTTATTGTCTGTATGAACTTGGAGAGGTGTTTTGTTTTGTTTTGTTTTTCTAGGGGCATGTGCACTTGCCAGAAAGACAGAGACAGAGAGACAGAAAGCAAGAAATTACTCCCCAGGAGGGATGGCCACACCGCAATACCTTCTCCTTCGTTCTCGTCGCAGGATCTTGGGCACACACACACACGCACCCGGCACAAGTTTAAGCCACTGGGTCCGGGACTCAAACCACGGTCGACTATATGGGAGTCCAGTGACATAGCCATTACGCCAACTGCTGGTCCCATCATATCTATATGATCTTGACAAAGCTATTAAACCTCACTCCTTGTCAACTTCCTCATGTTTAAAATGGGGACAATAACAGTAACTATTATACAGATTGCATTCACCATTTACTGCCCACGGGCAGTAAAGACTCTGACTAAGACTCAGAGTCCTTATCTGTAAAGTGGAAGTAATAATAGCACCATCCTCAAGGAACAACAAATCAAAATAGTGTGTGTAAAGCTCTTGACACAATTAGATACCCAATAAATGCTGGCTGTTATTATTAGCTACACCTTGGGAAGTATAAAGCACCTACAGCACACACTTCTTATCAAAATGCTTATGATTTTTAGTTTCTAAAAGCTAATGAGAAATGAAATAATGGTGTACGTGCAAGAGGAAATCAAGGAGAGGAAAAAGCCAGCTGAGGATGGAAAGGTTAGAGAGAATACTGTGGAGGAAACTGGATGTCAGGTGGGCTTTTATGTGATAGGCAGAGTGGGGATCCTGGTAGAGGTAGCGAAGGTAGAGAGGACAGGGATTACCATTCTCTTCCATTTCAAGTGACTGCTTTGCACATGTTATTTAGTCTTCCTTCCCCTAACCTCATCTTCCTGGTGTAAACTGAATATTTTAATAATGTGATTTATGAAAACACAACATGTGAAGTAGTTTAGCCCTTCTTTCATCATTGCTCATCCAAGCAAATCTGATGATATTCTAAAGATCATCTGTACAATGCACAGTTCATATGATGGCTAAACCAAGAAATATATAAAAATGAACAGTCAAAGAGAACAGGGACCAGTACCAAGAACCACTAGGCACTTAATCTTGTATATAAAATATGTTTAACAGTGATGACAACAGAGATATATGTAGCATGCAGGTGCTGTTTGTTTTTTCCTCCTGAAATATGGATTCTGCTTTTGGAAAGGAATCTATCAACAGTTTTTTGAAGCAAACAAAGAAATTTCTATCTCTAGAATGAAGAATACTGGCTTCAAGACTTCAGTCAAGGACTCAGGCTTTTCTAAACTTTCCTTACCTTGCTAACCTTATCTCCCTACGTACGCCAATTACCCCAGACTCTGGTATTAGACCGTCCTTTTTGAGATCTTCTGAATGCCCTGTTCTCATATTGGCTCATACAGTCTGCCATAGAGCAGGTGCTTAAAATCTGCCGTCTAGGGGCTGGTAGGTGGTGTGGTAGTTAAGGGCACTGGGCTCCCCATGGCTGACTGTGGTTCAAGTCCCAGATCCGGTGGCTCTCTCTCTCTCTCTCCCTCTCTTTCTCTGCCCCTCTCTAGTCAAATTAAAATAAGTAAACAAAGTTAAATAATTCTTAAAAAGAAAGAAAGAAAGAAAGAAAGAAAGAAAGAAAGAAAGAAAGAAAGAAAACACTGTCTAGAGCCATGTCCATCTCTTACACTGCTATTTTACTGGTCTGGAATCCTTTTCTTGGACAATTTTGTTTAGCTAATGCTTACACATTCTACATGAGGTCCTTTTTCACCACCTGAGTCCTCTTAGATCTCTCCCTTCTCTGAAGAATAGCATTGGCCATTTGTATCACTGTTGGAAACATGTGCTTTGCAACTGTTAGTCTCCTCTGGTTCCAACCACTTCCCATGTTTTCTTTTTCCCCTTTCCACCCTAAGCCAGATGTTCCAGGCAGAGAGCACCATGATAAGGCCCAGAGCCCAGGAGAATATGGCATCCAGAGAACTGTTTCTAGATCAGTGATTTTGATGACCTTTCCTGCAGAATCAAAAGCAGAATCTAAACTAGTTCCTCCATAGCTGACATGTTTTTGTTTATGTATTTATTTAGTCAGTGAATTTCAGAGAGACAGACAGAGAGAGCGCAAAAAAGAAATAGCATCCCCAATGGGACCCCAATGTCATGATCCACCCAGCTTCAGCCTGCCTGGGTCATGGGCGCATGCATGCCTAGCTTGCTCAGGGAGGTCTCCAGATGCAAACTCAGAAGGTTCCCATGGGGGTCAGCTTTGCAGAGTGTCACATTTGACCTCTGTGCTACTATCCAGCCCCCTAGTCAAAACCTTTGCTACATTTTTGCTTCACGAACACAGTAGTTTACTAAAGTATGGCCATATCCTCCTGGACTTCTACTGGAAATCTCAAACCTTTCACCATTGTGACATACCAGTCTATTAAGCTAAGTGACTTTGTGCCTGCCAGCTCTGCTTCAGGGTGAGACACCATCCTAGCTGGAAGGTTGCTGAACTAGGGATATTATCTTCCTTTTTCTCCCAGGAAGATGAATTGTGAATGCTCTGCCTTTCCTTTAGGATTCTAACACTCTGTTGCAAGGGTAAGCTTTATCTGATTCGTGATTGACAGGTTTGCCAAGGGTATTAACTGACCCAACCACTTCCTTCACAGACGAGAATTGAATTCCTTTGGAATTTACCCCACTATCACTAAGCTCTGACTACAGTTTCTCCTTAGCATGCACAAGAGCTATTCCTCAAAGAAGTTATCTCTGCCATTTATTTCCCCCTAACGCTTGCAGCTTCAGCTCCACATCACAATTTATTTGCATGCCAGGTGTTGTTAGATAAACAGACATTTGAATTATGAGCAACTGGAGATTATTAGAAAGTGGATTTTCTCTCTTTGTGATTTAAATTATCTCCTAAAATTTATTCCAGGTTTCACGGATGTGTTGTTTTTGGGAATGACTGAAAGGTTATCAATAAGAATAAAACAAATATTGGCTTCTCCTCTAGGCTGTGGACTTCTGAGTGTTGGTGTTGGGGGAATGTGTTAGCTTTCCTCTGTGTTCCCAGAGTCTCGTACCAAGCCTGGTTCTTACTACATGCTCTATCAACACTGGCAAATAAACCCTATGATGAATTAAAGATGGCCAAATATTCTTTTTTTGTTTTTGTTTGTTTGTTTTTGAGAGAGAGATTTTTGTTATAGGGCACATGTACTTGCAGGAGAGACAGAGACAGAAAGTGAGAAATCACTCCTCAAGGGGAAGACCATGCCCTTCTCTTCCTTTCTCCTCTCAAGATTTTCAGTTCATGCACACATGCACCTGATCTGAGATTTAAGCCACTGGGTCTGGGACTTGAACTGAGGTCGACTAAGTGGAAGTCCAGCAATGTAACCATTACACCATCTGCTGCTCCTCAAGATAGCCAAATGTTCTTTTTTTTTTTTTTTTTTTTTTTTTTTTTGAGAGGTTTTTGCTACAGGGTGTGTGTGCACTTGCCAGAAAGACAGAGAGACATGGGATGAGCAGTTAGCATAATGGTTATGTCGCTGGATTCCCATGTAGTCGACCGTGGTTTGAGTCCCGGACCCGGTGACTTAAACTAATGCTGGGCGTGTGTGCGTGTATGCCCAAGATCCCAAGAGGAGAATGGAGGAAAAGGGATTGCGGCATGACCATCCCCCCTGGGGGGGTGATATCTCACTTTCTGTCTCTCTGTCTCTCTCTGTCTTTCTGGTAAGTATACGCCCTATGGCAAAAAACCTCTCCAAAAAATAAAAAAAAAAGAGAGAGACAGAAAGTGAGAAATCACCCCCCCACACACACACCGAGGGGATGGCCACGCCGCAATCCCTTCTCCTCCATTCTCCTATCGGGATCTTGGGCACCCTCACACATGCGCCTAACATGAGTTAAAGTCACCGGGTCCAGGACTCGAACCACGGTCAACTACATGGGAGTCCAGTGACATAGCCATTACGACAACTGCTGGTCCCATGGCCAAATACTTTTTTAAGTTACTTATTTCTTTCATGAGGGAGAGGCAAAGTGAGAGAGAGAGGGGAGGAAAAGAAAGAGACATACACCCTCAATAGGGTTTCTTCTGAGAGGCTCCCCAAGTGTTTCCCAGTGTCAGGATCATGGGTACATGCACTTGCACTCGGTGCCTAGAGGTCAACCCAGGAATCAAACCCAAATCTTCCACTTGGTTTCCAGCATTGCCAAGTGTTGCACTACCCCTGGCTATTGAGGCTGGGCCAGCCACATATTCATTACTATTAGACAGGTAATGTAATTACTTGACCAATAGATTAGGCAGAAGTGATGTGCCAGCTTCTGGGCTTGGGCCTTAAGAGATTGGTAGGCAGCTTCTACTTCCTGTCCCTCAGAACACTTTTTTTTTTTTTTTTTTTTTTTTGAGAGATTTTTGTTATAGGGCACGTGGGCTCACCAGAAAGACAGAGAGAGACAGAGAGACAGAAAGCGAGAAATCCCCCCAGGGGAGATGACCACATCACAATTCCTTCTCCTCCATTCTCCTCTCAGGATCTTAGGCATGCACACACACATGCCCTGCGTGAGTTTAAGCCACCAGGTCCGGGACTCGAATCGCAGTCGATTACATGGGAGTCCAGCGACTGAGCCATTACGCCAAGTGCCGGTGCCCAGAACACTTTTTTATGGGGCCCCTGCCGTGTAAGTCAGACTATCCTGAGACTGCTTGGCTGGAGAAGCCAGTTGACGGTCCCAGCAAAGTTTTGCCTTCTCTATCCCTGCCAAATTGCAGCTGTGTGAGTGCAGTCTCCAGGTTACCAGCATGGTACTGCTTGGAAGAGAAGAATCGCCTGTCTGGGCCATGCCAGAATTCCTTAACCCACAGAATTGGGTTGTTGATTTAAGCATCTAAGTTTATATAAAATGGTTGTTGGTTTAAGCATCTAAGTTTTAAAGTAATTTGTTATGTAACAATAAACATCCAGGACAAGATCCTGAGAGGGATTCCATACATACTTTCTGGCACGCCACAGATGAACTAGTGTACCTAGAGGTATTGCTCACCAGACTTGAGCAAGATGGTATGCACGTGAGAAGGGTTGGGCTGATTCACTACAATCAGTGCTGTCCTCTAAGTGCTGTTTCTCATTTCATGTGCTCCCAGGCAATGTAGACCAGAGAGGGAGACCAACCGTAGGACACAGGGAATTTAAGCAGGATTGCATCTAGCACTTAGAATCTGGGAGGACTGAGCCTTCATTGATTCTTTCTTCAGATTATTGGAAGAGTTACCCACTGAATAGAATTAACATTTCTTTTAGGATGAGAGTAGATGTCAGATGTAAAAGCTGCTGGATTTTAAATGGACATAAAGATAGAGGCAGGTGCGTTTCCTTTCTTGTCTTAATGGTAAGTCCAGACAAATATGGTTACAAAAAAAACAGCAACAACAACAAAAAAACCCTGAGGCGCCTTCAGGTGGCATGGTGATTAAGGGTGCCGCACTCCCACATGGCCGACGGCAGTTTGAGTCCCAGATCTGGCGGCTTGCTTTCTTACTTTCCCTCTCTCTCTCTCTCTCTCATGCACTCTATCACTCTCTGGTCAAATTAAAATGAACAAATAAAAGTTCAATGAAAAACAATTTAAAAAAACCCAGAAATATAGATGGGATTAAAATAAGATAAATCTGATTACAGAGGGGAGGTGGGTCAGTGAAAAGTTATTTACTGTGTGTGTACTTAGAACTTCTGACTCAAGGGACTAGCAAGCATAGTACTATTAGATGGTCAGAAAGGCCATGACGTGTTTTTCTATGCAAACATGCATCATGACTTTTCTGACAACCCCATAGGATTTAAAATTTTCCTCAAAACAACAGAAGGGAACAACTCAGGAATAAGATAATGACTAGATACTGGTTTAATGTGAAAGCCTTTGGACAGGGTATTAAGAAACTTCAATTTCAGTCTGCACCTGGCATCTTATTTGACTTATTCTTAACTCTGTTTTTGGTTGTAAAATGATACTGCTCTGCTTCCTTCATAACAATTATGGGAGTTGAATTGCAGGAGAGGAGATGAACAGCAACATAGAAAGAAATAGGGACCAGCAGTTAGTGTAATGGCTATGTCGCTGGACTCCCACGTAGTCGACCGCGGTTCAAGTCCTGGACCCGGTGGCTTAAACTCACACCAGGCACGTGTGCGTGCGTGCCCAAGATCCCGAGAGGAGAATGGAGGAGAAGGGATTGTGGCATGACCATCCCCCCTGGGGGGTGATTTCTCGCTTTCTGTCTCTCTGTCTTTCTCTGTCTGTCTGGCAAGCGCATGTGCCCTATAGCAAAAACCTCTCCAAAAAAAAAGAAATAATATACAATTTCATACTAAATAGTACCAGCTCTTAAGATATGGGATAGAGGGAACCAGCAGTTAGCGTAATGGCTATGTCACTGGACTCCCACGTAGTCGACCGCGGTTCGCGTCCCGGACCCGGTGGCTTAAAACTCACGCCGGGCGCATGTGCGTGCGTGCCCAAGATCCCGAGAGGAGAATGGAGGAGAGGGGATCGTGGCGTGACCATCTCCCCTGGGGGGTGATTTCTCGCTTTCTGTCTCTATGTCTCTCTCTGTCTGTCTGGCGAGCGCACGCACCCTATAGCGAAAAAAAAAAAAAAAACCTCTCAAAAGAAATAAAAAAGAAAAGAAAAAAAAAGATATGGGATAGATCATCTTCCTTTCTGAACACATAACCTTTTTTTTAAGTAAGGTAAACAAATTACTCTTTTACTATTTTACAAATATTGATGATGAAGTTTTTATAAAAACAAAACAAAACCTTTTCTGTGGTTGGTTACATAATGAAAGGCAGGTAAAGGAACCTGCAAGAGTATGTATAAACAACAGCATTGTCTAAGAAGAATTCAGCATTCAGACTGATTCTGTTGCATGCTGAGCTGGTGTCATCCTACAAAGAATGAACAGAATGTGAGATAAAAGCACCTCTAGGGGTTGAGGGTACAAAACTCCAGAAAGTGACATTGGCAAGTTAATGGCCACATGGCACTGGCTGAGAGCAGCTCTCACAGGCCATCTAAGTGACCTCACAGTCTAGTAGTTAGCTGTTGTCACCCAGCCAACATACTCAAATGGAGAAGCCATGACTTTTGCCTCCTTAATAGGCCATGCCTGTGGAGACACCGGTGTTTCTCGAGCTGGACTCTGTAGACCCTCTGCAGCACATCCCATAAGGTGCAATCCTGAGACCCACCCCAAACCAACTAAATCAGAGCTTTTGCACCAGGAGCCCAAAAGTTTACATTTCAACAGGTGCCTTGGGAATGCTCACTACGCATCTGTAAGGACAGTTGCCCTCTGTTACACAATGTGATGTTCCACACGTACACCCTGTTCATACCATCCTCAGTTCCATGATTCACTGCTTCTTCCTTAAGGAACACTCCTCTCCCTTTCTTCGTCGTGTGGGCCAACATTCACTGACTTCTTGGAACTGTCCCCAACTTCTTGATCTCTTTTCCACAAACTCTAAGTATGCTACTTAATCCTGTCTTAACTTTATTTTGTAACCTCTTTCATGTGTAGAGTAAATCCCCCTGCATGGCATAATTCCTGCCTAGGGCAAAAACCCCACTCTAAATGGTTTCCATCTAAAACAAGACCTGTCTCCTAGCCGTCTTTTATTTTCCTTTTAATTATTATTTTAAAGGCTATTTTTACTTATTATTTTTTTTTTAATTTGCTTGAGGGCATGCATGCTCACCAGAGAAAGAGAAAGTGAGAAAGCAAGGTGCTATTTCCAGGACTCAAACTGTCATTAGTTAAGTGGGAGTCCAGCCCACCAACCACCATGACACTATTGGCCCTATTTATTTTTTTAAGGTTTTAAGGTTTTTATATTTTTAATAGGGTGCATGCACTTGCTAGAGAGAGACAGAAAGTGCAAAATTACTCCCCAGGGAGGATAGCCACGCCACTATCCCTTCTCTTCCATTCTTTTGGGATTTGGGGCATGTATTTACATGTGCCTGGCGTGATTTTTAAGCCTCCAGGTGCAGGACCCAAACCGTGGTCAGCCATGTGGGAGTCCCTAACCACCAATACCACCGGCGGCCCCTCCTCCATCTTTTAATTTTAAGTAAGTGGTTTTGCTTCTTGTCTACCAAGACAGAATAAAGGGTGAGTTTTAGAAAGTGCCGAGGGGCAAATGTCTTCCAGAGAATTGCCAAGTTTCCACACAACTCCTACCACTGCATTGGGCTTCATTGATTGACCCTCAAGAGATACAATATTTCTTTTCATCACTATTGATTGTTTTGCCTTTTTTCCTATATTTCTTCCTTAGCATCAATTTAAACTGAAGACAATGTTTCCGAACTCTCCCCAAGTGTACGATAAACTTAGGGGATGAAACCTACTCTTCCGTTTATTGTATAACTCCTCCACCATACATGTTTATTACCACCTGCCCTCCCTCTCCCCTGGGAACTGTCAACCCCACCCCACCCCATCCCAGTCTTATCACGGTTCCTCTATACCATTTTAAGCAGCATACCCCCAGACTCCTGGTCACAGCTGGTTGGTCTAGAGTTGGGCACCTGATTTAAAGCTGGGTCAGTCAGGGCCTTTTTCTCCCAGGTGTTTTTGCAAATTTGGGAGATATTTGAATTCAGGATGAACTCAGGAGGTATTTTCCCTATGTGGACAGAAGAATAGTGGAAATAGCTCTACAGAAAGGGAGAATGCTGTAGAGGCAGGTGCAGAGAGAGGAGCATGTGAGTGATGGAGTATGTCGCTGTGTTTCTACCCCTGGATATTTGTGAGAACCCAGGGTATTTAGAATAAAGTCTTGCATTAAGCTTGTTCTGGAGGCTTCACAGAAGTCTGGAAAGACAAAGAGGGCAAGAGTATGGCTTAGATGGTTTCTAGGATGGCTTCTAGGTAGTCAGTCCACAAAATACATACTATCCTACTTAATCCTCAAAATAACCACATGTTTGGGGCCAGCAGATGGCGTGGCGGTTAAGGGTGCTGGACTCAAACCACAACTAGCCACTAACCTCTACTAAGCTGAGGTGGAGGTGGGATGTGAGGCCAGGCCATCTGACTCCACTCTGCTGAACTGCCTTCAGGTGAGACTGTAGGCTTGATGTGAGGGGTCTGTACATTCTTGTTTCTGTACTATTAAGCCAGGTGTCCTAATGGGTTTTCTGCTGCTATAACAGAATACTGGAGGTTGGGTAACTTATAAATAATAGTTTATGGGGCAGGCAGATGGTGTGGTGAAGGCAGCTAGACTCCCACATGGCCACCATGGTTTGAGTCCTGGACCTGGCAGCTTGAAAATCACACTGGACGTATGTGCATGTGTGTCCAAGGTCCCAGGGGGAGAATGGAGGAGAAGGGATTGCATCATGGCTGTCCCCTTGGGGGATGATTTCTCACTTTCCCTCTCTCTGGCAAGTGCATACACCAATGCAAACAAATATTTAAAAACCTTTAAAAAATAAGTTTATTTGGCTCATGGTTCTGAAAGCTAGGAAGTTCAAGACTATGGTGCTAGCATCTGACAAAGGTCACCCGGTGACAGAAGTGAGGGAGGTGGAAGTGAGCACACAAAGGCAGAAAGAAAATGGAGGCTGAACTTACCCTTTTATCAGGAGCCCACTTCCATGATAACTAACCTACTCTGGCAATAACAGCATTAATCCATTACTGAG
The DNA here is from genome assembly GCA_026018925.1 of Tupaia tana. Lineage (NCBI taxonomy): Eukaryota > Metazoa > Chordata > Mammalia > Scandentia > Tupaiidae > Tupaia > Tupaia tana. The sequence goes on from JAKSZU010000001.1 coordinate 236,520,500, forward strand.
GGCAGAACCTCACGATGCAATCACCTCTTAAAGGCCCCGTTTCCCAGTACTGTAACATCAACATGAGTTATGGAGGTGACGTTCATACAGCACCCAGGGAGGGGAATCTGAATGACGTCTCTAAGCCTATCCTGCATCATAGTTGATCCCAGCTGCATGGCAGGGACTGTGACTTGTGCTGCCCTCTAGAGGCAGTATAGAATGAGTAAGCCGTAAATGACCAGAAGTGTGGGGACCTTGAAACTAGCTGTTCTAAGAGGAACTGGCTGTGTGCAGCAATCCTTAGAACTCCATGGCTAACAAGGGCAGATGGTGTACACTGGCGATGCCCAAAACATCCCCAAGGGGTATGGCCATGCCACAGTCCCTTCTCCTCCATTTTCCTTTCAGGATTTTGGGCATGCATGCACACGTGCCCAGCATGTTTTTCAAGTCACTGGATCCAGGACTTGAAACTATGCCATCAGACATGTATTAGCCAGCCACCTTAACCACCACACCACTGGCTGGCTGGAAAGACACTTTTTAAAGCTTCTGCTCTAGGGACCAGTAGGTGGTGTGGCAGCTAGGGAGTTGAACTCCCTCATGGCCAACCGCGGTTTGAGTCCTAGACCTGGTGGCTTGCCTTCTCACTTTTCCCCTTTCTCTCTCACTTTGTCCCTGTCTGGTCAAATTTAAATAAATAAATAAATAAAGTTAAGTAAAATAATTTAAAAAAAAAACTGCTATGACAAGTGATTTTGTAAAACTCAGAATGAGTGCCCTTATACACATACACACGCATATGCGCGTGCGCACACACACACACACACACACACACTCACATGTATATATTGGGTCGTCAGTAAAGTCATGATGAATTTTTCTGCTTTTCTATGCAAACATGCATCATGACCTTCCCGATGACCCAATGTATACGTGTGTGTGTGTATATATATGTATATATATACACACACACACACACACACAATTTCTAAAAGTTTATTTCTGCTATGAGACAGAGACACACACAGAGAGACAGAGCTAGACAGAGACAGGCATTCCCAACAGGTTCTCATGGAGTGATACACCCCAGCTCAGTTAGGCAGGATCATGGGCACACCTGCACACATACCAGGTGTGTGCAAGGAGACCTGGGGATATGAAACCAGGACCTTCCCATGTGGCTTCAGCATTGTAGAGCATTGTGTTACCAATGCACCACCCTGGCTGAGGCCCAAATATATTTGGACTAGCGACATATTTATTTTTTTCTCTTTTCCCTTAAAAGCTATGACAGTTTTGGAATTCCAGTTGTACTTCTTGGTATGCCCACAAAACAACCATTGCTACATATGTCTCCTGGAGTCAGGAACACAGAAAGTGTGATTTCTCCTGCAGAATCTCACTGAGCTCTCTTTGGATGCCACTAGGCAGCTGCAGCTCAAGTGCCCCTGCAGCTCTTGGGTTCTTGTGAATGTCGCCTCGGCGCTAGCTGGCAATGGAACAAGCCAGATGGTCCTGGGAGGCCTCTGCCCACCATTTCCAAGTCCTGAGCAAGCCTCTTTTCATTTCTAGGGATTTAGAAAAGACAAGGGAGACAGGCCTTTTCAGTTTCCCCTTTTGTTTCACCTTTCCGTCCTGACACCTTCTCTACCATGAAATCTGACGAAAGAAATAAAGGGACAAGGGTTGTGGGAAGGGAGTTTCCAGCTCCTGACAGAATATTCAAGTTATTTAAAACAGTGCACAGAGCTCCATGAACAAAAATACTATTGGGAGGATGAATAAAACTTTTTGAAATAGTGCAGGGAAGATTTCTTTTAAAAATTATAACTGGAATGGCATGTGCTGATGTTTACATAGAAAAAGATCGATGAGCCAGAACTTTTAGTCCTTCTGGGATTTTTACTGAGTCCATGTTTATGAGAAAACCAAGAATGGCATGAGTAACTTGACCCAAAATATTGTAAAGGAAAATACCTATGAAAAAGCAAGAAAATGTATGAGGGTGCTTTTTTTTTTCCCAGTGAACTTTTATTATTAGTTAAGTCATGATTCAAGGTTCTAGGGTGGTACATGGGTGGATCACCATGTGCCCAGGTCCCATTTTGCCACCTGAGACAAGGATGGAGGCCAGAAGAGAGGTGGGTGCTTTTAATTAGAAAGTTATCAGTTCTCTGGAGGGAAGAGGAGTGAAGTGGGGGGATGCAGTGGCCGGCAGCAGCGGCAGCGCTGACCATGAGTTTTCTTGGAGGTTTTTTTGGTCTCACTTATGAGATTGATGTTGTCCTTAATGATGGGGAAACCAGGAAAATGGCAAAAATAAAAACTGAAGATGGCAAAGTAGAAAAACATATCTCTTCTATGATGGAGAATCTGTTTCAGGAAAGGTAAACCTAGTCTATAAGGAACCTGGAAAGAGGCTAGAACACCAAGGAATTAAAATTGAGTTTGTAGGTCAAATTGAACTTTTCAATGACAAGAGTAATACTCACGAATTTGAAAATCTGGTGAAAGAACTAGCCTTACCTGGAGAAGTGACTCAGAGCAGAAGTTATGATTTTGGATTTATGCAAGTTGAAAAGTCATATGAATCTTACATCAGTGCCAATGTCTGCTTGAGGTATTTTCTTTCCTTCTTTCTTTCTTTCTTTCTTTCTTTCTTTCTTTCTTTCTTTCTTTCTTTCTTCCTTCCTTCCTTCCTTCCTTCCTTCCTTCCTTCCTTCCTTCCTTCCTTTCTTTCTTTCCTTCCTTCCTTCCTTCCTTCCTTCTTTCTTTTATAAACTATTGTTTATTTTCCTTATCAACCTTAGTTCCACTTTGTGTAAGAGTCTGTGAAGAGCAGACTGGAGACCACTCAGCGGTTGTTCCCACGCAGTCAGTGTCCTGAGCAGTGGGGGCTGCAGACCAGTGCTCAGGGCCAGGCTGAGTGCTCCAGTCTTCAGTAGGAAGCTGCTGGATGGGCACAGAGGGCACCTGCACGCCTTCAAACCAGTCTGCGATCTCAAGCTGAGTAGCAGCAAACTCAGGAACTGGAGCAGTCCATTCACCCTGAAATTCTTCCTTGATCACAGCCTTTCAGCTGCAGCCTGCTCCTCCTTTTCAATCTCTTCAGGATCTCTGTAGAAGTAGAGATCAGGCATGACCTCCCACGGGGTTCACGGGGGATGGCGCCACGCATGCACAGCACTTCCCTGGCCAGCATCCACCACATCAGACCCACCGAATGAGCTCCCTTGTTGTTGCATGGGATGGCAATGTCCACACAGCGCAGAGGAGAATCTGTTGCATAGGGCAAAGATAGGTAGATTGACATAAGACGCCTCTGTGAGAGGCTGGTGGTCGGCCCTGCGATCAGTCACCACCAGAAGAAGCGGCTCCTGGAAGGCTGCCTGGATCTGGTTAGTGAAGGTCCCAGGAGTGAAGCGAACAGCAATAGGGGTGGCTCCAGTGGCAGCCGCAAACTTCAGCACAGCCCTCTGTCCAGTATTCCTGGAAGAAATGACACTGACGTCAGCAGGGTTTTTGATGGCTACAATAGCATGAGCTGCCAGCAGAAGCTTCTCCCTCTCCCAGGTCCTCTTCGGATTTGTAACGTAGATGCCATCACTTTTCCTTTTGTGGATGCACTGCTCCATTTGGAAGTCAAGGTTGGTGCCACCTACGTGGGTTCCTGCCTCAAGGAATGTGAGGACATCCTCCTCCTTCATCCACAGGACATCAAGGCAACGGGCATTGGACATCGTGAACGTTTCCCTGGAAGTTATGACGGGAACCCAGAACAACACCGTATGGACCCTCGGGCTAGTAGCGTGGAAAGCGAGGTATTTTCTTAAAGTGACAATAGGAAGAAGACTGACAGACTTAGTAAAAGGGTATGATCTTACTGTTCACCAGCTTGCCACCTATCCTGACGTTAACAACTCTGTTAAGATGGAAGTGGGCATTGAAGATTGTCTACATATAGAATCTGAATATAATAAATCAAAGTATCATTTAAAGGATGTGATTGTTGGGAAAATTTACTTCTTATTAGTAAGAATAAAAATACAACATATGGCAACCTGCCCGCCCAAGAGTCTTTTGGGTGTATTTCTTTTCTAAAATCTTTCTTTCCTATTAAATTTTCTTTTCTACCTAAAAAAATAAAAAAATACAGCATACGGAGTTACAACAGATTAAGAAAGAGATCACAGTGATTGGACTCAGTACCACAACAGAAACAGAAACAATCGCCAACTATGAAATAATGGATGGTGCCCCAGTAAAAAGTGAATCAACTCCAATAAGATTATTTTTAGCAGAATATGATCCAATGCCAACAGTGAGGGATGTGAACAAAACATTTTCAGTAAGGTACTTTTTGAATCTAGTACTTCCTGATGAAGAAGACAGAAGGTACTTCAAGTAGCAGATCATTTTATGGAGAAAAGCTCCAAAAAAACTGAGAAAACAAAGAACAAACTTTCACCAGCGATTTGAGTCTCTTGAAAACCACCTATAACCATTAAGATTAAGTTCAGCAGGTTAAAGATGGTTGCAGCATGAGCGTAGCAGTTAGCGTAGTGGCTATGTCGCTGGACTCCCATGTAGTCGACCGCGGTTTGTGTCCCGGACCCGGTGGCTTAAACTCATGCCAGGTGCGTGTATGTGCGTGCCCAAGATCCCGAGAGGAGAATGGAGGAGAAGGGATTGCGGCGTGGCCATCCCCCCTGGGGGGTTATTTCTCTCTATCTCTCTCTCTCTGTCTGGCGAGCGCACACGCCCTTTAGCAAAAACCTCTAAAAAAAAAAGAAAGAAAGAAAGAAAAAGATGGTTGCAGCATGTAGGGGAGAAAAAGGCCAAAATTCTATATACAGTAGTCTTCCTTTATCTTACTAGTGCTGCATTTATTTTATGGGATAACTAAAGTTTCATGTATATATACATTTAAAAAGTGCTTTGTTGAAACACTGGAAAATTCTTAAGATGCCTTTTTTTTTTACTGCACACTTTGATGATAAGCATTCAGATATGTATCAATATAAACATTAAATATTTTCATGTGAACAAAAAAAAGAAGAATGTTATCTAGGGCCAAGTGTATGGTGGTTAATGCACTAGACTCCTACATGGCTGACTGCAGTTCAATTCCCAGACCTGGCAACTTGCTTTCTCACACACTCTCGCTGGTGAGTGAATGTGACATATAACAAATTTAAAATAATAATAATAAATAAAATTAAAGAAATAATTCTTTTTAAAAAAGAATGCTATCTAAAGACAATCTAGTAGCACATATAAGTTACTTCCCACACATATGACTCTAGTTCTGACTCTCCAACTCATGAGTTTCTAAGCCTCTTCCTTTTTAGTGTCTTATGCATCTCAGATGTAAATATGAATATGTTTCCACCTTGACGAAAATCCTTCGGTGGCTCCCTCTTGCCTACAGAATAAAGCCCTAGCTCCTGGACATATTATCAAGGCTCTGTGACTTATCCTTATTCTCTTTAGTTGACATTGGTGCCTAAGACCTAGATCGCCTTGCTATCTTATGCATATATCTATACATGGTTAAAAAAAATCTCAGAAAGTTTCTCTGAAACCAGGTACAGTCAGGCAAGGGATTTTGCTGCTCCATCATCCTGGGGAGCTCTGATTCTGCTTTGCTGTTAATTCGTTCACTCATTCCAGAAACATTTACTGAGTGCCTACATTGTGTCAAGAACTATGCTAGACAGCATATTTAAGAAAAAAACAAAGCACGTATCTTGCCTACAGGAGTAAACATTGTGTGTTATTGCTGTAACAAATTATCACAAAGGTAGTGACTTAAAACAACAGAAATGTCCTCTTTTTCTTGAGGTCGCAAGTCTGAGATGGGTTTCACTTGGCTAAAATCAAGATGCTGGCAGGGCTGCCTATCTTTCGAAGTTCCTAGGGAGAATCTATTTCTCTAGCCTCTCTTTCTAGCTCTTCAGAGGCTAACTGCATGACTTGGTGCATGGTCCTCTCTTCTGTCACCAATGCCACAGAGTAGCATCTTTAAATCTCTCTTGGACTCTGTGTCTAAGGTCACTTCTCTTTCTCTGACTCTCCTTCTTTCCTCATATGAGAACTTTCTGTTACATTGGCCCTACACAGATAATCTGAGATCTTCTCCCAATCTCAGGATTTAAAAATTTTTTAAAGACCAATTTTAATTAATTAATTGATGTTTGACCAGAAAGGGACAGCGTGAGAGAAAGAGAGGGAAAGTGAGAAAGCAAGCCACCAGGTCTGGGACTTGAACTGTGGTCAGCCATGTGAGTCCAGCACCCTTAACCACCACACTATCTGCCGACCCTGGGATTCTTAATCACATCTTCAAAGTCTTTTGCTGTGTGAGGTGACATATTCACAGGTTGTCCTAGGGATTCAGAAGTGGACATCTTTGGGCAGGAGGATGGGTGGGTATTCTTTGTACTACACCCTGGTAGCCTTTCTATTCCGTTGGTAAAACAGCACTATTTTCTCAGTCAACAACATGAACTGACAGCCTGCTATGTGCCAGGCAGGCACTGTTCTAGGTACTGGAAAATAGTAGTGAATAAAGCAGAGTTCCTGTCCTCAGGGGTCTTACATGTTAGATGAGAGATAAACAATAAACCAACAATTAAACCTTACCTCAGAGACTGTTAAGAACACTGGAGGAAAATAAAACTAGTGGGAAGCTTGGGAAATATAATATTGAGTGACTGCTGTTTCATAAAGGGTGCTTGTGACAATCAAGGTCTTCTGAGCAGAATAAAGCTGGTCTTGGCAATTCAGAAAGAGGGAATTTAATATAGGGCAACTGTGACACAGATGATGGGAGGGTTAAAAAGTTAACCAGGTTCATGAGGGAACCCAAAGATTGTTAACACTTGGAGGCTACTTGCACCCTTAGGCTGAAAATGTTATTGGAGCTTGGGAATGATCCCCACTCAGTGGAAATGGGGGCCATGGAGGTTCTCCAGCTGCTACTAAGACAGTGCTTGTGGCTGAGAGAGGAGGAGAAAAGTTTTGACTTGTCCTTTCCATTTGCCCAAATTCCTGTCGTTTCTCCTGGAGGCTGAACCCAGCTGGAAGTCTACACAAGGGAGCATGGGAAACGTGGCCCTTGGGGGAGCAGGCCTCCTACAAGACAGAGCAGGAGAAGAGAGAGCACCCTAGAACAAGCAGGCAAATGGCCAACATAGTTACCTTTGTACAGACACCTAAAGGAAGTGAGAGAGTGAGTCATGCACAGATATATGGGGAAAGGGCATTCCCAGCAGAAGGAACAGCAAATGCAAGAGCAGGAGACAGGAGAGCAGGTGATATTTAAGGACCACCAGGACACTAGGTGAAGGGGGAGGGGAATGAGGAGGGAACTGGGAGTCAGAAATGCACAGTGTGCTAAGCCAGAAGAGGAATTGGGGGATTTTTCTCTGTGATGAGAAGTCCTGGAAGGTTTTTTTGAGCAGAGAAGTGACATGATCTGACTTGCGCTCCACACTCTAGATTCTGTGTGTAGAACAAATTAGTAGGAAAAAGGGCAGGAGTAGGGCAGCCAGCTGGGAAGACCAGGAGGGAGAATAGTGTGATAATCTGTTGAGAAATGGCTCGGAACAGAGAGACTAAGATGTAGCTGTTTGGAAAGAGGCTGGGTTTTGCGTACTTTGAAGCAATGTCCAAATGAATGGTTTGATGCAGGATGTGAGAGAAATAGAGGAATTGAAGATGACTCCAGGAATGCTGCCCTTACCGAAGCCCTCTGAACCTCCAGGAGGGTGACCCTCACTGAGATGGGGAAGATTGAGGAAGATCTGCTTTTGGGGGAATACCCAGAGCTCATCAATTTCATACATGTGAAGTTTGGGACATCTTGCCCATGACTAATTGTTGAGAAGGAGTTGGATATACAAGTTTGGAGTTTGAGATGTCTGGACTGGACGTGTGAATTTGGGAGTATGTGTGTAGATGGGCTTTAATACCATCATATGGTTGAGGTCACCATGGAGTTAGAAGACAAAAAGAGATGTCCAAAGACTGAGTTCTGGTGCCCCTGTCTTTATAGACTCTATGCTGAAAAGGCCAGGAAGATCAGAGAAGACCCACATAGACTCTTAACCCAGAAGTCAAGGATGAGAGTGATCAGTCTCTTCCCTGTTGATGAGGAGCTCAGACTGGCCAGGGTGAATGTGGAGCACCAGATCTAGCAATGAGTCAGTCACTGAAGCCCCTGAGAAGACCTGTTGCCATGAAGTAGTGCAGGTGAAAGGCTGCTCAGAATGGGCTCAAGAGAATGGCAGGAGAGCCCTGAGGATAGCAGGCATGGAAGATCCTTTGGAAGATTCCAGCTGTGAAGAGAAAGAGGGAGACATGGAATCTAAGAAATGCTTTATTTAGGGAGATCAGCAGGTGGTGTGGTGATTAAGGTGCTAGACACTCCCATATGGCCGACCATAGTTCAAGTCCTGGACGTGGTGGCTTGCCTTCTCACTTTTCCCTTTCTCTCTCTCTCTCTGTGTGTCTCTCTGGTCAAAATAAGATAAATGAATGAATAAATAAAATTAAATAAATAATTTTTAAAAAGAAATGTTTTATTTATTTATTTTTATCATGGCAGATATACAGCATGCTTGTAAATGATTCAAGAAAATCTTGCTGATGCAAGAGAGGGGACAATTGCTGAAATCAGTATCTCTGAATTAGAGGTGATGGGATTCGTTCATAGATCACAGTTCATCTTGGCTAGGAGCACTGGGAGTTCATCACCAGTGACAGGAAGGACAGAAGAGTGTATGCAGAAAGTGTCATGTTTTGTGGGATTTTTATGTACAGGTATGTAATTAATCCCAGAACAACAATGAAGAGTGTACACGACAGATGGAGGTAGGTTAGTGGGCAGAGTGATAAGGAGGGAATGTGTGCCCACTTCTCTGATTGCATCTGTTTTTACCAATGAAAGAAGCAAGGCCACCAGCTCTGAACAGTAAGCAGAAGTTCGATGATGGAGGAGACATGAGACAGTCCTTCAGAAGAGCAGGGCAGTAGACAGGAGAGTGTAGTAGCTTTGTTGTTACGTGATTAGTGAGAAACGTTAACTGGTTATAAAGTAGTGTTTTAATAAATACTCCTATGCAGTTGGGAAAACGGGTGTGTTTCAAGGAATCCAGTATTCAGGTAAACAGTTATACCACAAAGTATCCCACAAAGTACTAAAACAATAGAAGCCTAACCTTGACACAATATAATTTAATCTTGGATAATTCTTTTTTTTTTTTTTTTTTTTTTAAAGAGGTTTTTGACTTAGGGCGCACATGCTGGCTACAGAAGGAAAGAGAGACAGAGACAGTGAGAGGAAAAGTGAAAAATCACCCCCTGGGAGGATGGCCACGCCATAATCCCTTCTCTCCCATTCTCCTCTGGGGATTTTGGGCATGCACCCACACATGCCAGGGTGGTTTTCAAGTCACTGGGTCTGGGACTCTAAATGCAGTCGGCTATGTAAGAGTCCAGTGACATAACACTAAGCCATCTGCTGATCCCAATCTTGGATAATTCTGACAACATTTTAGCCTTTTTAATGATTTATCTTTCTGAATATTAATAATTCCCTATAGGTATACAGCCAGTAATAGGAAGTTCTGATTGATATTGGGAATAGGAACTGAATAGTATTAGGAAGGATGAACCAGATTTTAACTGTAAAACATAAAAATATGAATCAGTATTAAAATATATATGGGGGGAGGACCAGCAGGTGGCATAATGGTTACGTTGCTGGACTCCCAAGTAATCAACCATGGTTCAAGTCTTGGACCTAGCAACTTAAAACTCATGCTAGGTGTATTTGCATACATACTCAAAATCTCAAGGAGAATGGAAGAGAAGGGATTGTGGCATGGCCATCCCCTGTGGGGTTTTCTTGCTTTCTGTCTCTCTGGCGAGCTCATGCATCTACAGCAAAAACAACAAAAAGCTCTAATATTTATATGTATGTGTATGTATATATAGGGCCAGCAGGAGGTATGGTGGTTAAGGGTGCTGGATTCCCCCATGACTGACTACGGTTTGAGTACTGGATCTGGTGGTTTGCTTTCTCATTCTCTTTCTCTCTCTCTCTTTGGTGAGTGTGTGTGCCCTATAGCAAATTAAAAATAATAATAAATTTTTAAAATTAGAAATAAGGTATATAAAATTTCCTTGCTTGGTATACTTCAGTGTCAAAATTGATTCTATATTAGATGTGTTAGGGTGTAATGCTGAATAGAGGTTAATAAGCAGAGGGAAATGAATTCACTTGGGCTCTAATAAACTAAGAAGCAAATAGGGAGGGAGTAACATACTAAATAACTAATGTTCTCCTCATCAGTAAGAAAGGTTACCCATCCTTTATGTGTTTACTGTGTGGGGGGAAGTAGGGGTTGAGCTGAGATGGGTAAGGGAGTGGGTAGGGAGTGGGCCGACATCTAATCTATGCCTGGCAAACTCTCCATTTCCCCTTTCCCTCTTCTGCTGCCACTTGTCTGCTATTCTGAAACCCAAGGAGGGTCAGGGAGGATACATTGGAAGCGCCTGACCCAGAGAATGTGCTGTTGGAAACTGCGCTTTGGTGGATTTTGCTTTTTGTCTTCTTTAGAGACGTTATTGAAAAGTTTTGCCACTAGGGAGGGAAAAATACTAACCCAGGGTTTTGAAAGAATAGTTTTAGATCCCTATGGTAATTTCTAGTCTTCTACTAATACTATGCCTGAAGATCAGAAAAATTATCTTTATGATTTAAGGCCAACACCCATCTTTTGAAACTTATAAAAAGTGTTGGAGGAAGTTAGTTCCTATGTTTTGCACTTGGGACAATTAATTCAAGTAGCTATCTATCTGGGAGTTATAAAACAGGGAGCCCTGAAATTGTGCTGTGTTGGTGGACACAGATTGGCTATCTAGTAAGAGCAAAACTATGTTAATAGTTAAACCAGAACAAAAGGGCAATAACTGATTTATAATCCTATGCCATGTGGTAAAAGTTCCCTAAAACAAATTCACAGGACTGATGTTCCATTGTGTTCCTTTGTAAAAACGTGATATTAAACATAATCTGTAAATCTGTTTCTCCCTTCCCTCTCTTTTTCTTGTAGAAATTTTGATGGGAGTGTGTCTGTTTAGTTTGGGTCTTCGGTTTGAATTACTGTATTTATTAAATAACAAGGAATCTGTTTTGTGTTAGTGTAAAAACAAATCATGAATGATGGCTTCCCTTTGAAATTAGTGTAGCACGGTGAATAGTTTTGTTGTCTTTGTAGTTAAGACAAGAGAAACTTAAAAATAAAATTGTCAACATGTTAAAAAATTGTCAACATGTAGCTAAACATAGTGAAACACTTTTTACTGTTTGATGTAAAAGAAAAATATGTTATTAAAATATTTGTAGGTCTGAGGGCTACAGAATTTTTAAGTTATAATAATCTAACATGTGGGCCACCCCCTCATTTTACAGATGAAGAATCAAGGTGATTAAATACTTCTCAAGGAGACTTAATTATTTGTGGCACAGAACTCAAACCCTAGTTTCCTGACTTTGTCTAGTGCTTTTTTATCACTGTATCACTTGGGTTTCTAATATAAAAACTTGCACTGATGGAAGCTTTAATCCTGCAAGTCACCTAACGGAGTGTTTTCTGCCTAGTCTTCGTGAGTTTAGATTTTTGTTTTAGGTTTCTGTTTCAGTGAACTGGAGTTAAATAATGGTTTCCCCATATTAATGTACAGAGAACAGGATCTATTTTTAAAATTGACATAGAATTCACACACCATGGATCTATTTTTATGCATCCATTTTGAAATCTAAAGTTCAAGCTTAGTTGCTATTCATAGAATCCATTTTACTTAGTATATAAAACACCCACAAAAAAAAAAAAAAAAACTTTCCACAATAAAAGAAACAGAGGTTGAGAAGTTTTCATCTTCATCGTTAATAGAGTTTTGGATTAGATATAAAGGCATCTGAGGATTCTTAATGATTAACCAAAAAAAAAAAAAAAAAAGGCTTCCTCTCTCCCCATGGTGAATAGGGTTTCTATGAGACAAAAATGGAGAAAGGAGGGATTATAACCATTGAAAAAGACATGGTGTGAACAGAAATGGGAGGGGTGTTTAACAGAGTCAAAAACTTAACTTGGAGTAGAAACTTCCTAAGAATGTGCTCTCCAGGGTAGGACTTAGGAAAGCACTCAGGACTTGTATGATGAAGCATCCCCCCCCCCCCCCCCCCCATAGGTATTAATACCTACTGTGTACGAATCCTGCGCAGGCTCTGAGAACGCAAGGATGAATAAACCAGCTCCTCCAGGAGTCCGGTCTGACAGGGCATGTGTGTGGGTATGGTGGGGGGAGGAAAGAAGGATCCTATGGTGTGGGGGTTAGAGTTCGAGATTAGAAAGGAAAGTTGAAAAACTAAATAGATGGTATAAACCAGACATGAGCTGTCTTCTGTGGCATAAATCTGCCCCAGAACCTCTTTTTAAAAATTAGACTCATTTACCAAATTCGGCCAGATACCATGGTCTGGCCTTCTCCAGATGCCCTCCGGAGTAGGTTTAAAAACCTTACGGCTTCCAATCCTCGCTTCCCCTCCCCACCGCTAGGGCAGCAGCAGGGGAGGGGCAGGTTGAAAACTGCACCCTCTGCTCGCTGCGGGAGACCGGAATCCAGGGCTTTGCCGTCGCCACGGCAACCAGGAGTTCTTCGGTTCTCCCCCCACCCTCCTCCAACTCCTTCCACTTCCCCCGCTCTCAGGGCCGAGCTGCCGCTTCTCTCGCGAGATTTGCGAGCCGGGCTCAGCAGCCCTGCGGTGATCTCACCCGAGACTTGGGATTGGCGCGGGGGAGGGAGGGAGTGAAGGAGGGGAAGGAATGGGGAGGGGAGGCGGGGAGGCGCAGGGAGGGGAAGGGCGAATGCGGCGTCGCCACCGCCGGCAACTTTGTGAGCGAGTTCAGTGCGTGCGTGAGCGAGTGAGCGAAAAGTCAGTGCGGCGCCGAGTCCCCGGGAGGAGGGTTCCCGGCGAGGGCCAGGTCTGGGCCCCAGAGGCCGCCCCCCAGCCACTCCATCCCCTCCCGCCGCCGTGGCTTCCTCTCCGTTTCCTCCCCCACCGGTCCTCCCGGGCCTTCCCGCCCCCGTCGGCAGTTACCTGTCCCCTCCCCCCTCGGCGCCCACCTCGCACCTCCCGACCCTGGGCTGCCCCGCACACCCTCTCGCGCCGGTCGCCTCCTCAGCTCTTTTTTCTGGGGGCAGGCGGACGCGATGGGGAGCGCCGAGCCTCGGGGGCGGCCAGAGCGGGGGCCCGGGCGCCTAGACAATAGTTGATGCCCGGGGACTGCGCACCTCGCGCCCCAACTCCTCCAGCAGTGCGGCCGCGCGGGCCGATCTCCAGCCGGCATTCCAGGTCCCCCTCGGAGCCAGGCTCCAGAGTGGGGTTGATTCCGCCCCCGCCACCCCCGGACCCCCTTCGCTCGGCCCTAGGCGCCCGCCCCGGCCGGGCCTCGCCGCCCGCTCTTCTCTGCAGAGGAGGCGGCGAGTGAGCGCGCGCCGGCGGTCCACACGGTTTCTCTTTCTCCCCAGGGAGAGCGCGCGGCAGACGCGCCCCGGACGCTCGGCGGCACCAGGAGGCCGGGTTGAGCGGTAAGTGGCCCCCGGCGTCCTGGGGTCCGGGCAGGGGAGCGGGGGTTCAGGGCTGCTGTCAGCCCTTTGCTCGGTTTTTGGCTGGGTCTCTGGTCCAGGGTCCGGAGCAGGACACCAGGAGGCGGGTTAAAGTTTGATATCCGATTTGGTTTGCATGCTGATAGCGCAGCCCGGCGGGGGCGAGTCCAGCTCTACGCGCCTGGCGCGCGCACGCATCTCGGAATCCGAATCTGCCTAACTATCTGGCAGGCGCCTATGCAAGAAGCCGGGAGACCCGCGTCCGCATCCGGGTGGCTGCACCCACCCCCTGCGCTCGGCTTTACGGGGCGGCTCTTCTTCTTCGGTCACCTGGGTGAGCCTTTTGCAGGCTATGCAGGAGGGGACAGGCCAAGTAGTATTATCATGGGAAAGGGAGAAAAGCAGCTCGCTGGCCGAGGGTGGTTAATTTCTTCCCCGCTCCGGGAATCTTGGGGAGTGGAAGTCTGAGATGCTCTAACCTGCTTTCTTTAGAGCTAGTAAACCGCGAGAGGGCTGGGGAGGCGAGAGGGTGGTGCAAAAAGAACTTTTCCTCCTTCGCCCCATCTGTTTCCAACTTCTCTGCTGACCTGAAAGGAAATTCGTGATGCTCTTAAATCGCCCCATAGCATTTCTAGGTGGACGTAATCGTGTTGGGCAGGTTGAAATTTCATCGGGGTCCGGCGTTTGGAAAAAAGACAGGAGAAATGGCTTGCTTTCAAGGAAGAGGTGGTTTAACCGAATCGCTGGCATTCGTTTTCAAAGGGAAGCATGGGAGAGTCATGGCTCCTGAACTGCATTACCGTATAGATTTAGTTTTTATGACGGCGAGCTTAGAGGCAGCATTCACTGACCTTAATACTCACTGCTTGGCGATTGTATTTCTAAACAAGCCAGCGATGCTATGCAAATTTCGGAGTAAAGGTGTCGACTTTCATCAGGTTCCAGGTCTATCTGGATGGACTGGGGTGGCGTTTCCTCTTGTAAAGCAAACCTTTCATGTTGAAACTCTGACTCAGACTCTTAAAGCCATGATTTTTATACTGGTGCTCTGTGGGAGTTAAGTGTCAACTTTCTCCTGTTTTCTCTTAGGGGCTATTCTTCCAAGGCATAGATTCTCCAACAGAATCTTTTGGAAAAGTACAGATTAAGTTCTATGGAATCATTCTCTGCAGCCAGTTTAGTAACCCTGTTAATTCTATGTACTCCTGACTTAATGACTTTCACTTTTCCCCTTTTCATTTTTTTAAAGCTACAATTAAGCTCCTTTTATTAGGATAAAAAAAAAAAAAAGCTGATGGGATAATACAGAACAGTGATAATAGCAGTGGTCTCAGCTAAAAGATTTAAGTAAAACAGTTTATGGTCATTGATGTGTCCAACTATTGGATGACAACCCAGTTACTAACTAGAATGTTAATATAAAGACGTTTTTGCCCATGGAATAAATTATTTACATTAAGGCATTAGCAGTTAGCCATACATTCAAAATAATGTGGGTGATGGTTTGCACACCGATGGCTAGGGGCAAAATAGATTTTGGGGGGGATGAATGGTTTTATGTCACTGGCAGCTTATTTTATTATCTCATTAATGCTTAAGTAAAGGGCTCTTGAAGGTGACTATCATTAGATTTTTCCAATTATCTGAGAGAACAAGTTTGGCAAGTGGCTGAAGACAGTCAGTAGGTGTTGCTGTTGTAAGCTTCTCTGCAAATTTCTCATGCTGCTCCCTGAGTTTGAAATGAACAAATGTGGTGCAGTGAACTTTTTAGATCTGAAGTACCAGGCAGTGATGGTTGTGACTTCATTGTAGGATTCTGTGGCAAGGTTGAGTTGAACTGTTTGCAATAATTCCAAAGCACTTCAGTGAAATTTTATGCTGAGATTCATTTAACTACTTTTAACTGTATACTTTCACCAGCATTTTCTGGCTTTTGTATTTATTTTACTTTTGCTTTGAATTATGTGTATAATTCTACCCCCCACCTTGCCTTTTAAATACAACTTCTAAAAAAATTACCTTCTGCTAACTTTATTGAAGTCAGAGATTGAGGATTACTTGAGATTTGCAGGCTTGTAAACTTTTTGGGGAATCTTGCTTGAAAGCAACTGTCCTTAGATTTTGTTTTCAGTTGACTGAGAGAACAAGTTTGGCAAGTGGCTCAAGCGCCCTTAAGCATTAATGAAATGATAAATTGAGATGTGTATATGTTCTACATTAAGTTAATAAATAAATGACAAACATTTTTAAATAAATGACATTTAAAAATTATTTTTTGGAGAGATTTTTGCTGTAGGGTGCATGTGTTTGCCTAAGAGACAGAGATGAAGAGAGAAAGTGAGAAATCAACTCTCAGGGGATGGCCATGCTGCAATTCCTTCTCTTTCATCCTCCTCGCAGGATTTCAGGCACACATGCACTTGTACCCAGAGTGAGTTTCATGCTACTGAGTCCTGGACTCAAACCATGGTTGGCCATGTGGGAGTCCAGTGCCCTAACCACTATATCACCTGCTGGTCCCAAATAAGTGACTTAAACAAAAATCTTTTTGGGGACCAGCAGTTAGCGTAATGGCTGTCGCTGGACTCCCATGTAGTCGACCATGGTTCAGGTCCCAGACCTGATGGCTTAAACTCATGCCGGGCGTGTGTGTGTACACATGCCCAAGATCCTGAGAGGAGAATGGAGAAGGGATTTCAGCATGGCCATACCCCCCGGGGGTGGGGGGGTGATTTCTTGCTTTTTTTTCCTCTGTCTTGGTCTTTCTGGCGAGCGAATGTGCCCTATAGTAAAAACTTCTCCAAAAAAAAAAAATCTTTTTGATTTATGAAGCAGGAATGTGAAGAACTCTGAAATGGTGTAAGAGTACAGATTCTCTGAATCTGACCAATTTAGTAGAGTTTGTAGTGATTAATGATAAAATGATTTTGTGGCTCTTATCAGTCATCACTGTTGTATTATCATGTCTTTCAGTTCATATCAGTGTACAAATAAAGAATAGATGTACTGAAGATTTTCAGATAACTTTTCAGGTTGAGCCTTTTGGTTCCCTGACCAGATTGGACTTTTGGGAAGATAGACAGACTCATCCCTATAATAAAAATCCAGAGCTTTGAAAGATAATGCTTCATTTTTAAAACTTTAGCTCAAATTACAGTTTAAATCTCAACATAAATTCCGAAAATTGTCTTTTTTAAGGTCTCAGATATTTCCTAACCATTTGAGATTTGCAGTGAGTCAGATAGTATTGAGTGCTGCACTCTGGGAAGCTTGTTCCGTTTCTGTGATGCCAAAGGTGAGCATAAGTGTGTTCCTGTCCTCACGGAACTTCTATCCATTGGGGCCATTCGTAATACCTTTCCAGGTTTGGTGTTAGGATACTCTGGTGCCTCCGTAAAGGTTTGCCTAAAGGCAATTTTTTCTTAATTTTACTTACTTAAAATTTTTGAAATAGTGTAGCCTGGTATTTGTCCTCAGAAGGTCTGGGTTTTAAATACCTGCTCTGCTTCATTCTGGCAGTGAGATCTTCTTTCTGAACTTCAGTTTTCCCCTCTGCAATATGCTTCACACTTTGCTTAGAAAATTAATGAGAATATACGTGTGTGAAAGTATTTTGTAAACCATAAGGTTTTATTTGGAATTGTATTTTCTTACTTTTTGATGAACATTCATGGATTGTTGGCACTAATGGGAATTTTGAGCATAAATCATTTGGCCCATATTCCTCATTTTACAAATAAGGAAATTGATACCCAGAAAGTTGAACTGACTTGTTGAAGGTTATAGAACTGGTGAGCAGGTAGTGACTGGAAGGCATGTTTTCAGATTTAACTGTATTCTTTGTTTCCTGTGTTTTTTTCCCCTTCTATTTTAGTGTCTATTATGTTAAAAATTTGTTTACTAATTTTTTCCCTGACTTAAGAGCTCAGTGTTTACCAAATGACTTAAATGAGGCAAAGAAAAACTTAGACCTATGATAAGGTTGAAAAGTTATGAAAGTAGCATTCAGCATTGATTTAGTGTTTGTAAACAAGTTTTGGAATAACTAAAATTGCAAAGTTATGGAAAAAGAAATTATGAGTTAAAGTTTCTACCTAGTAAAGGCTATAGGCTTTTTTTTTTTTAAGAGATCTTTATTAATCAGAGCATAACACAATGTTCTATTATGCTCTTTAGAAAAAACAAAATTTATTCTAGTTTACCTTTTCCTTCCCTTCTTATATTCACTTCTGTTTGCAAAAGAAAATAGTTGTAGTTTCTTTGTTTCTGGAACAATGGCACCAAAATTTTAGACCTTCTCCCTCAGCTTTATATAACAGTTGGGGGGCAGGCAGGCAGTTAGGTGGACAGAGAATTGCACATAAAAACAGGCAAATGTTATAGAAACTCCCTGTTGAAAATGTGACTGATTTATATAGCACCATCCTACCTTCCACTGGAGTAATTAATCTAAGCCAGGAGAGAAGAAACAGCCCTGCCAGTTGAGTGGCAGCATTTTAGGTAAACAATTTCCCTCTTTTGGGAGGGATGGTTGTGGACAGGACAGTTAAGCATTATGGTATTCTTTCGTGTTCACAGTGAAGTCGGTGTCTTGTTCTACATAGGGGGCTCTGTGAAATATGGTTGTTTGACTATTACTTGAGATTGACAGTCCAGCTTCTATCCAGCACACTTCTTTTTTTGGTATGGGAAATAACTTGGCCTCACTGAAATGTTGCTTTTAGGGCTAGCTAGTAGCATATTGGTTGGAGTGGCTGTATCCCACATGGCTAGCTGTGTGGTCTGAGTCCTGGACCTAGCAACTTCAAAGACGTGCTAGGTGCTTGTGTGTGTGTGCCCAGAATCCTGAGAGAAGAATAGAGAAGAAGAGATTGCAGCATGGCCACCTACCCTCCCTCCCCACCCCGGTAGATGCTTTCTCACTTTACTTCTCTGTCTCTCTCTGGCTAGCACATGAGCCTTATAGTAAATTAAAAAAAGAAAAAAGAAAGACATTTTGCTTTTAGTCTTTTTCTGTGCTTAGCCAATTATAAAACAAAACAAAACATGTACTTAATATGATACGTTATTTTTCAAAGGTTGTGTATAAGTTCAATATTCTTAGATGATAACTCATTTGTTCTTTCGGTGAGCTTTTGATGAACTCTGGAGTGAGTCACAGAAGCAGGGGAAAGATTCCTTGGGCTTTGGATTTCTTAAACACAGATAATTTGCGTGAGGGACGGGAAGACGGTCGTTTATGATCATGAAGATAAGAAAAATCATTGAGGTATGTCTTTTGAAGTTAGGGGAAGCTTTACTAGTTAGTGCTTGTCCATTTTCTCTTTATTCTTCCCCAGGGAGAGTAAAGGGAACATGGGTGTGTCCTTAAAGATCTCAAGAGATGACACCAGAATGACCTGAAAAGGTGTGGAGAGTTTCTCTAGCTGGACTTAGCGAGTAGCAGTGTATTGGTGGCTGTGCCACAAAGGCTAGGGATGTCATTTCTGTTTGCCTCTGGGTGCCTGGGATGAGATTTTTCAGCCTGTTGGTTTCTAATTTGTTACTTGTCATGTTGCACTGAATTCTCCCTCTAATTGGGATTGTAGTATGCCTAACTTTAAATTGTGGGAAATGGGCAATTACATAATGTCAGATTTCCCTTTTTCCAATTTAGAAGAGGCAGGAGAATGTATGCTTGTTAGGGAATGTTGGGTTGGAGCGGGGAGATGGCTGGTTTGCACAAAGACAGGGTCATTCAAAGGCATCTTGAGCAGACATGACATCCACCCTTGGCTGCCGTTGGGTTCCTTTCTTGCTCCCTTCCCCTTACCAGCCCTCCTCCCAGGGCCGGTGTTGGTTAAATGAATCTCACAGACAGGAAAATTAATTTTGGTTATTCCTCTTCTCTCTTTATATTTTTTTCATAAAGCCTTTTACCAAAGCTGTGAACAGGTATAGTCATTGATTGTTTTTGTGGTCAGTGTCTGGCTTCCTTTGTAATGAGTTCTGAACTACTCAGGAGAAGGCTATTGAGAATAAAAAGCAAAGCACTATGTTCTGACTGATGATGTTCCTATAATCAAGACTGGACTGTGCTCACTGCCTTTCCCTTGGCTCCTGTATTATCATTCTGTGGTTCATTTTCTTCATACTCTAAATTATTTGTCTAGGTAGGAATTCTGCTTTGATCTATTGTGAGCTCCTTGCATTTCCCTTACAGTCTCTAATTCTCAGAATCGATCAAGCATTTGTTTTCACAAATTCCTTTTCAGTTCTTGATGTTCTCAGAGTGGTATCCAGGCCTTCAAGGGGGCGTCCATTTATACTAGGAGGTGCCTGTGAGGTACACAGCTATAAATGAACGAGATATTCTAGAATGTTTACTACATTTGGCTAACTTATTGCTTGCTTCACCTGTGTATACCTAGGTCAAATGGAGTTGGCATTTTCCTGTCTTGTAAGAAGCACAGGGTTGTGATTTGTCTAAACCATACTTCAGCAACTCCCTATGGGGCACGGTCACACTGCAATCCCTTCTATAACTCTCTTTCCTGTTATGACCCTGGACATGCATGCACACACACCTGGTATAGTTCTCAAGCTGCCAGGTCTGGGACTTGGAACTATGTAATCAGTTATCTGGGTCCCAGTCATCTTAACCACTGTAAAATGGGCTGGCCCAGACTTTTCAAAAACACATGTTTTTACCCTTTCCCTAAATATATGTATTTCTGGTTAATCTTCTCAAGACATCTGAAATTTTGCTGGTATACTTTGCCAGAATATTAACTTCAAAGTAGCTGATATTTGATGTGTAAAGAGAATTGCATTTGTATGTGTACATATGTGTGTGCATGTGTGTGTGTGTGCGTGTGCAGTGGGGACAGAATGAACCTCTGTCAGAAAGTGCTCATAGCAATTTGTTAGGAAGGCTGAATGTGGTTTCTAATACTTGTTTCTTTTCTGGTTTGAGAAATGCCTGGATTCTTCAGAAACTGTGTTATTATAGTTTTAAAAATTAGGGTCTTAGTGGGGCGAACAAGTGGCATGGTGGTTAAGGCACTGGACTCCCACATGGCTGACCATAATTTGAGTCTCACATCTGGTGGCTTGAAAATCACGCTAGGCACTTGTGCATGGGTGCCCCAAATCCTGAGAACAGAATGGAGAACGGATTGCAGTGTGGCCATCCCCCCCCCCCCCCCCCGGGGCTGATTTCTCACTTTCCCTCTCACTGTCTCTCCCCAGCCAGTGCGTATGCCCTGTAGCAAAAACCTAAAACAAAAACAAAAACAAAATCTTAGAGCTGATCCTTCATAATAGAAGACAAAGTATAATAATTGCATAGCAAAGTAATTTCACTTGATAAATGGTGGGTTATAGAGAGCTGTGGGATTTCACAGAAAAAGCTTAATGAAAAGTTCAAGAATTGCAGTCTAATTTATTTGGTGGGATTGTTCTGAAGGCCGTTTTCAGGGCAGTGTTTTAAAGTGTTTGTTTTCAGGGCTAGCAGGTGTGTAGAGGTTAAGGCAGCTGGATCCCACATGGCTGACTCTGTGGTTTGACTTGGCGGCATCACACTTGGCACATCACGCTTGGTGCATGTGTGTGGATGTGCTTGCATGCAGGCCCATAATCTTGAGAGAAGAGATTGCCACATTGTCATCCCCTTTGTGGGTCTCTGTGAAGGGTGTTGATGTTTCTATACTGTTTTCTCTAGAGGTTATGCTATTTTATAGTCCCAACAATTCACAAGGTTTCAGTTTCTCCACATGCTCACCAATGCTTTTTCTGATAGTGCATATCCTTTTTTTTTTTTTTTTTTAAATAGATTTTTGCATTCACCGGAGAGATGGTTAGGGACAGAGAGACGGAAAGTAAGAAATCATCCCTTCTCCCTTTGGATTTTGGGTATGCATGCACATGCACCCAGTGTGAATTTTAAGCTGCCGGGTCTTAGACTTAAGACACTGTTGACTATGTGGGAATCCAGCAATGTAACAATTATGCATCTGCTGGCCCCAATAGTGCACATTTTAATGGATATAAGATGGTTATCTCATTATGTCTTTTATATATATATATACATTTTTTTTTTTGAGAGTTTTTTTTGCTATAGGGCATGTGCACTCACCAGGAAGACAGAGAGAGAGAGAGAGAGAGAGAGAGAGAGAGACAGACAGACAGACAGACAGGAAGCGAGAAATCACCCCCCAGAGGGGATGGCCACGCCGCAATCCCTTCTCCTCCTTTTTCTTCTCAGGATCTTGGGCACACACGCGCACGTGCCCGGCGTGAGTTTAAGCCACCAGGTCTGGGACTTGAAGTGCGGTCGACTACATGGGAGTCCAGTGACACAGCCATTACGCTAACTGGTAGTCCCATGTCTTTTTATATTTTTTAAAAGAATTGTCTTATTTCACTTTATTCATTTTGAATTTGACCAGAGAGGGACAGAGCAAGAGAGCGAGACACACACACACACACACACACACGCACACACACACACACACACAGAGAGAGAGAGAGAGAGAGAGAGAGAGAGAGAGAGAGAGAAAGGTGAAAGCAAGCTGCCAGGTCTGGGACTCGAACTGTGGTCGGCCATGTGGGAGTCCAGCACCCTTAACCACCATGCCACCTTCTGGCTCCATATCTTTTTATCTTCATTGATCACAGATCATGTACATGTCCATGAGAGAGAGAGAGCGCAAGTGTGAGCGAGCTGAGCATCCTCTACAGAGTCTGGTCCTCATGCAGTCTTCTTCAGCCTTCCAGCCTGTTAGATCCTGGGCATTTGCATGTGTGACCAGTGTGTTTCAGGCTGACTGGGCTGGAGGTGTGAACCTTGGTTATCATGTGTCTGGCTTCTCTTAAGCAGTGCATTACTGCTACCCCAGGGAGCAGGGTCTCATAGTTTTGATTTATGCTTATATAATGATAAATAATGTTAAGCATCTCATATTTTTTTGCCATTTTTATACTGTCTTTGGAGAAATGTATATTTATTTCATTTGTCTTTATTATTATTTTTTTAACAGAGATTTTTTGCTATAGAGCACGTGTGCTCGCTAGAGAGACAAAGCAAAACATACAGAGAGAAAAGGAGTGAATGACCATACTACAATTTCTTCTCCTTCATCCTCCTCTCAGGATTTTGGGCACATGCTCACCCGTGCCCAGTGTGAGTTTTGAGCCTCTAGGTTTGGGACTTGAACTGTGGTTGGCCACGTGTGATTCCAATGCCTTAAATACTATGCCACCTGTTGATCTCCCTTTGTCTTTTTTATTTATAATTTTGTTTTGTTTTGTCTTGTCTTTTTGATTTTGCTGTAAGGCATGTGTGCTCATTGGAGCAAGAGGGAAAATGAGAAATCACTCCTCCCCACGGAGGATGATTACACCACATTCCCTTTGCCTCCATTCTCCTCTTGGGATTTTGGGCATGCACACATAAGTGCCTGGTGTGTCTTTCAAGCCGCAGGTCTGGTGCGGAGTCGGTCATGTGAGATTCAGCACCTTAACCACCATACTACCTGCCGGCCCCTTTAGTCCATTTTTAAATTGGATTATTTGATTTTTTGTTGTTGCATTTTAGGAGTTCTTTATATATTCTTGATATTAAATTCTTTTTTTTTTCTTTTTTTTTTTGGAGAGGTTTTTGCTATAAGGGTGTGTGTGCTTGCCAGAGAGACAGAAAGCGAGAAGTCACCCCCCCCCCCCCCCCCAGAGGGGATGGCCATGCCACAATCCCTTCTCCTCCATTCTCCTCTCGGGATCTTGGGCACACATACACATGCGCCTGGCATTAATTTAAGCCACCGGGTCTGGGACTAGAACCGCAGACGTCTACATGGGAGTCCAGCAACATTGCCATTATGCTAACTGCTGGTCCTGATATTAAATTTTTATTTACAGATATTTTCCATTCTTTGGCTGCTTTTTTATTCTATCAATTGTGTCCCTTGATGCACAAAAGCTTTTAAGTTTGATGTACTCCTTTTTTTTTTTTTTTTTTGGCTTTTCTTGCATGTGCTTTTGGTGTCATATCCGAGAGATAATTGCCAGGTCTGGTGCCATGAAGCTTTTTCCTTATGTTTTCTTCTAGGATTTTTATGGTATTAGGTTTTACATTTAGATCTTTAATCCATTTTGAGTTAATTTTGTATATGGTATAAAATAAAGCTCCAACTATTCCTTTGCATGTGGATATCCCATTTTCTCAGTACTGTTTGTTGAAGAGCCTCTTTCCTCATTGAGTGGTCTTGGCACCCTTGTCAAAGATTATTTGGCCATGTATGCGTGGGTTTACTTCTGGGCTGTTTATTCCATTGGTCTGTTCGTTTTTATGTTAGTATTATACTGTTTGGATTACTGTGGCTTTGAAATCAGAAATTGTAAGTGGCACTTTTAAGTTATGTTGTTCTAGATGTTGTGTAATAGAGAAATAATGTTAAAAAATTCTAAGAATTACTCAGTCTTTTGAGAGGACTACACACATTTAAAGAATGAAGTAAGGTGATATAGATGGCATTTTTTTTTCCTTGACACAATATTGTCTGTCTTATTGTAATCAGTGGTTTCTGATTTCCTGGATCTGCTGTTTGACAGAGGGCCACTTAGGTAAGTATTGATAGGATACTTAGCTATAGCACTATTTTATTTTCTGGATATGTAAAGAACAGAAAATTAATCTGGCTGGGTTGTGTAGGATGAACAGCAAGAACGAATTGAAGCCAGAACTGCAAATTAAGTAGCCCTTTTAGTAATTTTTTGTACTTAAGAAATATTTTCCATATCATATATTTTAATAAAACTTTGGGGAATATTTTGGTTGGTACTGAAGGGACATTTGGTAGAATTTCTTCTTTTATAGTTGCCAGAGAGCATGTTTATTTGCCAGAAAGAGAGAGAGAGAGAGAGAGAGAGAGAGAGAGAGAGATGGAAGGAGAGAAAGCCCCTCTTCCCTAATGGGGCATGGTCACCCCGCAATCCCTTCTTCCCTCTTTCTTCTATTTGGATTTTGGGCATGCACACATATAAGCCTGGTGTGTTTTTCAGGCTGCCCAAGCTGGGATTCGAACTGTGTTTGTTACAGAATTCAGCCTCTTCCCTTCACTATCAGGCTATGGGGCTGACCCTGGTAGAAAAATGTAGACCCTGTGGAGGAAAAAACGTTCTATGCTTGCATATAATAAGCCTATCATAAAGATTTGTTTAATGGTGACCAAATGAGTTTGTGTCTCCTGGGTGGGTCTCTAAGGGGTAATACACTCATTTCAGAGGTATTAAATCTCACTGTATACCAGGGGCTGGTGGCTGCTGCTGGTAAACAGAAGATACATAGTTTCTGCTCTCCTGCCCCTGATACTCTTCTAGTGACTGAAGTGATCTTTCCCAACTTACTGTTCCTCTCATCTGGTTGGATTTTTATTTTAGTTAAATGTCACTTGTTTTACTTCCAATGCAAAACAATTAGAGTCTTTTATGAAAGTGGTCCTATATTAAATATTCTTTATACTGTCTAGAGGAAAAAAGAAGTCCTAGACAATTCTGTGTTTTGGTTTCCATGGAAATAAATGTTGACAAAATTTATTTTATCAAGTGCTATTCTAAGTAAGAGAACTAAAGGAAATTGGCTTTAGTGTACTTTGGTTAAGGTTTTCCTGAGGGTCCAATTAGGGTTTTCATCTCTTGGCTTCCTCAACTTCCACTTCCACTCCAAGTGAACCCTGAAACTTAGTTCTGGCTAATCCTGTTTTTTTTTTTTTTTTTTTTTTTTTTTTTTTTTTTTTTTTTAATTTGCTAGAAGGCATGTGTATTTGACAGAGCCAGAGAGCCAGAGACAGAGAGAAGGAAAGTGAGAAAGCAACTCCCTGTGGGGGATGGCCATACCATAATCTCTTCTCCATTTCTCCTTTTGGGATTTTGGGCACATAAGCACATGCCCCTGGAATATTTCTCAAGCTGCTGGATCTGGGACTTGAACCACGCAGTTGACCATGTGGGGTCCACCTGCTCCAGCCACCTTGCCACTGGCTGGTGCAGTTCTGGATTTTGCTATTAGCGGTGGGTCATGGAAGAGTCCTGTACCATCCTGAATCTTCATTTATTCATTCATTCATTCAATTCATTCATTCAACAAGCTTCATTATTCACCTATTACATACTAAATAATGTCTTCTCTGTTACGGGGGAAAATTGAAGATTGAATTAAATTTTCTTTAAGAGCTGCTATTAAAATTCTAAGAATTTATTGTGATTTAGCAAGAAGAATGCTTTTAAAAGAATTGAAGAAAAAGAAATTCAGTTTTTTTGTTTGTTTGTTTGTTTTTTTTAAGAGATTTTTGTTATAGGGCACGTGTGTTTGCCTGAGACAGAAAGCAGAAATCACCCCCAGGGGGACGGCCATGCTGCAATCTCTTTTCTTGTATTCTCTTCTCGGGGTTTTGGGCATGCACATACTTGTGCCCAGCATGAGTTTTAAGCTGCCAGATCCAGGACTCAAACCATGGTCAACTATGTGAAAGTCCAGTGCTGTAACCATTACACCATCTGTTGGTCCCAGAGTTTTTGTTTTTAAGACATAGAGAAAATCTGTAATGATGATAATTTTAGTATTTCATTGATCTGAAAACAATCTATATTTGAACTCAACTCAGAGTTTTTGTGATTTTGGTAGTAGACATTTCTGACTCTAACCTTCTGCTGTTAATGATAACACCCTAAAAAACTCAATTTCTGTTTCAGGTGATTGGTTTAGTACTAGCGTGGAAGATTTAGAAATGCTTATAACCCCTTCTTTCAGGTGCTTGGTTCTGAATCTTTTTAGAGCCTTTATTACATATACGTCAAGTACTCTTGAGATATGGTTCCATCATATCACAGAATTCAGGATTCACACTGGAAGTCTGGGTATCAGTGGTTTGGTAATAGATCTGGCGTTTGTCCACTCTACGATATGTAATATTTAGAGCACCTAGTATGAAATTTCATGGGTATATAAAGTTTTATTTTCATTTTAATTTGTTCAAATTCAAAATAATACTACGTGTTAAAACTTTAAGTTGACTTTAAATTTACTTTATATAATTTTTAGTTATGCAAAGTAAAATTTAAGAATTTTGTCCTGGGGCTGGCTGGTGGCATAGTGGTTAAGAGTGCTAGATTTCCACATGGCCAACCGCTGTTTGAGTCCCGGACCTGGTGGCTTGCTATCTCGCTTTCTCTCTTTCTCTCTCTGTCCCTTTCTGGTCAAATTAAAATAAATCAGTCGGGACCAGCAGTTAGCATAATAGCTATGTCGCTGGACCCCCATGTAGTCGACCGTGGTTTGCGTCCCGGACCCGGTGGCTTAAAACTCACACTGGGCGTGTTTGCGTGCGTGCCCAAGATCCCGAGAGGAGAATGGAGGAGAAGGGATTGTGGCGTGGCCATCCCCCCTGGGGGGTGATTTCTCGCTTTCTGTCTCTCTGTCTCTCTCTGTCTGTCTGGCGAGCGCACGCGTCCTATAGCAAAAACCTCTCCAAAAAAAAAAAAAAAATCAGTAAAGTTAAATAATACTTTAAAGAAATAATTTTCTCCCATGTGGATTGTTGGCTATCATAAATCTATTCTCTTTGTTACCAAAAAATGTGAAAAAATTTGTTCTGGTTTTGGCTCTAGTACATAATATGATGTCTTCAAAAAGTTTATGGAGAATGTAAAATATGAAAAAATTATGTATAGGTTTTGTACTAAATAAACTCATTCTTAAATTTTTTATTTTTTCGCTATAGGGTGTGTATGCTTGCTGGAGAGAGAGGGAAAGAGGGAAAGTGAGAAAGCACTCCCTAGTGGGGATGACCACATTGCAATCAATGGACATTCAAAGACAAAACTGTGTTGTGTAGAGCATAGCATTGGTGGTGGGGAAGCACAAAGGTGTAAACAGGGAGACGTTTTAAGTTTCTAGCAATAATCGAGGTGTTACGGTTTGGATAATAGTTTCTCTATCAAGGTTTCATGTTTTAGAATTTGGACGTCCCTCACCAAAATCCATGTGTTGAAACTTGTTTGTATGGTTAAGTGAAAACCCTATTCCTTCACAGTGTCCCAGGGTAAGTCCTTTGGGTGTGATAATGTCATGAAGGCAGAGCCCCTGTGGTTGAATTCTTGTGTGTGTGTAAAAAGAGGAAATGAGACATACAGCAGCTACATGGATTCGAACATGCTCAGCTCTGATTAAAAACAGTTCTGCTTTCTACCATTTTGTGATGCCTTTGGATCCAGCCACCAGAATTACGAGTTTTATAAATAAGCATCTATTTTCATTTTTTTTTCATAGGGCACGTGCACTCGCCAGAAAGACAGAGACAGAGACAGAGAGACAGAAAGGGAGAAATCACCCCCCAGGGGGGATGGCTACGCTGCAGTCCCTTCTCCTCCATTCTCCTCTCGGGATCTTGGGCACGCATGCACAAACGCCCGGCATGAGTTTAAGCCACTGTGTCCGGGACTTGAACTGTGGTCAACTACCTCAGAGTCCAATGACATAGCCATTATGCCAACTACTCGTCCCAGCACCCATTTTCTTTATAAATCAACCAGTCTCAGGTATTTCTGTTAGTACAACAATGGACTAAGACAGTAGGTGAATTAAGAAGTAAGTGGCTGCAATCTGGACATACCTCGTGTGGGGCTAACATGACTCACTGATAGGTGAGAAGATGTGGAGTGAGCGTATAGTCCAGGATGACACCAAGATTTTCAGACTGTGCAACTGAAATTACACAAGTGCCACTTACTGAAATGGAGGTGACTGGAGGAGCAGGTTTGGGTGGGGAATTAGGAGTTGATTTGTACATGTTGGGTTGACATGAAAGTAGCAAGGTCAAGGAGGCAGCTGGGCAGGTCTCAGTCTTCATGATCTTCACTTTTCTCATCTGTGAAATGGAAAATGTGCCTGCCCTTCTCAGAATTCTTGATATCAAATGAGAAAAAAAAGTTAAAACTTTTATAGCTGTATCATGTAGTGGTGATATTGTTTCTAGAAAGTAGACTGGTTATCATCATATATAGTTTGTGTCCTCTTTTGAACCATTTAACTCATAGGCCTAAATGTATTTTGGAAAGGCAGTATATGCCCTCCAGAGATGGCAGAACTACCTCTCTGACCCATCCTGTGATTCCTGGACAGCTTTTAGGAGAGTGAGTTTTAAGCTGCCACGTCCGGGACTTGAACCACAGCTGACTAAGTGGGAGTCTGGTGATGTAATAATTACGCCATCTGCTGGTCCTGTGTCACATATTTTCAATCCAGTGATCTATTGTTGGGTACTTAGATTGATTGCATGTCTTTTTTTTTTTTTTTTTT
Organism: Tupaia tana; assembly: GCA_026018925.1. Lineage (NCBI taxonomy): Eukaryota > Metazoa > Chordata > Mammalia > Scandentia > Tupaiidae > Tupaia > Tupaia tana. Next base: position 236,549,499 of record JAKSZU010000001.1, read on the forward strand.
TTTTTTGAGAGGTTTCTGCTATAGGGTGTGGGCACTCGCCAGAAAGAAAGAAAGAGACAGAGACACAGAAAGTGAGAAATCACCCCCCATGGTGGGGATGGCCACACCGCAGTCCCTTCTCCTCCATTCTCCTTTAGGGATCTTGGGTACGCATGCACACATGCCCGGTCTGAGTTTAAGCCACCGGGTCCGGGACTCCAACTGTGGTCCACTGCATGGGAATTCCGCAACATAGCCATTACGCTAACTGCTGGTCCTGATTCCATGTCTTATCAATTGTGAATAATGCTGCAGTAAATATGAATGTGCAAGTGTCTTTCTGACTGTGTGTTTTCCTGGCCTTTATTTAGGTCATACCAAGAATTGGGATTATAGGATCATATGGTAGTTCTATTTGTAAAATTTTGAATCTCCATACTGTTCTTCATAGTGGCCATACTAATGTACATTTCCAAGATTCAGGAGGGTTCCCATTTTACCACAACCTTTCTAGCACTAGTTGTTTCATGTTTTTTTGATCATAGCCATGCTGACTGTGGCTAAGGGACATTTTGTGGTTTTGATTTCCCTTATGATAAGAGATGTTGAACACTTTTTCAAATGGTTTTTGGCCATGCCTATGTCTTCCTTTGAGAGTTGGCTGTTTGGCTCATTTGCCCATTTTTATTTGGATTATTAGTTTTTTTTTGCACATGAACTGCTTGAGTTCCTTATGTATTCTGTCATCAATTTCTTACCTGAAGCTTAGTTTGCAAATATTTTTTCCTATTCTTTGTGTTGTTTCTTCACTCAATATATTGTTTGCTTGGCTAAATAGAAGCTTTTTAGCTTGATGTAATTCCACTTGTCTAGTTTGGCATCATTACTACACCTCAGATGTCTTATTTAAGAAGTCTTTGTCTCCTTCAGTGCCTTTAAGTATTTCCCCTGTGTTTTCCACAAGTAGTTTTATAGTTTGAGACTTTACATTTAGAACCCCCCCCCCCCCTTTTTTTTTTTAGTTTGCTGAAGGGCATTTGCACTCACTGGAGAGAGACTGGAAGAAGGAGAGAGAGAGGAGAAAGCGCGCACACGTGTGAATGAACGAGCATTCACCAAGGGGGATAGCCATGCTGCAGTCTCTTCTCATTTTTTTCTCTGGATTTTGGGCATGCATGCTCGCACACACACCTGGCATGTCTGAAGCTACTGAGTCCAGGACTTGAACTGTGTAGTTGGCCATGTGAGGTCTAGCTGCCCCAACTACCACTCGACCAGATGGTTTGTCTTTGATCCATTTTAAGTTGATTTTTATTAATAGAGATAAAGATCCAGTTTCACTTTTTTGTACAAGTGGATTCCAGTTTTACTAACTCCATTTGCAGAAGAGATGTTATTTTCTTTACTGTATTGTCTTATGCCCTTTGTCAAACATCAGTTGGCCAGGGATCAACAGTTAGTGTAATGGCTATGTCGCTGAACTCCCTGTAGTTGACCGTGGTTCATGTCCCAGACCCGGTGGCTTAAACTCACGCTGGGCGCATGTGCGTGCGTGCCCAAGATCCCGAGAGTAGAATGGAGGAGAAGGGACTGCGGCGTGGCCATCCCCTCTGGGGGGGTGATTTCTCGCTTTCTGTCTCTCTGTCTCTCTCTGTCTGGCAAGTGCATGCGCCCTATAGCAAAAACCTCTCAAAAAAAAAAAAAAAAAAAGAAAAAAAAATCAGTTGGCCATATGTTTCTGGATTCTTTTTTTTTTTTTAATTTTTATTTATTTACATTCATTCACTGTACATCATTATAGCATACAAAATGAGATTTTTCCATTCATAGTACACTGTATATTGGCTCAATCAAGCACATCAACAAATGTGTTATTGTCAACACATAATTTTCCATTTCTTGTTTTCTGTATATTTTGCCTATTTTCCCATCCTTGATTCCCTATCTCACCCTCTGCCATCTCCCACCCTCCTACCACATTGTGTCTGGTATCTATTGTTGCTTTCTCTGTGGTTCTGGATTCTTTATTCTGTTCCTTGGTCTGTGTGTCTGTTTTTGTACCAGTGCCATGCTGTTTTGATTGTAAAAGTTTTGTGAGGGACCAGCAGGTAATGTAATGGCTACATCTCTGGACTCCCATGTAGTCAACTGTGGTTTGAGTCCTGGACCTGATGACTTCAGACTCAAGCTGAGTGCATGTGCATGTGTGTCAAAGATCTCAAGAGAATGGAGAAGGGATTGCGGTGTAGCCATCACCCAGGGGGTGATTTCTCTTTTTCTGTTTGTCTCTGTCTCTCAGGCAAGCACATGTGCTGTATAGCAAAAATCTCTCAAAAGACAAAAAAAAAAAAAAAAGCTTTGAGATACATTTTAAGGTCAGGTAGTGAGATGCCTCTTACTTTATTCTTTTTGCATAGTATTGGCTTTGTGATACGGGGTGTTTATGATTGTTTTTTCATTTCTATGATGAATGCCACTGATAATTTTTTTTTTTTTTTTTTTTGCTATAGGGCATGCGTGCTCGCCAGAAAGACAGAGACAGAGAGACAGAAAGCAAGAAATCACCCCCCCAGGGGGGATGGCGACACTACAATCCCTTCTCCATTCTCCTCTTGGAATCTTGGGCACCCACGCACACGCGCCTGGCGTGAGTTTAAAGCTCCGAGTCCGGGACTTGAACCTCAGTTAGCTACATGGGAGCCCAGCAACATAGCCATTATGCTAACTGCTGGTCCCTGCTACTGATAATTTTACTGTAATCACATTTAACTTGTAAACTAATTTCAGTAGAATTGACATTTTAATTATATTCTTCCAATCCAAGAACAAGAAATGTCTTCATTTTTTTGTATCATACTCAGTTTGTTTTTTCAGTTTTTGTAGTTTCCCTTATAGGGGTCTTACACTTCTTTGTTTACGTTATTCCTAGGTATTATATGTATTATATTTTTTATTTTTTGGCTGTTGTATAGGGGATCATGTTCTTCAGTTCTGCCTTAGTCTGTTCATTGTTGGTGTATAAAAATGCTGTAGATGTTTGTGTATTGATTGTGAATCCTACCACTTTACTGAGTTCATTTCTTTTTTCTTTTTTTTGATTTTGTTTTGTATGTAATCATGTTGTCAGCAAATAGGGACAATTTTGTTTCTTCTTGTTTGAATGCCTTTTATTTTACTGTCTTAATTGCATTGGCTAGGACTTCAGTGCTGTTTTGAAAAGGAGTAGAGAAAGTGGACAGTCTTGTCTTCTTCCAGGTTTTATTGGGAAAGCATTCAGCGCTTTACCATTCAGTATGATGTTAGATATGGGTTTGTCATAAATGGCTATATTGTGTTAAGAAATGTTTATACCTGTTTTGTTGAGAGAGTTAATGATGTAGGGGTATTGTGTTTTATCAAGTGTTTTTGATAAATTCTGCTTCAGTTGATAGAATCATATGGTTTTTCTTTTGTTAATATATTACATTTATTGTTTTGAATATGTTGAACCATTCTTGCATCTTTGGGGTAAAGCCTACTTGGTCCTGGTTTATAATTCTTTTTAATATGCTGTTGGATTTGATTTGCTAGTTTTGTTGTTGTTGTTTGTTTTAAAGGATTCTAGCATCTGTATTCATCTATTGGCCTGTAATGTTATTTTTTGTTATGTCCTTGTCTGCTTTTGGTATCTAGGCAATGGAGGCTTCATTGAATAAATTTGGGAGAGTTCCTTCCATTTGGATCTTTAGAAATAGTTTGAATTATTTAAATGTTTTCTGGAATTCAGAAGTGAAGCTTAGGGACCTGGGTTTTTCCTTTTATGGGAGATTATTTATCACTGATTCAGTCTCATTGCTTTTTATTGGTCTGTTCAGGCTTTCTGTTTGTTGTTGTTGAGTCTTGTATATTTTATGGGTATAGAATTTTGCCCCTCTCATCTACGTTTTCTAGTTTGTTGGTGTACAGTTGCTTGTATTTCCTAATGATATTTTGTAATTCCATGATAACTGATGTAATATTGCCCATTTCATTACTGATTTTATTTATCTGGTTCCTCTTCCTATTTTTCTTGGTTAGTGTAACTAGTGGTTTATTTTGTTTATCCTCTCAAACCAGCGTCTTGTTTTTTTCTTTTCTTTTTGTATCCACCTTTTATTTTCAATTTCATTTATTTCTGCTCTTAATCTTTATTATTTCCTTTCTTCTAGTACTTCTTGAGCTTGTTCTTTTTCCAGTTCCTTTCTATTTTTTTCTGTGACCACTAAGTGCTTTAAAGTTAAATCTTAGGAATGTTTTTAGTATGTCCCAATGATTGTGGAGAGTGTTATGTTCATTATCATCAGTTTCAAGACATTTACAAATTTCAGTGTCTAATTTCTAAAGTATTTTTTTAGTCATTCAGAAGTAATTGCTTAGTTTCCATGTATGTGCATATTTTTGGAGGCTCTTTCTGTTGTTGATTTCAAGTTTAATTCCATTGTGGTTGGATGAGATGTTAGATATATATAGTTTTTATACTATAAAAACTTTTAAATTTATAAAGTCTTGTTTTATGTCCCTTTATGTAGCCAGTCTTGGAAAACGTTCCCTGTGGGACTGAGAAAAATGTGTATTTTGTAGTTATTGGATGAAAGCTTCTTTAAATGTCTGTCAGGTCTGTTTGGTTTACTGTATTATTCAGCACCCGTGTCCTTTTGTTTATTTTATGTCTAGATGGCCTGGCTAGTGGTAAGAGTAGGATATTGAAATTCCAACAGTTACTGTATTTCAGTCTTTTCTCTCTCTTTAGATCTACTAGTCTTTTACATATTTAGGTACCCCAATGTTAGGTGTACAAATATTTATAATCCTTATATCTTTTTGCCAAATCAAAACCTTTAATACTATATTGTGTATTTCTTTGTTTCTTTATATAGTTTTTATCCTCAAGACTCTTTTGTCTGATACCATCAGTAATTCAACCCTTCTTTTGGTTTCTGTTCTCATGAAATGGCTTTTTATAGTGTTTCACTTTCAATTTGTGTATGTCTTTATTAATTATTAAGAGGTGTGTTTCTTTTCTTTTCTTTTCTTTTTTTTTGCTATAGGGTGTGTGCGCTCGCCAGACAGAGAGACATAGAGACAGAAAGCGAGAAATCACCCCCCAGGGAGGACGGCCATGCCGCAGTCCCTTCTCCATTCTCCTCTCGGGATCTGGGGCACGCATGCACACGTGCCCGTCGTGAGTGTTAAGCCACCGGGCCCGGGACTCGAACCGTGGTTGACTACATGGGAGTCCAGCGACATAGCCATTACGCCAACTGCTGGTCCCTGAAATTTTTTCTTTCAGAATTTTAAATATATCTTCTTATTCAGTGTGCATTGTTTCTATTGAGAGGTCTGAGATTAGTCTGATAGAATAAGCTTTGCTGTTTGTGGCAGAGACGGGAGGAGGTTTAATGTCCTTTCTGCTGCTTTATGCTTATGCACTTCCCCATGATACGTGTTAACTCTGTGTCATTTTCTTTGTTGTTCTGTGGGTGGAAAGTGCTGGACTCCACAGTGAGAGCCTGAGGTTCAGAATATCAGAGAGTTTTCTTTTTCTCCCCTGGAGGGGAATGTGTATGTTGGGGGGACTTTTCCAGAGCTTCACTGTCTCTATATGTGTTCCAGAAGTATCCTCATGTTTTTCTTGTCCTTCATCAGCCTTGCCTCATTCTGCTGTAGGACGCTGAGGCTTAATTAGCTTTTCTTCCGAAAGAGACACTAGAGTGGGTGTTTCTAGTTGGGTGTCTTGTTCCTTACCCTCATGATTTCATGGCGGGATGCTTGTGCTACTCCTTGCGATGAGTCTTAACCTTGAGCTTTGGCGTTTGCTCCAGCTGTGGCCTCCACTGCCAGTGCCATCCTGGCGACTTCTCTTCCTCCCTTTTTTTTTTTTTTTAAATAACAACTTTGTTGAGTTCTAATTCATTTACTATCCATTTCTACCATTTAAAGTATACATATGTGCAACCAGCAGGTGGCATGGTGATTAAGGTGCTGGACTTCCACATGGCTGACCGCGGTTTGAGTTCCAGACCTGGCAGCTTGCTTTTTCAGTTTCTTTCTCTTTTCTTTCTCTGGTGAGTGCACATGCCCTATAGCAAATTAAAAAAAAATGATAATGAGTAAAATTAAATTAAATAACAAAAAAATACATGTGAATAGGTTTTAGACATTCATTATATTTCTAGACTCAGATATTCATAGAGTTGTGCATCTTCATATGCAATTTTAGAACATTTTCATAGCCTTCCCAAAACTTCCAAGCGCATTTGCTGCCACTTTTTTTTTTTTTAATAATTCTTTCTTTCTTTTTAATAATTATTTATTTTATTTATTCATTCATTTATTATTATATATTTTTTTAGTTTGACCAGAGAGAGACAGAGGGTGAGATTGAGAGAGAGAGGAAGTGAGAAAGCAAGCCACCAGATTCAGGACTTGAACCCTGGTCGGCCATGTGGGAGTGTCCAGCACCTTAACCACCACGCCACCTGCTGGTCCCCTGCTGCCACTTTTTATTTTCCCCCACCCTATTCCTCTTCCCTGTGCCACCACTAACCTGCCTTCTGTCTTAATTTGCCTATTCTGTATGTTTTATAAGACCGTACAAATATGTAGTAGTATTTTGTGACTTTTTTTCACCTATTTCAATCAAAGCTCATTTTATTTTTTTGCATTCACTTTACCTTTGGCAGTAGTGTTATGGATTTCAGATTCAGGTCTTGTGTTCCCTTTCTGCTGATAAAGAAACTACAGCCTGGGCCAGGACCAGAGGAAATAGTGAAACCACTGGTTAATGTGTGTTTGTGGAGCAGGGAGTGAACTTTGAGGCTTTCATAAACAGAAGAAAGCTACCCTATTACTCATCCCCAGATGTACTCTGTGCACATGGTTGCATACGTGTCTTGCCGCCTTGCCCCAGTATTGTCTTATTTGAATTTTTCAGAAATCTCCTAGAAGTCATCTCTCATTCTTCCCCCTACCTTTTTTTATTTTTTTTTTAACTGTTGGTCTGATCTGTGACCTAGCCTTGCCATTTTTTCTCTTTGAATTGTTTCTCATTTTCAACTTCTCCTCTTAGTTCCCCGAACTAAAGTGGCTCCAGTGCTTTGCCACATCAGATTTACATTCTCTTGCTTGCTTTTGTGATCTTCCTGTTGGGTATATTTTTTCCCCGCTTCTCTGATTTCCTTGGCCTTTGCAGGGCTGTGTTTCTGCCTTTATGTGGTGGGCATCTGGTCTCTCCTCTCCCCAACTATTCTTATTTCTTTTGAACCGTTGCTCATTTTTAGATTTAGTTCTATTCTGTTCAAAAGTATGTGATATCTACTAAGTTCCTTAGCCATAGCTTTATCGCTGTTACCCCTTCCCTGCCAATCATGTTCCTTATTAGTATCTTGTATGCTAACCCACAGGTTGCAATGCCAGCTCCTGAACTCTAGTTTTATCTATATCTTTCTCATCTTTGCTGACCCACGTCCCTTACTGAGGTCTATGTGGTTACTGTAACTCACCCCAATTTCTACCTTCTCTGCAACGTAGTTGTTCTGTATCATTTAATACTGCATAGTTCACCAGAGTTGTTTGGCCTGGAAAAGACTTAGAAGGAGCATCATCCTTCATCCCAAGAGTCACAAGATTAGAAAATCCATCATATGGAAAGAGGAGAAATTATTCTTGTCCCCTTGGGCCCCACAGGTTAAAATGCAACAACTAGAATAAATAGATATTTGAATAAATATCAGGAAGGACTTTTCTGGTACAGGTGCTTACAGGTCTTAATAGGCTGTGTTCCCAATCATTGGAGGCACTCATGCATAAGGTTGAATTATTTTTGGACAGAGTCATTGTAGAAGACATTTAGGCAATTCATAGGGGCTCAATTAGAGTATGGTTCTCACTCTTTTTGAGTATCTGAATCTTCTGGGTTGCATTTTTAAATATATAGATTCTTAGTCTCTACCCTGGAAGTTTCAATTGAGCAGTCTGTGAAACTAGGCGTGGAAACTTTTGAGTCCTGACAGTCTATGAATGTTTCATTTGTTAACTAAATTTTTATTGAATCTTTTTATTTTATGACAATATAAAGCTTTCAGTTTTGCCTTTATAGAGCATAGAGTCAAGGGGAAATGCAGACAGACAAGTGAAACCATGTGATGTCACCTCTGGTACAAAGATTGATGATAGGGACCATTTCTCATTATACATGCTTCCTTATTTGCCCCAGAGGAATGGGCACTTCAGCATTCATTCTTGACTGACAAGCTAATATACCTGCTGTTTACTGATTTCGGTTCTCCTTGAAGGACTTTACTATGTTATTTATTCAGTTGTTTCGTAGCACTTAATTTCTTGATTGAAAAGAAATTATTGTCTTGGGGAACAGCAGGTGGTGTGGTGGTTAAGGCGCTGGACACTCCCACATGGCCGACTGCGGTTCGAATACCGAACCTGGTGGCTTGCTTTCTCACTTTCCCTCTCTCTCTCTGTATCTCTCTCTGGTCAAATTAAAATAAATGAATGAATAAATTAAATAAGTAATTGTTAAAAAAAGAAATCTTTGTCTTCATTTACTTTATGGTGGATTCAGCCTTTTGATTTTGTTACTTCCTAATAATCAAATTAGCATTGGCAACCATTTATTGAGTAACTGATGTGCCAGGCACTTCATTTCACTTTCTTGCTAATATTTATAATGAGCCTGCAAGACAGACATTAGGTCTCTGGGTGGGAACTAGGAGGTTGAGTTTCTGTTATACATTTCTTCTTACATAAATGTATTGCAATAGCTATATAGATTTGAGGAAGTATCTAGTGTAGTCATCTCTTGGGAACTATAGTAGTTGCAGCTGTGTTTTAGCTCTTCTGTAGAGTATATTTTATTGTTGGGCATGCCAGAAAGCCTGTCTTCTTATAATAGGTGTAGCTATGACTTGTTAAACTTGTGATTTGTTTTAAACACTATGCCATGATGTCGATAAAGATCTCCACCCATTTCTCCCGTGAATGACTGGTCTTGATGGTATAATTTAAAAACCTGGTACCTAGTTTAGCACTCATCTGTGCCATGCCGCAGTGAAGAGTCAGACTGTTTTTTTTTCCTATCTTTAGTGATGATCGGGGTTTCCTGGAATTGACATGTGACCAGTTTGGTGATTTTTTTTTTTTCCCCTTTATCTGTTGTAGGATTTTGGCCTATCAAGCAAGGCACAGTGCCGGTCAATAATGATTATAAATATCTTTCACTGAACTATACTGGTGAATTCATTCTATGTTTTTTACTTATGCCATCTCATTTTATCCTCATGAAATTCCTGTGAAAGTGATTAGCAGCATTTAACAGGCAAGGAAACTGACGTGGAAAGGTTAAGTAACCTTATCTTTCATATATGTATCTGCTTACATGTTTCTAGGGGCCTGGGCATGGATTGCAGAAAAGTTAACATTGCTTTTCTCTCCTTTTCTTGATAGCTTCACTATGAAAAATTAGTGGTAGATAGGAAGTTTTAGGAGGTGAAGGTGAGCAAGGATCTCAAACTCTCATAGAAAAGTCTTGGATAATGTTAATTTTCTACTTCGCAGTAAATTAATTGTTGTCATTAGTGTGTTCTCTGGCTTCCTTGACTGAGATGTGGGCAGCAACCCTACAATGGATTCACATCTGCTAGAGAAGTGCAAGGCCAGACTGTAAATATTTCTAGTATAAATAACTAGCTGAAATGTAAATATGAGGGGACTTCAAGAAGTTTGTGGAAAAATGAAAATACAAGTTTATGTTGGTGCAAAAACTTTCCAAATTTGTGCATAATCTTTTTTTTAGAGTTATTTAACTTATTTATTTGTTTATTTATTTATTTGTTTATTTAAATTTGACCATATAGAGAGAATGAGAGAGAGAGAGAAAGTTAGAAAGCAAGCTGGCAGGTCCAGGATGCGAACTGCAGTCGGCCAAGTGGGAGTCCAGTGCACTAAACCTCCATGCCGCCTGCTGGGCCCTAAATATTTGCATAATCTTTTAATTTGCATTTAATATGCATTTTCTTTGAACTCTGTGAAGACCCCTTATGTATATATTGTTGTGATAAAATAAATAGAATCTTCTCAATACTTGTAATAATTACAGGTTTTTTTTTTTTTTTTTCCCTATAGTAAGAATACCTTCTCTTTACTTTCCACTTTGGGCAAGACAGGGAACTTGTGACATTTATTTTCTGGTGTGAAGTGTTTTTTTTCTCATCTTGTAGCATGGATTCTGTTGTGAAGTTGTCATCCTGTCATTGACTTTCACTTGTAGCCCTAAAATTTTCATGCTGTCATCAACTCAGCATCTGCTTTGTTTTGAAATAAATGTCTTTTAAGAGCCTGGGGGCATATTGGAAATATGCAGATTTAAAAAATATATTCATTTATTTTATTTTATTTATTATTTAATTCGATGAGTGAAGGAGAGAGAGTGAGAGAGCAAGCCGCCAGGTTTGAGACTTGAACTGTGGTTGGCCATGTGGGAGTCCAGCACCTTAGCCACCATGCCTTCTGCCAGCCCTGACATATACATATTTTTAAAGAAAGGTTGATGGAATGGAAATTAATTGAAAATACAAAAACAGCTGTAAGCCTAATCTTTGCTTCTTCAAGTGTGCTTCTAGGAAACACAGGTTCAGTTGATCAAATAGAATTGTAATCATGACTAAAAGTTAACTTGGTGGAAAACAAGGACACTTTTAGTACCTTAGGTTTTCTGTCGAGTTACATTCTTTGTGTTTTTGAACCCAGTAGACCTTTCTTTAAACTTTATGTACAACTCTTTTTCCCAAACCAAATATTTGAGACTTCTCTTTCATGTTAGATAAATCTTCAAGATTTTCTACTTTGGTTTATTAGATAAGGATTTTTGGTTGTATCATAACAAGGCTGGGTTGGTTTTATCTTAATCCCTTGTTTGCTTTAGTATTTTAGCTTATTTAATCTTAAGGACAAAGATTAATTTTAGAGAGTGTTGTTAAACTTGGTTGCTGAACAAGGCCATGATGTGCCTTCTAAATGGCAGAGCGCCTCAAAGTTATTTGATGAATGCAACTCCTGGTACACTCATTTATAGCAGGATGCACAAAGACTTGAGGCCTGTTCACCATCCTGATCTTAATTTCCCGCTGCAGCAGTAGATCACCTTGAGTAGTTCACCTTATCTTCAGGTTTTAGACTTGTCGGTTTTAATTGCTTAGATGGTTTGAAAGCTACCTTATAAAAAAAATCATATAACTAATAATCCAAGTACATTAAGGACTTGCACATTCTTACCTTTGTCTTTCTACTGTCAGTGCACAATGTCAGTTTTGGATAGAAAGAAAATACATCATGACTTTTCTGACAGCCCAATATTACTTGAATATTTATTATTCACTGAACAAGTGCATATTGCCAGGCATTGGTTGTGGGCGAGGTATTGCGCTGAGTATTGTGCAGATGGTCTTGCCATCCTGTCCTCAGATGTGTCTCCAGATAGTCAGGAATGCAGGAAGAATAGAGGAAAATGTCCGATAGGAGATGAAGAAAATAATTTAAATATACTGTCTACTTTTTTATTCCTCTTTGCATTATGGAAGTGGTATAGTGGTAAGTTTTGGGGGAACTTTGGAAAACATGGGAAAGTATGAAGATGATAAAAGTCATCCATCATTCTGCGACCCAGTGATAACACTCAGTTACCATTTTTGTGTTTCCTACCTTTCAACATTAAAAAAATAATTATATATTTAATTTTATTTATTATTATTATTTTAATTTGTCCACACACACACACACACACACACATAGGGAGAGTGAGGAAGCAAACCACCATATCTGAGACTTGGACCATGGTCATCCATATGGGAGTCCAGCGCCTTAATCACGGCACCAGCTGCTGACTCCCATGTTGCCTGCCTTTTAAAAATGGCTTAAGACAATCAAAACACAGAGCTCTGCTCACTAAAAGAAGGATTGAAGTGAAATTTGGTGGAGAGAAGGAAAAAAGACCCTGGGAGGGGTAAAGACCACTGGGGACACTGTGACATGGAAAACAGCAATCTTTGGAGGGGGTGTGTATATGGGATTTCTCAGGAGAGAACATTGAGGAACAAAACCAAGAGCAAAACTGACTGTAGATTTTTCTGTGAATAGTTTCCAAGTTACAAGTGTGTTTCTGTTCTAAAACTTTTTTAAGATGGTGGTTGGTGTTCCAGTGGTTTCTCAAGTATTACTTTCATTTCAGCCTATGTTAGATAAGTGAGCCAGAGTCTTGCCTCTAGGACAGAATGTGAGAGATGATTTACAAATTGCAGTGTGTTTACTGTACGCTTGTAGTATAAGGTTGTTATAATAGAATTCCTAATAGGAGAAGCAAGACAAGAAACTTATGTTTTTAAGGGTCTGTTACGTACTAGCACTTTCTGGAACACATTGTTTCATTTAAATCACATAGCAAACATTTTTCAGTTTATTCAGGAAAGAATTTTCCTAATTTAGATTTAGAAAATGGATTTAGAGGCTAAGTTGTGTGGCCAGGATTTTAGTATTTCATATTAAGTGCCAGTGACACATACAGGCTTTGGAATCAGAGACCTGGTTTTCATCTTACATTTTGATGTCAGACAGTTTTTCAGAATCTTTCTTCATTTTAAAAGAAAAGACAGTGATGATGCTTAACTCACAAGGTTATTATAAAGATCATGTGGGACAATGTATTTAACATCCTTCCCACAATTTAGAGTTATACCGATTAAGTAGAGCTCATACTATATTTAATACAGCCTTAGGCTTCATTTATACAAGTAGATGCTATAGAGTTCATAGAGTTCTGTTGGAACATATAAAAACTGATCAAATCCTGATCTAGAATTTGGAGAAATTTGAGGATCCAGGGCATGATCAGGAAGATGAGAAGCCTTGAAACTGTTCCACTAGGACTATAATTGGTTTTTTGTTTAAGCACACCAAGACAACTATAAGAATTTATGACTTGAATCTATAAACATAATTAAGCATAATTTAATTGGGCAATGCTGTATAATTAATAAATTAATTAAAACTATATTTCTTGAGTGCTTCTCTCTGTCAGGCATTGTTTCAGGCACTGGGGGCCTCAGTACTAGGCAAAATGTTTATGGAATTTATAGAGGTTAATGGGCAGAGACAGACAGTGAAGAAGATGAATTTGGAAACTATATCTAGTAACATATAATAGTAAGTTAGATATTGACAGGTGCTAAAGAGGAAAATAAGGGAACCCAGAAGAACTTAGAATATTGGGAGTGGTAGAAATTTTTTATTTTTGGAGAGGTTTTTTTGCTATAGAGTGTGTGCATTTGCCAGAAAGAGAGAGGCAGAGAGACAGAAAGTGAGAAATCACCCCCCAGGGGGATGGCCACTCCACAATCCCTTCTCCTCCATTCTCCTCTCAGGATCTTGGACACACACACACATGTGCCTGGCATGAGTTTAAGCCACAGGGTCCGGGACTCAAACTGCGGTCAACTACGTGGGAGTCCAGCGACATAGCCATTACTCCAACTGCTGGTCCTGAGAGTGGTAGAAATTTTTGATAAGGTCACCAGAGAAAACCTCCCTGAGAAGGTGGCTTTTTTTTTTTTTTTTTTTTTTTTTTTTTTTAAGGTTTTTGCTGTAGGATGTGTGCACTTACCAGAAAGATAGATAGAAAGAGGTTGAGAAGTGAGAAATCGCCCCCATGGGGCTGACCATGCTGTGATCCCTTTTCCTCCATTCTTGGGTTTTTGGCATGCACACACACATACCTGCTGTGATTCTCAAGGTGCCAGGGCTGAGATTTAACTGCAAAGCTAGCTGTGTGGGATCTAGTTCCTTAACCTCTGCTTGCCTGAGAAGGTGACTTTTTAAACAAACTTTATTATTTTTTTTAAGGAACTTTTTGTTTATTAAATTTTATTTAATTATTTTAATTTGACCAGAGAGGGGCAGAGTGAGAGAAGAGAGAGAGAGAGAGAGAGAAAACAAGAAAGCAGGCCACCAGGTCTGGGATTTGAACTGCGGTTGGCCATGTGGGAGTCCTTAACCACCATGCCATCTGCCGGCCCCTTAACAAACTTTATACTGTAATATAACAAGCATACAGAAAAGTCCAAAAAGCAGAAGTGTATATGGGATGGATTTTTACAAAATGAACACACTTGTGTAGTCAGAACTCAGATTCAGAAATAGAATATTGCTAACCCCTCAGAAGGCCTAGTTCCCTTCCCTCTTCCTCCGTCAGATAACCTCCCAATTACCAACACCATAACTTAGTGCTTCCTGTTGGGGAGCTTTACATTAACGTAATCTTGCATAATATGTTTTTGGCTTCCAGCTTCTTTCAATCAACATAGTCTTTGTGTTTTTTTTTTTTTTTTTTGAGAGGTTTTTCACTATAGGGCGCGTGCGCTCGCCAGACAGAGAGAGACATAGAGACAGAAAGCGAGAAATCACCCCCCAGGGGGGATGGTCACGCTGCTATCCCTTCTCCTCCATTCTCCTCTCGGGATCTTGGGCACGCACGCACACGCGCCCGGCGTGAGTTTTAAGCCACTGGGTTTGGGACGCGAACCGCAGTCGACTACGTGGGAGTCCAGAGACATAGCCATTACGCTAACTGCTGGTTCCCAATCAGCATAGTCTTTGTGACCAAGGTTTATGGTTTCTTCATTTTGGTTGTTGTGGGGTATTACTCTGTAGGATACCACAGTTTACTGTTTCTCATCTATGGCTAATGAAGAGTGCTGCCATAACTTTCTTGTGTATCTTTTTAGTGAAGCTATCTATAGCGTATATAATTAATATTAGAGTTTCTGGATCTCAGGGTGTGTCTTTATTCACTTTAGCAGGTACTGAGAAGCAGTGCCCCGAAGTGGTTATGTCCGTTTACATACCTGTTAGTAGCATATGAGAGCTCTGCATTCTCGTCAACATTTGGTATTGCCTGCCACTTAACTGTAGCTATTCTGGTGAACGTGTAGAGATATTCTGTTGTGAAGACTAATGCATTTGAACACCTTTTCATGTTTGGCTATCTTTTTTAAAACATTTATTTCTTCTGAGAGAGACAGAAAGTCAGGGACAGGAACCCCCAAGGTTCTCATGCCACGATCCACCCCCAGCCTCAGCCAGTCTGGATCACAGTAAGGCATGTGCATGGAGACCAAGGGTTGCAGACCCAGGACCTTCCCACGTGGGCTTAGCATTGTGAAACAGTGGTACTGTTTGCTTTTTATGCATGTGATCCTAAAATTTTTCAGCATTTTTTTTTTAGAGAGGTTTTTGCTAGAGGGCGCATGCGATCGCCAGAGAGACAGAGAGACAGAAAGAGAGAAATCACACTCCAGGGGGGATGGCCACTCTGCAATCCCTTCTCCTCCATTCTCCTCTCGGAATCTTGGGCACGCACGCACACGCACCTGGCGTGAGTTTAAGCCACCGGGTCCAGGACTCGAATCGCGGTCGACTACGTGGGAATCCAGCAACATAGCCATTACGCTAACTGCTGGTCCCAAATTTTCAGCATTTTTAATAGGATGGCCATTTGAATAACGTTGGAAGGATATATTTTAAGAATAAAGGGCAGTTCTTCATGCGGATAAATTTAGCATTATGTGGTATCCAAACAAGTTCTTATTTTTTATTTCTTATTTCTCAAAGGACCTACAAATGCAAATGTTGTTTTGTAGATCAGCTTTGGGAATTGCAGATCTGTAATCTTAGCTACTTATCCTTTGATTTTTGATACTACTAATAAATGAGCATCATATCCATAAACTTGCAATAAGATTGCTTCATATATTAGTGTCTAAATATGAGAAACAAACAAACAAAAAAAATCAAAGTAGGCCATGTGTCATTTGTATCCTAGAAATAGTTCATTTCTTAAAAAGAGAGAGGAAGAGAGTGAGCCAGATGCACCCAAAGAACACGTATGGTACACGTGTAATCATAGTAAAGCTTAGTACTCATCTCAGTAACTTCTTTGCTACAGACACTATGAAATTATTGTTTCTAAAATTTGATTCCGAAGTAACCAAGTTCTAAGTTTTCTTTAGTAGGTTGATTCACCTTGTTCTTAGGGGGAAATTTCGTTTATGTTTTAACTTTGTGTATTCCGATTCCCTACTGTTAGTGCTAAAGCTAAATGCACCATAAAATGTTTGATAAAAGCAATTTGGGGCAGCAGGAGAGGGAGAGTGGTGCTGTGGCAACAAAGGCAGAGCTGCCCTGAGTATCTGTGACCCGCAGCTTGGGTGGCATTAACTTCAGCAGACCTGTCTTGAATAACTATGGGTGCATACCTGAATTATACACCTACTTTCTACCTGGCAAAGAGATGAGGTGCCTTCTGAATATTGGTGACATTAACTGGCTTGAGAAGTGTGTAAATGATCTTTTGTGAAATTTTGCCTTTGAATATTACTTGGAAAATACTTTGTGTAGATAGTTCAGAGTAATTTGATAATTCAAAGACACCAAAAGTTCTTTGTAAGATCTTGTTGCCATTGTAAAGAACAGCATCATTAGGAGCTGATTACTTTTCCATCTTTGCCAAATCATTTCTATGGGACTTAATGTCTCTCTACCAAGAAGAGAATTGTAACATGCATAATCACTTCTCAGTGTTTCCAGTCTGCTTTTGGTATTAGGTAATAGGGTCATATTTTAGTTACTTGATGTGTTGGTGGTTTCAACCTGACTCTCTCACTGCACGGTCTCAAGCAGGGAACCGTTCACTGCTTCTTTGTGAATCGAGTTCAGCTTGGCACAAGTACTGATCATCCTGACATCCAAATAGCGGCAGCTTACCTTGCCTGCAGTTTGGGAACGTTCTGAGAGTGCTACCCAGCACTGCAGGATTTTCCATAAACCTGAACTGGTACAGAAAGCGAAGTTGATTGTATCTCGTTCACAAATAACTCGCCAAGTTACTGTCATCAGTCTCTTTATTGATAGAATATTAGGCAAAAACCATTTTCTTCTCCTTGCATGGCGGAGGTGATGAAATTTATAAGAGAATACATATAAGGAAAAGCTTGAAGTGTTGATGGTGGATATGTGCCCTGGCATGAAACAAAGAATTCTTGGCTTTTGACAGGATATCGTATGTGCTACTCGTTCCTTGAATCTCGACTCTTAATATGTGAAAATAATGAAAAGAGTATTTACTATGTGTATAGGGTAGGGTTTTTAGTTACAGATACTAAGATCTGTTCTAGTTAGTGTAAGCAGAAAGTGGCTTAGGAAAGGTGATAGCTAGTCTAGCAGATCATCAGAGGGCTGAAGGAGACTGGAGGCTGCATTTCTGGAAGCTGTTGCCAGAACTGCACTGGGAACTGGTCGGCTGAAGAACTGCTGCTCCAGGGTTGGTCAGGATGCTCCAAATGAGGAAGCCAGGGCCAAAATCTCCCCATTCTTCCTTCCAGCAAGTGGATGTTGCACTCCCTGCCCCCTTCTCCATTCCCCATTGCCTCAGTTCCGAAGGAGTCCTGAGTGGTGGGTCTGAGTTGCAGAACCTAATGCACATAACAGCCTACACTTTAGGGCAGGGATGGCAGGCAACAGTCTTCACACCCTCAATGTGTGTGAAGACTGTTGCACTTTTTTTTTTTTTTTTTGGAGAGGTTTTTCGCTATAGGGTGCATGTGCTCGCCAGACAGAGAAAGACATAGAAACAGAAATTGAGAAATCAACCCCTGTGGGGATGGTCACGCTGCAGTCCCTTCTCCTCTATTCTCCTCTTGGGATCTTGGGCACGCACGCACACACGCCCAGCGTGAGTTTTAAGCCACCGGGTCCGGATGCGAACTGCGGTCGACTACGTGGGAGTCCAGCGACATAGCCATTACGCTAACTGCTGGTTCCTAAAAATGCACTTTTTAAAAAAGAGTTATTTTATTGTATTTATTCATTCATTTACTTTAATTTTTTAATGTAGAAATATTTTTATTTCTTAAATAAAAAGTTGAACTTATTACTGTAAGCTTTGTACTTTATAAACTTGGAATTGTTTTAACTTTCTGACTCTTATAACAACTCTTAGCTTAAAACAGAAACACATTGTACTAAAATATTTTCTTTTTTTAGTTCCTTATTTCATGGGCTTTATCCTATGTTAAATTTTATTTATTTATTTATTATCATCATAGTCTTGTTTATGTTACATTGAACCACATATAACTTTACAGTGTATTACATTTCTTTAAAAATATGGAATGCTTCACGAATTTGTGTGTCAACCTTGTGCAGGGGCCATGCTAATCTTCTCTGTATCATTTCAATTTTAGTATATGTGCTGCCGAAGCGAACACCATTTATTTTAATTTTGACCAAAGAGAGAGAGGGAGAGTGAGAAAGCAAGCCACCAGGTCTGGGACTCGAACCGTGGTCGGCCAACTAAGAGTGTCCAGTGCCTTAACCACCATGCTACCTGCTGGCCCCCAAAAGTCTTTTTTGGAGGCAAGATGGTAGTGTAGTGCTAAAATGCTGTGCTCTGTGAGGCTGACCCACATGGGAAGGTTCTGGGTTTCTGTCTGGAGACGCCCCTTCATATCTTTGCTCAGATACTGTCGTACCTCCACTGTGTTGTACCCTGACTCCCTATTTAAGACCTAACTCATATGCCTTCTTTCATTCCTGAATCTCCTTTACCTGCCATCCTGTCCTTTTTCTCTCTGATAGCACATTTCCCCTCTAACTAGCTCCCATTTAATATGATCCAAAATATAGTTTGTGCAGCTCATTAGCATGAAAAATAAGCTCCGTGAGGACAGAGGCTTTTGTCAGTTTGTCTGTCACCAACAAGAACAAGTAGGGCTTTCTACAGAATAGATAAACATATGTAGAAGGAATGAATAAACTTGGCCAAAGCAACTACTTTTCAGAATTCCTACTAGTAAAATGACAGATTCTCAGTCCTAGTGTTTGTGTTATTCACTGATTTATTGGGGATGACAGAATTATCAGTGGTATGTAAAGAAAATAAACTAAGTATACGAGTTGAGCCATATATACTTTTCTGAACCTTCTTGCTTATTTGGCAATAAGTAAGGAACTTGGAATCAGATGAACAAATCATTAAGCTATGCAGATATTATCAGCAGAACAAATTCTTTGGATTTTAAAATCTAGACTACTAAATGAAGAAAAATGCTTACAGGAATTCTCAAGTATAGACTTGGACATGTAGCTGGTTTTAAACATAGCTGACTTAAAAGGTTTCCGTTGTCAGAATTGTGGCCAACGTGTTTCAGAGCATCAGGGTACTGAGGTGATAGGGAAGAGGAGAGGGGAGAATCAGGATCTTCCATCTCGGCAGAATGGGGACATGTTCAGCAGAGTCATCCAGGTGTGGTGGTTCATCTCTGTTAATCTAAACCTTGCAGAAAAACTAAAACATGGGACAAAGAGTTATGCTTAATGATGATAAAAGTCTGTAGTTAAAAATTTTCACTTAGCTATGCTGGAAGTTCTAGGGTATAAGGGCGTTTATAAACATTCATTTTTACTATTTAGAGATCTATTTGACTTTTAGAATTCAAGAGAAATTAAGATGATAGATAATGTCTTAGGAAGATGTTAGAAATCAGAGAAAATCTTATAAATCAGATATACTAGCTTTTATATGAACTTATGCTTAAACCTTAAATGACTTGTGTATAGCTAGTTAGTGGCAGAATTGGGGCTAATTTTTGCCTCCAATCTTCACCGTCCAATTTATCCTTAGTAAGAGAGTTGCATAAATGCCTCTCTTTGGAGATAATCGGGGAACAATTATGAATTTATTTTGAAATCTATATTTTGTCTTAAAAGCTTGGAAAAGTCATGTAGATACCTCATACTATTTAAATTATTTATATCTTTCTGTTTTTGTGTGTATAAGCATATATATTTTATATAGTCTTGCAAAAGTGTTCTTATTTGAGGAATTATTTAGAAGTTGAGAAAATGAGCAAAATGAAAGATCACCTTAGGTTAGTTTTGCCTTAGAGTAAGTGTTCAAAAGTCAAAATTTTAAAGACAATTAAATAGGAAGATATATCCTTGATCTGTTCTGAGGTTAAGTTTATTAGAGGAAAGTCATTATAGTATAGTGAAACTCCCTTATTTAGAAAATATTTTGAACCTCAGCTTGAGAAGAAAGGATTGCTATTTTTGCTACTTCAGCATTCTGTGGAAGGAAGTAAGACATCATATTTTGTATGTTTTTGCTAGAGGTACTGGTTTTGGAAGTGACCAGTTTTAAGAAGACAGAGATGATTTGTATATATAATTTGTGTATCCTTTTTTCCTGGAATATAGCATTATATCATACTTTTATGAAGAAAGACAGCCAACCCACTGTATCCTTCCCCTGGCTGGGGAATACTGTGGGGTTTTTAATTCTTTGTATAAGCTGTTCCTTTTGTAACATTTAGTTAGATATTTATTATGCAATTGAGTTGTAACTCAATTTTTTTTTTTTTTTTAAGAGAGATTTTCGCTATAGGGCGCGTGCGCTCGCCAGACAGACAGAGAGAGACATAGAGACAGAAAGCGAGAAATCACCCCCCCAGGGGGGATGATCACGCTGCAATCCCTTCTCCTCCATTCTCCTCTTGGGATCTTGGGCACGCACGCACACGCGCCCGGCGTGAGTTTTAAGCCACCGGGTCCGGGACACAAACCGCTGTCGTGGGAGTCCAGTGACATAGCCATTATGCTAACTGCTGGTTCCCATAGTTGTAACTCAATTTTAATATGCTCCAAAATAAAGTTTTCACAGTTGAGTAGAAAGCAGGTGTAGTATTAAGTTCACTGTGCTGGCAGTAGGGAGGCTTTTACTAAGTTTTATCTGTAAAATGAGGGTATTACAGTGGTAATGGGCTATTGGGGTCTCTTCCAGCTCTCAAAGCTTATGGTCTGTATTTACCCATGACATGCTTTGTATCTCCATACAGACATTTTTTTAAACGAATCAAATATACAGATAGCATGTATATTTCAGTTTTCGTTGCCTCCACATAAAATGGTTCTTTGGAGACACATGTGTTTTCTTGTGCTTCTACCAGAAGAATCACAGTGGTGGTGAAGTGCCTTTTTCTGCAAAGTGAACCAGAGGACCCTCTTAGCATTTTTGGAAAAAAAAAAAAATCTCCTGAGACACGAAGAGTTCCAGATTGGGACTAGAATCTTCAGGAACTGGAAAGTTGATATACCAGAGCAGTTTGCCCCTTAGAGTTCTTATATTAATGTCAGAGCAGTTGTCTGACTTTTTGTTGTCTTGAATTTGCAGATTTTTTCCATTCGTTTAAGGATTTAAGATTTAGTTGGGCAATAGTTAGTGTGTGCTTAGATTTTTTTTGTTGCCTCACTAGTTTCATGGACCTGTGTTCTCTTTCTCACCAAAGATTCATGGACGTGTTCTCTTTCTCACCAAAGATACGTGTTGAGTATTTGCAGTTACCTCTGTGATTGGCTAGTTTACTAGCTCTAGGTAGATATGCAGAAACACTTTACAGAATGATTGGATTCATATTCCATTCTGGCAGTCATACGTTTAGAAGTTCAAATATGGAACCTTTTGGCAGGTATGTCCTGACAAAGGCAGAGTGTTGTATGGGTGGTGAAGAGGTGTAGCTGTGGGTAGGTAGCGGGTTGGAAGCCCCTGCTCCACATCCATGCTACCAGAGAGGTACCTGAGAGAAATTTGTCATATTTTAGAAATTGTGGCTCCCAAGTCAGAGATAACTTTAAAGTTCTTAAATTATTTTGTGATTTAGCTCGCATTATTTTTCACATCTTTGGGATTTGAAGTTTTGAAAAACTTGGCAGTTTAGTCCTGTATGGTTTAGATAGAATAAAGCCAAGATTCTCCATTGAAGGACTTCTTTGAAGTCAAAGAAGGCCTTCATTACCCTTTCATTTCACTAAGGTGTAGCAGTGTTAGAACAGATGGAAGGCTAAAGTTTAAGCTGCATTTGTGTGAAAACTTCACCGGCCAATTGGCTGACTCTTAATGGTGAGACAGGAAGAACCACCCACGTTTTCCATTTTGGAGTTGAGTCACAGAAAATGGGTTTCCTGCAAAAACCATTTGGCTTTAACAAGTGTACGGAAATTTCATTTTGATCAGATTGATGTTTTTATCTTCATTGTGTTTATATTTTAAATTAATTATTCTCTTCTTTTCATCTGTAGGTGAAATTTCAAATTGAATCTTCTGTAGTACTGACTGTAACTGATTTTCCAAGATTTTTATAAAAGACTCAAAAGGACTATCCTTTCAGGTAAGGATCTAATTTTACTTTATAATACACAACTACTTTTGCATAAATCTGGAATATTCTAAGCTTCTGGAGTAGAAATAAAGGTGAATTTTTAAAAAAGGTGGCAACTTGAATTCCCCAGATGGATTTCCATCTGTTTGGTATTAGCTAAGAGGTGTCAGTGAGGTTGGTTACTTAACAATTAGAGAAGCTATATACAGTGGCAGTTGGCGCGCACACACACACACACACACCCCAAAAGGTCAACACTGGTTATCATGGCTGAAGAGCTTATGATTTTTTTTTTTTCCTTTTTTCCTTGTTTGAATTTTTAAAATTGTAATTTCTGGTTTATATGTAGTTGTTGTATATCTCTGTAGGGTACAATATAGTTTTTAAGTGTCTATATATATGAACATATTCGTTAACTTCAGCATTTAACATTATATTTGATATTCTCCCCCCCTTTTTTGAATGTATATATGCAATGATTATTTTTTAAAAATAATTGTTTATTTAATTTTATTTATTCATTCATTTATTTTAATTTGATCAGAGAGAAACAGAGAGAGAGAGAAAGTGAGAAAGCAACCCACTAGGTCTGGGACTTGAACCGTGGTCAACCACCTGCTGGTCCCCTATATATGCACTTATTGATGACATATTTTACTCTGCTGTAGTACACTGTTCCATATCCTGTTCAACTTGTTTACGTTCATTTTTTTTTCTGTAAATCACTCCTGAATTCCCCAGCTGACTGCCCTGCACCATTTCTGGTATCTGTGGCTTACTCTTGCTTCTTTTATGCTATCAGGTCCTTAAGTTTTCATTAAAGACTGAGGACACTTGGAATACATTAAGTGGAGATGTAAAGTATTGGATCGTTGGGAAAGTCATGATGCATTTTTGCATAGAAAAACAGAGAAATACATCATGACTTTCCTGATGACCTGATATTTGTCTTTCAGAGCCTGGCTCATTTTATATAGCATTGTATCTTCTAGGTTCATTCATTTTGTGTCACATTGAAGGAGATTATTGTTCTTTAGGTCTGAGGAGAGTATGTATGTGCCACATTCATTTATTGGTTCTTGGACACTTGGATTCTGTGTCCTAGCAATTGTGAATAATGCTGCAAGAAATACGGATGTGCTGATATCCCTCCAATGAAGTTTTTTCCTGTCCTTTAGATATATGCTCCCAAACGGGATGCCTGAGTCCAATGGTAATTCTACTGTTAGGTTTTTGAGGAATCTCTATACTATTTTCCATAGTGGTTGGACTAATTTACATTCCCACCAGTAGTACAGAAGGGACAGTGGCACCTGAGTGAATAATCCAAAAATTTTTTTATCAGCAATGCATTATAGAATGACTCTTGTAGCAGATATAGTATCCAACTGTATTTATTACTAGTTAACAGAAATGAGTTTGCAAAACTTTTAATATACCAGCAGAGTCAGCACAAAAGAGAAAAACTAAGAAGCAGGTGACATATGGACATAATTTCTTTCCATTTCATCTTAGATTCAATATTAGTCAGACTCTGCTTATTTCTTAGCTAGTTTCCTTGCATCACTCTTCTGTTTCTCCCAGCTTAGAACACTTCAGGGCTTTTCTGTTACCTACAGTAGTTCTCAAGCTTTTTATTCTCCAGAACCCTTTACACTGTTAAAAATTATTGAGACTCAAAGAATTTCTGTTTATGTTACCCATTGGTATCAATTGTATTAGAAATTGAAATTGAAATAAAATTTAAAGCATAAGAATATACAGGTTATGTATCCCTTATCTGAAATGTTTCAGATTTCTTTTTTTTTTTTGGTCTGATTTTAAATACTTGCATTAAATAATAAGATACCTTGGGAATGAGTCCAAACTCTGAGCATGAAACGCATTTATGTTTTATATCTACCTTATACACATAGCCTGGAGGTAATTTTATACAATATTTTGTATTGTAGTGTTTTGAGTGTGACCCATCTCAGGAGGTGAGGTGTAATGTCCACTTGTGATGCCGTTTTGGTGCTCAGAAAGCTTTGGATTTTGGTGCATTTGAAGTTTTGGATATTTTGGATTAGGAATTTCCAACCTGTATGAGGGTACCTTTCATGAGCTGCACAATGATGCTATCATGATAATCATGTGGCTTCTGAAAAACACTGTGTACTTAAGAGAAAACAAGAGTAAAAGGCAAATATTATTTTGGAAAGTTAGATTTATTAGGGTATCATTAATATAAAGTGAAATGGACTCTTTTTAATGAATTATTCGTATGTGGACTTCGATAAATGCATATGATGGTGTAACCACTATGAAGAAATAGAACATTTCTGTCACCCCAAAAAGAACCTTTATATCAGCATGCTGTGATCTATTTACTGTTTCTAAGTTTTGCTTTTTCTCAGGTATCATTTAAATGGCATAATGCAGTATTAGGCCTTTTAAGTCTGGCTTCTTTCATTTGATATGATGCATTTGAGATTCAGTTGTGTGTGTGTGTGTGTATCACTAATTAGTTCTCTTTTATTGGTGAGTCCTCTTTCCATGAATAAATATACTGCAGTTGGTCCATTTTCCAGTTCAAGAACATTTGAGTTTCTAGTTTTTGCTGGTTGTGTTTTAGTATTATTAAAATAGTTTCAACTTTCCAACCCCCTCAAAGAGCCTCAGGGATCCCTAGGGGTCCTGAGAATTCTGAGACTCTCTGGCCTGCAGCATAACTTTTCCATGCTGCATTCTAGCCATCTGGAATTACTTGGCTGGCTGGTATATGTCCTATGTCTAGAATGCCAGGATGTAGCTCAAGAGTCTCCTCTGTTCTAGTCTTTCTGGCCTTCTCCCCATCATCATCCTACAACTCTAGGTGGTTTTTAGTTAGGACTGGTTTGTGCCATTCCTGTGTCTTTGCCCTTTTCTCAGCCGTTATTTGAGGATGTGGTAGTTTCCCAGATTTTTCCTCTTCTTCTTCCTTTTTTTTTTTTTTTTTTTCCCTTTAACTATAGGGTGAGATTTTTATTGGAGAGGGAGGGAGGGAAGGGGGGGAGGAGAGAGAGAGAGAGAGAGAAAGAAATCATCCCCCTCCGTTCTCTTCCTGAGATTTTGGGTACTCATGCACATGCATATGGTGTGATTTCCCCCCTCCCCCAAGCTGCCGGGTCTGGGACTGTAACCAAGGAGTCAGCCATGTGGATACAGCACCTAGGGAGCTTTTAATAAACGTCCTCATGCCTCAGACCAATTAAGTTCTAATCTTTGGAGATTAGGCCTGGGTATTATGTATTTTTTTAAAGTGTCACTATTGAAGTTGATGTGCAACCCCAGAGAATCATTGTTGCGGTGTTTGGTTTATTCTGAAGTCTTAATGGTGGAGCAGTCAAAACTAGAGTGCAGGTCTTTTGACTTACGCTCTAATGCCTTTTCCTCCACACTGAATTTTCATGCAAACAGAAGCACTGTAGAGATTTAGAGAGCCTTGGTGTAAAGGCCAGCCAGCGTTTTCAATTTATGGAGGTGCTGTAGCATAAAGACTACAACATGGAATTTAGAGTCAAGTTTATTAACTGTGGATTAATAAGTATATTTGAGTCTGTTCTCACTTGTAAAATAAGGACACTGCCTTAAGTTCTGTAAGCGTATTGTGGGAATCAAATGAGATAATGTGCTAAAAGATTTTGTAAAGTATAAAGTGCCTTCCAAAACTTAGTTTTACTCAGTTTTAACCTCGTGTGTTTATTGGCTGATTTTTCTTGGGGTTCATAAATTACGCAAGTAATGTATACATACAGCTTCACTGAAATACTAAAATAACACATAATTATGCAGGTCACTGTTAGTTGCATACTTTCAATCCTTTCTGTATGCGTTTAAATGCACAAATATGTGTGTAACATGTTTTTTTTTTATTGTATCAAACATAGACTATTACTTTATGCGTTTGTGCCTTAAAAAAACAACTTAGACTGTCTTAGATCATTCCATATTAGGATATTTGAATCTCTTTCATTCTTTTAATAGCTGAATTTTTCCATATATTTCCATATTGGTGGCATTTAGTGTTTTTTTTTTTTTACTTTTATAAAAAAAGTTTATGAACATTTTTAGCTCTCTCTTATTAAAACATTAGTTAATTCTTATTAAAAAATTTATTCTATTTCCATGGTATTGGGAGTTAAGATGGAAAGGCCATATATGAGAAATCATTTTTATTTTTTTGGAGAGGTTTTTACTATAGGTCGTTTGTGTGCACTTGCCAGAAACACAGAGAGAGAGAGAGAGACAGAAAGCGAGAAATCACCCTCCCAGGGGATGCCACGCCGCAATCTCTTCTCCTCCATTCTCCTCTCGGGATCTTGGGCACGCACACACATGCACCCAGCATGAGATTAAGCTACCGGGTCTGGGACTTGAACCACGGTCGACTACATTGGAGTCCAATTGACATAGCCATTATGCCAACTACTGGTCCTGTGAAATCTTAGACTTTCTATGTTTAAGACATCTGAAAAGAGTTAGCACATTTTTTTCTTTTTATTCATGATACAGAGCAATATATGTATGTACACAGAATAGAAAGAGAGAGTGGGAAAGGAAGTATCCTTGACATGGTTTTGTTACATTTCAATCTCCTTTCACTAGCCCCGCCAGCTCATTGGGAATCTGGGCACATGTGCCTGCAGCTAGTGTGTTTTCAGACCCACCTGAGGATCTGAACTCATGGTCAATGAGGTGGCTTCCAGCACTGTAGTTTAGTTTTCTACCAGCTATGCCTCTAGGCTGGGCTTTGGATAGACTTTTAGAAACTTCTGCATGTGTGGCTTAAGTTTATCTTCTTTGATGTGATTGTTACGGATCTACCTTCAAGGATAACAACAAGACAACAGAAATGGCTAGTACTTTTTTTTTTGAGCGATTTTTGCTGGGGTACGAGTGCTTGCTGGAGAGACAGAAAGTGAGAAATCACTCCTTCTGGGGTATAGCCATGCCTCAATCCCTTCTCCTCCATTTTCCTCTTGGGACTTGGGCTTGCACACACATGCACTCACCCAAAGTGAGTTTCAAGCTGCTGGGTCCAGGACTTGAACTGTGGCTGGCCATGTGAGAATTCAGTACCTTAACCCCTATGCCACCTGCTGACTCCGGCCTGTACTTGTTTCTGGCGAGCATTCTGCTAAGAGCTTTTTTTTATTATTATTTTTAATTTTTATTTTTTTTTGGAGAGGTTTTCGCTATAGGGCGCGTGCGCTCGCCAGACAGACAGAGAGAGACAGACAGAAAGCGAGAAATCACCCCCCAGGGGGGATGGCCACACCGCAATCCCTTTTCCTCCATTCTCCTCTCGGGATCTTGGGCACGCACGCACACGCGCTCGGCGTGAGTTTTAAGCCACTGGGTCCGGGACGCGAACCGCGGTTGACTATGTGGGAGTCCAGCGACATAGCCATTACGCTAACTGCTGGTCCCTAAGAGCTTTTTATATACATGATCTCATTTCTTCCTCTCAGTAGCGGAGGTGAAATTCATGATAGTATCTAGGTGGAGGAGGTAGAAATGCAGATTCAGAGGCCAAGTCACTTTTAAGGGCAGTTAGAGATCTAGAATTCTTAGATCTTTTTTCCAACTAGAATGCTAAACAGTCTCCCAAGATTTTCCTGAGTCAGAGATGGTACTTTGTATGACACCATAGTTCCCTTTCTGAGTTACTTATATTTGTATAACAATAAAACAGTTTTATAATGAAAATAATAAGCCAATATAATAAATGTTAATACTTAATGAATTTAATAGTAAGAATGGTATTTTTAACTGAAAACAGCAAGTAAATGGGGAATTGATCTTTAATTCTATTTATTAACTAACAGGATGACCTTGATAAATAATTTTGTTTCCCAATTAGTAGATAGTATTAAACTAAGTAGTTAACTTTATCTTTAACTAGACATCATTCTTAGTGTGTAAATCCAAATGTACCATGAAATGGAATTCTAGTAACGCTTCCCCTGACTTTGAGTAATAAGGAGACCTTTTTCGGAAGTGGTTGTTTATTCACGACAAATCAAAGATTAAAACTGTCTTTCTGTATTGACAAAAGTAACAGGCAGCCTCAAAATTTTTTAACCACATTATAATGTCTGTTACTGTTGGGACCAGCAATTAGCGTAATGGCTACTTTGCTGAACTCCCATGTAGTCGACTGCGGTTCTAGTCTCAGACTTAAACTCACGCCAGGCATGCGTGCGTGTGTGCCCAAGATCCCGAGAAGAGAATGGAGGAGAAGGGATTGTGGCGTGGCCATCTCTCCTGGGGGGTGATTTCTCACTTTCTGTCTCTCTGTCTCACTGGTGAGTGCACGTACCCTGTAGCGAAAACCTCTCCCCCCCTAAAAAAAAAATGGCTGTTACTGTTTTATTATAGGCCTATTTGAGTGTTCTAAGGAGCTGGGGGTGGCTAGTTCACAATAATGATCATTATAGTAAAGGTACTGTTTTACATATATTCTTTGTGTAACCCTTGGGTCACATTTCACTTGAATGGTCAAACACTTTTAAGTGGCATAGTATGGGGGCTACTTGATGGTGTCAGCTTCTTACCCCTAATTTGGTCGCTTTAATACTTAAAATTAGATGGTCCAATGAAACAAATCTATGTATGGGTTGTCAAATGGATTGGCTTAACTTTTCATTTTAATAAGAGGTTAGAAAACATGATCAGCCGCAGTTCAGATGTTAGCACACTGTTTTGTTCTGGTTTTCGTTTTTTAAAGGAAGTACTTTTGGCCAGTACACATTTGGTGATTGACATAGGAGGGCAAGAGTGTTGGCTCCCTTTCCTGCATGGACTTGTTCCCTGAGAGTTAGCTTAGAACCACAATTGGGGTGTAAGTCACAGGAAGCAATTGTATGGTAGGAACTGTTAGTTACTGTCAACATACATAGATTTAAATCTAATGTAGAGCAGTCTACTCTACACAATGTATTTAAGAAAATTCTGTTTTATGATCTTTTTTGCCTATATCCAGACTTAATTTACTTGGCTAGATCCAGAAACAGCATGGTAATTTTATAACTACCTACCAGGAGCTGTCTCTCTTTTTTTTAAAAAGAATTATTTATTTAGGGACCAACAGATGGTGGAATGGTTATATTGCTTGACACCCACATAATTGACTGAAGTTTGAGTCTTGGACCTGGCAGCTTAAAATTCACATCAGGTACATGTGTGTGCATGCCCAAAATCCTGAGAGGAGAATGGAAGAGAAGGGGTTATGGTGTGGCCATCCCCTGGGGAGTGATTTCTCACTTTCTGTCTCTCTGTCCTCTTCTATAGCAAAAATCTCTCTCTCTCTCTCTCTAAAAAAATTATTATTTATTTCTAATTTATTATTATTATTTTAAATTTTCTGTAGGGCTCATGGCATAGCCATCTCCTCTTAGGGTGATTTTTGGGACTTGAATCATGGTCAGCCATGTAGCAGTTCAGCGCCTTTACCACCATGCCACCAGTTGGACCCAAGAATGCTGTCTTTTGTGTTGATACTCTGTACCTTTTCCTTATTTATTTTCTATTTTTAAAAAATTATTTTAAATTTTATTGACAATTATTATCTTTCAATTTGACCAGAGAGAGAGAGGGAAAGTGAGAAAGCAAGCTGCCAGGTCTGGGACTCGAATGACTGTCAGCATATGGGAGTCCAGCACCTTAACTACCTTGCGCCCTGCCAGCCCCACTCTGTACTTTTAAGAGAAATTCACTTTTTTTTTTCAATGTGTATGTATACTTTGTAATTTTTTTCTAGGTTGTACATTTAAATTTTTAGCTTGTAGAATTTAAATATTCATTTACATTCTGTATTCCTTAGTAAGGCATACTATATAAGGAATTTTTCCTCCCTCCTTCAATATATCCACATCACATTCTTTGGCCTAGTGTTTGTTTTGCATTTGTATTTCATTGTAATCCCAACAAGTTCATTCAAGCAGTGGTTGAACTGAGGTTAAGTGGTATTATAGCTGTTTGGCAGGATATGGCCATAAATGCTTCAGTCTAAACACAGAATGGCCTGGGGTGACTATAATGTTGTATTGCATAATCACAGATTAGCTTTATAAACACTGGAATGAGGACATGAGCCACATACATCTTCAGTGAGAAATTGCCCCATTGGTTGAAGTCTACTTTAAACCCCATCTATACAGTTCTCTTGAGTGTTTTTTTTTTTTTTTTTTGAGAGGTTTTTTTGCTATAGGGCGCGTGCGCTCGCCAGACAGACAGAGAGAGACATAGAGACAGAAAGCGAGAAATCACCCCCCAGGGGGGATGGTCACGCCGCAATCCCTTCTCCTCCATTCTCCTCTCGGGATCTTGGGCACGCACGCACACGCGCCCGGCGTGAGTTGTAAGCCACCGGGTCCGAGACGCGAACCGCGGTCGACTACGTGGGAGTCCAGCGACATAGCCATTACGCTAACTGCTGGTTCCCTCTTGAGTGTTTTTTTAGACATATTAATGTTTTCCATGTAGTAACTGAAATGTTTTTAATTGGATGGAACTTTGAATAGTTTTTCAGGGTCTGCCACCTAACATCTAAAGGAATAGACTAAAATGTTACCAGTGTTTTAAAATGTTTTTTTTTTAAAGACGTTTTTGCTATAGGGGGCATGGGCTAGCCAGAGACAGAAAGCGAGAAATCCCCCGCCCCCCCCTTCCCCCCGCCCAGGGATGATGGCCACGCCGCAATCCCTTCTCTTCCATTCTCCTCTCGGGATCTTGGGCACGCATGCACACACACCTAGTGTGAGTTTAAGCCACCTGGTCCGGGACTCGAACCACGGTTGACTACGTGGGAGTCCAGTGACATAGCCATTACACCAACTGCTGGTCCCTTAAAATGTATTTTATATATTTCTAACATTAATCGTCTTTTTCACCTTTCTTTTTCCTTCCCTCCTTTCCTGGTATTTTTGTGACTTAAAAGCTATTTTGCAGGGCCAGCTGGTGATGTGGTGGTTAAGCTGCTGGACTCCCACATGGCTGGCTGCATTTCTAGTACTACACCTGGCGGTGTGTATGTATATCTATGCTCCAGGTCCCAGGAGGAATGTGGAGGAGAAGGGATTCCTGCATAGCCATCCTCCCTGGGGAGTGGTTTCTCACCTCTCTTTGTCTCTCCAGGGAGAGCATGAGCTCTATGGGAAAAACCTTAAAAAAAAAAAAAAGCTATTTTGCAGAAGATAACCTTAGAGGTAATTCACCCTCCAGCGACTGAGTAGAGTTCACGTTCTATTTGGTAGGCAGCATGCCCATTTGGGAACTCTGCTCTGGATGGGAGGAATGTGTCTTTGGAGCCCTTCTGTAGTATTTGAAAATACTTTGTGTTACTGTGGCCAAGAACTGAAATAAAATGCCTGTGATAGTGGGTAAAGGACCTTTTGGGAATATTGTATATTTTTTGAGATGGATGTAAATATATATAAATTATTGTATTTAATTTTATTTATTTATTTTAATTTGACCAGAGAGGGATAGAGTAAGAGAGAGCAAGAGAGATGGAAAATAAGAAAGCAAGCCACCAGGTCCAGAACTTGAATCACTGTCAGCCATGTGGGAGTACAGTGCCCTTAACCACCATGCCACCTGCCGGCCCCTGATGTAAATATTTGCCTGCTAAATTGTAGCATTTGTAGCATTTATCAGGAAATCATTTATACTTGATATAGGACGAAGTGTATATAGTCCTAACTTACTATGCAAGTTAGTCTACTAAATGCTTTTATCAAGCCACCTGTTCTTCAACTTATAAGGAAGAGTTTTAATTTACATTTCTCATGTGTTTCATTAAACTGATTTTTGTCTGTAAAATTGTTTAGAGAACTAAATTCAGTTAAAAATTTTTTCTTCTGACAGAGGCCCAGGACTGTAGATTTCTATTTGATATAGTATTTTTATTTAGATTTTTACTTTTAGCAAAGTAATAGTATGTGTCATTTAAATAATAAAATTCTTTTTTTTTTTTTTGAGAGGTTTTTCGCTATAGGGCGCGTACGCTTGCCAGACAGACAGAGAGAGACAGAGAGACAGAAAGCGAGAAATCACCCCCCGGGGGGATGGCCACGCCGCAATCCCTTCTCCTCTGTTCTCTTCTCGGGATCTTGGACACGCACGCACATGTGCCCAGCATGAGTTTTAAGCCACCGGGTCCGGGGTGCGAACTGCGGTCAACTACGTGGGAGTCCAGCGACATAGCCATTACGCTAACTGCTGGTCCCTAAATAGTAAAATTCTAATAGACTTGAAAAGAAAAAATTCTGTGTTTCTTCCACCTTCCTTCATTTTTGAGGTTTTTATTATTTTTTACAAGTTCTTTTTAGCATAGTAAATGCCATTATATCTAAATAATACATTTTTGCGCCTACAGATTGTGGTTTTCAGTTGTGCACATTATCTTTTTTTTTTTTTTTTGGAGAGGTTTTCACTATAGGGCGTGTGCGCTCGCCAGACAGAGAGAGACATAGAGACAGAAAGCGAGAAATCACCTCCCAGGGGGGATGGTCATGCCGCAATCCCTTCTCCTCTATTCTCCTCTCAGGATCTTGGGCACGCATGCACACGTGCCCAGTGTGAGTTTTAAGCCACCAGGTCCGGGACTTGAACCGCGGTCGACTACGTGGGAGTCTAGTGACATAGCCATTATGCTAACTGCTGGTTCCCCACATTATCTTTTTTTAAAAAAAAAAATTTAATTTTATTTATTCATTTATTTATTTTAATTTGACCAGAGAAAGACACACAGAGAGAAGGAAAGTGAGAAAGCAAGCCACCAGGTCCAGGACTTGAACTGTGGTCGACCATGTGGGAGCATCCAGTGCCTTAACCATCATGCCACCCACTGGCCCCTATCTTTTTTTTTTTTTTAAATTTAACTTTATTTATTTAGTTAGTTTAATTTGACCAGAGAGAGACAGAGTAAGAGAGAGAGAGAGAGAGAGAGAGAGAGAGTGGGAAAGTGAGAAAGGAAGCCACCAGGTCTGGGACTTGATCCATGGCTAGCCATGTGGGAGTCCAGTGTCCTTAACTACCACGCCACCTGCTGGCCCTGCTGCACATTATCTTTTGACTTCTTCCTACAGAAGATGAGGACTTAGCTCCTCCCATTTGCTTTTCCCCTCCCCCAGTGATGATTCTAATTTTCAGTTAGCCCATTATTCAGTATCTACTATAGTATGATTTGAATATTGATGATAATGGCAACAGAGTATTTAGTGGTCATGTTTTTCTCCAACCAATTCTTCTCAGAGATGGTGGTTACTTTTTCATTTCTTTAGCTTTCTTTTTATTAAATATTACTTTTTCTCTAAACGTTATGATAGAACTGTAAAAACTCAAATGATAAGTTATATTTGGGCACTATCAGTTCCACTTTTCTCTTGGAACTCTCTTCCAGAGTTCTGTGTCCTACTGGTTCTGAACTACTTGCTTTCCAGCCTCTGCAGGCTGCCGTTTTGGGACTTTTCTTTACCAGCATCTTAAGCATCTCCCCCTGAGCTTTTTCCTTTGGTGGACCTTCTGTTTCCTGGATTTTGTATTGTTATCTTTCTCTGTTTATTTCCTCATTTAGGTGGGAAATATGTATCGACATATGCCTATATCCCTAAGCCCTTGAATGAGATTTGAAACGTTTCTAATTGTTTGCTAATAGCATATAAGACCATACTTTTAAAATATCACCTTGTATTCGGCCATGTTGATATAAATTCATTAGTTCTAATATTGGGTTGTAGGAAAAGTCATGCTGCATTTTTGCATAGAAAAATACATTGTGACTTCCAACAACCCAATAGTTGTTTTGTAGCGCCTCTGGAGTTTTCTGTGTAAAATGACCATATGATCTGCAAATACATTTTTTTTTTTTTTTTTGGAGAGGTTTTTTGCTATAGGGCTCGTGCGCTCGCCAGACAGACAGAGAGAGACAGAGAGATAGAAAGCAGGAAATCACCCCCCAGGGGGGATGGCCACGCCGCAATCCCTTCTCCTCCATTCTCCTCTCGGGATCTTGGGCACGCACGCACACGCGCCCGGTGTGAGTTTAAGCCGCCGGGTCCGGGACTCGAACCGCGGTCGACTACGTGGGAGTCCAGCGACATAGCCATTACGCTAACTGCTGGTCCCTGATCTGCAAATACATTTTACTTATTTTTTTGTGTTAAACTGGTGTAAGACTTTTTTGTAGCTGTCCTTCATCAGTTTGAGAACATTTTCTACTCCTAGTTTGTGGAGAGTTTTTATCATGAATGGCTGTTGGGTTTTGTCAAATACTGTTTCTGCATATATCAAACTGATCTTGAGTGTTTTCTCCTTTATTCTGTCAGTATGGTGTGTTATACTGATAGATTTTCAAGTGTTAAACTAGTCTTATTTATGATGTACCTTTATGTATATTATTGAATTTGATTGGCTAAATTTTTGTTAAAGGATTTTTCTGTCTATTCTCATGAGGGACATAGGTCTGTAATCTTCATCTTATGTAATGTCTTTATCAGGCTTTGGTATTAACATTATATTAGTCTTATAAAATGAGCTGGGCAGCAGTCTGTCTTCTGTTTTCTGAAAAAGCTTGTGTGAGATTGGCGTTTTTTCTTTCCTGAATATTTGATATAATCCACCAGTGAAACCATCTGGACTTGGAGTTTTCTTTTTGGAATATATACTTTTTAAGTTGACAGAGAGCTGTACACTTGCCAGAAAGAGACAGAGAGATAGAGAGAGGGAGGGAAAAGGCACTCCCAGTATAGTGTGCTCATGCTGTAGACCCGTCTCTGTTATTTCTCCATCCATGCATGTGCACACGCATACTCGACATGTTTTTCAAATTACTGGGGCTGGGATGTGAACCATGCCAACCAAGTGGGATTCAGCTATCTCAACCATTAGGCTGTGGGGCTGGCCCCTTTAAGGGATATTTTTAATGACAGATTCAATGTCTTTAAAAAAAATACAGGACTACTTAGATTTTCTCTTTCTTACGTAATTTTCATTTTAGTTTTTCAAGTTTTTATTTTTTATTTTTAGAGAGAGATTTGCTCTAGGGCAAGTGCGCTTGCCAGAGAGACAGAGAGAGACAAAGAGACAGAAAATGAGAAATCACCTGGGGTGGGGGGGTGGTCACGCCTCATTTCCTTCTCCTCCTCTCCCCTCTTGGAATCTTCGGCATGCATGTACACGCGCCTGGCATGAGTTTGATGCTGCTGGGTCTGGGACTCGAACCACGGTCCACTACATGGCAGTCCAGCAAGGTAAGCATTATGCCATCTGCTGGCCCCTCAAGTTCTATTTTTCAAGAAATTTGTTTATGTCATTTGTAAGTTTTGAATTTGTTGGCATAAAGTTATATATTCTTACAAATATTATATAGTCATAAAGAGAAGATATATCTGCATTCTCTTATACTCTGATAAATGTCTGTAGGATCTCTATTTCTTGCTTTTTTTGGTCATTTTTGATGTTGATGACTGGTGTTTCCACTTATTTTTTTTTAATCCTGATTGATCTAACTAGAAGTTTGTCAGTTTTGTTGGTATTTTTTCAAGACTTAGCTTTTGACCCTTTTGGGTTTTTCTGTTGTCTGTTTTCTGTTTCATTGACTTCTCTCTATTCTTTTAGCTTAGTTTACTTGTTTTCTGTTTCTTAAGATAGAGCCTTAAGTTATTGTAGGAGATATTTCTTATTTTCTTTTATTAATAAGCGTTTAAAATGTTAAGATTTTGGGCCAGCAGTTGGTGTGGTAGTTAAGGCACTGGACTCCCACATGGTCGACCATGGTTCAAGCCCTGGACCTGGTGGCTTGCTTTCTCACTTTCCCTCCCTCTCTCTGGGGAATTGTTTAAAAAGAATAATAACAATAAATAAAAGTAAATAAATAATTTTAGAAATTTTAAGATTCTAAGTACTTATTTTAGTTGTGTCTCACACATTTTGATGTTTTATTTTTTTGTTTCCATTCAGTTAAATTTTTTTTCTAATTTTTTCATTGTATTTTTGATACATAAACTCTTTAGAGGTATGTTCAATTTCCATTTCTAATTTAATTCTGTTGTGGTCAGAAAATATTTGTGAGATTTACTTATTTTAGAGAGATGTTTTACTATAGGGAGTGAGTGCTCACCAGAGAGACAGAGAGAGAAAGTGAGAAGTCACCCCCAGGAAGATGGCCACACACATCACATCCCCTCTTCCCCATTCTCTTCTTGGGATTTTGGGCACACACGCACATGCACTCAGCGTGAGTTTCAAGCCTCTGGGTTTGGGACCTGAACCATACTGGGCTTGTGGTAGTCCACTGCCTTAACCACTATTCCACATGCTGGCCTCAGTTCTTTAATATTTATTGAAACTCAGGCACACCATTTGGGCTTTCCTAGTAAATGTACCCTGTGCATTTGAAAAGAAGGTGTGTTCTTCAGTTTGATTTTCTGTGAATGTTAGTTAGGTTTAGGTAGTTGATAGTGTTGTTCAAATCTAAGTTTTTCTTGATTTTGTGGTTTGCATAATTATTCTATGAGTTATTGGGATGGGATGTTGAAATCCATAATGATTGTGTCATTGTTTCCCCTCCCCCCCACTAATTATGTCTTTTTATTCCTTCATGTATTTTGAAGGGAATTCACATTCATAATGGTTGTATTTTCATAAGTTGTTGCTTTTATAATTACGAAATTATATTTTTCCCTTGTGATTCTCTTTATTTAAAAGTTGATTAGAAGGGCCAGCAGTTCGCATGGTGGTTAAAGTGCTGGACTCCCACATGGCCAACTGTGGTTCAAATCTCAGACCTGGTGGCTTGGTTTCTCTCTTTCCCTCTCTCTCTCACTCTCTCTCTCCCCCCCTCTGGTGAGCACAAATGATAACAAATTAAAATAGTAATAAAAAACCTAAATAACTCTATAAAAATTGATTAGAAATTTATATGTGTGATAGGACTGGCATTTGATTTCTGAACGATCATCTCAAAAAGGCTTGATACCTAATTATTGGGAACTTCCTAACCCTTATTCCCAGTAGTTAGGGTTCAGCTTTTTCCATTTTGCTAAATCAGTTTCCAGATATTCATTGCTTTTCTGTCTTTCAGAATTTTGTACTCTGTTCTCTTGGACTTTTGTCTTTTCTCTCAGTTTTTATTTTTATTTTTTATAGGCTTTTGCCGTAGGGCTTGTGTGCTTGCTGGAGAGAGACAGAGAGATAGAGACAGGAAAAGTGAGAAAGCACCACTCAGGTGGAATGGCGATGCTGTCCTTCTCTTCTGTTTCCTCTTGAGATTTTGGACACTCATGCACACGCCTCTGACATGATTTTCAAGCTGCTGGATCTGTGACTCAAACTGCGTTGGGGCATGTGGGTATTCAGTACCTTAGCCACCACACCATCTGCTGGCCCTTCTTCCAGTTTTTAAAATGTTGTTTTC
The DNA here is from genome assembly GCA_026018925.1 of Tupaia tana. Lineage (NCBI taxonomy): Eukaryota > Metazoa > Chordata > Mammalia > Scandentia > Tupaiidae > Tupaia > Tupaia tana. The sequence goes on from JAKSZU010000001.1 coordinate 236,587,212, forward strand.
TTTATTATCACTGACACATTATTATATGGTAATTTATATAGCATTTTTACATTTTTCATTGTCAATTTTTTTTATTGTTTTGGAGCTCGCAATTGTACAGATGTTATAAACAATTTAATTATATTTTTATTTTGAGAATTTATTCAAAATAAATTTACAAGATACCATATTCTTTCAACTGTTTTCCTCTTGAAAATGAACATGTAAAACCTTTTACATCCAGTAGAGATTTCCTTGATCTAGGATTCAAAAGTAACTTGAGTTATTACCATTTTAATCTAGATATGTCATTTAAATACATTGTCAGTTTCTTCATCTGGAAATGGGAAATGTAAACTTACATAATTGTTAAGGGTAACCTACTTACAAGTTAATAGACAGGAAAGTGTTTAAACATAATTATGAAGTAGAATATCTGTGTAAGGTGGTGCATTGAGTAATTAATGTACTCTTCTACTGTTAGGAATTAAATTGTTTCTATGCCCTTTGGTAATTGAATACATCTTGTAAATAACTTTTATTTAAATATTTCCATAGCATAAAATATAGCCTCTGCTTTGTAAAGCAGCGCTCATTTCATAATTTCTTCATTGCCAGATCCAGTCCTGCATGAAGGTAGAATAGATAACTGCACAATTGCTCTTGCTGTTCTTGATGCTCAAGGACTTCCAGGCCTCTAAATTGTCCATGTCCAACCTGGTGTGTTGGGATGCTTTCCAGAGATTCTTGTTAAGTGCCTGCATTGTCGCTGAAGAACCTATTTTGAGATGTCATCTGCTTCTGGCATATCCATTCAATGTAGTTTGTAATAGGTTGTAGTACTTTAAATTTTTTGAAGGGAGAACAAATCTGAAATCCAAAGCAAAGACAGGTATGGCGGACCTTAATAGAGACCCGTAGTTGCCAGTCTTGAAAAAGCAAGGGGAACCAGCAGTTAGCGTAATGGCTATGTCGCTGGATTCCCACGTAGTCGACCGCGGTTCGCGTCTCGGACCCGGTGGCTTACAACTCACGCGCCGGGCGCGTGTGCGTGCGTGCCCAAGATCCCGAGAGGAGAATGCAGGAGAAGGGATTGCGGCGTGACCATCCCCCCTGGGGGGTGATTTCTCGCTTTCTGTCTCTATGTCTCTCTCTGTCTGTCTGGCGAGCGCACGCGCCCTATAGCGAAAAAAACCTCTCCAAAAAAAAAAAAAAAAAAAAAAGCAAGGAAATGATCTCAAGTAGAATAATGATAATATGGCTATTTTACAGCCCTCTTAAATCCAGCCTTGTCTGATATCTTAATCATCATAATACTTACATGGTCTTTGTCATATTTAAGCATAAAATCCATGGTACTTGATTGAACACTAAAGATCTAAGTACTCACAGCTTAGCAACATTTATGTGCCTCTCATATAAGACTCTTTCTCCCTATAAGGCACGTGTGCTCACCAGACAGAGAGAGAGAGAGAGAGAGAGAGAGAGAGAAAAGTGAAACATCACTCCCAGGGTGATACCCACACTGCAATCCCTTCTCCTCCAGTCTACTTTTGAAATTTTGGACACACATGCACATGTGCCTGGTGGTTTTTTAAAGCAGCAGAGTCCAGGACTCAAACTACATAGTCAGTTATATGGGTTCCAGCACCTTACCCACCATGCTTGCTGCTGGCTATAAGCTTCTTAAAGCACGTTTCAGAAATGAGAAATAGTGTAAATTTTTCCTACCCTTATTTGGGAGAACTAGAGATAAAAAGAATATTAGTAATTGGCTATAACTACCGTAACTCAGTTGGCATTTGAATATATAATGTAAAGCATTTGCTCATGTGTCAGCTTACTTAATGAGTGTGGAATCCTCTCCGATCTCCATCCACCCTTGTTTAGTGTATTTGCAAGCAGCTAGATTATAGAGGAAATGGCATATTTGTAGTGACTTGGGAAATAAAGGTGATCAATGTGCTAGAAATAGTTTTATAAAAAATAGAAAGTAGGCTTAGCTGCTGTGGTACAGCAGTAATGCAAGTGCCCTGCAAACCTAGAAGCCATATGGCTGACCCTGGGTTCAGAGCCCTGCATTGGCATGAAAATACTGGGCATGTGCATAGGTACCCAGGATCCTGAGAAGCTACAGGAATGGAGAAAGGGGATTGTGGTGTGATGAGACCCTGTAGAAAGTCTTCTCTCTTTGTCTCTTTCTCTGTCTCTTGCATGTGCACACATATGCTGTCATTAAAAAAAGAAGGAAAATAGAGCTATGTAACTATACACATTTCTATTTGTTTACATAAAGTATTAACAGCTTTAGCGCTTGAAAAATCATGTGAATATTGGTTTTAGAAGATATTCTAGTGTATTGCATTTGCTTATGGTCTTTTTGGTCTTAGAAATATGTGTTTTCAGAATAATCATTATTACAAGGTAGCATTATTACTGAATTGAACAGACATATTTTGGTACTTTGTTTGCAGCTGCAATGTTGTGATTTTAAAGGTTTTTGACAGACTGTGTTCTAGACAGGTTGCTGATCTTGGTGCCTTTGTTTCTGGATTGATAAACTTACTTCTTTCTCTGCCCTGTTTTTTCTTTTTGATTCTCATGATATCCTTTATGATACTGTGGAAAATAATTGCATTTTTTTTTTATTAAAAATAGTATCATGTCTTTATTTTCTAAAAAATATAAAATTATGTGTTCTTCCTACACATAAATATCAACTTGCATTTTTTTTTTTTTTTTTGCTTTAGGGCGCGTGTGCTCGCCAGACAGACAGACAGAGACAGAGAGACAGAAAGCGAGAAATCACACCCCGGGGGGGATGGCCACGCCGCAATCCCTTCTCCTCCGTTCTCCTCTCGGGATCTTGGGCATGTATGCACACGTGCCTGGCGTGAGTTTTAAGCCACTGGGTCCGGGACGCGAACTGTGGTCGACTACATGGGAGTCCAGCGACATAGCCATTACGCTAACTGCTGGTCCCTCAACTTGCATTTTCAAAAAATCAAATTTGCCACAGTTGGAGACTTCAAAAGAACATTATATGCATGAAGGTAGTTCTGGTAGAGTTGCTCTTAACAGATTTCCAGCATTGGCAACTTTTTGAAATAATCATGCATCTTTGAGGAGCCTAGTTTTCCTGTGGATATGTGAGTTTTGCGGTTTCTCTTGAAATTTTTCACAACTTCAGGCAGTAAGGATATTTCAGTTTGTTTCTGGTGGAGAAGTGGATGATATGTTTTACTTCTTTTTTTGAAAATGATTTATTTTTTTTTGGTAAATAAAGTTAACCAGTTATTTCTTTATTTTATAATGTCTTATTTTCATTTAATTCTTATACACTTTTATGGCATACAACATGGTTTTTCAAAGCATGCATGCAGTGTGATAATCAAATATAGCATATTACCATCTACAGCACTTTCAGCAAAGAACCTTACATTTTTTTCTTTTTTGTTTTCAGGTTTTTGCCATAGGTGTGTGCACTTGCCAGAAAGATAGAGAGAGGGAAAGTGAGAAATCACCACCAGGGGCTATGGCCATGCCACAGTCCCTTTTCCTCCATTCTCCTTTTGGGATGTTGGGCACATGTGCACATGCACCTATGCACCTGGCATGATTTTTGGCATGGCCTGAGACTTGAACTGTGGTTGGCCATGTGGCAGTCCAGCAAACCACCATGTCACCTCACCCCAAACTGTACATTCTTGTGTCTGTTAAATGTTTTTTTTTTCCTGAGCCACACAAACCCATCCCCCGTGATCCACTCTTTATAGTTTCTGGTATCTACACTTGTGTTCTTGACTATTATGCCTCCAAACCTTTCAATTTCTGCTGTAGGGTATAGACTTGTGATATATGTATTAAACAGAGTTACACAATGTTTGTATTTCATAGTCTGGTTTATTTCTTTCTTCCTCTTTTTTTCCTTTTATTGGAGAGATTTTTTTGCTATAGAGCCCATTTGCTTTGGAGAGACAGGGAGACAGAAGCAGAAAGCGAGAATTTATTCCCCCCCCCCCGGGGGGGGGAGGGTTGGCCATGCCACAATCCCTTCTCCTCCATTCTCCTCTCAGGATCTTGGGCACGCATGCACATATGTCCAGCGTGAGTTTTTTATTTTTTTAAAATTTTATTCATTGTTATTATTTTGTTTGTTTGTTTATTTATTTATTTATTTATTGTTTTTTGGGGGAGGGATTTTTGCTATGGGGCGTATGCGCTTGCCAGACAGACAGAGACAGACAGAGACAGACAGAGAGACAGAAAACGAGAAATCATCCCCCAGGGGGATGGCCATGCCACAATCCCTTCTCCTCTGTCCTCCTCTTGGGATCTTGGGCACGCACACACACGCACCCGGTGTGAGTTTTAAGCCACCGGGTCCGGGACGCGAACCGCGATCGACTACATGGGAGTCCAGCGACATAGCCATTACGCTAATTGCTGGTCCCTATTTTATTTTTTTGAAGTTGACTATAGAGAGAGAAGCAAAGTGAGAAAGCAAGCTGCTAGGTCTGAAGCTCCAACGACAATCAGCCATGTGGGAATCCAGTCACCTTAACCACCACACCACCTAAGTGTCCATTCATCGGTTCTTGGGCACTTAGGCTGATTCCGTATCTTAGCAATTGTGAATATTGCTGTAATAAACGTGGATGTGCAAACACACTCTGGATTAGTGGGTCATAGGTAGTTTCATTTGTAAATTCTTGAGGAACCTCCATATTGTTTTTCACAGTGGCCATACTGATTTACATTCCTACCAAAAGTTTAGGAGGGTTCTCTTGCCAACACTTTTTTTTCTTTTTAATCACAGCCATGCTGACTGGGCCTAAGTGATATTTCAGTATGGTTTTGATTTGCTTTTCCTTTATGATAGAGATTTTCAGCATTTTTTTCATGTGGTTTTTGACCATTCGTGTCTTCCTTTGAGAGTCATCAAGCTCATTTTAAAATTGTACTATTTGTTTTACTACAGGTCAACTGTTCCCTATATGTTCTGAGTTCCCAATCTATTCTGGTTATCAGTCTCTTATCTGAAGCATAGTTTGCAAATATTTTCTCCCATTGTCTGGGTCTTTTCACTCAATTGATTGCTTCCTTTGCTGAGCAGATGCTTTTTAGCTTGATGTAATCCCACTTTTCTATTTTTGGAGTTGTTGCCTTTGCCTTAGGAGTCTTAAAGGAATTTGCCTATTTTAATGTCTTAAAGTGTTTCCCCTGTGTTTTCCACAAGTAGTTTTATAGTTTGAGGCTTTACATTTAGATCTTTGACCCATTTTGAGTTGATTTTTATGAATGTTGAGAGATAGGGGTCCTGTTTCATTTTTCTGCAGGAAGATATCCAATTGTTCCAGCACCATTTGCTAAAAAAAAATTTTATCCCCTACACTGTATTGTCTTATGCCCTTTGTCAAAAATCACTTCTATGTTTGCATGAGTGTATGCTATGGAGTTTATTTGTGAATTTTGTATTCTATTTCATTATGTGTTTGTTTTGTGCCAGTACCATGTTTTGATTATCAGCTTCGTAATATATTTTAGGTCAAGTAGTGAGATAGTGTCTACTTTTTCTTTTTTCACAACAATGCCTTGGTGATACAGGGTGTTTTATGATTCCAGACAGATTTGTGATTTTTTTTCCTGTTTCTATAAAGAATGATAAATGCTGGTAATTTGATTGGAATAATTTAATTTTTGAATTAATTTGGGTAAAATTGACATGTTAATTATACTGATTCTTCCAATCCAAGAACAAGGGATGTCTTTGTGTATGTATCATATTCTATTTCTCTTTTTTTGGATAGATTTTTTTCAGAATTATTTATTTATTTTAATTTATTCATTCAGTTATTTTAATTTGAGCAGAGAAAGACACACACAGATAGAGGGAGAGAGAGGGGAGGTGAGAAAGCAAGCTAGCCACCAAGTCCAGGTCTTGAACTGTGGTCAGCCATGTGGGAGTGTCCAGCACTTAACTACCATGCCACCTATTGCCATCCCCTCATATTCTAATTCTTTTTTTTCAGCCTTTCTTAGTATTCCTGTTAGCTTTATTTTGAGGTATATAATTTTATTTTTTGTGTGGCTTTTAAAATGGGATTGGTTTTTTTGATTCTGTCTCATTCTGTTCATTATTGGTGTATAAAAATCACTATTTTTTTATATGGATTTTTGTATCCTGCTACTTCACTGAATTCATTTATCACTTCTAGTAGTTTTTTGTGGATTATTTGGGATATTTTTTTGGATAAACATACCATCTGTGCTTGGGACAATTTCACTTCTTCCTTGCCTATTTGAAAATGTTTTATTTTACCCACTTGTCTGATATTTTTGGGTAGGAATTCAGGTACTGTGTTGAAAAGAACTGGAGATCGTTGTCAGCCTTGTTCCAGGTTTTATCGGGAGACCTTTTGGCTTTTTCCCGCCTAGTATGATGTTAGATGAGGGTTAGTCATAGATGGCTTTCACTGTGTTGAGAAATGTACCTTCTATACCAATTTTGTTGAATCTTAATCTTGAAGCGATTAAAAATTTTATTAAATGCTTTTTCTGTACCAGTTGTTAATGATCATATGGTTTTTGTCCTTCCCTTCTGTTAATATGATATGTTATTGATACATTTATTGTTTTGCATGTATTGAACCATCCTTGCATCCCTGGGATAAAGTCTACCTGGCTATAATCTTTTTAATGTGCTGTTGGATTTGACTTACTGGTATTTTGTTGAGGATTTTTTCATCTTTATTTATCAGGGATGTTGGTTTGTATTTTTCTTTTTTTGTTATGTCCTTGTCTCCTTCTCGTATGAAGGTAATGGAGGCTTCATTGAATGAGTTTTGAAGGTTCCTTTCATTTGGATCTTTAGAAATAGTTTTAGGAGAATTGGGATTAATTCTTTCAAAGTTTTGTGGAATTCAGAAGTGAAGCTCACTGAGGCATACGCTTTCCGTTTTTGGGAGACTGACTCAGTGTCATTGCTTATTGGTCTATTTAAGCTTTCTGTTTTTTCTTGGATCAATCTTGTATATTTTATGGGTCCAGAAATTTTTCTATCTCATCTAGGTTTTCTAGTTTGTTGATGTACAGTTGCTCCTAGCTAGTATCCCCTAATGCTCTTTCGTATTTCTGTGGTATCTGTTGTAATCCTGTCCATTTCATTACTGATTTTATTTATCTAGTTCCTTTCTCTCTTTTTCTTAGTTAGGTATCTAGTGGTTAATTTTGCTTATCCCTTTCAAAACCCAGTTTTTTTTTTTTTTTTTTTTTTTTTTTTTGTATTTTTGTATTCTTTGATTCTCAATTTCATTTATTTCTCTTCCAATCTTTATGATTTCTTTTCTTTTAGTGCTTTTTGGGTTTTTATTTTGTTTCTTTTCCAGTTTATTGAAATACCTTCTTAGGTTATTTATTTGCCATCTTTCTTTCTTCTTGTGAGCACTAATTGCTATAAACTTCCGTCTTAGGACTGCTTTCATTGTGTCCCAAAGATTATGGAGAGTTTTGTGTTTGTTATCATTGGCTTCAATAAATGTTTAAATGTCAGTCTTAATGTCTTCATTAGTTTCAAAGTTGTTAAGGAATAAATTATTTAGTTTTCATGCATTTAAGTTTTTTAAAAGATTCTGTTGTTGATTTCAAATGTAATTCCATTGTTTTCAGAAAAGATGCTAGATATAGTTTCTATACTGGCAAATTTATAAAAACTTGATATAGGCCCTATTATGTGGTAAATCATCAAAAATGTTTTATGTGAGTCAGAGAATAATGTGTATTTTGTAGTCTCTGGGTGAAATGTTCTTTAAATTTCTATGAGGTTCATTTAATTTATGATATTATTCAGCTCCTGTGTGTTTATGTTTTTATCTCGATTACCTGGACAGTGGTGACTGGAGTGTTGAAATCCCCAATAATTAGTATGTATAGACTCTCTCTCTCCATTTTGATCAAGTAGTCTTTCTTTTAAGTACTTGGGTGCCCTGGTGCTGGGTGCATAAAATATTTACAATAGTTATATCTTCTTGCTGAATTAATTCCTAGATAGTGTCTTTTTTTTTGTCTTTTTAAATCATTTTTATCTTGAAGTTTATTTCATCTGATGTCAGTATTGTGATGCTACTCTTTTTTTTGGGTTCTGTTTGCATGAAAAGACTTTCTCCCGTTCATTTTCTTTCTTTTTTTTTTTTTTTTTTTGAGAGGTTTTTGCTATAGGGCACGTGCACTCGCCAGACAGACAGAGACACAGAGACAGAAAGTGAGAAATCACCCCCCGGGGGGATGGCCACGCCGCAATCCCTTCTCCTCCATTCTCCTCTCGGGATCTTGGGCACGCACGCACACGCGCCCGGTGTGAGTTCTAAGCCACCGGGTCCGGGACAGGAACCGCGGTTGACTACGTGGGAGTCCAGCGACATAGCCATTACGCTAACTGCTGGTTCCCATTTTCAATCTGTATATATTTTTATCAATGAGATGTGTTTCTTGTAAGCAGCATATAGAAAGTTCCTGTTCTTTTTTTATTTATCCATTCCGGCACTCTGTGTCTTTTAATTGGGGAACTTAATCAATTGACATTCAGTATTATCGGTATGTGTAGACTTATTTCTACCATTTTCTTTGTCATTGTCATAGTTGTTTTGTGTTTTCTTATTTGTCTCCCTTTCATTTTCCTTATATAGTCTTCCCTTAAATATTTCTTAAAGAGCTGGTTTAATGTTGGTGAATGCTTACAGTTTTTGTTTATCTGGGAATTATTTTCTTATTCCCATTTGAAAGGTAATACTGCAAGATAATTGTACTCTTGGCTGCAATTTTCTTTCCTTTTGCAATTGTAAATATGTCTTCTCATTCCTTCTTTGCCTGCATTGTTTCTACTAAGAGGTCTGAGGTTGTTTGATGGTGTGTTCATTATAAGTAACTTGACATTTCTGTCTGATTTTGTTAATTTAGGTGTGACATGCCTTACAGAGTTTCTTACCATGTTGAATCTATTTAGTGTTAGTATTTTCTGGATGTAGATGTCTGAATATGTCTGTAGATTTGGAAAGTTTTCAGATAGAATTTCCTGAAAGAGATTTTCTATGCCTTTACCTGTCTCTTTGCCTTATGGAATATCCATTATGCAGATATTTGGCTGTTTAATTGTGTCTAAAATTTCCCATATGTTTTCTTCATTTAAAAAAATCTGCAAAATTTGCTATAGGGCTCTTAAACTCACTAGAGAGAGACAGGAAAAGAGAGTGAAAGAAAGAGAGAGGGAAAGTGAGAAGGAATTCCCCAGAGGGGATAACAGGCTGCAATCCCTTTCTCTCTTCTGGGGAGTTTGGGCAAGCCTATGGACAAGACCCAAGATGTTGGTCGGAAGCATGCTTGTAACACCTAAGAGTGATGCCTTTCCCAAGTTCTGAATGTGGTCCTGGGAAGGCGGTTGTGGGGATCAAAGGTAGGACCCCCTTTGGGGCCTGGATGCAGTCATCACAGAGTATCCAGGAAGGGCCAATGGCCAGCCATGCCTTCCAGATCTAAGCCAGACTTATGTACCTTGCCTCTAATTATTGGTAACAGTTGTTAACAGCTGACCCATGGGACCTGAATGTAACTATGTCAAGGTCATCCTAGACTGGCATGGGCAATTCTATCTCTGAGACCCAAGAAACAGGCTCTACACGACACTCAGAGGCAGAGTGACCCTCTGTGCCTGCCTGTGGCCAAGTTGTTGATAAGAGACCAGAAGCAAACTTTACTCACAGCAAAACAGTCTGTGAGCACAGACTATTACCTGTGATGCCTTGTAACTCAGGGAGGCTGCTTGGATTCAAGTAGACTTCTGCTAGAAGTTAGGTGACTAGAGTGTGTACTCTAGGATTAGGAGGTAGTCTCCGGTAGTGACCTGTCTTTCCTACTATGACCTGAAGGGGTGATCTCTGATGCCTTCTTCTCTGTCAGGTGTCCCTTTGCACATACTTACAGTTCAGGGAGGTCCAGAAGAGCTGTGGTGTGGGTGATGTCAGTTGGGGCAGGTAGCCATTCTTCTAGAATTGAGTCTGTAGGGAGGGAGAGTGCAGGCCTGCCCTGTCTGCCAGACAGAGGATCGTGACCAATTTCCTCAGTCTCTGTTGGGATGGGTGTTCTCTCTTCTGCATCCTCTGTTCCCACTGGGCTGTGGAGTTTTGATCATAAATAGGGTTCCACCTGCTGGTTGGCTCATGGGTATAGTCTGTACTCACAGGTAAGAATGGTGCAGTGCTCTTGCTACTTGGGGTGGGGATGGGGTACGAGGTCCTGTTTCTTCTGAGCCTGTATGTGTATTCCCTGTGATCTGTGTTTGTTCTGTACCATTTTTGTTGTTTTTTTCCGTGGTTGCTGAGTGCTGGAATCCACAGTGTGAATCTGGGGTTCGGGGTTTCAGAGGAGTTTCTCTTGTTTTCTGCCAACAGGGAAGGTGGGGAGGGAGCTACTCAAGATCCTCACCAGCTTCAGATGGTAGCTCCTCTTTTTATGTACAAATAGAAATGATGTGTCCTGGAAGTTCCTGTTACCTTTTTCTTGCCCTTAGTTGGTCTTGCTGCACTGCTCTGTTGGAAGCTGAGGCCATTATTGTATTAGCCTTTCTTCCCAGAGTGATGCTAGGGTGAGTGTTTCTAGTCAGCCATCTTGATCCTTTCTCCATATATATGTATTTAGAGGCAGGGCAGCACTATTTGAGTTCCTTTTTATCCTATTTTTCTCTTTTTCTGTTGTTAACCTTAACTTTCTGAGGTTATTTTTTAGAAAATGTCATCAATACTATTGATGTATAGGATATGAAAACTGTCTTTAAATTGATTTAATGTGCTTAAATGTCAAAATGTTTTCTACTGTAAGAGAAAACTGATCTTAAGGTTTCTTTCTGCTCATTAAAGTACCAGATTTTTATCTAGTAATACTCAGTAATAATTATGTTATCAACTTAGGAAAGCATTGGAGGAGCGTGGTAGTTCTGGAGTCAATAGTCTTGTACGTTTGCGTTCAGTAGAAAGAGGGAGCATCAAAGATAAGAAATCTGTGTAGTTTGGTATGGACACTATTGTTTCATAAGCCAAAAGTTCTGGGTAGTTCCAGGCTAACCTTTCTTTACCTGTGTAGTAAAAAGGAGTAACCATACAGAATAGGCTATGGAACCCGGATAAGCAATGAAAATAAATTGCTGTAGAAACTTTGTTCCACCTTTTGTAAATATGCAGCAGAAGAGCAACAATAGCCTAAACAAACTTATATTAGAACTCATTCAGAGAGTTAAAAAAGAAGGAGAGAGATTTGTTTGCCCAGCAGCAGCCTGAAGGTGACTCAGTTTTGGTAGTTGTCAGTCATTTTGAGAACACCATCTTGTTCTTGACTTTTCTGTAGGATTTGCTAACAAAGGAGCCATGCAAAATTGCTCTCAGGGTTTTTCTGTAGTTAAGGATTTTTTTATTAGGAAGAGTCACTTGGTAGATGTTACAGCAATTTAAAAAGCTCTAGTCTGTTCTTGACTTAATTAAAGGTGGGAGAACATTTTAATTTGCTCAACAGCAAATATTGAATGCCCATGTGTGAAAAGTACTGTGTCGGTTCTCTGGGGAAGCCACAGATCAGTACGATGTAGTCCCTGGTCTTAAAGAGCTGTAGCCTTATAGGGGAAATAAGACAAAGGCATAATGATAATGGTGAGATAAATGCCTCAGAGAGAGGCCCAGCAGAATACTCTGAGATCAGTTCCCCAAGAGCGAGAAAGCTTGTAGGAGATTGTATTTATCATTGTCCTATTAGGTGGGATTCAAAAGCCTGAAGAGTTCTTTAGATCGAGAGAGAGGTGTTCCTTGGGGATAAGAGCTTCAGATTTGCTTTGATGCCTACCATGAAAAGTAAGTAATAATAATAACAACCACGCTAGAGTTTATTCAGTGTTTAACTTTTTCTGATTGTTTCTATAGTATTATAATTATTTCTTCATTAACAGTAACATAATGAGGTAGGGACTATGAGGTAGGTACTAGTGTCAGCCCCATTTTACAGATGAAGAAATTGAGGCACAGATAGATTAAGAAACTTTGCTGAAGCTGCACAGATAGGATTTGACAGCAGACTGGTTCTGGAGAGTCCACTCTGTGGACTGAGTTACAGGTGCTTGAAATACCTAGAGAGGAAATAAAGTAATTTATGTTATAGTATTTTGGTTGATCAGGGTTTCTTTTAGAATGAAGGAGAAGAGACATATTAACTAGATTTGGGTTTACTTGGGACATTTTTGTGAGGCCTGAGCTCTTAAGGAGGGTTAACATTTGAGTTGGCTGAAGGGATGGGCACATCCAGCTGAGGGAGCAGAGTGAGCGGAGGGCAGAGATGGATCAAACACGAAACGACACCGTGTCCTTGGATCTTGAGCCTCTGCTTTCTTGCTGCACCTGGTAGAGCCTTTTATAACACAGGGAATCTCTGGGAAATCACTATTTTCTTTGTAGTTGGCCAGAAAGATGTATGAACCAACAAAGTGTTTTCCATGTTGTGGTTTGAATTTAAGGTATGTTCTTAACACTTGGAAATGAAATTCAGATACTCAGGGTACCTTTCTGGTGGGAAACTACTATTGAAAAATAGGCCCATTTGGTCTAAATTAGCTTACCCACCAGAAATTCTTTAAAATGTAAACATCACAAGGACTCATTTCACTGGTGTGGCTTTTATAGTCAGCCTGACTTGTGTTTCCTTTGCCTGTCCCCTTAAGATCGGCAAGGACTTTCAACATTGCCACAGTGGACTTGTGCTGTTTGACTCAGCTTCATGCTCTTTATCTAGAGGCCCTCTGACCGTGATGTGGGGAATGAAAGATACTGAGGAGAGCCAGGGTTAATCAGACTTGTGGAGAGGAAAGTGATAAAGCACTCTAATAATAAAGGAGGATGTTCAAATCCAGAAAGAAAGCGTCTTTTTAAAGGAACATTTTCTAACAATTGGAAACCTTTTAAAGTGCCTCAAGGCACAACCTAAAGTACTAAAAAATGATGCCTTGAAACTACTGGTGTCTAAATTAAAAGCTTTCTTTCTCAGAAATTCAGGTTAAAATTGGTCCTGTTCTCAGAAGCACCCAACCGAAAAGATACAGTTGTTCTCAACATGGCCAATCAAGGTCAGAGCTTGCAGTTTCTCTGATTCTGGTTATTCTCGGTTATAGGCCTTACCTTTGGGGGAGAGAGGAGTAAAGGGAAGGTAGGTGTGGATGTGGCTTCGGGCCCAGACTCCTCTCTGTACACAGTTGCTGGTTTTCAGATTGCCGAAGATTTTGGGGCTAGTGATGCTTTAAACAAGCTTCATGAGGGCCGGGACTTGGTCTTACTCTCTAATTCAACCAGTGGTCTTAGAATAGCATTAATAAAAATATTGGGAACAGTAGATAGTATAATGGTTGTGTCGCTGGACTCCCACTTAGCTGACTGAGGTTCGAGTCCCAGACCTGGCAACTTAAAACCGCTGAGTATGTGTGCGTGCATGCCTAAAATCCCGAGAAGAGAATGGAAGAGAAAGGATCATGGAGTGGTCATACTACACTAGGGGTGATTTCTCGCTTTCCGACCCTCTGTCTCTGTTTATCCAGTGAGTGTACATACCCTATAGCAAAAATCTTATATATATGTATACACACGCACACACACGTGTATATATATATATATATATATATATATATATATATGCCTCATATATATGTAAATATTTCTAGTTGCTATATCAAGAGTAAGTAAAAAGAAAGGGGTGAAATTAATTTTGATAAATATTTTATTTAACCCTATATATCTAAAATAGTTTCTCTTAACATGTAATCAATATTAAAAATTATAGAGATACTTCTCATTCTTTTGTTCACCCAAAGTCTTCAAAATCTGGCGTATATTTTATATTTACACCATATCTAAATTTGGACCAGTGCCATTTCAAATGCTTAATAGCCACATGTAGATCCTGCCCAACAACTGATAGAGCAGATTAATAACTGGATCTGATAAATATCTGTTAAAGGAAGGCAGGTAGAAGTGAAAGGAGGGAGGGAGAAAAGGGGTAAGGGAAGAAGGAAATGGCAAGATTTCAAAGATGAATAAAAGGAGGGAACCAGCAGTTAGCATAATGGCTATGTCGCTGGACTCCCACGTAGTCGACCGCGGTTCGAGTCCCGGACCCGGTGGCTTAAACTCACGCCGGTGCGTGTGCGTGCGTGCCCAAGATCCCAGAGGAGAATGGAGGAGAAGGGATTGCGGTGTGGCCATCCCTCCTGGGGGGTAATTTCTCACTTTCTATCTCTCTGTCTCTCTCTGCCTGTCTGGCGAGCGCACGCGCGCCCTATAGCAAAAAACCTCTCCCCCCCCAAAAAAAAAATCAGTAGGTATTGCAAAATATTTTGTTCACTGTTGCTCATTGTAGGATAATGTACCTCAAGTTTGAAAAAAGAATGCAGAACTTATTCAGTAAAATATGTGTATGCAGGTCTTGTCGTAGCAAAATCCAGTGCCTAGATTTTTAACTGACCCTTGTTATAAGCAAAGAAGTTAATTTATCTTGCATACTTGGGAGATCATTCACAAGGAATTATCTACAAAACCACATGAATATCATGATCTACTATGCTCACTAGGGATTTAAGAGTGATTAGCTCCTATACATACTTTAACTTCTCTTTTAATAGCCTAGGGAATACTGTGAATTCACATAAATTAATTTTTAGAGTAACTGCAGCATACCCTTTCTTTGCCAAATTCCAGAGTCTAGATAGAGTTACTTTAATGGCCTGCAAAGACACCTGCTTTTTTTCCTAACAGTGTGTCTTAGATTTGTGTGAATGTGGGAACCTAGAGATTTTCCCTGCAGAAAGTAGTAGAAACTTAAATACTTGATTGCCTGAATGACTGTGTAAGTCTGCAACAGAGGTTCGTAGCCCTAGCCTGAACATCAAAGTCACCTGTGATGTTTTAGTACCTTAAGCTTATCTGGACCCATTCATTTTAAAGCAAAAACTCCCTTGGTGCTGCGTTCATTTCAGTCAGGATTCAAATTTCTCACTGAAGAGCACTCTGAGATTTCTCAATTCTGTAATCGTACTGTGTCATGCTTCTTAAACCATTTTACCTGTTTGTTAGTGGTGAGTTCTGATGAATTTTCATAGTATTCAGAAAGGTTTGTTCGTTTCAAAGACAGGAAACTTTGTAGAGGGTGAAACAGGGCCTTCTCCTCTGCTGGAAGTCTTCAGGGGATCAGGCAGGCCTAGGAGCTGCATAGGTGGTGGTGGCTGGAAAGAAGGTAGGCCAAAACTCAGGACCTGGAATAGTAAGAAAGATGAATTGTGCAAGGAATGTGTGTGAGATGGCTCAGTGAGTTATGGATTTAACTGTCTAGAAACTCGGCCTTTCTTTATCATTTGTATGTTTCTCTTTTGCCCTTCTTTGAATAAGGAGGAGACATGATTAATGATAATTTTTTTCTTTCTTTCTTCCTTTTTTTTTTTTTTTTTGTTGTTGGAGAGGTTTTTTTTTTTTTTTTGCTATAGGATGCGCACACTTCCCAGAAAGACAGAGACAGAGAGACAGAAAGCGAGAAATCACCCCCCCCCCCCCCCCCCCCCCCGAGGGCATGGCCATGCCGCAGTCCCTTCTCCTCCATTCTCCTCTTGGGACCTTGGGCACACTCACACACGCCCGGCATGAGTTTAAGCCACCAGGTCCGGGACTCAAACCGCGGTTGACTACATGGGAGTTCAGTGACATAGCCATTACGCCAACTACTGGTCCCAATTAATGATCATTTCTCACAGAACTTTTTACGTCTACTTGGACTGTTTGGAAGGTAATACTGTTGATAGAAAATCCACCAATTATTTAAAGTGGTGTTTTTCTCTGTCATCATTTTTATAGTTATTCTGTGTAGTCTTGACCCTCCTTTTCCTTATATGATGCACTGACTGGCCATGTGGGGTTGCTGATGCACATTATCGCATCATTTGGAAGGCCTGGATGAGCTTCTTTGTAAACCGGTCAGTTTCTAATGCTAGCTTCTGGTTTTGTTTTTTGCTGTTTTTGCTCACGGAGGGGAGAGAGAGAGCGAGCGAGCGAGCAAGCAAGCACTTCCCATAGGGGATTGCCATGCTATAATCCCTTCTCTTTCATTTCTCCTTTCAGGATTTTAGGCATGCACACATATGTACCTAGCATGTTTGTCAAGCCTGGTGTGGGATTCAAACTGTACAGTGGGCCATGTGGGATCTAAATGCTTTAACTGCTATGCCATTGGCTAGCCTGCTAGCTTCTGATATTGTAACATTACCTGTACATGGAAGTCCTTTCCTATAGATTGTCAAGACTGAAATTAGAAGATTGGAGAGTAAATGCTATTTCAGGGAGAGGAGGGGTATTTGTAATATTTCCGTAGCACTAAAATTTCTTTTTAAACAAAATTGTATGTGTGTCTTCCAAGAGCAGGAGAGACAGAACGCACCCTTACCAGGGTCCCCACACTGTGATCTATGGCTAGCCCCGGCTAGTCCCAGCCAGCCCTGGGTAATGGGAACTCACAAGCCTGCATAGTCAGAGAGGTCTCTGGGCATGAACCGAAACCTTTCCATGTGGGTCACCTCTTGGATGCTGTGCCACCATCTAGTCCCTTGGAACTGAAATTTCTTATCTAGCAGTCTTTCTGCCTTACAGCATTCATGTGAAATATGATGTTGAAAAAACAGTCCAGAAACCTGTTTGATAAAGCCTGAAGACATGAAACGATATAGTAGTTTCATCCTATATAAGCTAAACAATCTAAATAATTTCCCCCAATTATAAAGATGATTAATGTAGAACTACAGTGAAGCAAGTGTAAAAAAAGAATAAACATATGACTAGTCCCACAACTCAGTGATAACTACTATTAACATTTGAACCACTTCTTTCGATGTTTTTTTTGGGGGGAAGGGGAGAGGCATCTCTGTATCCTGTTGAATAACTTAATATTATAAGCAGTTTCCCATGTGAATAACTGCATTTCAAAGACATGGTTCTCATTGGTTGTTTCAGTGTCCGAGTATTTTTTTCCAGTTACAGTATTTAGTTGAAATATTTTTCAGGAATCTGCTTGATTGTTCCTTCCTCAGTGTTGCCTTCTCTCCACAGGGGAGATCGGAAGACTCTCCACAAGGCCTCCGTGGAATGTTGGTTTTATTGCTGCTATGACATTTACCATATTGTGTCTCGTGTACATATCTAATTCTCCCTCTAATGTTTTCTTAACCCTTCCCTTGGAGCAGACACTATACTATACTAAGACTTCATAGTGCAATGATAATTGAAAGAACATTTTAAAAATAACAACAACAAAAAGCAGTTTTGTACTTGCATTCACTATTCTTAGTCTCTGGGGCAAGGAGATACAGATATTGCTCAAATAATCACACAAGCAAATTAAAAAAAAATATTTATTTATTATTTTAAAATTTGTTACAGGGTACAGTTGCTCACCAGTGAGAGAGAGAGAGAGAGAGAGAGAGAGAGAGAGAGAGAGAGAGAAAGCAAGCCACCAGGTCTGAGACTTGAACCAGGGTCAGCTATGTGGGAATCCAGCACCTCAACCACTGCGCCACCTGCTGGCCCAGCAACTGTTAAATTGTAATTTTGATAAATGAATTGAAAGAGAGATAAATGGCACTTAAAACAGTTCAAATGAAAAAGGACCAGGTGTTTTATTGACCAGATTTTAAATTATCCAGGTCTTGTGCTTCTGTAAAGATCAGTACAACCAAGAAATTCTGTATACTGCTTAGGGGACTGAATGTGCCTGCAGTACTCTGTTGTGGTTAGAGCACAGTGGGAGTCTTTGTGTGGTAGTATAACTGAAAATTTTAAATTTAGTTGTTTAGCTTGTTCCTCCACATTGCAAAATCCTTGAAGATAAGGGCTGTGTATTTTATTTGACCTTTCCAGTGCCTCAAAGCACTAGGTAAATTGCACATTCTGGCCATTTGATAGTTTCTGAATAAATGAATGTAATTCCCACTTTACCTTATTACTACATTGATGTGATTTTGGGACTTGGAATGTAACATCCCTGAAATATTGAGCTGAACATTTTGATTGGTTGATTAAAACCTTTGAGAAGTGTAGGAGCACAGTTTTCATGACTCCTTTATTAAATATGCCAGTAGAGAGGATATTAGTACAGTTACATCACTTAGTGCTCGGGATGTGTTCAGAGAAATGTGTTGTTAGTGATTTCATCATTGTGCGAGCCTCACAGTGTACTTACACAAATCTAAATGGTATAGCCTTCTACAACAGGATAATATAGGCCGTTGCCATGGCCATCATATACCTGGCCTATTGTTGACAATGTTATTATGCAGCTCATGACTCTATATAGTGGGACGTTCCTAGCTTCTGCAAGACCATGTTTTATTTTTTTCTTCTATTTCCCTCTCCCCTCCCTCCCTCCCTCCCTCCCTCCCTCCCTCCCTCCCTTTCTTTCCTTCCTTCTTTCTTTCTTTCTTTCTTTCTTTCTTTCTTTCTTTCTTTCTTTCTTTCTTTCTTTTAAAGCTTTTTGGCATAGTGTGCATGTGCTTACCAGAGAGAGACAGAGAGGGAAAGTGAGAAATCACCTCCCACGGGGGTTAGCCACACCACAGTCCCTTTTCCTCCATTCCCCTCTTGGGATTTTGGGTATGTGTGCACATGGGTCTGGTGTGATTTTCAAGCCTCTGGGCTTGAGAGTCGAATCTTGGTCAACCATGTGGAAGTCCAGCCCTTAGCCACCACGACATCCGCTGGCCTCTGCAGGACCACTTTGTGTTTTAGGTTACCTTCTTTAAATTACTCTTTAAGAGTTATCATATTGGGGCAGTAATATTTTAAAAAGATACATGTGTTATTCAGGACCTAGAAAAGGTAAAATGAGCCAGAGGGAAAGTTGAATTGTACCGTGTTATAAGTAATCATGGTAAAGAAGTGATAGACATTAACAGAAAGATATTAACATGGGAGTAAAGAAAGTCTGTGGAAAGAAATGTTCCGAATTAACTCAGGTGTACATAATGGGCAACCAGAGACAGATGGTGTTCTGATATGGTATAGAGCTCATTATTTGCAAAAACTGATCTATAAGATACTGTTGGACCACACTCGTGCTAGCAGGACTTGCTTTAATAAAAGCTTTATTCAGCAGCACCAATGATCTGGCTATCCAGGGCTGATTAGACCGTGGAAAACCTGATACGCTGAACAGAATTTTCTGAACATAGATGTCTATCAGAAAGTCAATTGTTATCACGCAATGAGAAATGTATTTTAAAGCAGAAAGTATTCGATAGTGTAATAAGCACATCCTTTTCCCAGCTGGGTAGATAACTAGGGCACCATTATCATCTTCAGAAAGCTGCTTAGTGTGCATGAAAGCTAGCAAGGGTGGATGAAGATGTGGAAGTGATTAGATGCTCCTACAGGCGGAGCTTAAGACCTGCTGTCCAAGTTTTGTTCTTTGTCTCCTGCCAACATATTATCCTAGATTTCTTCAGGGAGTTCTACTGGGTACTAATCCTTTTTCTCATAGCTTCTGGCTGATCCTAATCTAAATAGGGTGTTGCCTCTCCTACAATCCTAAATATCTTCAGTTCTCTCATTCACCAACATACACAGTGTTCATTTCCAAATGTTGATTGATTAACTGGAACCCCTGTCAATATTCTTTTGTAGGTAAAGATTTTGTGAAATGACTCACAGATTATTATATCATTGGTCCTTTTGTTACATTTATGTACTCTCTGGACTTGATGAGTAATACTCAGATTTTCATTTGTAAGAAACGGTTGTTGGATTAGCCCGTGGTGCGGTGGTTAAGGGACCTGGCTCCCACAAGGCCTACTGTGTGGTTTGAGTCCTGGACCCAGTGGCTTGAAAACCCTCTAACCATGTGTGTGTGTGTGTGTGTGTGCGCGCGTGTGTGTGTGCCTAGAATCCCAAAGAGAGAGAGAAATGGATGAAAAGGGATTGCAGCATGACCATGCCTCACAGGGGGTGCTTTCTTGCTTTTCCTCTCTACCTCTGCCTCTTTGGAGAATGCATGTACCCTATAGGAAAATTTGAAAAAATAAGAAAAGAAACAACTGTTTTGCTTTTTAGGTTGTGATTGTTTCTCTCTGTATAGATCTGTTCTCCTATTTTTTTTTTTTTTTTTTTGAGAGAGGTTTTTTGCCATAGGGCGTGTGCGTGCGCTCACCAGACAGACAGAGACAGACAGAGAGACAGACAGAAAGCGAGAAATCATCCCCCAGGGGGGATGGCCACTCCGCAATCCCTTCTCCTCTGTTCTCCTCTCGGGATCTTGGGCACGCACGCACACGCGCCTGGCGTGAGTTTTAAGCCACCGGGTCCGGGACACGAACCACGGTTGACTACATGGGAGTCCAGCGACATAGCCATTACGCTAACTGCTGGTCCCTGTTCTCCTATTTTTCAATCCTAATAGCTATGTACATCCTTTGTAAAGTATCCATTTAAAATCAGTAGTGTGTAAGATGACTTTGTCTAAAAGTAAAGTATTTAACTTTGTATTTGAGTTTTATGATTGGAATCACGTCTGAAATAAATGGATACATATTACAAAAGCATTTTAGATATTCCTCTGAAACTTAGAATTTAAAAATGTGTTCAAAACATACTGTAGAGTTCAGGTAAATTTAAGATGACCTGCTATTGACTTTACCTGATAAATAAAAAAGGAGAAAAATAAGGACCAGCAGATGACATAATGCTTATGTTACTGGACTCCCACATGGCCGACCACAGTTAGAGTCCCAAACCCAGTGGCTTGATACTCACTCCAGGTGGATGTACATACATCCCCAAAGTCCCTAGAGGAGAATGGAGGAGAAAAGATTGCAGCATGGCCATTCCCCCCTGGGGAGTGATTTCTCACTTTCTGTCTCTCTCTGTCTCTCTTGTGAGCATATGTGCCCTATAGCAAAAATCTCTCTTAAACAAAAGAAGGAGAAAAATAGTTAAAAGAATTTATGAGATTTACTACCAACTTAAAAAAAGGATAATGTATTAGAGCTTGTTCACAAAATTCTTTTCACTGTCTCAATTATAGGTAAGAAGTTTGGCAGGAGTGGGTCTTAGGTTTATAATTGGGCTACACTGTATGAAATGATGCTATTGAAGTATGAAGGAGAGCATGTATCAAGGCACAATTATAGCCAAGCATGCACTTATCTTGGCCTCTTCAAGATGGAGTCTGGAGAGAGCCCTTAGGAAGCTTTTCTTTTTCTTTTTTCTTTCTTCTTTTTAAAAGAGGTTTCTGCCTTAGAGTGCATGTGCTCCTCTAAGAGAGACACACAAAGGCAGTGAGAGGGAAAGTAAGAAATCACCCCTGGGGGCATGACCAACCACAATCCCTTTTCCTCCATTCTCCTCCCAGGATCTTGGGTACACATGCACACACATGCTTAGCATGAGCCTGAAGCCACAGGGTCCAAGACTTGAACTGCCATGTGGGAGTCCAGCGATGTAACTGCTATGCCATCTGCTCATCGCAGAAGTGTTTCTTAAAAAGAAATTATTTATAATTTCATCAGATCAGTGCTCTGTGACACTTGCCCAGGGATACAGCAAGGGTCAGTCTTACAGTTGGCTTCTCACCCAGGTCTATGGGTGGAGCCTGTGCTTTTCCTACTGAACTCTGATACCCCATGCTCTTTAGAGAGAAACAGACTGGCTTGCAGGACAGTTTTGCTCCCTCTTTCCTAAGGCATCAGGATCTCCTTTTGTACACACGGGCATCATTTGTCCATCTAGCCATCCATTCATCCATCCATGCATCTAACAGTTATTGAGCACTTTTTATTTGCCAAGTTTTGTTCTGAACCCTGGGGATAGGCTTGTTATCAAGCCCTCTGTGCCCTTGTGAAGGTTCTACCCAGTTATTGAAAGATTCATTATATAATGAGTGTGGGGTTGTGGGAGAGTGTCTTTGTTTTCAGCGTGTTCTATGTGGGTTTCTTAGCCCAGTGCCAGACTTTTTGGAGAACCTCAGAAAGTGTTAGTTCTTTTGCCCTCACTTCATTTTCCCGATTTTTATGTCCCTCGCCAACTGTTGTCCTCCATTGTTTGTTCATTTGTGGTTGTACTTTGAGTTGTTGACTTGGGTTTGTATGTTTTTCTCAGTTCAAGATCAGCCTGTTAATCTTTACAAACCATATTTCACAAAGATATTTGTTCTAAGTGGTCAGTTACTCTGATTTTGACTATTAAGAGTATCTTAAAAATGCTGTAATTTTTGTTAAAATGTTACATTTTTAACTCTTAGGCATTAACTTTAATTATATTGTGTATGATAATTCTCTGTTGTTTTGAGGAGCGTTGTTGGCATTTTACCATACATTATATTATGTTCCATGTGTCCCCAAAGGTTTTTTATTTTTAAAAATATGATGGAATGAGTTAATATTAAAACTCATCAAAAAGCATCAAAATTAGATTAGATTACAAAATCCATTGAGCAAATGCTATTCATTATGGAGAAAATTGACTTAGTTTAAGATAAACTAAATTGATAAATTTCAAAATACCCATTTATAGCCGAGTTTCTTTGTAAAATTGGTCTCTATTTGGTTGATTTCTGACTGTACTGAAGATAAGTATTAATACCGCATAGGTCAGTGAAATGTGACTTGATAGAAATATTTTTTTGCGAACAGTGTAATTACTCATTTTATGGTGCAGTTTCTTACTTGGACAGCAGCACTACCATCCTTGACAGTCTGTCAAACTAGGGCTTTTAGTTGACTTGGGTTCATTTTTCTTGGTCACCTTATCTCATCATTTTCTATGTGTTTGTTTAATCACTGTTCCCTCTTAAACCCATTCCTTTCCTTATTCCCTTGTGTACACACACACACACACACACACACACACACACACGGTTCTGGTTGTGACAGTTCCTAATAAGCCTTTTGGTAGCTCCTCATTGCTTGTAGGTGCATCTCAGCTCTTAGCAAGTCATTTAAAAACTGTTGATGGCTGGCCCTGTAGCACGACAGTTATCCTCTGTGCATAAGAAGCCTGATCTTACATGGCCATGGCCAACCATGGTTCAAATCTTGGTTCTGGTGGCTTGAAAAACACATTGGGCGTGTGTGCCCATAATTCTGACAGGATGGAGAAGTGAAGGAAGAAGGATTATGGCATGACCTCTTGTCATGCTACTACTACAATTAAAATGTTTCTTTGTGTGTAAACTTTTTTTTGAACTTAAAAATATATGTTATGTAAATTAAAAAATAAAAAGGAAAAAAATAGTTGTCTAGACTGACTCTCTTACCTGGTGGTTAAGACACTTGCATCCCACATGGCCACCTGCACAGTTGGAATCCTGGCTCTGCTAACTTGAGAAGCATGCAGGCATGTGTGCGTACATGCCCCAAATCCCAACAGAATGGAGAAATGGAGGAGAAGGAATTGTGGCGAGATTATGGCCCGTGTGTGTGGGGGTGCTTTCCTCTTCTCTTTCTCATTTTCTTTCTGTCTCACTCTCTGGTGAGAGCATGTGTGCCTGCTTGGCAAATAAATATTAAAAAAAGATTTTTTGTATGGTTTTATGTTAAAATGTTTTATGGTTTATACTTTTTGTTTACCCAAACACCATTGTGTATTACAACCTTTTCTGTTTTCATTCTTTGTTTTGCCTCCTCCAAATTGCTTTTCCTCAAATCTCTTCTTTACCCATTAGAAATTTAGTCATTGTTCTTCCTTGATACTGTTGAGTTACTCTTCTTTGTCTTTTGCCATCTTGAAGTTGTACCTACCTACACTTTGATTTGCTTTTGCACTTCCTTCTCAGTGAATTAGATTGTAAACCTTTGAAAGGAAGGTCAGTGTCACTGTGGTCTTTGGAGCTCCACAGCTCTTTTTTTTTGGGAGAGGTTTTTTTTGCTATAGGGCACGTGCGCTCGCCAGACACAGAGGGAGAGAGACAGAGAGACAGAAAGCAAGAAATCACCCCCCCAGGGGGGATGACCACGCTGCAGTCCCTTCTCCTCCATTCTCCTCTTGGGATCTTGGGCGTGCACGCAAACGTGCCAGGCATAAGTTTTAAGCCACCTAGTCTGGGACTCGAACCGTGGTCAACTACGTGGGAGTCCAGCGACATAGCCATTACGCTAACTGCTGGTCACAGCTCTTTTTGCTCAGAGCCTTATACCCAAGAGATGTTTAAGAAGTACTTGAATTAAAGTAGATACTTGTTTTACATAGTTAATGATAGCACCTCAGTTAAGATCTGGCTTGTTTGGGTGGTGACGGCAGCATTAGTTGAGACTGTGGCAGATGGCGCTCACTTTTGAGAATAAGGAAACGTACAGCTGCACTCTTCTTTGTCATTTAGCACTGACCAGTCCTTGACGCTCACAACCTGTTCTGTGATGCATATTCAAATCCTGCTTCATCTGTGACCTTCCACTTTTCTAATTCTTGTTCTGTCATTAACTGAATGTTTCTTAAATCCTGGTGCAAGGAAGAGGGAGATAGTTGATTATCTGTGCATCATCCACCCCATCTGTTTCCTGTATAATACCAATTTCCACTTGGTGCCTTTCACTCATGTTGTCTGAAGTACCAGACTTACGTGGATGCTGGTTCTTTCAGACAGAAGATGGTTAAAGATCTGTTTACTTTTTCAGGATGTGAACTGCCATTAATATATCTTCCTGTCACCCTAAGGCCCAAAGTGACTTTTCCAGTATGAAAAGTAGGTGAACATTCATAGGTGTGTCTTTAGAACCTGTGTTTCCCTCTGGGGGGTTAGTGCTGTCCATTCCAGAAGTGTTTCATTGTGAGAGGTAAATCTACTTTATTCTTCCCATTTAAGAAATGGATTCAGGGCATACATGCAAACCATCTCAGATGACTTGTGACTAGTTTGTGTTATTACTTAGAGAATTAAAAAATTTTTTAAATCTTACTACATGACAATTTGATTCTAAACTCATGCTTTGCAAGGGCACAAATTTAATATTGGGGAACATTTGGCATTCAAGTCAGCAGTGGCTTCTTTGGGTGGTTAGATGTCACATATTGGACTTTATGGTTATTGAGACTATACGTATGCTAGAGGGCTGGCCGTGTATGTGTATATTTTAATCAATACCAGTTTACTAGGAGTGCTGTATTAATTTATCATATTGAACACCACTATTGCTGTTTTTAATTTTAAAATATTTCTAGCAAACTGGAAATGTTAAAAGATAATATAATACCTTCCAGTCTAAGGAAATCTTCACATTTTGCCATTTTTGCTTCAGGTGGCTTCTTCAATAGAACAAGTAGTATATTCTTGCCAGAGAACACAGAGGTTGAGTGGTGGTTTTCTTGAGGGAAATGACATTTATGCACCTCCCATCTTCTGGTTCTCTGTACCACGGCCCCCTCCCTATGAAGTGACAGTGCTTCTGAAGACATTCAGTGAATGTATTGCAGGGCAGTTGAACAAGATGAGAAGAGAATATATTTTGAAAAGTAAACTTGATTGAATGTGGCCATTCATATTTTGATTAGTTATTTAGCCTATTAAACAACTTTTACAACCACTAAGTACATGGTTCAGTTTACCCTTAATCTGCCCAAATGCATGAATAATTACTAAAACTGACCTTTTCATGAAGGTTTTTGAAAAAAGACCTATTGTAGTTTCCAAGAGTTTTTTTTTTTTTTTTCCAGGTAGCATTGATTTGGTTTTAGTAATTTTTCCCTAAGCATTTTATCCAAGTTACAGAATTCTGAATACCTTCTTTCTTTTACTTTCTTCTTTGGATATGTATAATACAAAATAAAAAGGCTGTTTATTTTTTTAGTATTACCTAATGTCTGTGTGATGATTTAATTGTATGGCATATTTTTCTTTGTTTTGCACCTGTTTGTTTAACTCTGAAATTGTAGTAAACTTATATCATGTTTTATAATAATTTAGTTTTGACAGATTCCCGAAAATAGAAAAATGTAGCTTTTCATGTGTGCCTTGAAACATACTGCTCCATATTATTTTTTCTCAGTGTGCACATTTGACCCAATATTTTTAGTAAAATTTATATATAATAAATACATATAGGTGTAATAATACAAAATGTTAAATGAATGCTAAGAAAACAATGAGCCTTTTAGTAAGGTAACCTTTTGATATATTATGATGAAGGAAAAATAAGAAAATAGAAATAAAAAATTTACTAGTAATATTTTTATAAATATTATAAAAATTTTTGCTGTGTGTTTTATAGTTTTTTAATGAAAAGTATTTATGAAATACATATTTAACATTTAGTTTATCATAATGGTATGTCTTTTCCTATTGTCAATAGTAAATGGATAATTTCTAAGTAATGTCTATATTATAATTGTTCTAAATGCTGTATGTTAGAGGTTGCATAATACAGTGGTGGAAGTGATGGAATATGTAATACTTAATTTATTTTTGTCTTTTCATCAAACAGATGGGTTTCGATCCCCAGTTGTACTATCCATCTATCTATCTAAAGAGGTTTTTGCATTAGGGCTCATGCTAATCACTGTTGGTGGCTGGGAGAGACAGACAGTGAGAGGGAAAGTGAGAATCCATCCCTCCTGGATGGTTACAGTCCCTTCTCTTTTCTCCTCTGGGATCTTGGGTATGCACGCACGCACATGTACCTGGCATGAGTTTCAAGCCATCAGGTCTGGGACTCAAACCCTGGTGGGCCATGTGGGAGTCCAGTGACATAACTACTACGCCATCTGTTAGCCTTTGTACTATTTACTAAGTTAACTGTGTGATCCCAGCCAAGTTATTTAATTATTCCAAGTGTTTCCTCAAATGAAAATGTAAGTCTGTTAATCACCTTGAAAGTATTATAAAGATGAAGTGAAATAATGAGTGCAGCTCATTTGTTCAATATTGTGACACTCACTGTACCAATAAAACAGTGAGTGTTAACTTATTATTGAGAGGCAAGATAGCCTTGTATAAAAAGACCACAGATGTTGGAGTAGGATCATCTCGGTTTAAATTTCATTGCCATCACTTCTTAATTTATTTTGGGCAAAATTTAAAACTTCACTGATTCTTGTACTCCTTTGTAAAATAGAGATAATATTACCCATCTTCTAGGATTGTTAATATTGAATTTTTTTTTTAAGTGTGTTGTAGGGTGCGTACTCTTGCAAGCACGTGAGAGAGAGAGAAAAAGTGAGAAATCACCACACATCACCCCTCTGCCCCCCAAAGGGGATGGCCATGCTGCAGTCCCTTCTCCTCCATTCTCCTCTTGGAAATTTGGGCACACATGTACATGTGCCCAATGAGATTTTCAAGTGGCTGGGTATCGGATTCAAACTGCATAGCTAGCCATGTGGAATCCAGCCGCCTTAACCTTCATGCCACCTGCTGTCCTGGTTATATTGATTTTATGAGTTAGAGAATATAATGTACCTGGCATACTGCAGACATTTAAATAATTACTATCATTATTATTTGTAAGGAAAATTATTTTTCTTAATTACGTATTTGTTTATTTTGCCAGAGGGCACATGTGCTCATGAAAGGTGAGAGACAGAGAGCAACAGAGAGAGGGAAAGTGAGAAAGCACTCTTCTTGGGCATAGTCATGCCATATGGTTGGCATGTGGGATCCAGCTCTGTTCACCACTAGGCAGCAGGGCGAGCACAGAAAACAGGCTTAGAGAGCTGACAATTAATGTCAAGGTGGGAGCTACTAGATGCCCTAGATTTTATTTGTACTCACTATCATGAAAGTATTTGTGATTAATGAGAACTGTACAGTTGGTAACTGCTATTGCTTTTTTGTCTCCCAAATTTAGAATAGGAAACCATCTTTAAAATGACATGTAAATAGGCATCACATATGTAATAAAAAGCTACTGAATATAATTATATGTGTGTGTGCATGCTCCCTCATGTCTCTTACTGTTTCTCATGTACACATGTAAGTCATCTGTATCCATCCCTCTTACACTAGGTAACTTTTTTTTTAAAGAATTATTTTATTGAACTTAATTATTTACTTATTCATTCATTCATTTATTTATTTTAATTTGACCAGAGAGGGACATGGGGTTGGGGAGTGAGAAAGCAAGCTCTCAGGTCCGAGACTCAAACCATAGTCGGCCATGTGGGAGTCCAGTGCCTTTAACCACCACGCCACCTGCTGGCCCCACACTGGGTAACTTTCTTAGCAGTTCCAAACAGCTGTCCTTGTACTTCTCTCTCTTAATTTGATATTTTCCTTCTGATTTGAATTTCAGAAATACCAATTCATTGTTCCTTCTCTTTGCTAGCATGGTATACCTGCTATTAGACCTGCTATTAGTCATATATATATATATAATATATATATACATATATATATATTATATATATATATTAGTTTTGTTTGTTTGAAAAATGTCATAAAAAGAAATCTTACTCACTGTTTTCACATTTTACCTTATTTTAATTAATTTATTTATTGAGAGATTTTTGCTGTATGGTGCGTGTGCTTGCCAGAGGGACAAAGAGACAGAAAGCGAGAAATCAGCCCACCAGGGGGAGATGGCTATACCACAGTCCTTTTCATCCACTCTCCTCTTGGAATTTTGGGCACTTACTCACACATGCCCAGCATGAATTTGAAGCCATCGATTCTGGGGACTCAAACTATGGCTGACCACCTGGAAGTCCAGCGCCTTAGTCACCATGCCACATGCTGGATCTTCTTATTTTTAATGAATGTTACATAGATTGCCATTTTATCAGTTTTTACTTTATTGTTATTTTATATCATGGAAACAGTATCTTTTTTAAAATGAAATTCTGAGTAGTTTTATCCAGAGGGTATGGAGGATGAATTTGTTGGTGAACTCAAGCTAACTTTGTGGCTTGTTGGAGCTGGCAGTCTTAGTTTGCAGCCTGGTGGCCAGTCCTCTGCTCACACCTCAATGTGATCACTCTTTCCTACTTTTGGCTGCTGGTGCGTTGACTCTGAGGCTGTTCTTTTTAATCAGTGGTGAAGTTTGTTTTCCCTTCACAACACACACACACACACACACACACACACACACACACAATCACATACTGTTGGAGAGAAGAGGCCATGTTTTAGTTCAGTTGAAGTCACTAAAAGAAAAAAAAAAATGAGTAAATTCATAACTTTTGCCAGAAGGCTAACAATTCCTGTTTTGGAGATTGACAGTTGATGCTATAACTAGTTTTGAGTTTTTCTAAATTTGCATTTTACTGGCTTACTTGAAAATAATTTAAGTGTCACAGATGCAGGGGCACAGGCAACAGGGGAGCCACTGTGCAATACAGGAAGCCATGTGGGAAGGCTCCAGGTTTGTTCCCAGGCCTACCTGAACATGCTGGGCATGCCTGTGATCCTGGCTGGCTGTAGGGCGGTGGGGGGCCTCAGGGGTGTCTTTGTGGGTGTATGTGTGTGTATGTCCATTTCTCAGGAAATAAATAAACTTAAGAAAAAATAAAACAAAAAAACTGAAGTAGCTGGAAAATACTCTTAATATTCTAGAATCAAGATCAGGTAAAAGCAGCTTGCTTTTTATCTGAAAAATTTTGAAGTATGTCCAAAGGTTATATAAAGGGGAAAACCTTTCTTCCTCTTCAAGTTAATAAAAGTATAAAATGTTTTTAAATTTCATTGTAAGTTATACATTTTTATCATAAGATTCCACAATATAGCCAGCTTCACAGTAGGGGCTTAATATATTGTTGAACGAATGACTCTCTCATGACTATTAACCATCCACTTGTATGAGTTTTAATTATATTTAACATTGGAATGGCTTCCATTTAAATTCTATCGTTTGATTTTTGAAGTAATTTTGTGAGTTCAGCAGGGGAGGGATTTTCCTCATTTTACAGAGTATCTGGGGGAATGGCTCAGGCACCGTGAATGATGGCTCTGGGCTTGAGTAGGACTTCTGTCTTCTAATTCCACAAGTTCTGTATACTGCCACACTGCTTTTCCATATTGACCTAGAAATATTTTCATCCATGATTATATCTATTTATTTAACAGATTTATTTGAAAGCACAATTTTAAGCTCTAAACAGAGATGAAAGAACAGACAAGGTTTATGTACTCAACAAGACTGCTTGTAAATAAACAAGTATGTAAAGTAATTATTGAGCCTACAATGATTATGGTGAATGATACACAGTGAGTGCTCTCAATAACTGTTCATGGAATGGATGAATGAGCAAGCAAAGTGATTGATTGAAAGGATATAAACGAATAAGGGTAGAGTCTTATAAAGAGAGATTGAACCAGGGAAAGTCTTTCTGAGAAGTGATATCTAAGTTAGGCAAAGAACATTTTATTATTTATCTTATCTTTTTAAAAGCATACTTACTTCTTTTGAGAGACAGAGCAATAGATAGATAGAGGGAGACAGACAAGCAGTACCCCAGCTGGGTCTTGATACTGCAGTCCACCCCCAGCTTAAGCCAGCCTCGGATCATGGGCACATGTGCCTGGCTCCTCAGGAAGGTCTCCTAGTGCATGCCTGGAAACTTCCCATGTGGGTCAGCCTCTCAGAGCATGGCATTTTACCACTGTCACTGTCTGGCTCCTGCAAAGAGCATTTTATTTTCCAGTGTAATAAAGATAATGCCTTCTTCCGGGGTAAAAGTCAGACAAGAATACTGCTCATTCTAAGTGATTCTGGTTGACTAAGCTCATGGTTATTCTCCTGTAACAAAGTCAGATGTGAGTGTTGTCTGGTCTCTTATGTCACATGGTGGGAATTGCGACTTACAGGACTGGCACAGAATTTTCTGATACTTGGCCACTGCTTTTGCTGTGAGTAGTGGTATCATTCGTCTTCAACCCAAGCATTGTAGTGTGTTTTACCAGCATCTATGTAACTATTGAGGTTATCATCTTACCTTATAAGTAGAGTCAAATTTTGCATTCTTCACATTTCTTCACAACTAAGGACATTGAAAGTTGTCGGTAGGTTTTTAGTAGAGTAATAGTAAGAGGTAGTTTCTTGAAAGTCAGTCTGGAACTAGCTCTGTAGCATAGTGATTAAGCCCTGTACAGAGGAAGCTGGCTCCCTTATGCCTAATCAGGGGTTGAGTCCTGGTCTGGTGGTGGCTTGAAAAACATGCCAGGTGTGTGTATGTGCATGCCCAGAGTCTAAGATTGAGAATTGAAGGGAAAAATTGTGGTGTGACAAGGCCCCTTGGGCTTGGGCGTGGGGAGGACTTGCTTTCTTTTCCTCTTTCCCTCTCTGCCTCTCTGTTTTTCTTTGTGCACATGCTCTCTGGCATAGAGAAAAAGTAAGTCTGAGTACTCTGGAAAATGATCATGGATAGACAGGAGATTAATGAGGAATCTGAGGCAGCTGTCTAGTTGAGAGAGATTATATGGGCTTGAACTAATGTAGTGATGGAGGAGATGGAGAGAAATGAAGGATTTGAGATGGTCTTCTGGAGGTAGAATTTATAGGTCTTGGCAGAATGGAGGTGTCATGTGAAAGAAAGGAATGGAGAACATACCCTAGGTTTTTGCCTCAAGGACTTGGGTAGATAGAGGCTTCTACTGAGATAGGGAGCCTCGAGATGAAGATAATAAACCTATATAAATTTCTCATGTGTATTTTGCAAGGGATATAATGATTATAAGAGCAGGAGTTATTGCTCTTGTTATTAGCACATCAGCCCTTTTTTCAGCCGCTTTACTTGACTCTGTGTGTACTTAGGATTGAAGGAAAAGGGAAAATAATAGTTTTTACAATTCAGGATCCAAGAACCACTGGTATGTACTTTTCTGGAAAGAATATTTTTCTTGTGACTTCATGGGTTGTCAGCTCTGTTAAAATTAAGAAATAAATTCTTGCAGCACACTGATAAATATGTTACCTCAATAGCAGTATATTAGGTTAGCTTGGGAGGATTTATTTTTCAAAGAGCCATATTGATTTTTACCTAGAATTCATTATCTAGGAGTTTACAAGGGAACCTTTTAATATGCTTTAGAGTTTTCCATTTTTCAAAGTTAAAGTGATCATTTTTCTCTTTTTTTTCTAGATGTAAGTTGTTTTAAAGCTTGGTTATTTGTTTTCAAGGATAATTATTAATTGTGTTGTGATCTTGTAAGCTTAATGCAGTAGGATGAAAGGAATAAGTGCCTGTGGATAAGACGTTGACCAATAGTGTGTCATCTTCATTCAGATATTCCTCAGGAAAATTTTTCACAATGGAAGTAACTAAAAAGCTTTTAGAAAATACTCTGGCCTGCATGGTTGTTGAATGTTTTCTTTCACTTTTCACCTCGTGACATTTTTCTGTCTTTCTGCTTATTGGATTTTAGATGATTTTACAGTTCTTAACCTTGATCTACTCTAGAGAGTTTTACATTGCAACACAGAGTTTGCCTGAATTTTGAATTATTTTTGTAGCATTATCACATGTCCTTTTATTTCTTTTGTTGATGTAGGGCCTGGGTCAGAATTTTTCCTTTTTTGGCAAGAAAAGGTTGTCTGGAGAGGGAAGGTGGAGATTAGTAGGTCTTTTAATTCTGTTTTCAGTCAGTGGTGTTTAGGTTTAAAGTGATTTCCGATACATTCTCTACTGTACCAAGGATGGAAAACCAACTGTGGAAACACTTAATTCCATTTTAAAAATAGTCTTAGAAAGGATGAATGAAGGTCATAGACTGATCTTGAGCCTTTACCAGATAATATGTGTTATTTTGATGACGTTAGTGGACTCTGGATATTTCTACTGGGACTGCAGTTAAAATTTAGTTATTTATGTATGTTTTTTTAGAAAATAACACTTTTATTTTCATGAAGATACATCGTTTTTAAAAAATAGTTTTAAAACACCCACGGGTAGTAGAGTGGTATATAAGCTTCCTAAGATTTCTGTCTTTGCTACAAAGAAGTATTTCTGTTTTGCCTTAATATCTCATTATGTGAATTCCCTAAAAGGCCTCAAAATTTTGTCACTAATTTCATGGTATGTATGTATGTATGTATTTATTTATTTATTGTAAGAGAGAGATTTTTGCTATAGGGCATGTGTGCACACTGGAGAAACAGAGATAGAAAGCGAGAAATCACTCCCCAGGTGGGATGGCCACACTGTAGTCCATTCTTTATTCTCCTCTCAGGATTTTGGGTACACACACACACATACACACACACATTCTTGGTGCGAGTTTCAAGCTGCTGTGTCTGGGACTCAAACCATGGTTGGCCATGTGGGAGTACAGCAATGTAACCATTATACTAATCTGCTGGTCCCACTAATTTCATGTTTTATACTGTGGGCTAAATGATTTATAATTTCACCATGTTGAGGCTCTGTTTAGAATTTCTGAATGTGTTGCAGATTTTCTCTTCCCTGTCGCTTAATTTCACAATAAAACAAAACAAAAACACTGAGTAATACAATTTTTACCAGGGCCTTCTGAGACTAAATTTTATTTAGTGACTAAATTGGACCACATCTTGTAGCCTATGTGATAGAAATATTGCATAAAGGATTGTTTGCATTGTTCTTAAAGTTAGTTGAAATATTAGGCATGGCCCAGTTTTGTGCCACTACCTGCTTTCCCTGTCTGTAAGAAGGTGTTTTCTGCTGTTTTCGGACCTAGACTTACAAATACCCTGAAAACCTTTGTGGAAATCACTGACACACAGGAGGAATCTCACCGTCTGAAAACACCAGCTGGTTCAAAATCATAAATGTATTTCTTCTGCCTGGATTCTCTTCTCTGTGTTGGATAGGAGAGAGCAAAACAAAGGGTGGGAGTCAGACCGACATGGGACTGCATCCGACCTCCTATTTCTTGTATGACCACAGGCAACACACTGAACTGTTGCAGGCCTCAAATCTCATGCAGCTTTGAGAGGCTTCTAATGACCTCCTCATGTTTGGGGAGGCTTACCATCTTGTATGTCAAGATACTTGTGCTTTGTACCTGCAAGCTCTCGTTAAGAGCTGGAACAGGATCAGTGATTTGAGCTGCTGTGTGTTCCTGTGTGATCTCATCTCCTGCGTCCCTCTGGAGGTGAGGACTGTCCTGAGTTTTAGGTCGAATATTCATTTGCTTGTAAATGAGTAAGTATTGATTGGATTGTCAAAAAGTCATGACACATTTTTGCATAGGAGAGCATAGAAAAATACTCATGACTTTTCCGGTGACCCAATATAAACAGTGTATTTTACATTTGCCTATTGAACACTGTAGAAATGGTACCGTGTTGTATATAGTCTGTAAATAAGGGTACATCATCATAGCTAGTTGAGTATAAAATCTTTGGCTTCCCACTTGGCCTTTGCCGATGGGCGTCAGTGTATATGTGGGGCTCTGGGGTTTTTGTATGTGTGTGGTGGTGCCTGGAGTAGAATGGCTTTTATCTAAAACTGTCTTGCTAGGCTGCCCCCTTACTGCTTCTTTCGTTAGAGAGAACAGGCTTTTTCTGATACTGGATCAGAGGTAGGGATGACATATGTGGCACCTGGTGGGAGGGGTGAGTCTAATAAATAAATATACTTAATGTATCCTTTAAGTTCGGAGATTTGTTCTGAGAAATAAAATGTGTCATTAAGCAATTTTATCGTTGTGTGAATATTACGGCTTACTCACACAAATGTAGATCATACAGCCTACCACACATCTAGGCTACTTGGCGTATATGGGACCACCAACATTTATTTATGTGTTCTGAATCCTTGTTATACAGTGCAGGACTATATTGGGGTTGATGAGAGCTAGCTTTACTACCCATATTAAGGAAGTAGAAGGTAAAAACTAGGTAGTAAATGCTATGGTGTTGGATTAGTATTGTTCAACATATCTGTATGAAGTCATTGTTTTCTGTATATACGCATAGATAGATCAAGAAATTCGGAAGTAAGTGTGCATTCATACGTGTGCACTAGTCACTTGACCTGGAATGGCGATAAACTAGTTATAGTAAGTGCACCAAAAACCCAGGTCTTGGTTTCTAAATAGCATTTTTCCCACTAAAATGGTAGGCATTGTTGTGTTATTATAGAAGATCACTTATTGATAGTTAGCAAAGGATAATTTATTTGGCTAAGAATTGTCAATGGACTCTTAAGTACTGGCTCAAAGTTTGTTGAGAAATAAGATATTATATAGTCTTAAAGTATCACTGAATGAATACGTATTGATTACAAAGGGAAAAAAGTAACTTTGCAGTGGGGAAAGATGGTACTTTGCACCTTAATCAAGTGGTAGAAGTTAACATTACCAGTCAGGGAAAAAACTAGAAGCAGAGCTCTAACTTCCAGGATATAATAAAAGGAACAGTGCCACAGTATGCTTGCTCAAAGTTCACAACTTGAATCTAATCATAAGGAAACATCTGATACACCCAAATTAAGGAGATTATTCTAGAAAACTGACCTGAAATCTTCAAAACTGTTAATAGCATTAGGGTCAAGGGAAGTCCCAGGAATTCTTCCAGGTTCAAGGGCACCACTGAGTCACGAAGAGTAAGAACAGCTTGAGAGCCTGGACTGGTGTTGGGAGAAGTGGAGAAATCAAATCTGTCTGAAAATTAGGTGACAATACTGAGTCAGTGTTAATTTCTGAATTTCAGTGGTCATTTATTACGGTTTTGTGGGAAGAGGCCCTGTCTAGAGAAATGACTCACTAAACTCTGGTTAGCAGGCTGGAGGTGGGGTAGGGTGGGTGGGCACTGGTGATAGGCCATCATGTTGGCTATTTACTTTCAAATAGTTCAGGGAAAAAAAGTTAGTTATTTGTACCATTCTTGCAACTTTTTTGTAGATCGATCTAAAGATATTAAGTGAAACACAATAAAGCAAACATTGTCAGTGGACTTAGGGACCCGCTTGTTAGTTTATGGAAGGTATCATTTACATTTGATAAGGTTTCAGGGGTTTACTTTTGCAGGCTGTCTTGTCTTGCAACTGTCCTACAAGTGTGGCTTCCTGTTGTATCTTGATTTGTCTTTTGGTATGCTAGTTTTTAAATATTTACCATAATTTCATTAACACATTCTTTCCATGCTCAATTGTTTATTGCCTTCACCTATATGTTTTGCCTTTGTAATAAACTGCTTCTTTGGATGGAAAGTGTAGTTTACAAAAATAATGACATCCTACTATGTCATAGTTCAATGATAATACTGTTTTTGATTTTAATTTACTTTTCGTGCAAGCTATTTTTCTTTTCAATTGGCTGGTGATCTGTTTAAAGTACTCAGTACTGAGGTAAGATGCAATATGAAAAATTAGAGAAATAGTTTATTTTTAAACATTTTTTTGAGATTTTTTTTTTTTTTTTTTTTTTTTTTTTTTTTTTTTTTTTTTTTTTTTTTGCTATAGGGTGCAAGTGTTCACTAGAGAGAAAGGGAGAGACAGAGAGAGACAGAGAGACAAGGAAATGAGAAATCACTCCCCAGGGGGGATAGCCATGCCATAATCCCTTCTCCATTCTCTTCTTAGGATCTTGGACACACATGTATGTACATGTGCCCGGCGTGAGTTTTAAGCTTCCTGGTCAGGACTCAAACCATGGTTGACTATGTAGGAGTCCAGCAGTGTAATCATTATGTCATCTACTGGTCCTGAAAGAGTTTATTTTTTAAAGTGCTGAGCTGGTTGGTTGCCTGTCTTAGATTTGAGAGTTGAGAAAGTACAAGGGGAGTGTGACAGAGCGGTAGATGTGCTGAGGCTAATTCGTAACCTGGTCAGCTCGTGTTCGTGTTTGTGGATGATTAGCTCTCAGATGTTTAGGGTTAAACATACAGGACCCAGCTGGTTCTGTAGAAATTTGTGTGAATTGGGGAAGAGCGTAGGGTAGTTGACGTCAAGTGTAGCCTTCTCTCAGGAAGAACATTACATGTAAGTTGTCTTTGGGTAGAACCTGCCCTTTCTTCTTGGCACAGGAAATCTTGGGTTATAGACACTGACTTGCACCCCCCTTCCCTGCACTGCATACTTTTTTTTTCCTTTGGTGGGATACAAATCTATCCCAGAGCCAGTTTTCCATTGATAGGTTGGAGGACAGACTTCTCTTTAACAGTTACACTAATTTTCATATTTTCAGAATGATCAAGGAAAAGAGCTTTTAAAAACCCAGAGTGGTAATTGGTTACATTGCACTTAGTAGACACCCACACATGCTGGCTTTTCTGTAGCTTTTTTCTTTCTTTCTTTCTTTTTTTTTTCCCTCTCTCGCTGCTTTTACAGTGTAGGTGGCCCTCTCCAGATTGCTTTTGCCAGAAAATTGAGCAACCTTTCTTTTTTGGAACAGAATATATTTTACTGCTGAGAAAAGGGGAAAGAAATGAAATGTTTGTGTTTTGAAATTTTATTGAGTTTTTATTTCAAGACCAATTTAAATCTAGAAAAATGGGGGCAGGAGAAAATTTTCATATTATGTACCACTACTTCTTGGTAATCTCTGAGCCTGCTGTCCTGTGAGGCATTACTGTGTTCTCACAGCCATTTGTGAATACTGAGGAGATGGCTAGTCCAGAGGTCCTCAAGGCGTGGACGAGAGCTGCACACTGGAGTCCTGTCTGCACGGGTTCTCTGGGGACTGCGGCCTGGTGCTCTGGGATCTGAGCATCTGTCCTTGCTCTCCATGTGCTGCCTGCCCATGCCTGCTCACTGCCTAGGCTAAAGTCCTGAGTCTGATTTGGGTAGTTCCTGCATAGCACTGAGGTTTCAGAGGAATAAATCAGTCTTTAATTACAATAAGCCTGTTTGCCACATATGGAAATCTTGACCAGTTGGAAGGGAGTAATTGTGATGGAATCTTTCTAAGTGTACTCATACATCATATCTTTTTGCTTGAGCTTAAAATTTGCATGTTTATTCATGTGCCTAAGTGGATTGCTGGTGCATATCAGCTGCCAGGTATGTCTTATTTATGTAATTAGCTAGTTATAGCTCATTAGCTAAGATTAGCAAAACAAAGTATATATTCTGAATGTTACAGATTTCTGTGCCCATGCTGCAGGTGCGATTTGTAGGCCCATTATATAAGAACTGCAAGTTTTAATATCTGAGACATCTGATTCTCCGAAATTCCTTTCTAGGCTTATTTCGCTTCTGTTGCTTTTACAGTTTGGTGATGGTAGTGTAGTGGAGACTTGATGCAGGGTCCAACGATTCTCTTCTGTTGTATTGCAGAAGATCGTAGAGGGAGGGTGTAAGAGGTCCTTAGTAAGTCTCATTTTGAATGCAGTTAAAGTAAGTTTGAAGTGCTCTTATATTTGGATAAATAAACGATAGGAGTTCTAATGTACAGGGCGACAGGCCGAGAAGTAAAACATCCTTTCTTATCCTCACCAGGAATTGGGAATGTCCATGAGTGAAGCTAAGTTCTGTTTTTTCTTATTCCTTTTAGCATCTATTTTATATGGTTGGGAAGAGGCTTTAACAATTAACATAGTTTAAAATACTGTTTAACCTCTGCAAACTTAAAAAAAAAATCAGTTTCTAGGATGCTCTTACAGACACGTGGAGTCTGATATGTTGGCTTGTCGGAAAAGTCATCATGTATTTTTGCATAGAAAACCAGAAAAATACATCATGACTTTTCTAACAACCCACTGTTTTAATAATTTCAGAAATAAGTGCATTATTTACATTATTTACTCACATTATTACTGTTGAGTGTGTTATATGTATTTTTTAATTAATAGGAAGCTTCTCATTCATAGAAAATATTTTATCATTGCAGTGATTATTTATTAACTATCTGAAATGAACAGTTAGAATTGTAGAACTTCTAACTAAGTAATCAGAATGTTTGATTGCTTTGAACAGGGTTTCTCATCCTCACCACTGTTGACATTTGGGGCTGGGGTGTTCTTTTTTGTGCAGGGCCATTCTGTACTACCTGTAGGGCATTGAGTAATGTCCCTGGCTTCTACCCTTCAGAAGCCATTAGCTCACCCCCTCCCCCAGTGTGACAACCACAAATGTCTCCAAACGTTGCAAGATGTTTCTTAGGGTACTATGTATCTGTACAGGTAAAAGTGGTAATTGTTATGGTTGCTTAATACAGTTTTTTAAAAAGTACATAAGCAACATGCTGACATACTGGTCTGCTCCCATACTCTCATTCAAGATTTCATGTTTTGGAACAGAGATTTCCCCAGGTGGTTGAGGGACCAACAATATACATGAAAGCCCTGGGGTGGGGGTGGGGGCTTGTAACATGTGCAGATTCCTGGGTTTCTTCCCAGACTTCCTGAACAGACCATCCGGAGAGAGACTCTGGAATAACAGTCGCCCTAGAAACTGAACATTTAAGAATTTGTTGTTTACATGGGAGTGGTCATCGGTTGTCTTAAACTTAAATATGGGTTAAACTGCACATTAAAGGATTACAAATTAGAGATAATTTTAGACAGAAAATATAGCATTTCCCAATTATGTTTGATTTGTAGTAGAGATTTTTGCCTCCTTTATTTGCTATGAGATAGGGTTGTATGCTTTTCAAAATTTAAAAATACCCTCACTATGCTAACATTCATAATTATTTTAATCTAGGTTTTGAGAGAATACCTTGAGTTGGACTCAGAAGCAAGATTTATTGCAGACTTTGAAATAGACTGAAGTGAGCTGGCGGATTAGTCACAGCATCATGTTGGGGGAAGGGACTCACTCAAAGTCATTCTTAGAAGACCTGCTACTTGTAGCACAGTTTTCATTTATGAAATGTGAGCCCTGTATTTTTTTTCCCACTAGCATTTCCCCTTTCATTATTTTAATGCTAAAAGGCAGAAATGGGAAAGGAAAAGATGGAAAATACTTTTTTCAGTTTTAGTCATTGATTTCTGAGTTCAGTGTAGTCATCTTAACATAAAATAGTTGAGATATTTTTCTGGCTGCTCTAATTTATTATGTAAGGTTTTCTGTTACATACTATGTTTTGATTTTGTAGTAAATAGATTAAAAAAAATCTGTGTTTCTTAAAATTTGATAGGAGCTTGTATCTCAACTCATGTACTAAATAGAATCTTTTTAGCTTTGATGTTTGTTGGTACATGATTAGGAAGGCCAAGCTAATTCTGAATAATTGAGGGTTGGTTAGATAATTTTTTTTTTCTCTCTCTCTCTTTTTTTTTTTTTTTTTTAGAGATTTTTGCTATAGGGTGCATATGCTTGCTAGAGAGACAGAAAGTGAGAAATGATCTTCTGGGGGGATGGCCATCCCAGAATCCTTTCTCCTGCATTTTCCTCTTCGTATTTTCAGCATGCATGCACATGCACCTGGCTTGAGTTTTAAGCTGCTGGGTCCAGGACTTGAACTGTGGTAAAGTATGTGGGAGTCCAGCGTCGTAACCACTATGCCACCTGCTGGTCCTGATAATCTATTTTGTGACATTTTCTCATGTGTATATTTCCATTGATATTAGATACTTGGTTACTTCTAGGTAGAGATCCAGTTCATTCTTTTTCTTTTTAAGTTTGTGTATTTTGACCAGCAGTTAGCATAATGGCTATGTTGCTGGACTCCCATGTAGTCGACCGCGGCTCGAGTCCTGGACCCAGTGGCTTAAACTCACGCCAGGCGCTTGTGCGTGCGTGCCCAAGATCCCGAGAGGAAAATGGAGAAGGGATTGTGGCGTGGCCATCCCCCCTTGGGGGTGATTTCTCTCTTTCTGTCTCTCTGTCTGTCTCTTGTCTTTCTGATGAGCGCATACTCCCTATAGCAGAAACCTCTCCAAAAAAAAAAGTCGGGGGAACATGGATTTTTGACAGAATCCTTATTCTGAGAGCCAACACCAGCCTCAGCTAGCCCTGATCACTGCACAAGCACCCAGCGTATACAGGAAGACCCTGGGATATGAACTCAGAGCATCGCCCACAGGCCCAGCTCTGCAGTGTTGTGTGTTACCACCGTACCACTGTGGGGCCTTGCTAAAGACTCCGTTCTACCCTAGGCCTATCCTAGGATTTTAGTGGATGTATTAATCTATTGTAAAAGAGTGCTTTCTTTAGTATGAAAAATAACAGCTTAATTCAGATTAAAAGAGAGATTTGTGTGCATTGCAGGGTATGTTATGCTCTTAAATTTAGGTAAAAATAGGTGGTTTGGGGTTGTTTAGGTTTTTTCTTTAGCTCTTAACCTAACTTAACCTTGATCTTAGCCAGATGCTAAAGTGAAGACTGGAATTTCTCTTATCTGTTGCTTTGTTAGAAGAAAATTATGTAAGGAGCCAGCGCTCTTCTGGAGTGACTATATCCTGTGAAGGACTGTCAAGGTTATCTGGGCATCTCACCTCCATAAACCTTGGTGCAGAGATTATGGCTTCTTTTCTGAAGCTGGCTGCGTAATTGGAGCACTGCTTTCAAAGTGGCTTTCTATTTCTGACCTTCCTTGGATTTCAGTAAGAGAAATTAGGGAACAATTATATCTGATTCTGAAAATGTTTTAAATGTACATTAGGGCACTTTCTCAGCTAAACTTACTTATTTGACCATTCCCAGCATCATTCCTTTTTTTTTTTTTTTTTAAGGTTTTTGCCATGGAACATGTGAAAGAGACAAAAAGATACAGAAAGAGAGACAGTGGGAGAGAAAATGAAGAAATCTCCCGCCAGTGGGGGTGCCAAAATTCCTTCTCCTCCATTATCTTGGAATTTTGGGCTTGCACGCACACACGCCTGATGTGATTTTTAAGCAGTCAGGTCTGGGACTCGAACCTTAGTTAGCTATGCAGGAGTCCAGTGCCTCAATCACCATGCCACCTGCTGGCCCCTCATTCTTCTTTAATAGAATGGCTTTTTAAGTTTTTATGGTAATGCAACTGAGAAACTGTTTATGAAAGCATAGTATCTTTGGAACCATCAGGAATTGCTTCGTGTTGAAGTAAGCAGCCTGCAGGAATGCTTCTGAGTGGTAGCTGCTGTTCTCGTACTGGGTGAGGGGGGAAAAAGATCACTGCATAGTACTGAGTGCCCTCTAGAAGCTGTTTTTCAAGATATACTTTTACTTTTTTTTCTCCTGAATATGTGCGTACTATAGAAATGTGTATCTTCAGGGCCGTTTTGTGTCTTAGGGCACTTTAAACACTCTTAAGTAGGATAATTGCTGGTTGATAAATTCTAGATGGCACTGTGAGGCCAAGCACTTGTTGAGCCATTATGTCATAGTGGCAATACTTTGTCTTTTGATTTGGGCTTAGTTTAATAGCCTACACCTCCAGGCAGGTCAATCAGTGATAATTGAGGATGTTGGTACGGTATATTCATTAGGTCAGGTGGGAGATTCTGATGCGTTCAGCCTTACTGAGGTCTACCCAGACAACAGGTGAAAGGGCCACAACAAGCACTTTTCCAGATCTACTTACTGGTGGCCCCACTCTTTTTTTTTTTCTTTTAAATTTTTGACCCCACTCTTCCTGGGCCTTCAAGATATATTCTTCTTTCTTGAGTATTCTCTCTTTGCATAAGGAGTAAAGCAGTTTCGTTCTTACAAAAGACAAAACAAATTTAGGAAGCTCCCCCACCCAAAAATCTTCAAAACCTTTTTTTAATGTTTTTTTTTTTATATGTATCTTATTAAATAATTCATCATTCTTTTTCTTTTTAAGAGAGATTTTTGGCATAGGGTGTATGTGCTTGCTGGAGAGACAGAGACAGAGAGCGAGAAACCATCCCCCAGGGGGAGGGTGGCCACGCCATAATCCCTTATCCTCCATTCTTCTTTTGTGAACTTGGTCATGCATGCGCAAGTGCCTGGTGTGAGTTTTAAGCCACTGGGTCTAGGACTTGAACCATGGTCAACTATGTGGGAGTCCAGTAAGGAAACCATTATGCCATCTGCTGATTCTCTGGCATGAGATTTTAAGCCACCGGTTCTGGGACTTGAACTGTGGTCAACTATGTGGGAGTTCAGTTGTGTAACCATTACAGTATCTGTTGGTCTCCTAATTCTTCCTTTTTTTTATTTCCTTGAGCAACATTGTTCTACACTATAAATACTGAATTGAGTAAACATATGTTTTTCTTTCCTTAAAAAAAATTTTTTTTTGGGGGGGAGAGGTTTTGGCTATAGGGCACATGTGCTCACCAGAAAGACAGAGGCAGAGAGACAGAGAGAAGTGAGAAATCACCCCCCAGGGGGAAAGGCCATGCCACAATCCCTTCTCCTCTACTCTCCTTTTGGGATCTTGGGCACGTATGCACACACGCCCAGCGTGAGTTTAAAACCACGAGATCCGAGACTTGAACTGCAGTTGACTACATGAGAATCCAGTGACATAGCCATTATGCCATCTGCTGGTCCCCCTTTTAAAAAAATTTTAAGTTAATATATTCTTTCTAAAATTTCAGCTAGAAATATAATGTTTATTGATAATGGTCTCTGATTAAATTATGTGTTTTATATAATAAAATATTTGAATACTTTCCCCAAATATTACATTGTTGCTTTGGGTTTTTCCTTTTTTGTTAGAGAGTTTTGCTATAGGGCATGTGCACTTGCCAGAGAGTCAGAGAGAGACAGAAAGTGAGAAATTAACCCCCAGTGGGGACAGCCATGCCACAGTCCTTTCTCCTCCATTCTCCTCTTGTGATTTTGGGCATGCACGTAAACGTGCCTGGTCTGAGTTTTAAGCTGCCAGGTGCAGGACTTGAACCACATTCAACTAAATGGGGGTGGGGGGGTCCAGCGATGTAACCATTATGCCATCTACTGGTCCTGGGTTTTTCCTTTCTTAAACAGACAATTATGTACTCTTAGCTAACAGATATTGTTTACATTTTTCTATTATTTCAGTTTGGTGATTTGCATCCTAACCTTTTATTTTTAATGGAAGAGCAGTTGAGGAATCTAAAAAAAGGTCCTATTCCTTTCTTCTGAAAACAAAATAACAAGGAATAACATTGGTGGTATTTATTAGATGAACAGTTCTTGATCTGACACTCAAAAGTAAACTCATATTTTCTTGCTGTTTTTGAGAAGTGCAGACCACTCAGTAGGTGTTGAAAGAAAAGGGTGGAAAATGCATCATGGCATTAGCCTAGACTTCTCTTGGTGTGAGGTACGGAGATGGAGAGAAACCCAATAATCATTACGCCTTCCACTGGCCAGCAAGACAAGAGCACTACTGTAGCAGGTTCAGAGGTCAGTTGAGAAATGGAGGCCTGGAAATCATTTCCCCCTCAGCTGTCTAGCCTGTAAAATTGGGATCTGACCTTTCATGTCCTCCGATGGACTCTGCCTCTTTTCTCCTCATTCTTACCACCAAGTGTATCTTTCCTTAGAGTATAAGCGAACAGCTGTTCACATCCACTGGGTTTTCCTCTTTAAACAGTCCCATGATAAAGACAATAGATTAAATTAAAATAAGACTTTGAATATATTTACTCCAAGGAAATAATACACATGTTCCTTGAAGTAGGCTTTTTAGATTCTTTTGGAAGGTTCCATAGTGGCACTGAGGGTAGAAAAGGGAGACAACTTAAGATAAATGCTACATAAGATCTTATTATCTTAATGCCAATTCTAATATAAGAATATAAAATGTATATAGTAGCAGGGCCAGCAAGGTGGTATGGTAGTTAAGATGGTTGGATCCCATTTGACCAATTTCATGGTTTGAGTCCTGGACCTAGCAGCTTAAAAAACCTGCCAGGTGCGTGTGCACGTGTGC
This sequence comes from Tupaia tana, assembly GCA_026018925.1. NCBI lineage: Eukaryota > Metazoa > Chordata > Mammalia > Scandentia > Tupaiidae > Tupaia > Tupaia tana. The sequence goes on from JAKSZU010000001.1 coordinate 236,631,894, forward strand.
TCAAAATCCCTAGAGGAGAATAGAGGAGAATGCATTGTGGTGTTACCAACCCTGCTGTGGGGGCATTTTCTCACTTTCTTTCTCTTGCTCTCTGCCTCTCTCTCTGGCGAGTGCTCATGTTTTGTAGCAAACTTTAAATATCTATATCTATATATAGTAGCAAAGGGATGATTTTAGCAAAAGGAAGATTGAAGAGTCTTCCTTTTATCTTTGGTTATGACTAATTTGAATTGTTTGACACTGTTGAGGTCACCTCAGAATTACTTTTTTTACACTCACTCAAAGCCTTTCTTTGTTCTTTAAAGCAATAATACGAAATCTTCCATCTTAGCAAACATTTATACTAGCCTATAAAACGGTGACCCTTCATATTTACTAGTGCTGTTGTACCATCTTTCTCTTCATTCAATTCTGTTCATTCTCTTCTACTCATTCTCACGAAATTCTTCTCCTATTTTTCAGAACAGAAATAAAACAGCTGCTTTCATCTAATAGAGAGTTGCCCTTTAAAAACTCATTCTAGTGACAAGTAGAACAAATGATAATAGGAATTTTAACTAAGTCATCTTTTTATGAGCACCTTATTTCTGGATACCTGGTCAATCTTTTGGGCCCTGGATTTGTGCGGATATGATTCTCTATAATAGTATCATGTTATGTTTTTAAAAATAATTATACCATGGCACACTTTTTTTTTTTTTTTTTTTTTTTTTTTAAGATTTTTGCCTTACAGTGCATGCACTTTCCTGAGAGAGATGGAGAGAGACAGAGGGAAAATGAGAAATCGTTCCCTAGGGGGATTGACCATACTGCAGTTTCTTCTTCTCCATTATCCTCTCAGAATTTTGAGTATACACACACATGCACCTGGCATGGTTTTCAAGCCACTGGGTCCAGGACTCAAACCATGGTTTATCATGTGAGAGTCCAACGCTTTAATCACCATGCTTCCTGCTGATCCCAGTGGCCCATTTGCTTGGTTGTCTAGGAAGCTTAGAATTTGCTAAGAGGAACGGATTTGAGCAGAAGGCTGAAGTAAAGAATCAGACAGTAGAGAAGATAGATTATGAACTCTGCAGATGTGGATGGAGGTCAGGGCTGGAACTGTGCAGAGTTCAGCCCCAGCCCCTTCTGCCCCAACATACCTCAAAAAGTTGAGTGGGCAAAAACATTTTTTTTTTCCATGAGTGAGAGAAAAAAAGTGGTTGTGTGTGGGGTTATTTAGAAAGAGTCTTGCCATACTGCAGTCCACCTGAGCCAGTGTTCTCTTTAGCTAGCATCACAAGTGTGTGCTATTGCTGTGGAATATCTAGTTGTTCTGGGAGCTGAACCCAGGCTTCCCATGTGGTTTCAGCCTTGTACCAGAGTGACTAGCCCTAAAAAAAGCTTTTCTGAAGACTTGACTTCTGAGGACAACAAGATGCAGTGTAGAACCGGAGATAAAACTTGGGGGAAACCTGCATTTGCAGTTTTCATAACACACTAATGTCTCTCAAAGGCCCTGGGAAACTGTCAGTAATAAGGATTTTATTTTAAAACCTGGACTTTATTTTAATGTTTGACACTCCCTAAGCATATTTTATATATGAAGGAAGTTGTAAAAGTCTCTGTTGTTATTTAAGTGGCTGTCATCAAAACCATGTACCCAAAATTAAGGCCATATGGTGGGTGAAGTCTTACATGTGGGGAAGTCCAGGGTGCCACGTTCTAGAGGTTTCGGTATTCCTGGGAGAAGGGCTTTCGTGTGGAAAGGCTGTTTTAGCAGGCGAATATAGAGACAAATGCCCTAGGCTTGAATGAAGTTACTGCTCACATCTGCACAAAATATGCCAAGGTCTCCGGTGAGTCGGTGATAAAGTATGAGCGGTGTGGGCGAGCCTCCCTCGCATGCTGTCAGAGCAGGGGGTGTTTCCTGAGCCCTTGCCTGTCTCAGCACATGACTAGCTCTGTAACAGTTTCCTTAATAGAAATGACCTGTCCTTCAGTAGGTGAAATAATGAATAGTTGCTGAAGAACTGATGAACTTTGCTTTTTTTTGGGTTTGTTTGTTTTTCAGGAAATTATTTTTTTCGAAGTCTGTAACTTCATTCACTTACTGACTGTTTTTTTGCTATTGACTGATGTTTTTTTTTCAGTCTATTGAAAGATAAATGGTTTGAGAAATCGACTACTTACCATGTGGTGAGTATCTCTTTTTGCAATGGACTGCCAGGATTGTAGTGGCCTTGAAGCTCATACAGTTACAAACGTGAGCTATTCTGCTTCTGTTGACTTGTCTTCTCCCCAGATTTATTAGTGGGAGAGTTAATTCAGTTAAGCAAATAATGATTTTACATTTATTACATATAGAGAATTTTTTGACCAGGATATGAAAAAAGAAATATACCTTTAATCAAGTTATTTTTCTAGAGAGAGAGTTAGACATAATTTAGAGTTGTCATAATAAGTGACCAAACATATAAAGCCTTTAGTACAAATAAAATCCATTGATGCATCTGTAGAAGGAGAATTTAATTTATAGGAATGGCATAATTTGAACTAGACATTTAAAGATGTATCTATCCATCTCTTTCTGTCTATTAAAAGGGTAATAGTTGTTTCTTCATATTTGTTGTGTAACATTTTGATATTCCAAAGGCACATAGATTACAATAAGCATTACCCAATTCTGACCAGATCACTTGTCTCTATTGCCTAGGAATAACTATGCTGGTTAGCATTTTTACTTATTATTTATGAGATTTTTTCAAACGTACTTGAAAGTAGAGAGAATGGCATGGTGAGCCCCCACATACCTACCACCCAGCTTCAAAAGTTGTGGAGACTTTGCCATTCTAGTTCCATCGATCTTTCTCCTGCTTCTGGGTCATCGTTGTTGGATTTTTAGAGCCCAACTCAGATATTATACCATTTAACCTATAAATAATTAAGTGAATATTTAAATTTTTTTGTTTTCTCTATTCATGGTACAGTGTGTGCACATGAGAGTGGGAGAGACAGAGAGGTGACAGGGAGAAAGGAATATCCACTTCTGCAGGGTCTGGTCATGATGCAGTCCCTTTCCTCCTGTCCTCAGCCCATGGGATCCTGGGCACGCATGCATGTGATGGCATGTTTCAGGCTGACCAGCCTGGAGATTGGAACTGTAGTCGCCATGTGGAATCTTGCTTTTCTGGAGCAGTATATCACCACTGCATGGAGCTGGCCCAGTTAGTGCTTTTCTTTTCTTTTTTTTTTTTTTTCCTTGGAGACGTTTGTGCTATAGGGCGTGTACGCTCACCAGAAAGACAGAGACAGAGAGACAGAAAGCGAGAAATCACCCCCCTCCCCCAGGGGAATGGTCACGCCGCAATCCCTTCTCCTTTATTCTCCTCTCCAGATCTTGGGCACACATGCACACGCGCCCGTCATGAGTTTAAACCATCGGGTCCAAGAATCAAACTGTGGTCAACTACATGGGAGTCCAGCGACATTATCTGTTACGCCAACTGCTGGTCCCCCAGTTAGTGTTTTTAACAAATAAACACTTAAAAAATAGCTAAAGGGATGACCCTGTAGTTCAGTGATTGAGCCCTGTTCTTAAAGAGCTGGATCCTACATGACTGACCATGATTTGAATCCTTACCCTGGGCATTTGAAAAACATGCCAGTTGAGTGTATGTATGTGCCCTAAAATTCTAAACATGAGGGAGAAATAGAGGAAAAAGGACTGTGGTGTGATCATGCTCCACTGAGAGGAGCGTTCTCTCTCTCTCTCTGGTGAGCACCTGTACTCTCTGGCAATTAAAAAAAAGTGTCACTGTTGTTAGTGAAATTAAAAATTATTACCTGATATTATTTTGACTATCTAGTCATATAAACTCTAGTCCGTTTAAGTTTTCTCCATCGTTTCTATATTGTCATTTTACAATTGGCTTGTTGGAATGAGGATCTAAGCAGAATTAATACATTGCATTGATTTCTTTCTTTCTCTTTTAAAGTTATAGGGCACATGTACTAGTCAGAGAGAGACTGAGAGAGGGAATGTGAGATATCACTCCTAAGTGGGGCTGGCCATGCCTGAGTCCCTTTTCCATTTTCCTTTCAAGATCTTGGGCATGCATGCATACATTGTGTCTTTGTGATTTTCAAGCTGCTGTGTCTGGAACTTGAATGAGCAGTTGGCTATGTGGGATCCACTCACCTTAACCTCCATGCCACCTGTTCGTGGCCTGCATTTGTTTCTTTTATATCTTAACATGTAACTTTCTCTCTTCTCTCTCTTTTTTCATGTAATTTGATATAGAAGAAACAAAGTCATTTATTCTGTAGGACTACTAACATTTTAATAGTTTTCTTTCATTTTTATTCTTCTGTGTGATCAACGTTATATTTTAAAAGTGAAATTAGAATCATATTGTGCATACTGTTTTTATAAACTACATTTTATAGTTAGTTTAATAAGGACATCCTCCTATTATTTACTCTTCTGCAATGAATTATTTTCTGTTAAGTTTGAGGGCATTATACTAACTAAATATGAGAAGGATGCAATTTATTATATTTAAAGTCTTACATTATATTTATTATATTTAGTCTTACATTAATATTTTCCTTCCTTGTTTCCTTTTGTCATTCTCTCTCTTCCTACTTTCCTCTCTCTCTTGCTCCCCCTCCCTTTTCTTCTCATTCTGGCAGCTGTTAAGTTGGATATAATATTGGGTATGCAGTTAGCGGAATTAAAAGTTCATTTTGTTTTCCCCGAGGAATGTAGAAGATGGTTGTATAGAAGACAGCCTACTTGGGAGGTTTGCAAGCTTTCAGGGAGCCTGGGTAATATAGGTGGGGTTTGTCTGAAATAGGCAGGAGTGGTAGTGGTTGGCTTGTAGGGAATTCTAGGTACCCACGAGGATGGAGAAGGGACTGCTTTTTTAAGACCCTGTCTTAAAAAGAAAAAAAAGGAAAAAGAAAAAAAGAAAAAGCCTACTGGATGGTTTGTTGACAAAATGGAAAACAGAGTAGAAAAATTGTGCTTGTCTAGTCCTCAATTTGTTTTGTTTTAAAGAATTATTTTATTTATTTATTATTGTTGTTTCTTAATTTTGACCAGTGAGAGAGAGAGGGGGGGGGGGGGGAGTGAGAAAGCAAGCCATCAGGTCTGGGACTTGAACTGTGGTTGGGCATGTGGGAGTCCAGTGGCTTAACTGTCATGCCACCTGCCGACTCCAAGGCCCCAGTTTTTTGGAGATGTACTGTTAGAAGGGGATCCCCTTTAAAAAAACTTGAGTTTTTATATTCTTACATAAACTTAGGTCACTGGTGGGAAAGGGTTCTCAGTGACTTAAAGGGAATAAGACTAAAATTTAGTGATATAAATATAATTTTCTTCCCTACCCTACCACCTTTTTTTTTTGTGGTAGGGTGAGTGTGTGTGTGTGTGTGTGTGTGTGTGTGTGTGTGTGAGTGAGAGTGAGAAAGAGAGAGAGAGAGAGAGAGAGAGAGAGAATGAGAAATCACCCCTTGTGGGTATGTCCATGCTGTAATCCCTTCTCCATTCTCCTCTCGGGATTTTGGGCATGCATGCACATTTACTTAGCTTTGTTTTTAAGCCACCAGGTCCAGGACTTGAACTACATAGTTGGTCATGTGTGATCCAGTGATGGTTACCGGCACACTAGCTGCTGGCCCCATAATTTTACATTTTTATGTAAGATTCTCTTTCAGTTATTACCAACTTTATAGCTTGGGAAAAAGAATATTCATGTCAACTCATGCCAATAATATTTAGTTATATCAGCTGAAGCTTCATGTGGCTATTTAATTAGAGTATTCTGTTCTTCATTAAATAAAATCCCAGCTCATTAATGATGTTGTGGTTCCTGGTGGTTTGTCTTCTTACATTTGATTAGAATTTTTTTGTTGTTTTATGTGTTTTTTCGTTTTCTGGTTTTTAAATTATGGTGAAAAGATATCATCTTAACCATTTTAAGTTATTGGTATTAAATGTACTCACGCTGTTGTGTACACCCATCACCACCGTTCCTCTCCATAACTCTTTTCATCTTGTAAAACTGCAACTCTGTACCAGCTAAACACTAACTCCCCATCTCTGCCCAACTCCTGACCACCACCATCTTACTTTTCTGTCTTTGATTTTTGACTACTTGAAGTATCTCATGTAAGTAGTCAAACATTATTTGTTCTTTTTTTTTTTTTTTTTTTTTTTTTTTTTGCTGTAGGGTGCATGCATTTCCCTGAGAGAGAGAGAGAGAGAGAGAGAGAGAGAGAGAGAGAAATAACCCCCTGAGGGATTCGCCATACTGCAGTCCCTTTCCTCCATAATCCTTTTGGGATTTTGAACACACACACGCGCGCACCTGGTCTCATGCCTCATTTCTCCATGTCAAAGACTTGAACTACGGATTTGGCCATGTTAGATCTAGCACCTTAACCTCCGTGCTACCTGCTGGCCTCCTTATTTGTCTTTTTTTGTAACCAACTTTCACTTAGACTGATGTTTGAAGGCTCATTCATGTTGTATAGCATATGTCAGAATTTTCTTCTTTTTAAAGCTGAATAATATTCTATTGCATGCGTATACCACATTTTGCTTATAGATTCATTCACTCGTGGACACTTGAGTAATTTCTGCCCTTTGACTGTTGTGAACATAGGTTTACAAATATCTTTGAAACCCTGCCTTCAACCAATTAGGTATGTATCTACAAGTAGAATTGCAGGATGAGTCAAGTGGTAATTCTGCTGAATCATCAGAAAAGTCATGACATATTTTTACATAGAAAGATACATCGACTTTTCTGACAACCCAATATTTAAAATATTTTGAAGAACCACCATAATCATCTTCTATAATGGTGGTACTGTGTGCTTACTAACGGTGCACAAGGATTTCAATTTCCCACTTCCTCTCCAACATTTATTATTTTCTGGTTTTTGTATAGTAGCCATCCTAGTGGGTATGAAGTGATATCACTCAAGTTTTGCTTTCCTGCTCTGTATTATATTTTGATACCAGAAAGTGTGTTGTCTCCATCTTTGTTCTTCATCAAGATTGTTTTGACTGTTCACATACTCTGAGATTCCATGTAAAATTTCTATTTCTACATGCCTTTTCCATTTTTGCAAAAAATGTTACTGGGATTTTGTTAAGGATTATATTACATCTGTAGATTGCTTTGGGTGGTATTGACATCTTAACAATATTAAATATTTCTACCCATGAAAGATTTTGAAACCATGTTGTCAATTCTTTTGGGTGGAATTGCATGATAGATCATGTGATACTTTTATTTATAGGTGTTTTTGTTCATTTATGTATTATTTCTTTAAGCAATATTTTGTAATTTTCATTGTTCAAGTCTTTCATTTCCTTGGTTAAACTAATTCCTTAATGTTTTATCCTTTCTGATGCTGTTGTAAATCAAATTGTCTTTTCATATCCTTTTCACATTGTTTATTGCTAGTGTATAAAAATGCAACTAATTTTTCTTCTTTTTTTCAAATGAAAGACTGCATCTTGATGTTCCTGATCCTCCTGCCTCAGCCTTCCAGGTGGAACTAGAGGAACGCAAAACCATGCCTGGTTTTTTTTTCAGACAGGTCTTGCTATGTTGCTTAGGTAGCCTCAAGTAGAAATCCTTGCCTTGTTGCTGATCTCAGAGAAAAAGGTTGTATTTTACCATAGAGCATAAAGTTTTCTGTGGATTTTAGATATATGGCTTTATTATGTGTTTCTTCCTAATTCTCGTTTGTTGAGTGCTTTCATCATGAAAGGGTATTGAATTTTGTCAAATACTTTTTAATGTATCAATTGAGATGATCATGTGGAGTGTTTTTTTTTCCTCCTTTATTCTAGTAAAAGGGTATATTAAATTGATCAATTTTTTACCTTTTGAACTATCCTTGAATTCCAAGAACAAATGCCACCTGGTCATGGTATATACTCCTTTCACTATGCCGCTGAACTTGGCTTGCTTGTATCTTGTTGAGGAATTTTGTATCCATGTTTATAAGAGATATTGTCTGTTTTCTTTGGTTGTAGAGTCTTTATCTGGCTCTTGTATCAAGGTTATTTTGGCATTCTGGCTTCATGGAATGAATTAGGATATGTTCTTGCCTGTTCAATATTTTGAAAGTTTGAGAAGGATCGATGTTAGTTCTTCTTCTTTTTTTTTTTTTTCTTTCCTTTTTTGGAGAGGTTTTTGGTTTGCTATAGGGCGCATGTGCTCGCCAGAAAGACAGAGAGAGACAGAGAGACAGAAAGTGAGAAATCACCACCCCCATGGGGGATGGCCATGCCCCAATCCCTTCTTCTCCATTTTCCTCTTGGGATCTTGGGCACGCATGCACATGCACCCGGCATGAGTTTAAGCCGCTGGGTCTGGGACTCGAACCGCGGTTGACTACATGGGAGTCCAGCGACATAGCCATTACGCTAACTGCTGGTCCCAATGTTAGTTCTTCTTTAAATGCTTGCTATTGGGTTGCTGGAAAAACCATGATGCATTTTCGCATAGAAAAACAAAAAATATCTCATGACTTTTCCAGTAACCCAAAAGAATCACCAATGAAACTATTAGGTTTTTGACTTTCCCTTGTTGGGAGATGTTTTTTCTTTTTAATTGCTAGAAGATAAATGTACTCGCCAGAGACAGACAGATCTAGAGGGGGGAAAGGAAGAAAGTATTCCCCAGTGGGGCATGGTCACACTGTAATCCTTTCTCCTTATTTCCATCTTATCAGGAATTTTGAGTATGTATGATATGTGTCCAGTGTGTTTTTCAAGTTACTGGGGGCTGGGATTCAAACTGTGGTCAACTTTGTGGATATGGATATGACTCTCTTAACCAGTAGACCACAGGGCTGGCCATGTAGGGAGAGTTTTGGTTACTGATTTTATCTCCTTAGTAGTTATAGATCTATTGAGATTTTCTGTTTCTTTCTTTTTTCTCTTTGGAGAGGTTTTTGCTATAGGGTATGTGCGCTCTCCAGAAAGAGAGAGACAGAGAGACAGAAAGCGAGAAATCACCCCCCACCTTCAGGAGGATGGTCATGCTGCAGTCCCTTTTCCTCCATTCTCCTCTTGGGATCTTGGGCACGCATGCACACATGTCTGGCCTGAGTTTAAGCCACCAGGTCTGGGACTTGAACCGTGGTCAGCTACATGGGAGTCAAGCGACGCAGCCATTACGACATCTGCTGGTCCCCAGATTTTCTGTTTCTTTATGATTTAATCTTAGTATGTTTTGTATTTCTGGGATTTGTACATATTATCTGAGTTATTCAGTTTGCCAGCATACAGTTCATGATACTCTCAAAATTTGTTTTGTTTTAAAATTTTCCATAGGGTTCCTTGTGCTCACTGGAGAGAGACAGAGAGAGGAGAAATATGAGAAAGCAACCCTCAGAGGGGATGGCTACACTACAATTCCTTCTCCTTCATTTTCCTTTTGGGATTTCGGGCATATGTGCACATGTGCCCATTGTGTTTTACAGGCTGTTGAGTCTAGGAATTGAATCATGTAGTCAGCTATGATGGCTCTAGCCACCTTAATCACCGTGCTACTGGCTGGCCCAAGTTCTTATTTATTTCTGTAGCATCAGTAGTAATATTCCCACTTTCATTTCCAATTTCAGTAATTGTATCTTCCCTCTTTTTTCTTAGTACATCTAACAAAACATTTGTTAATTTTGTTGATCTTTTCAAAGAACAAATTTTTGGTTTCATGATTTTTTTTTTCAGTTTTTCTGTTTTATTTATCTTTGCTCTAATCGTTCTTATCTCCTTCCTTTTGGTAGCTTTTAGTTTAGTTTGTTCTTCTTTTTCGAATTTCTTCAGTTGTAAAGTTCTTGATTTGAGGGTTTTTTTTATTTTTTATTTTTATTTTTTTTAATTACAAAAGAGCATATGCATTAGCCAGGGACCAGCAGTTAGCGTAATGGCTATGTTGCTGGACTCCCACGTAGTCAACCAAGGTTCGCATCCCGGACCCGGTGGCTTACAACTCATGCCGGGCGTGTGTGCGTGCGTGCCCAAGATCCCGAGAGGAGAATGGAGGATAAGGGATTGCGGCGTGGCCATCCCCCCTGGGGGGTGATTTCTCGCTTTCTGTCTCTCTGTCTCTGTCTGTCTGGCGAGCGCATGCGCCCTATAGCAAAAAAAAAAAAAAAAAAAAAAAAAAAAAAAAAAAAAAACTCAAAAAAAAAAAAAGAGCATATGCATTAGCCAGAAAGAAGAGAAAGTACCCCCACAATGGGACATGGTCACATTGCAGTCTTTTTTCCTCCAAGCATCCTTCCAAGAGGATTTTAGGTACACATGCTTTCACTCCTGGCGTGCTTTTCAAAGCACTAGGATCAGACTGGGGCTGGCCATGTGTATCTGCCTCACTTAACCACTGAACTATGTGGCTGACCCTGACATTTTTTAGTTTTTAAGTTCCTTGAGAGAGAGAGAGAGAAAGAGGAGCCTATAAAAGATTGAGGATCACATTGTGGTCCATTCCCCCTTCCCTTTCAGCCAGCCAGGCTCATGGTTATGCAATTGCTTGCCTGCCTGCCTGCATCACTGGTGTCTAAGTCAGCCTGGGAACTGAACTCTGATTTTCATGTGGCTTTCAGCATTATAGAACATTGCACCATGCATGCTTCTGTGGCTGGGCCAGGATCTTGTTTTTTCATGTGTTTAATCGTTATCAATGACCCCCTTAGTGCTGCTTTTGATATATTTCATAAGGTTAGATGTGATGTGTTTTCATTTCCAGTCATCTCTGTGTATTTTCTAATTTCCTCCTTTTTTGGACCAATTGTTTGAGAGTATGTTGTTCAATTTCCACAGTTTTGTGGATTTTTCAGTTTTACTTCCATTGATTTCTGACTTCATCCTGTTGTGGTTAGAGAAGTCATTTGTCAAATCTATTGAGACTTAATTTGTGGCCTAATATATGGTTTGTTTTGGAATATTTCCCATGTGCATTTGAGAAGAATGTCTATGTTGTTATTGGATAGAGTGTTCTGTATATGTCTGCTAGATTTAGTTAGTTTCTTATGTTGTCCTCTGTTTCCTAATATATTCAGTTCTGTTGTTTTATGCCTTATGGAGAGGGCTATTGAAGTCTCCAATGAACTATTAGAGGGCTATTGAAGTCTCCAATGAACTATTATAGAATTGTCTATTTCTGTCTTCACTTTGTCAGATTTGTTTTATATACTTAATAGGTTTGTTAGTAGATGCATAACTTTATAATCATATCTTCTGGGTTTATTGATCCTTTTATTAATATAGAATGCCCTTTTTTAAAAAGAAGTATTTTAACTTTATTTATTTATTTATTTATTTTTAATTTGATGAGAGAGGGACAGAGAGAGAGAAAGTGAGAAAGCAAGCTGCTAGGTCTGGGACTTGAACCACAGTCGGCCATGTGGGGGTCCAGCGCCCTTAACCACCATGCCACCTGCCTGCCCCAAGAATGCCCTTTTCTTACATAAACTTTTTGATTTAGAACCTGTCTTATCTGGTACTAGTATAATTACTCCTGCTCTCTTTTGGTTATTATTTGCACATATATTTTGCTGTAGGGTGCATATGGTAGCTGGAGACAGATATATAGAGAGATAGAGGAAAAATGAGACAGCACCCCGGGGAGGATGACCATGCCCCAATCTCTTTGCTTCCATTCCTCTTGTACGGTTTTGGACATACACACACTTTTTAATTTTTTTAAGTTTATTAATTTATTTCTTCAGAGAGAGAAAGAGAATGAACAAGAGAGAGAGAGAGAGAGAGAGACTGAGAGATAGGCACCCCCAGCAGGGCCTCTGGCTGTGATCTACCCCCAGTCTCAGCCAGTCTGGATTACCTGCATGTATGTGCAATCCCCCAGCATGCTTAGGGAGGTCCTGAGTCACAAACCCACGAGACACTTTTCCCATGAGTCCAGGTACATTACAGCTAGCTGTGCACTGCCTTGCCCTTGGGCATTAAGCATGCTTCTCCATGGATCTTTTCCTGAGAAGACATCATAGAAAAGCAAAACTTTCCCCAAATCAGAATTTTATTCCATTCTTACATTGCAAAATAAAGACTTTTTCTTTGAAAAGTATTTTAATAGCCTCTGTGGAAAATATTCTTGACAATCCAAGGCAGTTTCATAGTTTAATCTTTTTAAGTGTTGACTTTCAATGAATTATGCCCAACTTCTATTCATAGGATTGTACCTTATCTTTCCTCACAGTTCCTAGCACTGAGCAAAAAGTTTAGAATGTTAATTTGGAGGGTAGTATGGGAGTTATCAATATAAAAATGTAGTCACTTATATCAAACCCTAAAAGAAAATGGAGCCAGGAAGCTTATGAGGAAGGTGCCCTCTTGTCCATATGCCTGTAACGGGCTGTATTGGAAGAAACTCCTGCACTTCCTGCACACACAGGAAATTCCACAAACCCGCAGTGTTCCAGATGCTGCTCGCACAAGGACACTTGCCTAGCAGTGACCGTCTGCACCAATGAGCTGATTCCAGCTTTTGTATCAAGTCCTTGTAACCAGTGATCATTGTTTCAGAACAGTTTAGGTGGACTTCTTCCTTTCTATCATTACCAGTTTCTCCTTTGCTCCATCCTGTTTGGATTACCTATGGTTATCATAGTCTGTATACCACAGATTGCAGTTTCCTGGTTTTTCTGAACAAGCTCTCTTCGGACAACTCATCTCTCTATTGTTATTTTTAGGTTAACGGCAGTATATCTAACATACGTCTATTTTTCTACCCCAAAATTAGTGAACATTACTTATTTCTGTCCCTTGCTTTTTAATTTTTTCATGTCATTGTGACTAAGGATCAAAGGAAACCCATAGAATTATTTGAATATATGGAATAAAGAATTTCTCACTGAACAAAAATTGTATTACTAAATCAGAACATTTTAACTTAAAAAGTGTTAAAATGTAATATATATACTATGACATTTCTCATTAGCAGTATGTGGAAGGATATAAGTAGCATGGATAATAATGTAAATTTAATCACAAAGTAACTAGGTTTTTTAAAAATTAAATTCTATGTTTTTAAATAGCTGTTGCACTCTCTGGAATAAAATTCCGAGATTATATAGTGAAACTAAATTATGTAGGTTTTATCTGGATTTCATCAGTTTTTCTGCTAATATCTATTTTCTTTTTTAAGATCCAATCCAGAAATGCCACATTGCATTTGTATGTGCACTTTGTGAAAATGTATTTTTATACAAGTGATTACCTTGCTTTTATTCTGTCATTTCAGTTTGTATTTTATTATCCAGTCACCTAGTGATAATCTTGAAGTTGTTTCTAGTCTTTTGATATTATTATTAACACTGTAGCAGTGTTTTTGCCAACAGGCATGTGTGTACTTAGGAGAGAGAGAAAGAGTGACAGTGAAAGTGAAAGTGAGAAAACCCCTCTTCCTCTCCACCTTGGAGGATAGCAACACTGTAGTCCCTTTCCTTCCTGGGATTTTGGGGACGCATGCACATGCACTAGGCATGATTTTCAAGCCACCAGTTTTGGTACGCAAACTGCGGTCCAGCGCTTTAACTACCATGCCTCTTCTTGTTCCCACTGCAGCAGTTTTTATGGAGGAATGTTTAGGTTAAAGAACATGTATTTTCATATCTATAATTATTGCTAAATTGCCCACCTTAGGCATCATACAAATTTACAATCCCTTCAGCAATACATACATTTTTTTTTCATACATTTTTCTTCCTCCTTAACAATAGCACATTGTTTAACTTTTGGCCCTGAGCCAATTTCATTGGTAGGAAATATTATCTTATTGTCATTTTCCTGTGAATTTCTTGTTATAAGTGAGCTAGAACAGACTATCAAGCATGTAAGAACAGTTTCACATTATGTGAATTAACTCCTGGGCACTTTTAACTTGATTCTGCACCTTAAGTTTTTTTTTTTTTTTTTTTTTTTTTCTTTTTTTTGGGAGAGGTTTTTTTGCTATAGGGCGCATGCGCTCGCCAGACAGAGAGAGAGAGACAGAGAGACAGAAAGTGAGAAATCACCCCCCAGGGGGGATGGCCACACTGCAATCCTTTCTCCTCCATTCTTCTCTTGGGATCTTGGGCACGCACGCACACACGCCCGGCGTGAGTTTAAGCCACCGGGTCCAGGACGTGGTCGACTACGTGGGAGTCCAGCGACATAGCCATTACGCTAACTGCTGGTCCCTGCACCTTAGTTTTTAGATTAAAATAAGAAATCTTTTTACGTCAGCTGGTGGTTGATAGTTATCTATTGAGATAAGTTCTTTATATAAAAAGGAAATTTATACTTTCTGTTAAAAGCTACTAATTTCTTTCTACTGAGTTTGCATTTTTGTGTTTATAATAACTATTGCCATGTATATTTATTTTTTTACATACCAGATATACTAATCTTTCACTTTATGTTTTTGTATTTTGTGTCCTGTTAAGAAAAGTCTTAAGTCCTCCAAGGTTATAGAAGATGTTGCTCATTTTCTTTGAATACGTTTTTAGATTTTTTTATGTTTAAATTTTTTGATGAATTTGGGTTTTATGTTGGTTGAGTTGATATCCCATTCTTTTTCCAAATGGCTACGTGGTATGCCAACATCGTTCACTGAGTAATACATCGTTTCTATACCAATTTTAAATGTCACATTTTCTCTTACACAAATTGTCTGAAATATTTCTAGAATTTTTGTTGTATCCATTGATTTGATGGCCTATATTTTACTCTTCCCCTTATAACACTTTTCTGGCAAATATTAAGGCTAGTTTCCCTCTCCTCTCTTTTTTCATAATTATCTTTACTCTTCTTGCTTATTTTCCCATATGAACTACAGACTTACTTTCTGAATTTCCACAAGAATATCCTGTTAATCTTATTGAGATTATAGTAAATTTACATATTAGCTTATTTTTTTTTGAAGTTTTGATGCCCTAGAAATTTGTTTTGTATAATGCAAATATTTCTCATCTTCTGGATTTTTTTTTAATTTCCAAAGGGTGTTTGTGCTCACCAGAAAGAGAGAGAAAATATCCCCCATGGGGTGTAGTCACACTTCAGTCCCTTCTTTTCCATTTCTCCATCCCATCAGGATTTGGGGAATGCATGTATATTCACATGAATGGCATGTTTTCCAAGTACTGTGGTTAGAATTCAAACTATAGTCAATCATGTGGGATCTGGCTCCCTTAACTATTAGACTATGGAACTGGCCCCTGAGCTTTTTTTTAAAAGCTTGCTTTAGTAATTAAAAGATTAATTACTGACAATATAAAGAGCAGTTATCCATAATACCATCATTCCGTGACAATAAACATTCCCGTTTTCATATATTCTCTTTCATTTCATTTATATTTTTGGTAGTACTGAATCATATTTTTTTAATATATATTCTTAATCGTCAAGGCCACACACACAGTAGGTGAAAACTGGAAGAACTTGTCCATTTTGTTGTGGGATACTCATTGGAGAGTAATTTGGGAATATATGTATCAGTATTTACAATATGTACATGCATGCATTGTAAAGTGTAGTTACATTACTCAGCATCAACATGCATGCTCACCAGTGAGGCCAGGCTGCGTGGGCAACCACCGAAGTTCTGCTTTTGCAGTATCTCCTTTCCTCTTAGCCGTTAAATTCTGTTAAAGAAGACATAAAATCTTCCAGGACTGGTTCATAGTCCATGCTGGGCACTTTAAATTTGATTCTCCACCTTTTTAGATTAAAATAAATCTTGCATCAGTCGGTGGTGGTTAGTTAAGGTGGTAGACTCCTATATGGCTGGCTGTATGGTTAGAATGTAAGACTCAGTGGTTTGAAAAATATGCTCTGTGTGTGTGTGTGTGTGTGTGTGTGTGCGCGTGCGCGCGTGCGCGCATGCATACCTAAAATCTCGAGAGAAGAATGGAGAAGGTACTTGTGGCATGGCCATCTCCTTCTGGGGAGTTCTTTCTCATTTTCTCTCTTTGTGTCTCTCCAGTGAGCACATATGCCCAACTGCAAAAACTAAAACAAAATAAAACCAATCAACTAAACAGAAAAATCTCAACATAGTAATTCTTTAAATAAACATGTTAGGAGCAACTAGTTTTTTTTTTTTTTTTTTCCTAAAACCTCTCAAATCATCACTCACATCTCCTTTCAGTTCTGATCATTCTTTTCTCCTTCAAAAAGTCCCTTATTGAGGGAACCAGCAGTTAGTGTAATGGCTATGTTGCTGGACTCCCACGTAGTCGACCGCGGTTCGCGTCCCGGACCCGGTGGCTTAAAACTCACGCCGGGGCGCGTGTGCGTGCGTGCCCAAGATCCCGATAGGAGAATGGAGGAGAAGGGATTGCGGCGTGACCATCCCCCCGGGGGGTGATTTCTCACTTTCTGTCTCTCTGTCTCTCTCTGTCTGTCTGGCGAGCACACGCGCCCTATAGCAAGAACCTCTCCAAAAAAAAAAAAAAAGTACCATAATGAGCCATGATTTCTGATTGCAGTGTTCCTCCTGAGTGCTCTCAGTCCCCTGTGTTCCTTCTCCTTCCTTTCTGTCCCTGATTGGCCAAGGTAATGAAGCCTACTTTTCACAAAGATAACATCATCTCCACCCACTTCAGCACTTTTTAATCTGTGCTTCGTTTTTAGAGTAAAATCTCTTCATCCCTATTTCTTGGTTTCAGAATCCCTTCTTTCCAATATTTGCTATTTATTTCTGTACCAGAGGGGCCTTATTTCCTTAAACATTTACACAGTGTGGTGAACCAAATTTACATGAGAAATCAGAATATTGTTTTGTGCAGAATTCCAGAAAAAAAAAAAAACAGTCCCCTTCATTGTCTCAGCATCAGGTTGGAGGAAGGAAGGAGAGAACCATCTGGTAATCTGGGAGGCAGAGAAGCAAGGAGGCAAAGTTGGAATGTTTAAACACCTAGTGACTGTTGGAGGGTGCCTGGGGTTTGGCTTGTGCTGCCACGTGCTTTTGTCTGCAGCCTGCCTGCCTCCTTCTTGGCCGGTTGGAAAGCCGTGGGCTGGTTACTATGGGGATTGATGGGTGCTGCTGGCAGTGGGAGCAGGAACGTTTTTGGAATTCATCCAGAAATCCTAGGAGAGCAGAGTTTTTTCCTCCTCTGGCTTCTCTGCTTACTGTTCTTTGGTGTGACTGACTGACTGGATTTTAGCTTGCCAAAGGCTCACCTCTGGTGTCCTGGAGTGTTGAATAGTCACCACCCAGGAAGACTTCTTGGAGGTGAGGGAAACAAAGGGATCACTTTTTTGCCAGATGAATATCCCTTTTAGCAGTTGACTTCTCAGGTTTCCCTTTACACTGTCAAGGAATGTGCTATAGACAGGAGGGGGAGGCAGTATTTAATTTCTGGAATCACAACTTTTCCATCTTCTACCCTACTACCATTCCTCACAAAGAAAAGTGGAAAGAAGCATCCTTTCAAAATAGATTTTCTGGGGAACCAGCAGTTAGCATAATGGCTATGTCGCTGGACTCCCACGTAGTTGACCGCGGTTCGCGTCTTGGACCCGGTGGCTTACAACTCACGCCGGGCGCGTGTGCGTGCATGCCCAAGATCCCGAGAGGAGAATGGAGGAGAAGGGATTGCGGCGTGACCATCCCCCCTGGGGGGTGATTTCTCGCTTTCTGTCTCTATGTCTCTCTCTGTCTGTCTGGCGAGCGCACGCGCCCTATAGCGAAAAACCTCTCCAAAAAAAAAAAAAAATAGATTTTCTGATTGTGAAATGTTGGAAATGGAAAACAGATGTTTTTATGAGGTGATATCCACAGTGGAAAGCAATGAGGTCAAAATATAAGTCAACTTTAATTATTTTGATTAATCAATAACGTAAACCCTCAACTATAGTATGCTAGCTTATGTTTGTGACTATCATTGCGTATAGAACGTAGAACGTAGATTTATCTTTCTAAGGAAAGAATTTGGCTGGAAGAGAAAAGAATAAAAGTTTTCTCCTCTGCATTCTTTGTTTCAGTTTATTGTTTTCTATTTTTCTCTGGTTCTTTTACCACTAATGGAAATCTTATTTAGGTTAAACTTTTTCTTTTTCTTTTTTTTTTTTTTTTTGGAGAGGTTTTTGCTATAGGGCGTGTGCGCTCGCCAGACAGACAGAGAGAGACAGAGAGATAGAAAGCAGGAAATCACCCCCCAGGGGGGATGGCCACGCCGCAATCCCTTCTCCTCCATTCTCCTCTCGGGATCTTGGGCACGCACGCACATGTGCCCGACGTGAGTTTAAGCCACCGGGTCCGGGACTTGAACCGTGGTCGACTACGTGGGAGTCCAGCGGCATAGCCATTACGCTAACTGCTGGTCCCGGTTAAACTTTTTCTTTTGACTTGGAGAGATTTCGTTAAACTCCTTGCCTAGATGTTCTCTTCAGACTTTGACTTTGGCATCTTAGAAGTGATGAATTGCTTGGCCGAGTAACCATGAGATGGTGGGTTGCCTCCTGGTTTGGGTGATTTATTTTTAGAAGCTTTAAAACTCCCTTTTAATTTATTTAATTCTTGCTTTGTGGGGAGGGAGGTGGGAGGAGAATTGGAAAGAATGACTAGTCACACACAGACCTGGCCTTCCTAGAGCTTTTGATCTTATAGCAGAAATAAGATGATAAAAAAATTAAAATACAGGGAAACGCACAATACATTGTATCGGAGGTGGTGAAGTGTGATGATAGCTCCAAGGTTAAGTGATCTTCCTAGTGGAAACTATAGAAGCCACCAGTAGGGACAGTGCCCTACCTTTACTTTTTTAATTTAATTTTTTAAAATTAGGGACCAGCAGTTGGCATAATGGCTATGTTGCTGGACTCCTATGTAGTCCGCTGTGGTTCGAGTCTCAGACCTGGTGGCTTAAACTGATGCCGGGCACATGTGCGTGCATGCCCAAGATCCTGAGAGGAGAATGGAGGAGAGGGGATTGCGGCGTGGCCATCTCCTCTGGGGAGGGGAGATGATTTCTCGCTTTCTGTCTGTCTGTCTGTCTCTGTCTTTCTGGCGAGTGCACACGCCCTATAGCAAAAACCTCTCAAAAAATTCTTTTAAAATTTGCTATAGGACATGCGCACACACCTAGAGAGAGAGAGAGAGAGAGAGAGCGAGCAGAGAAAGAGAAAGCAAGCTGCCAAATCTGGGACCCAAACTGCAGTGAGCCATGTGGTAGCCCAGTGCTCCAACCACCATGCAACTTGCTGGTCCCCCGCCCTACCTTTAATAGGTATTCAGTAAATCACAGCAACTGTTATCTCAACTAGATATTAAGGGATAAACAACATTTCAACAAATGTTTTCCAATCTCAGAATCTCTTTAAATGCTCTGATTTTTATTGTGCTTTAGGCCTTTTTTTTTTTTTTTTTTTAAATATTTGTGTCAGGGAACCTGCAAAATGTTAGGTGGCCTAGGCTGGGGTGGTGGTGGTAACATGTTACTGGAGGAGGCGCTTTCATGGAGGAACAAGTAGTACAGTGACGGGGAGATGCAGGGTGTGGGGCTCCAGAGAGAGGAAGGGCTTCTGGTCCTAGTGAAGTGATGTGGCAGAGCAAAGGTCTAGGGCGTGGGAATGGGAGTTCTGCAATCACTGACTTGTGTTTTTTATTCTGCTATGAAACAGATGCAGCTCCTTCCAGCTGGCCAGTGAGAAAGCTGAGATTCTTGGTGGTTCAGTTCCTTTTCTAAGTTCAGATCATCTACAAAGATTAGTGTTGTGATTTGAACACATGGTATTAAATGTTGCATTCATTGAACCCCCAAACTTTGCTAAGTAGTTATTCTGGTCCCCATGTTGTTCAGATTGAGATTAGTGAGACTAAGTACCTTACTCAAGGCCTAATTAGTACATGAGAAGTTGAGATTTGATGTATTACAGTTCCTGTTCTTTCCACATAGAGAACCAACCCTGTGGACATTCAGCAGAAGGGACGCTAGGGAGTGCTAACAGAAGGGACCAGCAGGTGGCGTAATGGATACAAAATGGTTAGGTCATGTAGTGGACTGCCCTGTGCTTTCATGTCCAAAATCCCGAGAGGAGAATAGAGGAAAAGAGATTGTGACATGGCCATCCCCCCTGGGGGGGTGATTTCTTGCTTTCCGTCTGTCTCTATCACTCCAGCAAGCACAACATGCCCTATGGCAAAAATCTCTCTTGAAAAAAAAAAAAACAACAAAAGAATGTTCACAGAAGCTGCAGCTCTTAAATTAAGCAATAGTGGGGTGAATATAATTTGGAATTATACAGTACTGTCAGTGGGCACTTAGTGCATATAGAATAGATGAAGAAAGGCAGAGGAAATACTAACTAAAGAGTATATCAAATAAGGTGGAACAGTTTACTTTGCCTGGAGTGATGGTGGTTTGAAGGGTACAGATGGAAATGAATTTGAAAAATTAAGTTAGAACCAACTGGTCTAGGACTTGAAGCACCTGAAGGATTTAGACCTGAGGGCCAGCAGGTGGTGTGGTGGTCAAGGCGCTGGACTGTAGTTTGAGTCTGAGACCCAGCATCTTGTAAATCACGCCAGGCACATGTGTATTTGTGCCCTGGGGTGTGTGTGTGGTTTCTCACTTTCCCTCTGTTTCTCTCCAGTGAACTCACGCACCCCATGGCAAAAATCTTTAAAACACAAAATTGGACCCTTGTTATGTAAGTATTGGGAAACCATTGATAGTTTTGGAGCAGGCGAAAGTGGCTGATAGCATTTCTTTTTTCATATTGAACTTGAATTTTAGTTATTTCTTTGCATAAAACTGCATTGGTTTCTAAATTATTTTATTATTATTATTTGGTGCCCTAGGGCATGTGCATTCACTGGAGAGAGGGAAAATTAGAAACAGTCCCCCACCCCTAAGAGGGATGGCCATACTGTGATCCCTTCTCTTCCATTCTCCTCTTGAGATTTTGGGCATGCATGCACATGTACCTGGTATGTTTTTCAAGCCGAGTCTAGTACCAATCCAGAGTTGGCCATGTGGGATCCAGTGCCTTAACCACCATGCTATCTGCTGGCTCCATTTTCTAAATTTTTTAAAAGATATGGCTGAGAAAAATTAAGATTAGGTGATTAAGGAAAAAAACAAACTCTCAGGCTTACTATCTAGGAAAGATCCTAAGTCTAGTCTTATGTGCTGTAATTATGATTGTATATATTTTCAGAATCTTGTCAGCTTGGTGAGTTCGTGGCTGTGAGACAGCTGGAAACATGGTATTGTCATAAATTTATTCGAATAATGGTGTTTTTGCAACTTACTTTACATGCAGAGCCTAAATCTGCTACAGAGGGAGTTATTTATAGGTCTGTTTCTGATCCAAAATCTTGCATAAGGAATCTTTCCCGTGGGGCATAATAAGACTGGCCAAAGCATTTAGATGCAGCCCCATGCTACCACGTCTGACTGTCTTTCCTAGTTCCAGAAAAGAGCCAGCTCCAGCCAGACTTCCTGGTGGCCTCTGTCCTCATTGGTTGCCAGAAATTCTCAAAGGGTCCTGGTGGAACCTTTAGCTCTTAGATAATTTATGAAAACAGTCATCATACTTCTCTTTGGAGAGGGTTATTCTTTTATACTTCTTAATAAAACATATACTTCTTAGTAAAAGTATCAGTGTAAAGAGAAGATTTATTCAGAACTTGTCAGGACGGATTGCGAAGCATAATTTCTAGTTGAGCCCAGAGGTGGTGGTGTCAAAAGGCACAGTCTGTATGAGATGCCTATAGTCAGGTATGATGTCTGTCTTATTCATCATTGTCTTTTCACAGCTGAGGACAGTACGTGAGATCCAGTAATTACTAAAGAAATACTTGTTAGAGGAATATTAAATGAATCTTTGGTAATTGTACCTGTGAGGTAGCTATTATAGTTGATGGAAAAACTGGTTAAATTTTAAATTAAGACTCCTTTTTTTGAGTTCTGTAGATTTTAGTTAGTGATAAATATGTAAAATACTTTCTTTTTTTAAAGAGCTCTTGATTTAATTTTAATTATTATCATTTTATTTGTCCAGAGAGAGAGAGAGAGAGAGAGAGAGAGAGAAAGCAAACCGTCAGGTCTAGGACTCAAACTGTGGTCAGCCATGTGAGAGTCTAGCACCTTAACCACCACACCACCTGCCAACCCCTAAAAATGCTTTCTTAATAAGTTGCTTCAAAATGATAGTAACACTTCAAAATTCTTTTTAGATGAAATAACCAAACAGAACAGAAGTAACTAAAAATGTATACTCTGGTGGGCTAATTTAAAAAACTTCGGCACATGTAGTATTGACATTCTCTTCCTTCCATTTTAGAAAGGGTCAGTATCCTAAATTAACATATTTTCTCTCTAGCCAAGATTTCATTTACTTGACTCAAAGCCCAGAGTTTAGATGGAAGCGCAAGAAGGTTTGCCAAAGCATGGAACAGTAATGAGATATTTTTCCCCTGGCAATTTGGAATTTATTTTTCTAATTCTAGTAATTAATTATGGAAAAAATGTTATTTTGTTAACATTTAATGAAGAGACAGAAAGTTGAAATAAATGGAGAAATTTTGAATAAATACTAAGTGTCTTCTTTTTCTGATACAAGAAAAAAGTGATCTGAAAATTTGATCATTCTAATAGAGGCAGTGTTTCTGTGACTCCTTACATTTCTTTGAAGATGATGTAGCACAATCTGGCATGTTACATTACATATGGAGGTGATTTTTCGAGTATCCTTTAGAAACTTGTGGACAGGATTTATGTCAGAGCCAGTTTACAGTCATAGGTGGGAAAAGATACATTTTGTGTTTATGGCTCTTAAATTCCCAAAGTCCTGAAATTTGATTTTTATACTGTAATAAATTTTACAGTATCATTTTGTCTCTAGAAATATTTAGCTTTTCACAATTCCATTTTATAATTTTTCAGTCCAGTCTCTAATATATATATGTATACACACACACACACATATATATGTATATATACACACACACACACATATCTCACATCACATCTTACTGGTATTATAGGTATTTTTTGTTGTTTCTCATATTTTTAATAAGAAAGTATAATCAATACATAAAACTTGAAAACTGGACAAATTCCATCATTGGTAAAGAACTTTATCCTTTTATACTTCCGGTTCCTTGTAATCTGTCTCGTGGGCTTCTGAATGATTGTAAAACAAAATGGGTTTTAAATGAAAGTTGCTTATCAAGTTGAAGCAAAGGGTGTGCCAGTATTTAATGTGCTTGAGATGACTTACGCAATGAGACCTTTGGAAAACCAACAAATACACTTGCGGGAGTATTTCCTTAACACTCTTTTAGCACTGAATGATTTTTCTTGATAGTTATACATTCATTATGCTAAGCAGGCTAAGCAGAATGACTTCTATTATATAGACTTTAGACTTTTTAATTTTATGTATTCACTCATTTATTTTTTAATTTGATGAGAGAGAGAGAAAGTGAGAAAGCTAGCCACCAGGTCTGGGACTTTGAACCATGATTGGCCATGTGAGAGTTTTCAGAGCCTTAAACACCATCTGCTGGTCCCTAGAATTTAGACTTGTAAGACCCAGCTGAGCTTAGAATATTGAATGGCTTATGGATACATCTGTAGCCATATTTACAGCAACCTTTTTCTTTCTTTTTTTTTTTTTTTCTGAGAGGTTTTTGCTATAGGGTGTGTGTGCTCGCCAGACAGAGACAGAGAGATAGAAAGCAAGAAGTCACCCCCCCACCCAGGGGGGATGGCCACGCCGCAATCCCTTCTCCTCTCGGGATCTTGGGCATGCACGCACACGCGCCCAGCGTGAGTTTAAGCCACCGGGTCTGCGACTTGAACCACGGTCGACTATGTGGGATTCCAGTGACATAGCCATTATGCGAACTGCTGGTCCCAGCAACCTTTTTCTGAGCGAGGAAGTCAACATGGATAGCTTCCATGGCAGAGGTCCACTCTTCCTATTGGGGACCTATTCTTATCTTCTGTTGCTGAAAATAAGTTGCATGGGAATCTTCCTTTCCGCAGGTCTGTGGGATATGTTGCTTGCACCTGCCTAGGTAGGAGGCAGAGAAAGAGTCTAGAGTCACATGCATTACCTCTTGTACCCATAGGAGATAAACAATACATGAAATCCAGATACTCTTAGACACCTTTTTCATCGGTTATCAGTTTTTGTCCAGGCAATCCTATTATAACCATTAAAACAAAACAGGACAAGACATTCATGGTTAGATGTCAGTTGTTTTAGACTGTTCCTTTTTATTTTTAAAAAAATGTTCAGATGCCCTGAACATTGGAATCTTGTTTCTGTGTATACTTAGCAAGTGTGTTAGGGAAGAACCAGGCAGTTCGTGCTCCTGTAAGTAATACCACTGCCTGTCCTAGGTGCTCAGAGCCTTTACAAATAGCATGGAGCGGCAGCCCTTCCCAGCTCTCTGTGGACACAAAGAACAACTTCATTTACTTCAATGGGACCAGTATAAAATTCTCAATCAAATTAGCGCTTATTTTGAAAAAAAAAAAAAAAAAAAAAACAGATATGTCATTCAGTACTTTTTTTCCTTGGGGTTAGAGGAGAACATTTTAAAATCAGAATAACTTTGGAAGAAAAAAATTAAAAAAAAAAATCCTAGACAGTCCTAATTTGTGGATCTTAGAATAGCAAATGAATATTCACCAAATTTTCATGGCCTGGGACCATTTCCTAGTCACGTTTCCCAGGTCATTGCTTCTTTTATTCATCCTCAGAGAGCGAATGTGCTTTATTTTGCTTGCAAAAAAATTGCAGACAATTTGTGTTCTCAACATGCCTGTGAGACACGACTTACCTCTTTCCCGGTGGCTTCTGGAGGGTGGTGTTGTCAGTGGGCACTTCTGATCCAGGCCCAGCTGGGATATGCTGTCACTCCATGTTCCACTCAAGGAACACAGGTGGACTCTTTAGACTCCTCCTTCCCCAACGAGCTGTGAATTTGGACTTCTAATATCAAATGAGGGAATCATGTGTGATACTCATAACTTTGAAAGATTACGAAGTTGATCATTAGGTCCTGGCACTATAAGCCCAGGATGGGAGCTACTGGTGCTTCTTGTTGTACCTGTAAGAGCCACTTCCCAAACATGGAAGGTTACCTCCATTATGGGGCCAGCAAGTGCCTGGAGTCAGATGGTTGAATGAAAGCTGGCAGATGCCTACTCTACGTGCCAAATATTTGTGATAAGAATTTTTAAATGGGCATTTGTTTTACTTGGGAAAAAATGTTCTTATGAAATAATTGCAATTTGTGGAAGACAGCATACAATCTCATGGCTTCACTTACAGTTTTCCTGATCTCAAATTAGAAAGAAAATGTATTTAGTTACCCTGAAAATCAGAGTAGGAACTTTTGGCTTCTGGTGTCGGAAAGTGGAAAAGAAAGGAAAAAGAAACTTTGTTTTTTCAAAATTGTGACCTTCTCCATGTTCCCCGATAGGTAGAGGATTTTCAGTTGTGTGAGGTCTTGTGAGAGTCTTAGAATCAAGATAATTTTTTTTTTCCTTTTGAGAAGATATTTGTTGCTGAGTGTCTATTTCATATATTAAGGAAGATAAGCAGTTTTCTCCTCTCTCTTCTTTTCTTGAGATGAAAGAAGTTATCAGCCAGAGCTGAAAGTTAATCCTGTTTACCTATACTGATCTCTGTTTCATCCTTGGGAATTTTATTTTGAATCAAAGTCTGGTTTTAGCCTGGTAGAATCAGTGTGAAGAGCAAGAGAAATTAGACAGTCCCCTCAGATTGGTTTACTGGTGGTTAATTTTTTAAGTATACATGCACTCATATGGAAGATGCATTTGATATTGATATTGGTTAGCATAGTTCTCGCTTAAATGTAAAATTCTGGTTGGTATAACAGGCTCTCCCTGCCACGTCCTCCTGCCTTAGCCTGCCAACTGGGGCTGTAAGTGTGTGCCACAATGCCCAGCTGTTGTAGATGGGGTTTGGTTTTCTCTGTGCTGCATGGGCCAGCCTTGAGCTTGCAATCCTCTGCGTCGGCCTCCTGAGCCACTGTGATTATAAGTGCACACCACTGCTCCTGCCTTTATGTTGGGCCAAAGATTGAACCCAGCCCTCCCATGTGGTATTAGGTACAGTAATAGAATTGTTGGATAAAATAAAATTGTTTTCCATGCCTTTGTGTTGATTTTAAAAGACTTCTTTTAGCCAACTAGATAAATAATAGAAGTTAATTTTGGCCAATTTGGACAATAGAAAGGTACCAAAAAAAGAAATCCTCCTCATTTGATGTAATTGATGTCGGTCATATTATGATGATAGGGAGGTCTCTGGATCCTTATTTTTTGTTCACATAATAAAGCACCTGGTGATTTTAATCAGAAGTCATGAAATATTGATATATTTAATTCTATCTTGGGAACTAAGAATGATTTTACTAGCAGAAAATGACTGTGGTTATATGTATGTGATGTAAAATCACACCTGCTGGTTCAGGCTTGGAGGTGGGTAGGGAAACTGCCTCAGCGAACCATGATCTTTCCGTATGTTTGCCAGTTTCCTGTGTCTTTTGTTGTGTGTGGTTTGTTGGTATTTGCTAGCAGATAAACTGTGGCAGGTGCCAGACATTGAAGAAAATTATTAAAATTGAGAAAATGTTCTCCTACCAAATTAACTTGTTCTGTGTATCAGGAAGAAGACATCCACTGTCTTAATTATAGACTGAGGACTATTTCTCTCAGAATTTTTAGTTTATTTTTTAATCTTAAAAAGGATATATGTTTATCATAAGCAGCTCGAGCAATAAAAGAAACTTAAAGTAAAAATTATCCCAAATCCTAAACTCAGATATTTAACATTTTGCCATATACTCCTATATAATTTTTCTGTGCACTTGTAACTACATTTTCTTAAATATCCTTATGTAATTCTTCTCTACATTTGGAACTAAATACATATATGTAACTTTTTGTTTGGTTTTATATTTCTGTGTGGAGGCTTTAATGATTTTTTTGATCATGAATATACTGCTACAATAGATTTATTTCTCTGTATAAAAAGAATTGTAGCAAGAGAGTGTGTTCTTTAAGTCTCTGTACCCATTTATGTACAATGTTCTAAGATCTTTGCAAGAAGATGAGTCTACTAATAAAGCAAACCTTCAGAGAAATGAGTTATTTTGAGTAGCCAAATTTTCCATATAGTTAAGTGTTCAGTTAGCTAATGAATACCAAGGTTTCTTCAACATTGTTGTCAGAAAGGTTTTTTAGGTTTTATTGCACAGTTCCCAGCATTGTTAAGCAGATATTTTGACCCAGGGAATCTGGAAATAATATGCAGTAATTTATGGTTCTGCCCAATTCAGCAGTGAGCCATAACAGTTTTCATTCTTAAAATATTTGAGAAATTATCAGAGAAATGCAAGTTAAACTACAATGAACCTCAAACCTCACACCTGTTAGAATGGCTGTTACTAAAAAGACCAAGGATAATAAGTGCTGGAGGATGTGGAGAAAAGGGAGCCCTGCTACACTGTGGGTGGGAATGTAAATTCGTGCAGCCATTATGGAAAATTCTGATTTTGTGATTATACTGTTGACAAATTATAGTATTTTGAATCTTAAATTAAACAGCTTTCTGTCCACACTTTAGATGTCTTTGACACCAGTAATGTACAGAAATGGAGTGGTAGTTGCTGACTCTCACATGAAGAACAAACAGAATTATATGGAGAGAGTTGTTTTAGAGGCATGCTTTCTTACATAAAATGGACATTTTCAAGCAAGCATCCTGATTAAAGACACATAGTAGTAGATTTAATACTAACAGCAGCTGATAAAGTTAGAGAAACTTAGGGGCTAACTTCAGTCTTAAAGAAAAAAGTAGGTATGACTTAATGTCTGTCTTGAACCCTGTAGCTTCTACAAAGCCCTCACCTAGGTGGTTCAAGCACAGGACCTGTCCTGAAGGCACTTAAGTGTTAAGGACATCTAAAATGTACCAAAAGATAGCCTTCATACGGGATAGAATGGGAGAACGGCATGAGGTAGGTGCAGGCCAAGTGTCACAGAAATTCATGAGATTACTTTCAGCAGAAGCCTATAATAAAGTACTTTCTGGGGCACCAGCAGTTGGCATAGTGGCTATGTCGCTGGACTCCCATGTAGTTGACCGCGGTTTGAATCCCATACCCGATGGCTTAAACTCACGACGGGCGCGTGTGCCCAAGATCCCGAAAGAATGGAGGAGAAGGGAGTGCGGCGTGGCCATCCCCTGTGAGGGATGATTTCTTGCTTTCTGTCTCTGTCTTTCTAGAGAGTGCATGCACCTTACAGCAAAAAACCTCCCCCCAGCCTCCAAAAAAAGTACTTTCTGGAGAAGCTGGTCTTGGAAGTGTTCTAGAGGAAGATAGAATAAAGACACTTGGAAATTGATGTCTGGTGAAGGGCAAAAGCATATAGAGTTGTATTTTAGTAGCTGAATAAATACATTGAACAAACAAATGAATACCGTAAATATAATTGAAAGAGAAACGTACCCATCATCAATAAAATGGTGTGTGTCGTAAAACCGTAGATTTCAGGATGAAGATCAGACAAAGCTCACACTGGATGGGCCCCTTTAGCACTGGCCTTGGGCAACCTGGTGTCACCCCAGTTGCTCCCTTTGTCTGCTCTTCTCCTGTGGGGGTTCAGAATTCTGTCCTGTGTGAGCCAGGGCATCCTGTGTCATACCTTCACATTTTTGTGAATGCTCACCTTTGTTGTCATATCAATATCTGGCAGGGGCTGGCACAGAGTAGGAACTTACTATGTGGATGTACTCAGAAGTGAAGGTGCAAATGAAGGATTGAATATGATGCCTTTTTACTAAGTTCCTGTTTTAATCATGAACAGGTACGTGTTCGGATAGTTGCAGCCCGTCCCAGAAAATCATTGCAATGTCACCACCACAAGCTGGTTTATAGGTAAGAGGAAGTGAGTGTGTAATATTGTAACTTTACTTGGAAATTGTTTAGTTTTGTCTTTAGCTATGATTGACCTGTGCCATTGTTTGATAAGTGAATGATTACCAATAATAGTTGATTTCAAATTAGTTTTTATTTTTTCTCATTTCTTTTCTTCAGTTATTTGGACTAGGAGAGAGGAAGAAAAATTACTTATTTCTACTGTCTATGTGAAGGTACTTCAAAAAGTTCCTGGAACAATGGATTAAAGTATGAGTTTATTTTAGTGTGAAAAATTTTGAAATCCATCCATAGTTTTTTCATAATATGCACTTTCCATGAGCTTTTTGAAGACCACGCTATTCCTTGTTTAAAATGTAAAATTCTGTTGGTTTGCACAATGCTGTTGTGACAAGAGACAGTTCCTAAAGTAGAAATCTTTCCTTAGTATAGTCTTTGTTATTTAATTTTGTTCCCTTTGGTTATAGCTTTTTGGTAATTCCAATCCTTATCGATAAAATTGTAAGTTAACAATAATAATAGTAGTTACCACTATTGAATATTTAATTTGTACTTGGGTATTTGCTAAAGTCTTCTGCATCTATTATTTTTATTTGATTTTCATAATCATACTGTGAGATGTTGATGGATTTTCAATATTAGTAATGAGGCTAAATGGTTGCTACAAGGTCACATAGCTTGTACGTGGCTAAGTTGGGATTTGAACTCACATCTGTTTGCCTTCAGTGCTTGAGCCACTGTGTCAGATTTTTCTTTCCTGTTTTTTTCCAAGTATTTGTGATACCTTTTCCCTTGCATATTATAGTGGTATGATGCATTTTTCTTTTAGCTTAAAATAATATACTTGAGTATATTTTTGACTGTCACTAATACTTTTTCTCTGTTACGATAATATGTTGGTTTGATATATTATCTAGTCAAAACTTCATTAACTAATATGTTAATAGTACTTAAAAAAGGAGAAAAGTAAATTATTTTGTTTCACATTATGATATTTTCTAATTGGCAGTTCAGTCCAAACAGGTTCTAATAGTCTTCTGAGGCAGAATCCTAGAATTTAGATATTTCTTGTACTAATTTGTATAAAACAGCATCTCAGATTGTTGTGTTGTGTTACTGCCAAGGGCATTGGGTATAGATAGCAACAAACTGATCCTTTACACATGGCCAAAAGCAAAGAGAGGGCAGTATGGTGATTAAGGTGCTGTGGTCAACCACAATTTGGGTCCCAGTCCCAGTCCCAGATTGAAAATCATGCTGGGCACGTGTGCATGCATACCCAAAATCCCAAGAGGAAGATGGAGAAGGGATTACCATAAAGCCATCTATGCTGGGGGGTGATATCTTTCGTTCCTTTTCACTCTCTCTATCTATCTCCAGTGAGTGCACATGCCCTATGGCAAAAGCCTTAAAATTTTTTTAAAAAAGCAAAGAGAAGGGTAAATCAGATGAGGAAGACCCAAATACTCATTAACTGATCTATCATTCATTTTCTATATAGATTTGCATTTGAAAAGCTTGCAATGTGTATAAAAAATTGTTATAAGTAGTCAACATATATTAAAAATACAGCCTATCAATTTCATGTCCTAGAATACTGCTGTGGATAATGTTTATTATATATTGGTCTGCCAGCACTTGTGGGGTAGGGTGGCATACTTTATAAATCCAGCTGAATAACATGTCTAGACAAAATCAGATGTATAATTATATAAAATCACAGCTCAGGAAAAATGGCTGAAAAATTTTAATAATTATTGGCAACTCTATGCCATTTTATATGACTTTGCTTATATCATTGGCCTATTATTGTAGAAGAGTTAAAGTTTATTTTTAGATGAAACAGAGAATGTCCAAATCTAGTTTTAAGTAAAATGTATTTTCCATCTTAAAACCTTGTTTTTTGATCTGGAAAATTGAAAAAATTTAAATAATAATTATTGATTCCAATATTAAATTTGTGCAGAAGTTTTTTGAAATGAGCCTACTAAAATGTCAAAACTTCCATCCTAAATCCAAATTTAAGTGGAGATTAACTTACACTGTGCATGGTATATTTTTTTAATAGTTCAGACTGCCCTGGCATCTGTCTAATTTTTATTTCCTGTCTGTCTCCTTCAAGTTGTCTTCTAGGCAGTCTATCCTGTTCCTCCAGCTACTACCCCTAACTCTTCATGGGAGGGAAATTGCTAGCACCTCCTCTTTCCCTACTGACCTGTGCCTTCTAAAGGCCATTATAAGCGAGATGCAGTGGACATTTTATTACTGGTTTGTAGAGTTCTGTTGTATATGTTCTACCTACCAGTTCTCCTTTTTTTAGATTTATGTTTTACAACTGTTTTTCCCCTATTTTGCCCCCCCCCCCCATTCTTTTCTTAATTTTAGCAGAGAGAGACAGAGAAAGGGAAAAGGAAAGTGAGAAAGCAAGCCATCAGGTCTTGAACTTGAGCCACAGTTGGCCATGTGGAAACCAGCGCCTTTAACTACCACACCACTTGCTGGCCCCTTATTTCGGTCTTTTTAATAAAAGTTGATAGTCCTTTAAAAGAGATATTATCTCCATTTTATAAATGAGAATTTTGGTGCTCTGGACATTATATGTAATAGTACATTTGATTTAGATTTTAGAGCCTTTTGAGGTGATCAGAATGAAGATATATGTTAGGTCATATCTGTATATAGCATTTTGGTCTGGATTTCTTTTGAGACATGCTTCCATCATTGTCACAAAAATATTGTTATTGTGCTTGTTTGGCAGCACATATACTAAACTGGAATGATAACAGAGAAGATTAGCATGGCCCCTGTATAAGTATGACATGCAAATTCATGAAGTGTTTCATATTTTAAAAAAAAATATCATTCAGGGACCAGCAGTTGGCATAATGACTATGTCGCTGGGCTCCCATGTAGTTGACCACGGTTCAAGTCCCAGACCTGGTGGCTTAAACTCATACCGGGCACGTGTATGTGCGTGTCCAAGATCCCAAGAGTAGAATGGAGGAGAAGGGATTATGGCATGGCCATTCCCCCTGGGGGGTGATTTCTCGCTTTCTGTCTCTGTCTCTCTCAGTTTTTCTGGCAAGCGCATGGGCCCTATAGCAAAAACTTCTCCAAAAAACCATTTTGTTACCTGGATTCATCCCCACAATGAAACCAGTAGTGTGAAGTGCAGAGCAAGACTATAACCTTGGTGTACATCTGTGCCATCAGGTAGAGATGTTGTTTTTATGAAAAACATTCTGTGTAACTGACCTGGTGGGATTTGCCTGTTGAATTAAGATACTCTATAAGTCTTCTGGAATAAGAACTCTGGGGACTGGCAGATGGCATGGTAGTTAAGGGCGCTGGACTCCCACATGGCCGACCACAGTTCAAGTCCTGGACCTGGTGGCTTGCTTTCTCACTTTCCCTTTCTCTGACATGCGCCCTGTCCCTTTCTGATCAAATTAAAATGAATAAATAAATAAGTAAAGTTAAATGAAATAATTAAAAAAAAAAAAGTCTAAGTTAGAGACCAGCAGGCAGTGTAGCAGTTACATCACCAGACTCTTACTTGGTCTATCATGGTTTAAGTCCTGGACCTGGTAGCTTGAAACATGTCAAGCACATATGTGTGCATGCTCAAGATCCTGGGAGGAGAATGGGGGGAATGGAATTGTGGCATGACTATCCCCTCTGGGGAATGATTTCTCCCTTTCCCACTTTCCCTCTCACTATCCTTGTCTCTCTCTGATAAGAGCACATACCCTAAAGCAAAATCCTTTTTTAAAAAAAGTCTAAGTGAAAGAATTCAGTTGATTCAATTATTTAATATGGCACAACTCACTGTTTTTACTAGATATATTATGGGGCTCAACATTACTCTCAGTCCTTAGGCCTACGAAAGTCATCCCTGGTTCCTAGTATTTAAGATCTCACTTCTGACATTATAGTGACCATCATCACCAGTACCAGTGTCTGAAGCTAGAGAACTCTCAGTGATAGATGTTGTTTTGTTGATGGTATAGATTTTTTTTTTTTCCTTTTAGGGATTTTTGCTGTAGGGCATGAGTGCTTGCCGGAGCGACCGAGAGACAGAAAGCAAGAAATCATCCCCACATAGGGGATAACCATGCTGCAGTCCCCTCTTCTCCATTTTCTCAGTACTCTGGGCACGCACACACACCCAGCGTGAGTTTCAAGCTGTCAGATCCAGTAATCAAACCGCAGTCAGCCACATGAGAGTCCAGCACCCTAACCACCATACCACCTGCTGATCCCACTGATACAGATTTTGAATGTTTAGTGTGGGCTTGCCATGTTAGAAGCACTATATTTTTCACAACATTCCCATTTCAAAGACAAGGTTAAGAAAAGTTTTTATAGTTACACACTTAAAAGTCATACATGGGGGAACATGCTACAGTTTTCTAATAAACCTTTTAATAGTGGCTTCTTGGGACCAGCAGTTAGCGTAATGGCTATGTCGCTGGACTTCCACGTAGTCAACCGTGGTTCGAGTCCCGGACCTGGTGGCTTAAACTCACGCCGGGCGCGTGTGCGTGTGTGCCCAAGATCCTGAGAGGAGAATGGAGGAGAAGGGATTGCGGCATGGCCATCCCCTCTGGGGGGTGATTTCTCGCTTTCTATCTCTCTGTCTCTCTCTGTCTGTCTGGCGAGCGCACGCACCCTATAGCAAAACCTCTTCAAAAAAAAAAAAAAAAGAAAAAGAAAAAGAAAAAAAATAGTGGCTTCTTATAAGCCCTTATAAGGATCTGAGTTGAAATAAGACTGGTAATCTAATCATTTCTGAGACACTTGAGGGCATCAGTCCCCAATCTTCTCGACACCAGGGACTGACCTTGCAGAGACAATCTTTCCATGGGGTTTTGGGAGTTGGGGATTGGTCCTGGGATGACCCAAACATAGCACATCCACTATATTGTGCATGCCATTTTTACCACTACCGTATTCAGTTTACAGTGAAACAGTCACACAACAGCAGGGTTCATATTGTAAAAATTGCTGCTGATCTGACAGGAGTCAGAGCCCAGGTAGCAATGTGAGTGATGGGGAGCGGCTGCAAACACAGATGAAGCCTCTCTTGCTCACTTGCCACCTACCCATGCTGCACAACCAAGGCATTGGGAGGGGCCCCAATAATCCACTGACCTGTTCCAGTCTGCAGCCTGGGGATTGGAGACCCCTACTTTAGGAGAAAAGGTGGGGGCTCCATGTACTGAAAATAAGTATGTCTAAGGCTCTGTTCTATAGGGATATTCAGTGATTATAGGACAGAC
Source organism: Tupaia tana (assembly GCA_026018925.1). Classification (NCBI taxonomy): domain Eukaryota; kingdom Metazoa; phylum Chordata; class Mammalia; order Scandentia; family Tupaiidae; genus Tupaia; species Tupaia tana. Next base: position 236,666,125 of record JAKSZU010000001.1, read on the forward strand.
AGATGCCAATACCTATCAAAGAGAGACCTTGTTATTGGATTGCTGTCCATTAGAATTTATGATTAAACTCATTTTTATGTTGCTATTTACTAGAGAGAAAGGCTGCCCTTTATTTTTAGCTGAGCAAATGTTCACTGAGGACTTTTGGGAGGCTCACTTGAGGATACTCAGATTCCATCTCAGAGCTAGTGTTGCCCATGCTGCAAATTGTGCCTGTGTCTGTGTAAACAGCAAAGAAAGCTGGCCAGGTTCAGAGTGCCCTTTCAGAGTTGAGTTCTCTCTGAGGAAACATTAGCTTCAGTTGATAACTCTCAAAGAAACTAGGACAGTTCCCAGGCTGCTCTTTATGTGTAGATAAACAACAGGCATTAATAGAACCACACTGAAAGCAATAGTAATAAAATTCACTCAACTCTAATTGTGTCCTCTTATCAGGGTTATATTACATTTTTTAACTACAAAATGGTGCCTGAAACAGAGATTTGTATGCATTGTGAACTAAATTAAGTTTCTTTTCTTCAATAGTGTTTGTTTTGCTTTGCATTTGCTATTATTTCTGACTAAAATGAATGTTTATAGTCTCAAGTATGTTAACCAGTTAGTTTTTAGCCAACTATTTTGTATTGTGCATAAGAACCAAATTTAATGGCATTAGGTTTTGTTTCATTGTGCTGCATTTTGATAACAATTTTCTCTTTCATAGTAGTTGTTTCTATTTCAGTTGAATTAAGTCATGCCATGTGAGTGCTTTTGATCTATGAATCACTTCTTAATATATGGAGTATTTAATGATTTTAGGGATATAAAGCAAACTAGCTTTTCTCAAACTGGGTTTTAGAATGTTTCTACAGAAAAATTCCCCTCTCTGCTCGAAACAACACTTTTAATTATCATGTGAAACCAGCAGTTCCCTTCATTGCCATTTCAGTGCCCAAATTTATGTCAACATTAATTACTGTTGCTGGGGGATTCTTTGAGCTGACATTGTATGTGAGTGGGTACTTACAAATACACCATTGGACACTGCATTGCCCAAGTGAGTGTTGACTATTTTTTACAGTAAAAAATTCTCTTGCCTTTGTAGATACTAGATTACTTGAATCAAGTAATATTGGTTAGCTATTTATACATTAATAGTATGAAAACAGATTTCTTGAAAAAGAAGCATTAATTATTCTCAATTTGATCTGATGATGACACTGATGTTCTTATTGTATATTCATAAAATAGCTCATTTTATTTCATGCCAAGAGCAGATATACTTCCTAATCAAAATAGCCTACAAAGTCTAAATGCATTATTTAGAAGTGCATTCAAATCTTACATTTTTTTGTGATTTAAAGAAGTACTTGTGGTTTGCGTTGTGTCAGATCAGAAGCAGTATGTGATTGCTGCCACAACTTAAGAACTGCAGAAGTGAAAACAAGCCCTTGTGTTCTCAAGTATAATGTGTTATTTTGAAAGACAATATCATCCATAGAGGTCTAGTCATATCTCTGGCACCAGAATGTCTGGATCCAAATCTTGCCTTTATCACTTACCAGCTTTGTGACTTTGGTCAAGTTACTTCATCTCTCTGTGCTTCAGTGACTTCTTTTGCAAGATGGTAATAACGATGAAGGTAGTGTGCACCTCACAGGGTTGTTACGAGGATTATATAAGTTAATATACATAAGGTGCTTAGAGGAGTGCCTGTCACGTGGTGCGGACAAATGCCTGGTACTATAGAAGGTGAAACAGGGAGGTCATGTGTGTTATATAATCCTGCAATCCATTCTAGTTCTTTGATTTCCAGATCCAGCAATGATATTTGTATGGTGACTTTAATGAAGAATATTATCTTGGGTTCTTTGAGGCATACAAATGAAATAAAAGGCTTGGTCTCTACTTTGAAAACTTGAGCTGTATTTGACTAGATACCCACATGGAGATATATTCACACACACACAATGTGAGGATGTTATACCAATTTGTAAGTACAAAGGTCTGGATCTTTTGTAATAAAAACAGAGAGGGTGAAGAAATATAAAATGTGCATTTTGATTTTGGAGGACAGGAACTGTAAACACCCATCATGAAAAGTCCCAGCTCTGTATTAGGAGAACCACATATCTTTCCGAAAGAAAGCTTATGTTCATTGTTTTCTTACGAGAGTAGTCACTCGTTTAGATGGGTTCTCAGCCCACCTCTTTTTAACCATTTCCCTTGTTTTCTTCCTCTAGTTCTTGTTATTGTGTACTAGAAACCAAGTGCTCTGGGCCAGAGCTTTCTATATCTGCAAGTCATTTTTCATTTCTAAGCCCTTGTGGTATGTGCTAATTTTGAAATGTCCTCTCCTTTACCGCAACCTCTCTCAGACTTAACCCCATCCTCCAGAATACCTAAGCTGAACATCAGCTTCCTCAGTGTAACGTTAGTGCTTAGTTACTGTTCTGGGGGTACCACTAAATTGACCTGAAAACTCTTGGCAAACTATGAAGTGCAGTATGGAAGTGAATAGACAACACTGTCTTAACCTTTCTTACATTATTATTACTATTTTACCTGCTGTGTATCTATCCTATGTGTTCATTCCCCCTTACCCTCCCCACATGTTAATTGACAGCTCCTAGAGATCAAAAGTCTTACATTTCTTAACTCATTTCTATATGTAAAAATAAATAAGCAGATAAAATAAAGGCAGTGTGGATCTGTAATGAGTGAGTGAACAGAACGATCCTCTCTGCAAGTTGTGCCATGTGCATGCTGGTGCATGCAGCTCTCTCGCCAAAGGTCCTAGTTTAGTGTGTGCAAAGGAGCAAGGGTGTTTGTTTTGAAGGACTTTGGTGCCGGTCAGGACTACACTACAGTGTGATATCAGTCCCCTTTCCATCCACATTCTCAGTTGAGAAATGAGGAAGGAAGGAAGAAGATTGAGTTTCTATACTTGATGGGTGGTGGTTATGAGAAGTGGATGAAGTGGTGTTTGTGGAAAACCTATTTTGTTAGTGTTTAGTATGCCATTAGCTGTTGTTTCTGATAAAAACAAATGTCAGGCACATCTTTTGATAAAATATTAGATTAAGTTCCCAAGTCCTGCTCAGTGCTAGCCAAGAGGATGAGGTGGTTATCTGAGTAGGGCAGGAGCCTAGGGGAGTTCTGATACTGACTGCATCTGCCTGGCCTGGGCCTTAGCTGGTGGCGGCAGCCCGGGTGGCAGTGGAGGCTGGTGGTGCCCAGAAACCCCCTTACCGTGTGTCAGGGGGACTTAACGAAGTGGTACTAGGAGCTTTGTAAGCACCAGGGGATTCTGATTGGGAAAGAGAAATGATCGAATATGTGAGGTGTCATTTCCTCTCAGCAGCGGGAAGTTCATTTGGGGAGCTTTCAGGGTGTGGGCTTAAGTTACTGGATTTTATGAAGAACCTTTGGTCAGTAAATATGAAACCGGATGACAGTTATCACATTATAGACCTCCAGCCACCTTCTCTCTGTACTGGAAACTTAGAGCAGATTCGGATAGGAATGAGTTTGTAAAAGAAGGAAGCACTGTTAGCAACAGCTTCCTCCAGTCATTTTGTGGTTCTGAATCTGGGCAACTTGAGTTTTAGATTCTGTTCTGCTGTGAATTGTTATCTGGCACTTCAGCAGCCTCCAGACTGGCCCTGGCCTTTTCAAGTGGTTATATAACTGATCACATTGCAAGAAGCCTCTTGCTGAATATTTTCTTGCATACTGCAGATGAAGAAAATATACATCTTGGGACCAGCAGTTAGCGTAATGGCTATTTCACTGAACTCCCACGTAGTCAACTGCGGTTCAAGTCCCAGACGTGGTGGCTTAAACTCATGCCAGGTGTGTGTGTGTGTGCGTGCCCAAGATCCCGAGAGGATAATGGAAAAGGGATTGTGGAGTGTCCATCCCCCCGGGGGGTGATTTCTCACTTTCTGTCTCTCTGTCTCTTTCTGGCGAGTGCACGCGCCCTATAGCAAAAATCTCTCAAAAAAACAAAACAAACAAACAAACAAAAACAAAAAAACATACATCTTTGAGATGAACTCAGTTCAGTTCTCTAACTGCTTACAAGAGTTGTGTTGTACATAACAAAAGAAGTGGAGACTCAGTCCTGGTAGGATTGTTTGTATTATACACCAAGGGTGTTTGCATTAGGAGTTCTGGGTTCTTGTGATCTTGGGTAACTGTGTAAACTCTCTGAACCTTTGGGCCACATCTGTAAAATGAGGGTGATGGGCCCATTGTCACTCCCAAGCCATGAATATTGTGTATATTAAAAAGATTGACATTTTTTTCTGGTCTTCTATTAGGAGAGTTTGAAAATTGTTAGGACCTCATTTCACTCAACAGTATGTGTTAAGGCCTAACTGTGTCAGGGACTGCTCTGGAGGCTGGAGATTCTGCCGCAGTCAAGGCAGGACCCTTTCTGATGCTTGCATCTTAAAGAAAGGAGAAGGGATATGCTTAAGAGCATATGGTGAGGTAATAGGAATAATTGTTAGATTCGATGTGGTATTTTGAGTGGGCATCGTCAAGGACTACTTAGCCATTTGGCCCGAGTGGCCGTGTGGGTGATGGTAGTGGTCACTGGTCTGCTGAATGGGACAGGGTTCATAGTCTGTCCAGGGTGCTGTGCTTAAGAATGATATTATGTGGAGTTCTAAATATGAGAGTCTTTGCTATATAAGTGGCATTTGACGCCTTGAGACTTGATGATATCAGCTAACAATTGAGTTTAGACAGTAAAGAGAGAAGGTCTGGAGACCAAACCTGGGCCCAACATTTGAAGGTTGAGTAGAGGAGGAGACTAGGTGAGAGATCTTGGCTGGTCGTTCTTGGCTTCCATTTAGCATGCTAAACACTAATTTAATTTAACAGAATTAAATTAATTATATTTCAGTGGTTAATAAATTAGATTCTCAAATTGCCCTGCTTTTTCTTTCAGTGTGGGGGCCACTTGTGTCTATTTAAGTTTATACTATACTTGTATATATACATAAAGACTAATAAGTACCTTTCTTTTTTTTTTTTTTTTTTTTTTTGAGAGGTTTTTGCTATAGGGCGCGTGCGCTCGCCAGACAGACAGAGAGACAGAAAGTGAGAAATCACCCCCCAGGGGGGATGGCCACGCCGCAATCCCTTCTCCTCCGTTCTCCTCTCGGGATCTTAGGCACGCACGCACATGCGCCCGGCGTGAGTTTTAAGCCACCAGGCCCGGGACGTGAACCGCGGTCGACTGCGTGGGAATCCAGCGACATAGCCATTATGCTAACTGCTGGTCCCAAGAATAATAAGTACCTTTTTAAGTGAGAATCAATGCACGGTGCCAAGCTGGCACCTCTTTTCAGTGACCTTCTCCTGTGAAGCACATTGAGGGTGCCCACAATGCTCTCCGTGCTTAGGATTGGGCAGCCACCCTCTGGACTCCTGTGTCCTCAGTCATCTGATTGAGTTGAATGTCAATCAAGTCAGTTTTGTTTGTAACAAAGCCTAATTTCATCTATAACATAGTCAGTTTTTTGTCAGTGGTATTTTTTATTGTAATTGCATAATTAAAATTTAATCTGATTAAATGTGAGTATGGTTTTTCTACAAAAACATATTGAATACTTTGAAAAGCTTCCAAAAGCAAGCCCCCCCCCCCCACACACATACATACTGGATGTACTATTAAGTTCTTTATGCTCATGATGACTATAGGAGATTGGGAGGAATAACTAAACTTCTATAAGGATTTTTAAATTGTTTTTGGAAAATCTTTTATTGTATTTTCTTTTTTTAAAAAAAGAGTTATTTATTTGCTCTTGCTTATTTATTATTATTCTTCTATTTAACCAGAGAGAGAGAGGGAAAGGAAAAGTAAGAAAGCCACCACGTCCAGTATTCCAGCACCTTAACCACCATGCCACCTGCTGGCCCCTTTATTTCAATTCTAATAAAAAAGTAAAATTGAAAGTTGTAATGATGCTTTTTTGGGTGTAGCTTATATAAGAATGACTAATGTAACAGTCAACCTGGATATTGAATATTCTTAGAAGAGGCCTTGATCCTACACCATGAAATTGATGATTGAGGTATGGCATGTTAATTTCAAATAAGATGTCTAAGAGATACATACACATACATATGTGTCTATGAATGAATTTTTGTGTGTGCATGCACACTTTTGCACATGTGTATGTCAGCGTTTATGGTTCTCTGCTTTAACAGGCTGCTTTGATTTTCAGTTACCATTCTCTTACCTTGGTTAAATGAGCTTTTAACTATATGAACTTTGTAAAAAAAAAAAAAATCAATACTTTTGTAAGTGTCAGAAGCCTTCAAAATGGTTTAAAATGTCTTACTATATATATCACTTGTAGGACTTTATAGAAACTTTTTTTTAGGTTCACAAAATACTATGTTTTAGAATGTTTATCACTTTAACATTTTTTAGCAAAAGTGGGAGCAATCTGTATGTTAAATGGTGCAGAAATGGTTAAATTGTGGCATTTACATATGGAAAGCTGTTATATAGTGGTCAAACACCTGATATTTAGAGAACACTAAGTGACATAGAGGAATGTGCACAGTGTAATGTCATATTTACAAACTATACAAATTTTCTTTAGAATTATGTATTTATTTAATTCCACTTGTTATTCTTATTATTTTAAATTTTGACCAGACAGAGACAGAGAGAGAGAGAGAAAGGGAAAACAAGAAAGCAAGCTTCTACATCTGGGACTTGAACCATGGTTGGCCGTGTGAAGATCCAGCCCCCTTAACCATTATGCTACTTGCCAGTCCCAAGGATACAAAATGTTTTATATGTATTTAAAACATAGTATTTAATCAAATACGATGTTTTCAATTTTTTGAAACTGTACCACAATAGGGTCTATCTCTGGTTGGTAAGATTATGGGTGACTTTGAGCATATAATTTATACTTATTTTAAATTTTCTGATTTTCCACTTTGAGTGTTATTTTTGTAATTATGTGACATCTTTTTGTTGTTGTTGTTGTTTTGAGAGAGATTTTTGTTACAGGGCATGTGCATCCACTGGAGAGACAGACAAAAAGCAAGAAATCAACCCCTGGGGGAGTGGCCATGCCACAATCCCTTCCTTTCCATTCTTCTCTCAGGATTCTGGGCATATATGCCCACGTGCCAGTGTGGATTTTAAACTTCCTGATCTGGGACTTGAGCCATGGTCGATTGTGTGGGAGTCCAGTAATGTAACCATTATACCATCAGATGGTCCCACATGATACCTTTATTACAGTCATGGGTGACTGGAAGTTTTAAGAGGAGGCCTTTGAATCTGGTTGCTGCTGAGGGTTGGGGCTTCACAGAATGACTTAAAACAGAGACTGTAAATGAAGACAGTATAGATTAATTTGAGCTTTTATAATAGTTACTACTTATAATATATAAATAAAATTACCTTAATTTGTTTAATTAAATGTATTTATGCATAAAATTACTTTTAATCTTTGTAACAATAAAAGTAATTACATATTTAATATATTACTATTTGTAAGTATAGAAATAAAATTACTTTTAATCTACATAGCTATTATTGATCATTTATAATAGTATTCATCTTTGTAATAACCAAGATACTAGAACAAAGTAGAATTTTTCTCATTTTAGAAATCAACAGGAATGGGGACCAGCAGATGGCGTAATGGTTACTGGACTCCCACATAGTTGACCGCGGTTCAAGTCCTGGACCTGGTGTCTTAAAACTCATGCCAGGCACATGTGCATGTGTGCCCAAGATCCCGAGAGGAGAATGGGGGAGAAGGGATTGTGGTGTGGCCATCCCCTCTTGGGGGGTGATTTCTCACTTTCTATCTCTCTGGCAACCACACACGCTCTATAGCAAAACTTTCTCTAAAAAATAAAAAATAAAGAAAAAGAAGAGGAAAGAAACAGGAATGTTTCACTTCTCCAGGTCCCATACACAATAATGGCAGAATTTGGACCCAGATTTTCTGATTCTGAATTTATTGACCTTTTTGCTTTTGGAAATGTTTTTGATCTTGTCTTCAGTAAAGTTGGATATAGAAAAGAGTAGTGGTAATCTGGATTAATAGGCCTGAATTAAGGAACTACTTATAAACAGAAGATGGAAGGATGAGGTCCAAATGTTTCTTTGAAACAGGAAGATAAGTCTGGACCAGCTCTGTGGTCTGGTGTTTAAGGCAGCTGGATCTTACATGGCTGAACTTGCAGGTCAAGCTCTAGCCCCAGTGGCTTGAGAAATACGCTAGCATGTGTACATATTTTTCTAAAATCCCAATAGGATGGAGAAATGGAGAAGAGACGTTAGTGGGACTGTTCTCCCCTTTGGAAAGGATGCTTTCCCTACTCCTTTCTCTGTCTCAGTGGTGAGTACACGTACCCTCTAGCAAAAAAGGAAGAAAAAAAGGAAGATAAGATAATTTTAGACTTGCTCTCTTGCATAATGTACTTTAAAAATGCTGAGGAATTAGGTGATGTGGCCAGAGTGATGGTAGAAAGAAAGTCATTTGAGATCAGATAGTCTATTTGAAGGAGCTTAGAGCTATTTTATAAAATTGAGCTTATTTGCTGTAGAGCAGAAAGAACATGTGAGAGCTATCAAGAAGCTATTCTAAGAAATAAATTAGAGTTTACTAATACTTACTTTTGCAATTGAAACTGTGACCTTTGGTTGGGTCCTTTCCCAGATGACAAGTGTTCCATTTGGAACACAACCTGGGAATCATGTGTGACTTCCCCAGTGCTGAGGGTCCTTGCTCCCTTGTTTGCTTTCAGCTTATTGTGATATGCTGCATTTATTTAACAGCCTTGCACATTACGTTAACCAGTTATAATTACAAACATCTACAAAATTGATACTTGCCTTGGAAAGATTCCTACAGAGAACCAGGGGGTTGAAGGTAAAGTTGATAATGCAAACACAAATGAGCTGTAAAATGTTGACGGAGCCTAGAGCTCTTCTAGGAGAGCAATTATCAACTGTAAGTTAACTGAATAGTGAATTTTTCTTCTTTTTTCTTTTTCTTTTTTTTTAAAAAAAAAAAAACCCTTTTCTTTAATGGAATTATTGTGTAGTTACAAAAATCCTCCAAAGTAAGGCCAACACGTCAGAGTGTTGAGTGTGTACATGGACCAGTGGATGATGGCCACCGAGAGTGCTCATCCTTCCATGTAGTTCATGGTTCCTTTCGTTCATTCTGTCATCAGCTGTTTCTTAAGTAGCTTGTAGGTCCAGGCACCATGCTACATGGTGGTGAAGATGACAAAGCCTTAAAGGAGATCACATTGTAACAGGTCTCAGTCTTGTACCAAAATTATAGGATGAGAATTGTCTAGATGAAAGGGATTTGTGGGGTAACCTCAGTTCAACCCTGTGATTATTTAGGCGAGAGAACAAGCCTAAGACTGTTTATTTCTAAAAATGCGAGTGCTCTTTGTCAGCACCTAGGAATTTTGGGAGCCCTTCCCTGACTTAGTATCATCAGGCTTCACTTAATAGCATCCATCTTTTTCCTTTTTCATTTGACTATATATAGTTACATTCATAGACCTGATTTTCTAACTTGCATTTTTGCCTGTAGGCATTACTAATGTATCCCAGCCTGGTAAATACCTTAAATTTCATGCTCGAAGTCATGTAAAATGAATGAGTTTTCTTAAGAAGACTGTGTGCATATGAGTGTATAAAATTCTGTGTACTGATTTTATTTTGAATGCAGAATGTGTTGCTGGCCACTAAGACTAATCAACGTAATAGCATTTTTGGCAACAGAATAGAAATCCCTGCTGCGACAGTGTCATCTGACATCCCTGTGACATGTACCACATAGCAAACTTCCCTGTGTGGGAGTCAAGGTTCAGTCATGTATAACCAGGTGATTATTTTTAAGTATATGTCTGATAAAACCCCATGAAGTACCATTCTCTGAAGAATTATGTAGCTTATACTTTAGACTTGAAATATTATAATCAAAGCAAGATTTATTAAAAGCTCATCTGTTCCTGTGCACTGTTTTTCCCCAAGTTAAAAACACCAGGCATTCTCTCCTATTTAAAAATAACAAGACCCTTATGTTTGTAACTGAATAATTTTTGGATTAACTGGTAAGAACAATGTTATCAGAAAGTTCCGTGTATTTTAACCCTTCTCCCTTTTGGGTAGTGCTGATGGGAGACCAGATATTGCCTTGGGGGTAGGAAAAAAAAGGTTTCCCCAAGAGTACTTAAGGTGAACACAATAGTCACAGTAATATTTTATGTCAAATTATTTCAGTAGTAGAGGGTGGGGGAATTCTTCATTTATCTTGATGTTCTAATATTGAGAACCTTTGGAAAATAGAGAAAAATAGAAAGAAAAAAGTTATTAATAGTTTCTCCAATAAAATAAAAATCCTATTTTAAAGATTCTTTTCAAAGTAACACATCTGTGACTGTCTCATGCCTCTGAGTGCCCAGTGCAATGGATATAGGACATACTTGAGAAAAGGAAATGAATGGTCAGTGAAAGTGAGATGAGGGCAGCTTCCTCCTTACCCTGTTAGTGGTGATTAATGCTTTTCTTTGAAAAGGGCAAAAAATGACTCAGTAAAAAATGCTTTGAGGGGGCCAGCATGTGGCTGGTAGGTAAGTGCTGGACTCCTGAATGGCCGACTGCAGTTTGAGTCCCGGACCTGGCAGATGGCCTCCTCACATTCCTCCTCTCCCTGTCTCTGGTGAATGCACGTGCTTATAGCAAATGAAAATAATAATAATAAAATTAAATAACTCTTAAAAAATTCTTTGAAGGAGTAGAAGACTGTCTTTGGATAGATAAAATACAGAGAGCAGCTTTAGATTTTTATCTTAGCATTTTGAACCTGGCTCATTTCCATTTAATGGTGCAATTGAGGGCTGCTCCTCCTATCCACTCACTCCTTGGAGGGCAGCAGCAGTTGTACTGGGCCTGTAGAGAAAGTAGGGTCAGTTTCTGGTACAATTTTGAGGTACTACAATTGTGGTGGTAGTGATGGCGAGGTGCAGGTGGTCCTGGTGAGACGCGTCGCTTTGACCCTTTCCTTTAGTATACACACCCCTTTGAAAACAGCGTATGTGTGTTGGGTGTTTTCTGGTGAAGAGATGGAGGAGGTGGGCAAAGCCTGGTGGGAAGAAATGGGACCAGCCTGTGGTGGACACACTTAGGATGACTCGTTCACACTTCTTTTTGCCTGATGCTTCACCTGCTTTGTAACATCAACGTCTCAAAAACCAAAATGATTTGAGCTGTTGGACTCTGCCGAGCATTGGTATCCTTGCCATTAAATAGTCATATTTTTATGGCTAACCAGTTAACTTTGGAAAGAAAGGATTTTATGGAGTCTCTTAAAATATTTTACAAACTTGTCTTAAATATTATAATACGGTGTTGTTTCATTATCTTAAAAATTCATTCAGTTCAGTGTATAGGTAAATTATTAGATGTTCTAATATATTCGAGGTATTTTTATGTTATTGAAGATAAATTGAAGATCAAGTAAAATTGCTATTTTCCTTTGGTTTACAGTTTTAGGAGCTTTTAACACGATATAGATTTTTTTTAAAAAATTATTTTATTTAACTTTATTTATTTATTTTTAATTTGACCAGAGAGAGACAGAGCGAGGGAGCGAAGTGGGGAGGGAGGGGGAGAGAGAGAGAGACACGAGCGAGCGAGAAAGAGAGAGAAAGTGAGAAAGCAAGCCATCAGGTCTGGGACTCAAACCATGGTCAGCCTTATGGGAGTCCAGCACCCTTAACCACCACACTACCTGCCAGCCCTGTAGTTTTAACACAGTATAGATTTGTGTAACTACCCCCTCAAAAAGTTCCCTCATGTTACATCCTCTTCTTCAGCTCTAACTCCTGGCCAACAGTGATCTGTTCCCCATTCCTGCAGTTTTGTTTTTGGGAAGATGTCATTTATGTTGGAGCATGTGCTAGATCATCTTGTGAAGCTGACTTTGTGCAACAGAATGCCTTTGAGAGTCATTCAAGCTGTGCGTATAGAGAGTCCCTTTTAATTTGTTGAGTGGTATTACTTTAAATGAATGAACTGCTATTCAGTATCCCATTGAAGGACATTTACTTTATTCTAGATTTGAAGTATTACAAATTAAGCTATAAACATTGTGTATAACTCTTTGTAGTGACATGCTTTCTTTTCTCTTGGTTAAATAACTAGTACTGAAATAACTGGATTATATGGTAAGTGTACATTTTAACTTATTTGAGGAACTCTCAAACCATTTTCCAGAGAAGTTGTTTCATTTTGCATTCCTACTCATAATGTATGAGAATGTCAGTTAAGTGGCATTTTCTTTTCTTTTCTTCTTTTTTTTTTTTTGGATAGGTTTTTGCTATAAGGCACATGCATTCACCAGAAAGAGACAGAGAGACAGAAAGTGAGAAATCACTCCCCAGAAGGGATGGCCACGCCACAATCTCTTCTCCTCCATTCTCCTCTTGGGATCTTGGGCACGCACGCACACACACCTGGTGTAAGTTTAAGCCACCAGGTCGAGGACTCGAAACGTGGTTGGCTACATGGGAGTTCAGCAACATAGCCATTACACTAACTGCTGGTACCAGCATTTTCTTTTTTTAAAAAAATAATAATTTATTTATTTAATTCCATTTGTTGTTATTATTTTTTTTTAATTTGATCAGAGAGAGAGACAAAAAGAGAGAGAAAGGGAAAGGGAGAAAGCAGGCCATCAGGTCTGGGACTCGAACTGCAGCTGGCCATGCGCGAATCCAGTTTCCTTAACCACCAACCACCTGCTGGCCCCAAATGGTGTGTGTTCGTTTATCATTTGTATACCTTTTCTTCTTATGCTAGAGAGAACAGCGTCTCATCATTCCATAATTTCCTTTCCCTAGCCCTCCATCTCCGGATGTTGGGTGCCCATGTGCATGCCTGCTATATTTTCAGGAAGACTCAGGAATCCAAACCCTCAGCTGGCTATGTGGTTTCCAGCACTACAGTTCAGTGTGCTGCAGACTCCACTACCTAAGCTGGGCCTGCATATCCTTTTCAATGAAGTGTTCAAATTTTTTTGCCCATTTAAAATTGGGTTGTTTGCTTTCTCTTCTCTTCTCTTCTCTCTTCTCTTCTCTTCTCTTCTCTTCTCTTCTCTTCTCTTCTCTTCTCCCTTCCCCTCCCCTCCTCCTCCCCCTCCCCCCTCCCCTTCCCCCCCCCTCCCCCCTCCCCCCTCCCCCCTCCCTCCCTCCCTCCCTCCCTCCCTCCCTCCCTCCCTCCCTCTTTCTTTCTTTCTTTCTTTCTTTCTTTCTTTCTTTCTTTCTTTCTTTCTTTCTTTCTTTCTTTCTTTCTTTCTTTCTTGCCAGAGCATGAAAGAAATAGACAAAGAGAGAACACATGCGAAAGAACTCCCCATGGGAAATAGTCATGCTACAATCACTTCTCCATTTCTCTCTCCTTTAGGGATTTTGGCCATGGATGCACGCATGCATGCTGGCATGTTTCTCAAGCTGCAGTGTCTGGGTCTCAAACCACACTGTCAGCCACGTGGGATCCAGCTGCCTCAACCACCATGCCTTGGGTTGACACAGGTGGTTTCTTTTCATAGTTGAGTTTTCAGTTTTATTTTGGTTCATTTTGTTCACATATCTGGATACACATTCTTTGTTCCATATGTGATTCCAAATATTTTTTTCTGTGTATTTTTTTCATTTTCTTTATAATGTCTTTCTCAGAGCAAGTAGTTTATAAAGATATGTGATTTGTCTTTTTACTGGATCATACCTTGAATCGATGTCCAAGAACTCTTTGCTTAACTCCATTTTTTTCTTATGTTTTATCCTACAAGTTTTATAGTTTTACATTTAGAGATACGTGATTTATTTTGAACTACTATTTTTATTAGATCTGAAGTTTAGGCCTAGAATCCTTGATTTTGCATGTGGCTATGTGTTGTTCCAACACATTTGTTGTAAAGGCAGTTTTTTTCTTTGCACCTTTACCAAACATCAGTTCGTTGTGTTTGTATGAATTGATTTCTTTGTTTCTACATTTCCCTGGAGTTTCACTTTTCAGTCTTCCAGCCACAGAGATGGGGCTTTAAAATGGAGCAGTGTACTTCCTATGTCTGCTTCCATTCTGGGCCAGTAGTCAGGAGAACAGGGGAAAGCAGCAACACATGCCTGCCCTGATATCTTGGGTTCAAAGCTCTGATGAGAGAGAAAACTTTCTTTTCCTTGAAATCTTTGGTGTCGGTGGTCTCTACTGCCCACCATTTTTTTGGATTGTTTTGGGCTAGGAAACAAGAGAAGGGAAGAAAAAAGAGATAACTGGGGGGCCCAGCAGATGGTGTGGCAATTACTCGCTGGGCTCCTACATGGCCAACCATGGTTCGAGTACCAGACCTGGTGGATTGAGGATCTTGCAGAGCAAGTGCGTGCCCAAGATCCCTGGTGGAGAGTGGACACGCAGAAGGGATTGTGCATGGCCACCCCCCTGGGGAGTGATTTCTTGCCTTCACTCTCACTGTCTCTGTCTCTCTCTCTGATGAGTGCATGCTCTTTAGGGCAAATATCTCTTTAAAAAATAGAAAATAAAAGAAATAAAGTTAATTAAAAGGGTTGGGGAGAAGCGTCATTCTCTCTGTATAGTTCAGCTGCTGGAACTCAAAGGATTTTCTCCCTCTTTTACATCTTGTCACTCATTTCCCAGGATTTTGCTGCCTTCAGTTTACCCTGGAGGATTCCATAGGGGAAAAAATGGGAAACTCCTTGCCAGTTTAACACTTTGAGATCCAGTTTTCTACCCTAATGAGCCTGCCAGCCTTACCTTTTCAGAGCCCTCAGATACCTGCTTCATACATTTTGTCCAGGTCTCTTAACTATTCAGCGGGAAGAGAGGATGAGGGTGCTTCCTTTAGCCTACATGGAACCTGTATGTTATTTTAAGTACAAAATTTGGAGTGGTATTTTGGGCAGGTTGCATAAATCTTGAAATAATATGTATTCTGTGGGCAGTTGTTTCTCTTGCACTCTTTTTAAAATAGTCATTTTTATCTTGGCTGAATTGATTTACGTTGTATTAGGTCATTGGAAAAGTCTTGATGTATTTTCTCTATGCTTCTCTATGCAAAAATGTGTCATGAATGACTTTTCTGAAGACACAATATAAAATATGAGAACAAAAAGGAAGCCTATCAGTTTGGTGGAAATCTTGTTAGATTTATAGTAGACTTTTCTCTTGCTTTTCCTTCCTACCAAAATTATTAACAATTTAAGGAAATCATTTTAATGCCATATGCAAATTTACACTGAGTACCATTCGATTTTAGGTGCAGTAATGCACTTGGACACCTGTAGTCATTCACTGGTCTGTTGGCCATATGGTTCTCATCTTTTGTTTTGGTAAGAATGATTTGATTTTAAGCTTTTAGTATGTAATTTCTGAGTTGTCTCTGAGATACTAGTTGATTTGTCTTTTATTTTGAACTCCTTGCATAAGCCTTAAGAGAAAATTAAACTACATAGGGAAGTTTAAGAAACAAAGGCTGATGATTAACATATTCATTCTCTACTGACTTTTTAAAAACGTGGACTAAATATAATTATCTAGACAGCTGGTGAAAAACAAATATAGTTCAGTGGATTCCTAGTGGAAACATAGTCTAAAAATTAGCTAATTTATTTCAAGTCATTATTTATCAGTGAAGAACCATTAAAAATTAGTGAGGAGGGAATCAGCTGTATGTGACATAAATCCTCTTAAAATCCACCTCAGGAGACCAGGTTAATGGAGTCACCACAGGATGTAGGATTAGACAATTAAGATGGCCAAGTTTAAGGTAATTAAGAGTAACTCACTTGGTATTTAAATGATAGGAAATGACAATAAACATAAAGATGGAAGACACTCGGATAATCCTAGATATTTCTTTTTTTTAAATTATTTTATTCAATTTCATTTATTTATTCATTCATTTATTTTAATTTGACCAGAGAGACACAGAGAGAGAGAGAGGAAAGTGAGAAAGCAAGCCACCAGGTCTGGGACTCGAACCATGGTCGGCCATGTGGGAATGCCCAGCGCCTTAACCACCACGCCACTTGCCGGTCCCTAGGTATTTCTTTATAGCTATATCACAATGGTCACCAAATGATGTTTTTATGCTCTTAGCATCCATTTTCCAAGTATTAACTGCAGTGATGCCTGAACATCACCCTCCTAGCTTTTGCTGTACTTTTGTTATTTAAGAATGATAACAGTTGGGGCCATTTACGAAGTTCTGTGCTATACACTGTACTGGGCACCTCACTTGGGTCATTCCTTGTCATCCTCATAAGAACCCTGTGAGGCAAGTCCTGATTGAAAAGAGAAAGTAGCACAGAGGAGCTAAGTGTTTAAGATTAGAATTCACGGGGCTGGCAGGTGGCATGGGGGTTAAGGTATTGCACTCCCACATGGCCAACTGCAATTCAAAGTTCCAGACCTGGTGGCTTACTTTCACACTTTCTCTCTCTCTCTCTCTTTCTGATCAAATTAAAAAATAATAATAATAAATAAAGTAAAATAATTCTTTTAAAAAAGATTAGAATTCATGTGGTCTGGCTGTAGCACACTCACTTTTACTTTTTTACCAGAAAGGTTCCCCAGATGAATGGAGTAAAATTCTGATCAGATTAAATCAGAAAAATTAACTATGGGTTTTTATTAAAGGGAAAGGCATTTATAAAAGGGAAAATATGTAGAAGCTTCAAAGAATCAAGTGCTGGGAGTGGTTATATCTAGTTCAAATTGAAGAAAGAATGGGAGCAGTCACAGGTTTAGGATTCATTATAACATCAGAACATTTCTTCTGCCAATTTTCCCCATGTCAACTTAGTGCAAGTACCCACTTTTTTTTTTTTTTTTGAGAGTTTTTTGCTATAGGGCACATGCGCTCACGAGACAGACAGAGAGACATAGAGACAGAAAGCGAGAAATCACCCCCCAGGGGGGATGGTCACGCCGCAATCCCTTCTCCTCCATTCTCCTCTCAGGATCTTGGGCACGCATGCACATGCTCCCGGCGTGAGTTTTAAGCCACCGTGTCCGGGACGCGAACCGCGGTCGACTACGTGGGAGTCCAGCGACATAGCCATTACGCTAACTGCTGGTTCCCAGCAAGTACCCACTTTCTAATCACCGTACATTCCCCACATATATCTCACAGGGCAGAATTGTGCTGAAATGATCTTCATTAATCCAGTGCTAGGAGACTGAATCCGAAGGAGATTTAGACAGGATTAGGTTCAGGGAGAGAAGATTTTAATACTTTTTTCATAGGGATGATTTAGAGTCCTGAGGCATCTAACCTTGTAATCTTCTTGAATGATCTTATGGAGATGGATCCTTGTTTGGGTTCAAAAGAGGTGACTCCTCTCCATTTTCTCTTCCTCACTCAAACTGATTAAAGTGCTCTTAAACCAATTGGTAGATTTCATAGTTCTGAAAGCGAGCGGGACCCTTAAGGAATTGAGGAATGGTGTTAACATCCTGTCCAGATGGATATTTGTGCCTGCATGTTCATGTTTATACACCTCTTCCTTTGTGAATGTACAGACAGCCGCCAGCTCCTAGCCAGCCAGACAACCTGTGTGGTATTCTTCCATTTGATGAGCAATTCCAGCTAATAGCTGAGCACAGATAAGATCCTTTTAAGATGCCCGCAGAGCTGTTTTGCTTTTTGGGTAAGTGATTTTATAGGTATAGGCCAAGGATATACTAAAGTCTTTGTGGGAGATAAATCTTAAAGCTGTTAAAATTTGAGGGATATTATGATTTTGTTCTTTACATAGATCTAAATGTTTTAGATAGTAGTTTACTCACATCACACAAATGATAAATGTTTGGGATTCAGTTTTTCTTCCTTTTAATAACAGTTGGTTATAATTAGTGGTATTTGAGTGTGAGGCCGGAGTTGGGGAACATGCTCTGTGGTATTTTAGAGTGAAGTTACATGTTTTTCTCTGAGAGAACATCTCCTAATTCACCTTTCATTCACAATGCTGTGTACTACAGTCATATTATGCATTGAGACCATGAAACAGAAACTTGGTTCTATTCTTCTGAAACCATTGATGACTGTTAGGAGATTGTATATGTGTAAAACCTCTACAGAAATCAGGAATGATCCAGTTTATATTCTTAGAAAACCTTAAAACAGCTTGGATGAGCTTATAATGTGATTCTATTTCTGTGGACATATTCTTGCTTACCTGAACTACTATAGTTTACTACTGTTTCATATTGCCCCTGCACCACATGCGTTATTCTTCTTTTAAAAAAAAGAACTACTGTGTTTAAATTTATTTATATATTTATGTATTTTAATTTGACCAGAGAAGAGGAGAGAGACAGAGAGAAAGCAAGCCGCCAGGGCCAGGACTAGAGCTGCGGTCGGCCATGTGGGAGTCCAGTACCCTCAACCATCACACCATCTGTCTGCACCCCCAAATGCATTTTTCACATGGCCATAAATTTTTGTTCCAAAGGCACATCTAACCGTGTTACTGTCCTGCTTAAAACACTTCCAGGGCTACTTACAGCCTGTGGAGAGTCCAGGATTATCCATGAGGCCCTTAAGCCCAGTGATGGGAACCTTGTCACTCTGGGAAACCATTCATTGATCACTTCCTACTTTGAACGTGGTGCTTCTGATATACTATACACTGTCTCACTTCAGGGCACTTGCACTGTTTCTTTTCAATGCCTCCTTTAATACCTCCTTGTTCTTCTGCAAGATCTGACTCGGGTTCTGTTGGACACCAGGTTGGACTGTGTGCTCTGTATGCTGGAGCACTCTGTGTTACTTCTCTTGTTGCTATCTCTCAGTTGTATTTGGCTGTTAATCTGAGGGAACTGAATTCCTGGAGAGCGGGGGAATCACGTCTTCACTATCTGTGTAGTTCAGGCCTCGCACAGAAATGGACTCTAGGGAGGTAATGTCTTCAGTATGTTTTGATGCGATGTTGAATAAATCATAGGGCTGCCTTTTGCTTTGCTATCACTACAGGTGGTTCAAGCAGGAGCTGAAAGGACTCTTACTACTTGGAAGCTACTCTACCTCTCATTTGCTTTATTAAATTGTTTGGTGTTTACTAGTTAGGTAGGGTTTGTTTTTTTAGTTTCTAGTATTTGGTCACTCATAAGCAACCCAGTTACTTACATATTTAAGACATTTTTAGTTATTAACATCATGTTAATAGCTGTAAAATAGCTATTATATGTCAGACATCTTTCTGGGTTCTTTTTATACATTAGCATTAATTTTTCCAACAATGCTAGAAGAAGAACACCAACATTATTTTCGTTTCTTAGGAACTGAGTCCGGAGAGAGGTAAATCAATCTGTCTAAAAGTTCAACCTACAGTTGGTAGTTGTTAGAACCAGGCTTGAAATCCAAGTTTGAAACTGGGCAGTCTTATACACTCCCCTAGAATTTGTTGCTTATAGACATTGATTTACTGTGCAGCAGGAATTCTGTAGTAGTAGCGACTTGATAATAGGCTTGTGGTTAACTTTGAAAACAGTATTAGAAATAGAGAAGGACGTTAGATTTTTAAAAAGTGAATAGGGATAGCCCAATGGTGGTGTGGTGGTTAAGGTGGCCAACTGTGGGGTTTGAGTCCCGGACCCTGTGGCTTGGAAGACATGCCAGATGTGTATGTACACGTGCCCAAAATCCTAAAAGGAAAATGGAGAAGAGATTGTGGTGTCCCTCCCCCGCTCCTCCCCACAAGGGGTTACTTTCTTGCTTTCTCTTTTTCTGCCTCTCTCTGCCTCTTTTCTCTGGAGCACAGGCACCCTTCAGCAAATTTTTTTTTAAAAAAGTGAACAGGTAATAAACATGGAAGTAGAATTACTTTCTCTTTACTGTCTCTCCATTTGGATTTTGTTTCTAGCTTTAAACAAAACTTGTATGTTGAGTTAAGTTAGAGTAGGCTATCCTAACTTTTCTTTAGTCAGTAAATTTCTCATTCTGCCCAAAGATAGGAGTCCCCTTCCCTTAACCCATTCCACCCTGTGGAATTATGTGTGTGTTAGGTACGTTGATGGAAATACCAACTCTGTAAAATAATAATTAATGTGGTTTATTTCTAAGCAGAATACGAGTGAACTAGGCCCTGAGAGGAAACAAAACATTGCATTTCTCAGGCTGATTTGATTTTGAGAATGAGAGACAAAGTTTGGAATTTAGTGAAGAGTTTTTCCATTGGTCTGGCCCCAAAAGGTGAGACACGTGGATGAGGGGTTGTAGGTTATAGGTGGGCTTTACAGTTTTTAGGTTGGTGATTGGAAAAAGAAGTTTGATTAGATCAGAAAAGAAGTACCTTAACAGAGATGAAGAGGCTTACTATACATCACAAAGATACCATGCCAGGGACAAGTTGTAGGAAGAATCCTATTATCAATGGGTCAAAATGGTCTGTTAATGTTTCTGGCAGGACTCCCTCCAGGCCCTCTGGAAAGGATTCTGGGAAATAGAAGAAAGCAGTCAGACTTCTGTCCTCAACTAGAATCTGTTGCCCTTAATTTTTTCACTATTTGGTGGATGAGGAAGATGAAGGGTATATTAGCACTGTAAAATCTAAATAAAATAATGTATTTCACCTATGTCAGGAGTGCTTCTATAGAGCCATCTATACTTTCTGACAATAAAATGGCAGGGATAGCAAGTAACATAAAAATTCTATTACATTTAAGCCCCTGTGATTCAATGATAGTGGGCAGGGGGATCATCTATCCCCAAATTGACCCTTACCTAATAATTACCTGGCTGTAAAACACAAAGGCATTCTTTAAATAGCTTGCAAATACTGTGTTGTTGATGTTTAACTTTCTAAACCCCTCTTGTTCAGGGATCTTTCTGGCAGGTCGCTCACTCTCCCTAGTTCATGAAGTAGATCAGATGTTTCAAGAACTATTTTTTTGTGCCCAAAGAAAACACGTCAAACATTAATTTTTATTCAAGAACATATTAATAATTATATGGCTGTGTGATATAAACAGGAAGAGACAGTGGGTCATGAAATGTATTTTATACTATAAATGTATTTGCAGGAGCTTTTTGCCATATCTAACCATGTGTACTTAAAATATCTCTAAGCCTGTGGAAAGAAATTTGTATTTGACTAATAGAAACAGGTATCTGATTAAATAGGGGTTGATGTTTTCTCACATAAAAAGATTGTGGAAAGCCATTTAGGGATGGTGGTTCTTGCAAGTTATGGGGGAGGGTCTTGGGCCCTTTCTGGCTTTCAGCATCCTTTTTAACCACAGGACACAGTTGGAGCTGCAGCCACAATGTCTGCAGAAGAGGGGAAAAAAAGGCAAAAGGAACTTTCTGGAATTTCTACCCATTGACTTCTGCTTGAAACTTCTTGGCCACTGCTGTCTTCAAGGGAGACTCGAGTGTGCTGTTTAAATGGGAATGTTGCCAGCCCAAATAAAATCATATTTCTATTACTAAAGGAGAAAGGGAGAGGAGTGGAAATTGAGTTTGAAGAATTTGATTCTCTGCCATCAAATACAACATTTATTTTTTAAGTCATGGATCTGCCTAACTATCTTTCCAAAATTTTGAAGGAAGTGTGTTATTTAGGGATATTTTAAAGAACTGTTTCAGCTTTGAGCAAATTTTGTCCAAGTTCATTTGTATATTTTAGTAAAATGCTTAATGAACTCCTATTACTGTACCATAAGTAATCTTTTAATACTATAAATATTAATAATCTGGGCTTAAAGATAGAGTAGGACTGATATTATGTGTTGGAGATTAAGTTCTTTCATGCCTCTTCCAAAAGGCACACGTTGTAGAAATATTTATGATAAATCATTGAGACTTATTTTCTCACAGATCTCAGCCATTAGATAAAGTCCATCCCTCAGGTGTTAAGCACTCCTTTTGGGGGGGACCAGCAGATGACCTAATGGTTACATTGCTGGGCTCCTAAGTGGTTGACCACAGTTTGAGTCTTGGACCTGGCAGTTTAAACTCATGCTGGGGTCCTGTGTGTGCATGCCCAAAGTCCTGAGAGGAGAATGGAAGAGAAGGGATTGTAGCATGGCCATCCCTCAGGGGGTGATTTCTCACTTTCTGTCTGTCTGTCTTTCTCTGGTGAGTGCACAGGCTCTATAGAAAAGAATATATCTCTTAAAAGAAAAAAAAAAAAAGAACTGCTTTTGGGTAGGTATACTCACAGATCCAGTACCAAATTCTCCATGCTCTTGTGAAGTACTGTGGTCTTTCTTGCCTCTAGATTTTCTACCTGGTAAGTTCTCTTCATGAAAAGTTATGCCTGTCCCCTTCATCCTGGAAGAGTTGTGTTGACCCTTCAGGTTTCATTTTATCTGCTTAGCCTCTCATTATTCATGCTATCTTCTCTTCTCATTCTGTTGTCTTCTGATGGTTTAGGGCTTTTGTGCTCCTATTGAGTACTCTCTGGTCTCTGCTTACCACAGCAGAGATGATGTGGAATAAGTGAGGCAGTCTGTGTAAGTACAACAAACAGACCTTGCCTCCCAATGGGAAGCACATGTGTTATATAGTCATCATTTTCTCACATTGCATTGTAACTGCTTCTGTGCTTTTCTCAGTGATAAATCTCCTGGGGGCAGTTGGTATGCTTTGTAAAAGCTGTTCCTGGCACAATGTGTGGTACAAAGTTGGTGCTCAGGAAATGTGTAACGAGTGAGTGAATGTGAATGAGCAGTAAGAGGAGAAAGGAAGACTGGAGCTCTCTAGCATCTCTTTTCACTCTGCTCAGCCCTTGAGAACAAGAGGGAAAGAGTGAGGTACCTTAGTTCAGCAGGGAGCCACGTTTTTCCTTCATGCTTTGTCACATCGAAGGAACTGGACTTATCAGATACCATGTCATAGTTCAGAGCTGTAAAATTGTCATTGGAAGATTCTTAAGAGCTCTGTATTCACTTCCTCTAAGGTGTTCATTTACTACCTGAGTATCTTGCCGTATGCTGGCTTCTAGTGCTGCAAACATGAGCAAGAGAAATTCTTGCCTTTGAGTTTATCTAGGGTAGTGGAGGAGACAGAAACATATATACGTACACCCCTTTCTCAACATGTAAGTGCTTAAGTGATAGATTAGAGGTATAAACAGAGAAGAGCTGGTGGTCTTAAGCTTTGTTTCTTCTTTAAGAACATTGAATTCTCTTCATTAATGCTAAGTGCTGTACTTTAGGACCTGTTCTTTCAGAAATTTTATAAACTTGTTTATATTTACACCTTCGAGATACCAGACAGTTACTATTTATACTGAGGCCAGAACACTATTGGAGGTGATCGTATAGCCTCTGGGGTACCAGTGTCTTTGACTATGAATCCTTGGGCATTACAATGCCAGAAAAATGCTGCTTCAGCTTGCTTTATGAGTTGTAGGCATGCATCCTTAAGGTGATTGCATAGTAGATGTTGGCTACTAGAGAAGCACATTTACATTCTAAGAGGAGGAAGGGAAGGAAAAGGAAAAATTCTGAACAGAGCCAGCTTCCTTTCAACAATCTTTCTGTTGCTTAATTTCCTCAAAGCACATATGCTTCTTTCTCATTGTCTGCAACTTGGACATGTGGCCTCACCTAGCTGCAAGGGAAGCTATAAAAGATGGTCGTTTAGTTAGATGCCTTGCTTCCTGTAGATAAATTAGGTATTCTTTTAGGAATAAGATGAGAGTAGAAATTGAGTAGTAGGGCCAGCAGATGACATAATGGTTAGGTCACTGGACTCCCATGTAGTTAGCTGGTTCAAGTACCAGACCTGGCAACTTAAAACTCACACTGGGTGCATATGTGTGTGTGCCCAAAATCCTGAGAAGGAGAATGGAGGAGAAGAGATTGCAATGTGGATATCCCCTGTGGGGGGTGATTTCTCACTTTCTGACTCTGTCTTTCTGTGTCTCCAGCCAGCGCACGTGCCCTATAGCAAAAATCTCTTAACAACAACAAAAAAAAAAAAAAAAAGAAGAAGAAGAAGAAGAAATTGGGTAACAACAAATAACCTCAGACACTGTGTTTAGTACGCGTTCTTTGAATGAGTAAATGAAGGAGGCATGATGGAGTCAGGGCTTTTGAAAAGTGCAGATGCCATGCTTTCACTTTTCATGATCCATGACTTTTGAATCTTAAAATGAGATTGATCTCTCAAATATCCAGAAAATGAACTATTTGGATTTACTCTGTACTTTAAACTACAGTGTTAATTTATCCTTAGGCATGGTGGACTGGACTAGAATTGCAGACTTGTGAGAAAAGACAGGCTTTGTTTGTGACATGGATGCATGGACATTTCTGGTATTTTAACTTTCACCACTGATTATTACATTATTAATTTTCTAATTTATTTAAATGGGTTTTACTGAATTACTCTTATTTTTGGTTTAAAGCAACAGATACATAATTTAAAATATAGTTCTATATTTATAGATGTTTTTCCAGAGAGGTATTTGCTTTCTTTAGTTTTTCACCTCTATCCTGGTGGTGGACTTTACTATTTTGAATATTAAAATAGATAGACATAATTTTCTAAACAGTGCAATATAATACTGCCAACCTGTAACACTGTAGTACCCTTGAAAAATAATTTCTAAAAGCCTATATAAGTTCCTCATGCTCAGGCTTCTTCAAATTTGAAGTTGATAAATACTTCCAAAGTTATCGTCAATTAGTACCATAATTATTTTGTGTTATGACAGGAAATTCTTGGTTTTCTTTTATCTTCCTGTTTCTGAACACAAAGTTCAAAAGAAAACCCTTTCTTCATTGTTGGTGAGACTATTTTGGTCAATGTGGCCCTGTGAACTTGTACTTTTTGAAGAGAAGCATACTGTGAGGAAGCTTTTAAATGGTTTTTTGTTGGCATCTTCTTTGAGATGGTATTCATTCCCTCTACACAGTATTGAAAATATGCTCTTACTTCACTCTATTATGCTGAGCAATCGGAAATTGGTTTTCCCAAGCTATCTTCATTCTCAGAATGGCCTGCTTTTATCAGTACTGTGGAGAAGTGAATCCTAGAGCCCCTCAGCTATGGGATGGCTCTTTCTTCACAGCTGCTGTTCCTTTTTCTGTGGAGGACACCCGTTGCTAAGAGGAGGCTTTGTCTGCTGCTTATAAAATGACCTTTGTTTGGACTTTCCTCAAGCAACTTAAACTGCTTAAGAGTTCAGCCAGACATTCCTTACCAGATGATTATTTAAATGCAGGTCAAATTTAGAACCCAACTTATATTAGTTTATAAATAGACATTGCCATTAGAAACTGAACTCTGATAGATTTGGGTGGGAAGATCTGTTATGCTGTCTCTTGTAGTTCAGAAAGTTCTGGTTTAAACTCTGAAAGGCAGGGTGTATGCAACTGAAGCTAGATAATGCCAGAGTGCCTATAACTTGGAACTAGTCTTTGTGTCCTATTTCAGTTTTCTTCATATTCACAGCTTCCAGTTAACTCATAGCACAATGAGAAATTATTATTCGTTATAGGACAGAATCTGATTTACAGCCAGTCACATAGCTCAGCAGGTAAGGGAGCCCAATCTCACATGACTGACCACAGTTCATCTTAGCCCAGTGACTTGAAAAACATGCCAGGCACTTGTGTGTATGTGCCCAAAATACTGACAGGAAAGAGGGATGGAGGAAAAAGGATTGCAGTATGATCACACCTCCTTAGGAGGTGCTTTCTCTCTCTCTCTCAGGTATATACCCTCTGACAATAAAAAAAATAATTAACAATAGAATCTGATTTATGTACACTAATTTAATTGGATGTTTTCCACTTTGTCTAGGAAAGGGTAGAAACTATGGAAATAAAGTCTAACAGGTTAATATTAAGGTAGTAAGATCATTGTATTGATGTATTGTTTAGTTTTATTTAAGTGAGTTAGGAATTTTCCTCAGGGGGGAGTGGACTTGTAAATCCTAAAAATGTAAAAGGTAAGACTAGTGACAACTCTCACCCAGAGCTGGATTTAGTTTTATCAAATTATGTTATTTTACATTATTTGTGCAAGCAAGTAATCAACTATAAAAACGTGGAGTGATTCTTTCAAGGCTCATTTATTGCATCTAAATATAAGACTGACAATGTGTTCAACAGAAAGTTATAGGGTAAAGTTGGGGTTGGGAAGAAGTTTACTGCTAGCTTTTTGAATTATCAGAGAAGTGAACCTATATTGAGCTTGCATGGGTTATTTGAATTATTGCCTAAAATTTTCTCTAATATTGAAACCAAATGGTAAGCTTAAAATAGATATTTGAAGGGCTAGCAGATGGTGTGGAGGGTAGGGTACTGGACTGCATCCCACATGGCCAACTGAACGGTTCAAGTCCTGGACACAGTAACTTAAAAATCACCCTGGCCTCTGTGTGTGTGTGCGTGTGTGTGTGCGCGCGTGCGCTTGTGCATGTGCGCCCCAAATCCCAAGAGGACACTTTAGGAGAAGGGATTTCAGTGTGGTGGGGGATGATTTCTTACTTTCTCTCTCTCTTTCTCTCTCTGGTGAGTGTACACACTGTATAGCAAGAAAATAAAAAAGGCTATATAAATAAATACTTGAATTATTTCCCCTTAATTAAAAAAAAGTATAGCCCTAAAGAACACTGTTTTTTCTTCATGATTTAAAAATGTAAAATAAGCATTTTTTTTTTTTATGTAGGCACACCTATATTTATTTCTAGACACTTCTCTTTTCTTTCAGTCTGAATGGTTATCATTTTCATAATGGTTAATTCAGTTCACAGTGTTGGAGGTCCAAGGTCAGGACATACCTGGTGAGCGTCTTCTTGCCAGCAGATAACATGGCAAGACGGAGCAAGAGTGTGTGTGGCTCATGTTTCTGTCACTCTACCTTTCCTTATAAAGGCACCAGGATTCAGTAGTGGGGGCCCCATCCTGGCTACCTTCAGCCTGATCTCCTCTCAGAGGCTCCCAGTCCCACCTTTTAAATCCATAGCTGGATTAAATTTCCACGCTTTCAATACAGTGATAGTGTCTCATTGAATTTTAGTATATGAATGTTTGAGGGACCTTTTCAAACTGTTGCAAACTTTTCTTGAAACCTTATCTTTTAATGGTGTCAGTGTTTAACACTGTCTTTTTGGTACTTTCAGCAACACAAAATTATGTATCATTTTATGATTTTGTGACACACACCCACACACACACACATATATATCATATGTGATATATATATATATATATATATATATATATATATATATATTCATTTTAAGCTTACCATTTGGTTTCAATATTAGAGAAAATTTTAGGCAATAATTCAAATAACCCATGCAAGCTCAATATAGGTTCACTTCTCTGATAATTCAAAAAGCTAACAGTAAACTTCTTCCCAACCCTAACTTTACCCTATAACTTTTCTGTTGAACACATTGTCAGTCTTATACTTAGATGCGATAAATGAGCCTTGAAAGAATCACTCCACATTTTTATAGTTGGTATTTTATAGTTGACACACACACACACACACACACACACACACATCTATTTTATAGTTGCTATATATATTTATTTATATGTATAATTTGCTATGTTGTTCACATTATTATAATAATTTATGTGTTTCCAACAGAGGGCTACATAATATTTTTATATTGCACCAGTAATGTTTGGACATTTCCAAGATTATCGTGTTCTACTAGTGAGGATAGAACTGTCATTATTGGAAACATTCATAGAGACGTTTTTATTTTTTTTCTTTGTTGTATACCTGTTGGACAGAAGAAGAATACTTGCCAGCAATAGGCATTGTCATCATTACACAAACAACTGAATCTATAAAAAATAGAATTTTCTGGGGCCAACAGTTAGCGTAATGGCTATGTCGCTGGACACTCATGTAGTCAACCGCAGTTCGAGTCCCAGACATGGCAGCTTAAAGTCACACCAGGCACATGTGCATATGTGCCCAAGATCCCGAGAGGAGAAAGGAAGAGAAGGGATTGCTGTGCGGCCACCCCCCCTGGGTGGGGGGGTGATTTCTGTCTCTGTCTGTCTGTCTTTCTGGTGAGCACACATGCCCTATAGCAAAAACCTCTCCAAAAAAAAAGTAGAATTTTCTTTAAAAATGACTTTAGGTATTAGCTACCTAACAAGGTACATACATTTTTAGAGACCATTTTCAAAGGTACTGGTTTAATAGGAATGTTTCTAATACTGGGAAGTTTACTCATTTAACTCTGTAATAATATTTACAGTATCTTAAATTTTTATAATGCTCAGCTAGTCACTGTGTGCTTAAGTACTCAGTGATTAAGATCCTCAGAGTCATTCTTTCAAATAGACAGGACATTCACTTTAAAAGCAAAAAGAAATCAAATTTACATATCTATATATTTCTAACTCATTGGAAAGGAAGTGTTAACTACTAGTTCATTTTCAGAAGTCTCTATTTTTTATTTTATTTTTTAGGTTTTTGCCATAGGATGTATGCCTGAGCAGGAGAGAGACCAGAGACAGAAAGTGAGAAATCACCTCTCCAGAGGCTCTGGCCATGCCACAATCCCTTCTCTTCTATTCTCTTCATGGGATTTTGGGCACACATGCACATGTGCCCGGTATGAGTTTGAAGCCTCTGGATTGGGGACTCAAAGTGTGGTTGGCCTTGTGGGAGTCCAGCACTTTAACCTCCACACCACCTGCTGGCAACCTCAGCAGTCACTTAGTCAACCTCAATTTTGTTTTTTCAGTAAAGCTTTTGTTATCATAGAGAACTCAAGCAGAACTAAATGTGGCTCTTAAAAGCTGTGGGTTGTTTTGAGGTGCAGTTCTCTGAAGTTTGTATTACAGTAATTCCTATGGGTGATGACCATCATTTATCCAAGACTGAGGCATTGTTTTAGGCTATGGAGACATTCTCCTTTTCCACACTGACACCATACCTACCTTCATGGAATTTATGGCTTAGCAGAAGAGATATTAAACAAATACTGTGTCTACACAGGTATATATGTGTATATGAACTATAGTAGGTACTCCGGGAGCAGTATGACCATGTTTTTCCAATAACATTAAGGAACAAACTGATGTTTAATTAAAAAAAAATAATATAAGACTTGGGGTACATGGGATACATTTTCAGTAAATTGTACATGAAAGCAAAAAAAAATTATTTGGAACTGCGAGAATTTACCTGACATCCTCACTTAGTTCAGATTGGGTGTGGTTTGAGTGTGGAAGAAGAGGAAAAGGCAGAGATGGAGAAAGTGCTTCTTACACCGATGTGTGGAAATGACCCAAGCTGGGACTTGGGAGGTGGGAAAATGTTTTCAGGCCGACCCTCACTACAGGTAGGAAGGCTAAGTGGGTGAGTTGCTCAAAGTTAGCGTGGCCAAAGCATAGTGACTGTGGAGAGAAGTAAAGTGCCTTACCAGTTGGAAAGACTGGTTGGATTATCATACAGGGGATTTTAGTCCCAGCAAAGGATTTGCAATTTTATACTGAGTGTAATAAGAAGCCATTGAGTGGCTTTAGACAATGATGTGTCACAAAAAGACAGGGAGATCCATTATATGGTCTTTTAAAAAAAATAATTATTTAATTTATTTTTCATCATTATTTTTATTATCTTAAATTTGCTATAGGGCACACTCACTCACTAGAGAGAGAGAGAGAAAGAGAGAGCAAGAGAAAGTGAGAAAGCAAGCCGCTAAGTCTGGGACTCAGACCATGACTGGTCATGTGAGAGTCCAGCACCCTAACCACCATGATATCCACTGGCCCCATGTGGTCCTTTATTAATATTATTCTGGTAAAAAGGGGTTCACTATATGCCCCCACCACTAACACTGGAATTTTAATTTAATTTTTTTTTTTAATATTGGATGACATGGGATTAGCAGTTGGCGTGATGGTTACATCACTGGACTCCCACATAGTTGACCATGGCTCGAGTCCCCGACCCAGAGGCTTAAAACTCACACCAAGTGAGCCCAAAATCCTGAGATGAGAATAAAGGAGAAGAGGTTATGGCATGGCCATTCCCACTAAGGAGTGATTTCTTGCTTTCTGTCTCTCTGGCGAGCACATACACCCCATAGTGTTGCAGTCGGAGGCACGACTCTGGACACCGAGATCTCTTCCGTGAGTTTATTAGTACAGGTTCAGTTGCTTCTCCCCCCCAGGCTTCCGGGTACGCGCCTTAAATTCCCTCTGGGCCCGCCCTTCCCCAAGTCTCCGGGCATGTTGGGCTCTGATAGGCCGCTTCTCAGAGTTATGCTAGTAAGGAGTTGTCTTTGAGTCTTAGGTGTTTAGCTCCTACGCCATAATGGGGCGTCTTCCGGCAAGGGCTTCCACATCTCCCCCTTTTTGTTTTCTTTGGAGAGGAGAAGGTAGAGGTCTCGGGCCCCCAGAGAAGAGGACGTATTTACCACCCTGTGTGGGCAGCCAGGGATACCCACTCAGAACAGCCTGTCCACTGTCTTTTGTGGGGGATGGGATGGTTCAGACAGTAACCCATATGCACCCGGACATGCCTTCCTACTGATCCCAATTAGGGTCTCAGTAGTGCAGTGTTGTGCCTCGCATCCTCTCAATTACTGTAGGGGTCGGTTGTCGCTGGAGGTTGTCAAAGCCGCTGCTCCAGTTATCTGTTATATAGGAAGAAAGCTCTCGAGAAAGGTTAGCAGATGTGGAAAAGTTGTCATATGGGATGGAGGTGACACAGAGACCTGGGGCATGCCACTCACAGCCCAAACGTGCAAGTCTCCAAAGCGTGTCTACTCTTTCATCAACGAGATCTAGCCGTCGATTTAGAATCATGATTCCACCGGCTAGGTGACTAT
The DNA here is from genome assembly GCA_026018925.1 of Tupaia tana. Classification (NCBI taxonomy): domain Eukaryota; kingdom Metazoa; phylum Chordata; class Mammalia; order Scandentia; family Tupaiidae; genus Tupaia; species Tupaia tana. The sequence goes on from JAKSZU010000001.1 coordinate 236,696,971, forward strand.
TAAGGGCTCTTTGGTGGTCTAAGGCCGTGGCCACGGTGGAAGAGAGGTTATTTAAAGTGTGTGCAGTTTGTACTGAGGTGTACATGGACACTGCTGCAGTGGCTGCAGCACCAGCAGCCAAAGTCACAGCAGTGACAATAGCTGCGGTGATACCGAAGTCCCGTTTAGGTCGAATGAGAGAAAGCGCCGAGGGTGGAACAACGGGGACAGGTGGGTGTTCTGGAAGGCGGAGAATTATAGCCAGTGGGAAAGCGGTAGCATTCCAGCATAAAGATAAGAAGCAGATGTTACTATTACAGTTGATAGTATGATTGAACTCAGAGCCGTTATAAACAAGGAATAAGAAAGGAGGAGCTACACAAACAGGAGTTGGTGGAACTATGGCAGATCAGAAGGTGTGGTTGGATGTGACTGACTTTTTGAAAAGGTCAGTTGATGACCACGTGAGGTTCGCATAGCCAACTCGGCCACCCAATAACATGGACATAGGGGAAAGGTCTGTACAACTTCCGTTGATTCCGCAAGGAAGCCAGGTATCAAAAGGGTTTGAGGCCACTGATTGTGTAGGGTTTTGAAATGTCCAATTATATCCGGGCCAGGTGGAATTTGGAGCTGTGGAGATTTTAGGTGTGAAGGAGAAAAAGGGATGTACAGTCCAAGTAGGGTGCCGAGCTTGGCAACCCGTCCAGGGCCAGTCTACATGGTCCAAGCTGTCTGGCCTCCCGCCAAGCGTTGGGGCAGAAAGAAGCTCCGCCTCCCGCTCCTCCCTGCTGTTGCGCAGCTGGATTATAAGGGGGAGGCGGGGCGGAAGGAGGAGGCTGGTCCTCCTCCTTCTCACTTTCAATGTACCACCCTTTCACTTCCTCTACCAGTTGTTGTACTTCAGAGTCATTATTATCATCTTTGTCCGCCATTTTAGCGCCTCCGTCTCCATCTTGTGACTGCATTTCTCAGACCGTTTCTAATGCTTCCTGACTTTCCTGCACGATTTTCACACAGCGCTGATCCTCCAGACAGGCTCGGATCAGTCTCCATAGTGGTTTTACTCCGCCTGAAAGTCTATCTTCCTCTGCCGCCAAGTCTAAATCCCTACCTAGTTTGTCCCAACAAACTGTCGTGAGCCGCCCTGAGTGGAGAAACCAGGGGGCCGCGGCATCTACCTGCTCAATGAAGTGCTGAATGGTCTTATCTCTTAACTTAAGGTCTTTTAACTTAAGCAGCGCTTTTAGCGCTCCTACTACCTACTATGGGCTGAGAGGGTCCCACACCCATGGCTGTACACCACTTCCCCTCTCCAAGGAGGTCCCTCGTTTACCCTTTACCGGAATTTCCCGGGGTTAATTTTCTGTCCTGGGCTTTCTCCCACTTACGGAGCGCCCGCTATCAATTCCCGTCTCCCTTCCGAGACTACTGCTTACCGTCTCTTCTTCCAAGACTTTTCACTTACCGTCTCTATGTCCGAGACTTTCCAGCTGGCTGCCACGGTTCTGAGCCTTCGGTTCCACAGGGCATGGGGTAGGAGCGAGAGGAGCATTCCCCGTACGGGCCACCACTTGTTGCGGTCGGAGGCACGACTCTGGACACCGAGATCTCTTCCGTGAAGTTTATTAGTACAGGTTCAGTTGCTTCTCTCTCCCAGGCGTCCGGGTACGCGCCTTAAATTCCCTCTGGGCCCGCTCTTCCCCAAGTCTCCAGGCGTGTTGGGCTCTGATAGGCCGCTTCTCAGAGTTATGCTAATAAGGAGTTGTCTTTGAGCCTTAGGTGTTTAGCTCCTACGCCATAATGGGGCGTCTTCCGGCAAGGGCTTCCACACCATAGCAAAAATCTCTCTTAAAAAATTTAAAAAATAAAATTTGGATGATTTTCTACTCTTCTGCACCTAGAATTTAGGCTCCTTGAGGGCCAGCTGTTTGGTCTTACTCACTGCTGCATGCCCGTAATTGTGGGCAGAGATTGCCCCAGAGACAGTGCTCAATAAATATTTCTGAACAGACCAATGATGGTCCATGAATAATACTCTTTTGTTTTTGCTAATTCAAGTCTATCAGTGCCTTACCCCTGTGATTCGTGATCTGTCTGTATTTAAGCCTGACCAATAGCAAGGGACCAAAGCAGTCAGTATGGGCACAGGCTCTTGTCCTTGACACTAAGGGCTTTGTTCGGATCCTTTGGGAAGTATGGGCCACTACCAGGGCTGAAGTGCAATGACATGGTGTATTAGCGTGGTTTTTCCTGCTAGCAGCCTGATGCCATAGCTGCAGAAGTGTTTTGGCTGCAAGGAACAAGTGTAGATTGCTTGAAGTTTTAAGGGAAGGAAAGGCAGGAGAGAGTTTAGAGACATGCTTTTGGTTTTGTTAGTTCAGAAGTTTTAAATTTCAGTATAATCATACTTTTCAAACAGTATAAAGGATAGACTTGATGTTTTATTTTAAAAAGAGAAAGAAGCAAGAAGTAGGATTTGCAGGCGACATTTTCAGTGTGTTCCTTTTATTTGACTTTGAAAGAACTTGAGATACACCTATTTAATAATGTGAACATCTAAGAAGCAGTTAGTAGTTTTGTTCTGTATACAGGTCATGTTAATATGAAATTTGGATGTAAATAGTCTCTGTTCTCTGGTTCAGACTTGGAGATTGTGGGACCAGACCAGCCTTGTGCATCAGCTATCTAATGATCTGAAAGTATGTTGTGAAAGCCAGTCTTCTTAGGGAAGCATCTAAGGAGCTGGTTCAGTATTGACCCTGGTAGTGACAAGGAACTGTGGGCAGTGCTGGCGTGTGCTTTCCTTTGCCTTTGGTGACTACCCTTCACCACAGTAGTTAGTTGTTTCATAAATGGCTCTGGAAGTGGCTTTAGTTAAGATAAGTTTCTTCATTTTTGTCCTTAGGGAAGCTATATGCCATTTTCATGTATTTTTTTTCCTGGTTGTTGTCCTAGAATACAGGGTTTGGAACTCTTTTAAATGGCTGATAGAGAGACACACACACACACACACACACACACACACGAGTACCCTTGACCGGATCTTACCACTATCCGCCCTCCTCACCAGCCCACCATCCATCCAGAATCATGGGAACACCTTGTGTGTTCAAGGTGACCTGGGATCTGGACCTGGGACCTCCTGTATGGCTTCAGTACTGGGCAGCAGCACCTTATTTCCTGAGCCACTGTGGCTGGGCCTGGGAGCTCTTTTACTGTTCTCAAGTTTCCAGCTGTGTTCCCATCAAAGGTATATGTGTATGAACCTTCTTTGAAAGATAGTTAGGAACAGCTGCTTGGGTAGATGCAAGGTTTTGTGCTACTGCTACTTCTGTGAACCATGCAGAGTTGTAGTTTTTGTGTCTGTGACGCCTAAGGACTAGTGAAATATTAAATGCTTGACCAGCATGACTGAGAGCTTCATTATGTTTCTCCAAGATCATAGTATTGACTAAAAAAACAACAAAAAATGCATTTCACAAAGCACAACCTTGACAGTTGCCCTCATCAGAAAAGATAGCTCAAGGGGCCCGCAGGTGGCGTGGTGGTTAAGGGCACTAGACTACCGCATTGCCAACTGCGGTTCGAGTCGTGGACCTGGTGGCTCACTTTCTCATTTCTCTCTCTCTGTGTTTCACTCTGTCCCTCTCTGGTCAAAAAAAAAAAAGTTAAATAAAATAATAATAATAATAAAAAAAGAAAAAGTAGCTCAAGCTGTAAACTTGGAGTACTGCTTCCTATGTAAGTCAGTAGGTCAGTGGAACAAATGTTATGCACATTCAATTAGCAGTGAAACATATTATAAAGTCATATAATTTTATTCAAATGGAGTAAGATAAAATTTATCCATACCTAGAAAATGTAATCAAATATTATGATGGATAAATTTAATTCAGCAGATATTTTCTGCTATTATTCTGTAAATTGTATTCAACTTCTCATTTGACAGATTTCTTTCTTTTTTTTTTGTCAGAGGGCATTTATAGAAAAAAACACACTTAACACTTGTTTTTGAACTTGAGTTCTCTGATTAGGTGCTGTGTGTTGAATTTAAATATCTAGAAAATCAAAACATTGATATGCTTTAGTTTTTCGCATTTTCCTTTCCAATTTGAACGTCTTCAATTTTTTTTTGTTTTGTTTTTTCTTTTTTTAAAGAGAGAATTTTGCTATAGGGCATGTGTGTTTACCAGAGAGACAGAGAGACAGAAAGCAAGAAATCACTGCCCCAGGGGGATGGCCATACCACAGTCCCTTCTCCTCAGTCTCCTCTTACAATCTTGAGCATGCATGCACATGCACTTGGCATGAGTTTTAAACTGCTGGTCTAGGACTTGAGCGGTCAACAACTTGAGAGTCCAGCCATATAACCGTTAGGCCATCTGCTGGTCCTCTTTGTTTTGTTTTCTTTCTTTCTTTCTTTCTTTCTTTCTTTCTTTCTTTCCTTCCTTCCTTCCTTCCTTCCTTCCCTTCCCCTTCCCCTTCCCCTTCCCCTTCCCCTTCCCCTTCCCCTTCCCCTTCCCCTTCCCCTTCCCCTTCCCCTTCCCCTTCCCCTTCCCCTTCCCCTTCCCCTTTCCCCTTCCCCTTCCCCTTCCCCTTCCTTCCTTCCCCTTCCCCTTCCCCTTCCTTCCCCTTCCCCTTCCCCTTCCCCTTCCCCTTTCTTTTCCTTTTCCTTTTCTTCCTCTTTCTTTCTTTCTTTCTTTCTTTCTTTCTTTCTTTGCATTATTGTACTAAGCACCTCTAGTAAAGTCTTAAATAGAATTAGTGAGAATGCATATCTTTGTCTTGTTCCTGTTAGGGGGAAAACTTTCAGTTTTTTTACCATCGAGTATGTTAGCTATCGTTTTGTATAAACGTCCTTTATCAGTTGAGTTGCTACTTTGCTTAGGGTTTTTGTTTTGTTTAAATAATGAATGGTATCGAATTTTTTCTAGTGCTTTTGCTATATATATAGATATAGATATAGATATTGATATGGTCATGTGACTTTTTATTCTTTGTTAATATGTTGCACTAAATTGATTTTCAGATTGTATTATGACAATTGATTCTCAGGTGTTAAACCAAACTTGCACTCCTGGAATGAAACTTATTTGGACATAGTATCTAATCCTTTGGGTATGTTGCTGGATCTGGTTTACCAATTGAGGCCCCCCCCCCCCCCCCCCGTTGAGAATTTTTGTGCATATTTTCCTGAGGGATATTGGTTCATTGTTCCTTTTTTTCTGATTTTTTTATCTGGCTTTGGTTTGGGGTAATAATGAATTTCTAGAATGAGTTGGTAAATATTCCTTCTTTCTTTCTTTTCTCCAAATTGTGAAGAATCTCCATTAGTTTTTCTTTAAATATGTGATAGAATTTCACAGTGAAATCCTGGGCCTAGGATTTTCTTTGTGGGAAAAATTTTTAATTACTGATTCAATTTCTTATTATAAGTCTCGTTTCATTTTGATTCACTATTTGCTAATTTATGCTTTTCTGGGATTTTTGTCCATATTGTCTAATGGGTTTAATTTGGTGGCATACTGTTTTTCATATTTCCTTATAATCTTTTTCTTAAGGATCTGTTATGATGTCCTCCAGTATTTATTCTTGATTTTGATAATTTTCTTTTGCAGGGAGGTCAATCTGAATAAAGGTTTGTCAGTGTTGCTAACTTTTCAAAGAACCAACTTTTGGTTTTACTGATTTTTTTTTTTTCTCTGTTGATTTTCTCTTTTCAATTTCATAGATTTTTGCTCTGAACTTTCTTCTGCTTGCTTTGGGTTTAGTTTCCATTTTAGTTTCTTAAGTGGAAATTATATGAGTTCTCATTTTCTAATACAGGCTTAAGTTTAAAGCTATAAAATTCCCTCTAACCACTTCTTTAACTATATCCTGTAAATTTTGACAGTTTTTTTTTTTTTCCTTTCAGCTCAAATTACTTTTTAATTTTACTTAAAATTTTTTTTCTTTGATTCAGGGATTGTTTAGAAGGTCTTATTTAACTTTCAAGTATTTGGAGGTTTCCCAAATTTCCTTGGTTGTTGATTTTAATTCTTTGTGGCCAGCAAACATATTTTGTATTAATTCAGTCCTTCTGAATCTGAGACTTGTTTTGTGACATTGCAGCTGGTCTGTTCTAGACCTTAAAAAGTATATATTTTTCTGTTGTTGAATGAAGTGTTCTGTAGATGTCAATTAGGTCATTATGGTTAATAGTGCTATTCTAGTGTTTATAACCTGGCTAGATTTTGTGAGTGATTCGCTATTAGTTATTTAGAGTGAACTGTTGAGGACTTCAATTATTGATGAATTGCCTGTCTTTTTTCAATTATGTCCATTTTTGCTTAATTTGTTTGGGAGCTCTGTTGTTAAATTATATCTACTGTATATTTATAATTGTTATATCTCCCTAATGAATTGACTCTTCTGTCATTCTAAATAGTTCCTATATCCAATAATTTTTTTGTCTTAGTCTTAGTTATTTTGTCTAGTAACAGTATAGCTGCTCGAGCTCTCTTATGGTGACGTTACGGTTTTCTGTCGTCCAAGAATCAGTCAGGTGTTAAAGAATATTGCAGTGTGCGGGACCAGCAGTTAGCGTAATGGCTATGTCGCTGGACTCCCATGTAGTTGACCGCAGTTCGTGTCCCGGACCAGGTGGCTTAAAACTCACACCGGGTGCGTGTACGTGCGTGCCCAAAATCCCGAGAAGAGAATGGAGGAGAAGGGATTGCGGCATGGCCATCCCCCCGGGGGTGATTTCTCACTTTCTGTCTCTCTGTCTCTCTCTCTCTAGCGAGCACACACGCCCTATAGCAAAAACCTCTCCAAAAAAAAACAAACAAACAAACAAAAAAAAAACATTGCAGTGTAGTTCTTAATATATTTTTTTTCTAGTCTACCACTTTTTCATAGCATTTCATTTATACCGGTACTGGAGTATTTTTTATTTTTAGCTATTGTAATAAGGGTGTAGCAGTATCTTTTAATGGCCTTAGTGTGCATTTCCCTAATGCTTAATGATTTAAAATGTTTTCATGTGTGTGTCATCCTCATGTCATCTCTGGTGAAGTGGCTTCTTTAAGCTCTAAATTTTCTGTTAACTGTTTCTGAGAAAAATTATTTTAAATATACCAAATACAAACTTTTCTTGGTAGCGGAGATCATCATGTGAATGAGAATCATTATATGGGTTTGAATTACAGGGAAGCTTTTAAGGACTACTGGCTGATGCAAGACTGCTTTGATCACTTTCAAGTACTACCTGTCTGTTGTTGGTGTGTCTGGTTGTAGTAGCTGTTCCTCTTCCCATTCCCTTTCTGGTCTTCTGTTTTTATGAAATCATCATGAATGTGCTGTTAGGACTGTGTTTGAAAAAGAGTAGTGCAGTGCCTCCCAGCGAGTGCCTCAAGAGCGCCTTTCTAAATAAAGTGCATGGTGTACTTGTACAGCCCTTTCAGTGTTGCTCAAACTGGGACCATGAATTGCTATGAAGGGTCTGTAGAAGTGAACCTGTATAAGAACCAGGCATTGTCTGTCGGATGAATGAACAATATGCCTTGTGATATGTATTGTACTGTCTTCTGAAAGAATATTGGTGCTGGGTCAGCTAGGTGGCATGGTGGTTAAAGGGGCTGGATCCCACATGGCCAACTGCACAGTTCAAGTCCCATTCCTGGTGGCTTAAAAAACATGCCAGGCTTGTGTGTTCACGTGTGCGCACATCCAAAATCCTGAGAGGAGAGTGGAGAAGATATTGTGGCGTGGTCATCTCTCCTTGAGGGTGTTTTTTTCACTTTTTCTCCCCGTGTTTTTCTGATGAGCACATGTGCCCTATAGCAAATTAAAAAATAATAAAAGATATGGATACTATTGAGCAACCCTGAATTTATTATATTGAATAGGTTTCTTGTATGTAATTTACCTACCAATTTGTTTGCTTCTTTCCTTTTCCTTAGCCATGATATAGTGAGTAGAATTTATCAGAGGTAGCTTTCCTAGTAAGTGAGGAATTGCTGTTTATGACTAGCCAGAACAAGATAAGATAGTTTTTATTTTCCTCTATTCTTTTTATCCATAGGCTATCAAGGAATTTTTTATGAGACTTATATTAATTTTTGATGTAATATAACTGTTATTTAAAAATAAAAAGAGGGAAAGGAAGGAAAAAAGGGAAGAGTAGGTGCATTTCGCAGTGTCTTATCACATTGTAATGCCATTCCCCCAACTCTCCAGCCAATCAGGAGCTTAGAACTGTGCCTGATGTGTTTCAGGTTGAGCACGGATCTGAACCCTCAGTTTTTAGTCCTGTGAATCAGTACACTACTGTGTCTGCATTACCATAGCTGGAAAAGCATGGCATATTTTTGTGGAAAAGTCTTTTGTGAAAGTTGGGATATTTGCAAGCTTTTTGAATACTTCATATGGGGGGAGGGAGCTTATCTGTGTTATTGCTAGCACTAACCTAAAAAGTATCAAGTAAAAGTATATCCTTTAAATGATGGTTGCATGAAAGGAATGTTTAAATCATGGGCTGCAGGGGTGATTTTTCCCCTCCACATTCATCATGTCATTTTGATATATTTTTTATAAATAAAACTTGACTAGTAGCTTGACTTTTCATACAGAGTTTATAAAAATAGAAAAGGAAACTTCCTATGTATATAGTTTATGTAAGCACACGGCTGTGTGTGTATTCTTGATCAGATTCTTACTGAAGTCTTTAAAATACTTTGCTCCTTGGCTTGCCTCATCCTGTCAAGCGAGTTCTTGTTTAAAGAATATGTAATTAGATCATAATATGGTAATTTGTTATGCAAATATCATATCTTAAATTATCAATCTAACAGCTTTATTTCCTTCAGCTATTTTTGGTTCTTATTTCAGGATGTGAACTAGGATAGAAATTTATTCTATGTTAATAAAAATTATCTAAGCAAAAGGAAAAAAAAAAAAGAGGAAGTCATTGTACTAAATTTTCATTGACCAAATTTCAGTTATGAGATATTCAGGGCTGTAATTTGCTTTCTGGACTCCCTTTATCACAATTGTTTAGACCCCAAATTTCTTCATGAGTTGTATACTTTTCTATATGTATACTAAAATTTGATGAAAGTTTAATTACAAAAAGATTCACTGGACCTAACTTTTTTCTTCTGTACATCATATCAAATCCTAGATATGTTTAGAATTTACAAGTAATTAGAGTTCGTCAGTGTTAGCTTTTCTCTTTCTTTCTTTCATTCATTTTATTTTTGGTATAGGTTTTTGCTATAGGGCGCATGCGCTCGCCAGAAAGAGACAGAGAAACAGAAAGTGAGAAATCACCCCCCCAGGGGGGACGGCCATGATGCAATCCCTTCTCCTCCATTCTCCTCTCGGGATCTTGAGCACTTACGCACATGTGCCCAGCATGAGTTTAAGCCACCGGATCCAGTACTTGAACTGCGGTTGACTACATGGGAGTCCAGTGACATAGCCATTACGCAGACTGGTCCCCAGTGTTAGCCTTAATTGTTCCTGAAACAAGCATCATAGATTGGTGCTTTTATTTGGCTATCTTGGTTTTATTATTATAAATGGCCAGAAAGAAAACGTCTTGGCTATTAGGTTGTGAATGAACCATAGAGGTTTTATTTAAGTGAAAAACCAGTGAATGTTTTTTAAAAAAGAAAGTTACAGAGAACTAAAATAAAGTTCTCAGAAGTTTTTATTTCTAGTGACACTGTTAGCCCAAAGAGGATATTTTTCACCTGCAATATTACAAGTTTTGTTACAGTTTAATGTACTACTTAGTTAATACTGTTAGTTTTAGTTTTTATTGTAGGGCTTGTGTGCCTGCCAGAAAGAAAGAGAAAGAGAGAAAGAGAGGAAAAGTAAGAAAGCACTCCCCAGGGACACTACTTGCGGGCCCCAATACTATGATTTTTATCATTCTTGTGTTCCCATAGCTCCTCTAGTACTTACTCTGCTACATTTTGCCACTTGTTAAAATTCTTTATATTTAGGGAACCAGCAATTAGCGTAATGACTATGTCACTGAACTCCCATGTAGTCGATTGCAGTTCGAGTCCCGGACCCGGTGGCTTAAAACTCACGCTGGGCGTGTGTGCGTGCGTGCCCAAGATCCTGAGAGGAGAATGGAGGAGAAGGGATTGCAGCGTGGCCATCCCCCGGGGGGTGATTTCTCACTTTCTATCTCTCTGTCTCTCTCTGTCTTTCTGGAGAGCACATGCGCCCCATAGCAAAAACCTCTCAAAAAAAATCTTTATATTTTGTTTTCTCAAAGCTGGAAACTGTTTATTTCTTAGCGTAGTGCCTACAGCACTATGTATTGCTAGCAGTAAATAATCAGAAAGTGTTGATTATCTCCACATTTTATAAAAGACTTAGCGATAAAATCATGTTAGGTTTTCAATTCTATTGCATGTATCCTTTTCTGAGGACAAAGTTAGTTTGATTTTTTTGCATGTTACAACAGATATCTTGGTTGGTAATCTTTTTTTATTTTATTTTATTTTTTTCTTTTTTTTTGGGAGAAGTTTTTGCTATAGGGCGCATGCGCTTGCCAGACAGACAGAGAGAGACAGAGAGACAGAAAGCGAGAAATCACCCCCCAGGGGGGATGGCCACGGCACAGTCCCTTCTCCTCCATTCTTCTCTTGGGATCTTGGGCACGCACGCACACGCGCCCGGCATCAGTTTAAGCCTCTGGGTCCGGGACTCGAACCGCGGTCGACTACGTGGGAGTCCAGTGACATAGCCATTACGCTAACTGCAGGTCCCCAGTATGTTGTTTGGTAATCTTGAAGTTTTGTAACTATCAAGGCTGTGACCGCCATGAAAAAATGTAATTAGTATGTGTCAACATGATGAGCTTTGTTTAAATCTTACATCAAATGATGTAGATAATATGATTGAAAAACCGGAAGATCTAGAGATATTACACTTGATAGTGTACCTCATTGTATGTCAAGAATATACAAGGGTATTATAAATTTATTGTCTAAGAAATTAGATTTCCTTATTTGTAAAACATAAAAGATTTTGTAGTTCATGCCAGTTAGGAGTGATTGATTGTGGTTGTGGTAATTGACAGAGTTGCTACATGCTGTAAATGTTTCAAATGTCTTTCTTTAATGTTTTCAGACAACCCATTTGTTGAGGTTAAAACAGTAAATATCATTAATGTGTGCGTGTATATTTACTTTAGTAAACTATTTCAGAATAATGACACATTTTCAAAAGTTGCAAAGATGTTAAATTGCCCTAAGTGATAGTAACTTACGTAGTAATTATATTTAAAGTTGAATATTTTTAATAAAAATTTCCTTGCCTCTGGGACAGTTTGTGGTGTGAGGACTAAGGCAGCAGGATTCCACATGGCTGACTGCGTGGTTTGAGTTCCCACCTTGTGGCTTGGTAAACATCTCAGGTGTGTGTACATGTGCCCGGATTCTAAAAGAAGGGAGAAATGGAGGAGAAAGAATTGTGTTGTCACTATGACCCATGGAGGAGGGAGGTGCTTGCTCACTTTCTCACTGTCTCTCTGGTGAGTGCTCTCTGGCAGTGAAAAAAAGATAGGTTCTCATCTCTGATTTTTGTCCTACAAAGAAAAAAAATTGTTGAAATGAAATGAAAATGAAAATGTGCTGGGAACCAGCAGTTAGTGTAATGGCTATGTCGCTGGACTCCCACGTAGTCGACCGCGGTTCGCGTCTCGGACCCGGTGGCTTACAACTCACGCCGGGCGCGTGTGCGTGCGTGCCCAAGATCTCGAGAGGAGAATGGAGGAGAAGGGATTGCGGCGTGACCATCCCCCCTGGGGGGTGATTTCTCGCTTTCTGTCTCTATATCTCTCTCTGTCTGTCTGGCGAGCGCACGCGCCCTATAGCGAAAAAAAAAAAAAACCTCTCCAAAAAAAAAAAAAAAAAAAAAAAATGTGCTGTTGTAGTTGCCCTGGTCCTTATATACCACTTTTCCTGTGAGCATCAGCACATGGAGCAGTGTGAAACATGCACATGCGGGATTAATGTTCTGCATTTATGAGTATGTATAAACTGTGTTGAATCTGGGCCATGGGGATCATTTAATTATAGAATCAATTATCTGCCTGGTGAAATGTTCATAATTTTATATTTTTATAAAACAAGAAAAAGTCATTTTAAGTCGCATATGCCAAGTTTCTAGTCCCCTTCCTCAGCTTCCATTACTGTTACTTAGTAGCAGTACAGAACAGTTTTTAAGAAAAGAAAGTCATGACATATTATTGAATTTAAGATACCTTCCTTCCATTACAAGATACACCATTATTTTAGGTATCATTAAGAGCAAATACTCAACCTTCTAAACTGTTGGTAACATGCCACCAATTATGAGATCTATACTGATTTGTGTGATGTTAAAATGAAGAAAAATGTGATTTTTAGATCCATGCAAACACTCACCGCTTCAACATAATTGTTTTATTTGTGGTTTAACTTGGGGCCTCTAGCTTTTTTAGATATTGTTTATATGAACTCTGGCTGACTTTTGCTTGAATACCATTAGAGAGAGATTTTTAATCAGTGTGTCTTATTTTAAAAATATGAAAAAGTTCACATTGAAGTATCATTTTTGTAGATGCATTTGAGTGCCTTCTGAAGACAGGCAATGAAAATAAAAAAGTTGTGGGAACCAGCAGTTAGCATAATGGCTATGTCGCTGGACTCCCACGTAGTCAACCGCGGTTTGCGTCCCAGACCCAGTGGCTTAAAACTCACGCCGGGGGAACCAGCAGTTAGCGTAATGGCTATGTCACTGGACTCCCACATAGTCGACCGCGGTTCGCATCCCGGACCCGGTGGCTTAAAACTCATGCCGGGCACGTGTGCATGCGTGCCCAAGATCCCGAGAGGAGAATGGAGAAGGGATTGTGGCGTGACCATCTCCGTTGGGGGGTGATTTCTTGCTTTCTGTCTCTATGTCTCCCTTAGTCTGTCTGGCGAGCACACGCGCCCAATAGTGAAAACCTCTCAAAAAAAAAAAAAAAACCCGGGTGCGTGTGCGTGCATGCCCAAGATCCCGAGAGGAGAATGGAGAAGAAGGGATTGCGGTGTGACCATCCCCCCTGGGGGGTGATTTCTCGCTTTCTGTCTCTATGTCTCTCTCTGTCTGGCGAGTGCATGCGCCCTATAGCGAAAATCTCTCCCCCCAAAAAAAATAAAAATAAAAAATAAAAATAAAAAAGTTGTGCTTCGTAGAACTTTGGTCCTTGACTGAAAGAGCGATTTTATAGTGTTCCTTCTCTTTCGCATTTTCAGTTTTTCTCTTTCACTCTCCTTCTTGGTTATAGCCTAAAAACACTTCTCTCAGCCTTGCTTCTTCCCCTAACCACCATCCCCTGTATTCTTCTCCCTGATTAACTCCAGTTCCTTCTTTCCCGCATTGTCTGGCTCATGCACAGGTACTGCCTTGCCTCAGTTATTTATTATTTATTATTCAGTTCTCTGCCTAAGAATTATGTTCCTACCGTTGTGCCGGAAGGAATTGCTCCCTCTTAGATCCCTGTCGGCTTTCTCAGTGTCTGATGCTGGTGTCCTCTTCTCAGTGCATTTGTTCAACTCAGCTTTACTGCTCTCTACTTTCTGGCTCTTGGCTCTTATCATCTCTCCTTAGCAGTATGACTATAGTCTTTTTTTTTTTTTTACTCTGTGCCAATCTTGTAAACCCCATGTGCCTACATTTTTCATCTACTTTATTATTAAAAGAATATTGAAAGATAAAACATGCTGCATAAGTCTTTCACGCCAATGTAATAATTATTTCTACTTTTTGACTATTCAGTCCTTTACTTAAACACATGCAAACACATTTTTTCACTTTTTCATCTAGCTGTAATCTTGGTAGGCATATTATTTTACTACGTTCCTTGACATGATGCCATTTTTTTTTTCAGGTTTGCATGTGGTTTCAGGTTTGCATTGTCTCATTGAAGATAAATTATGTGTTAGTGTTGATGCAACATAATTGTCTCTATAGTATTTATGTCATTGGCCAATTATTTGGTATCAGTTTTCTTTAAAAAGCATTATAGCAGAATCTACTTTCATTCTTATAATCTTTAGCTTCTGTTGTATTATCCACAAAAGATCTATTTCCAGGAGTGCCATTGATTATTTGTCCAAGGGTCTTAAGTATTTTGCTAAACGTTGTCTGGTCATTCAAAGTGCTAACTCAGTTTACAGGACCACTAGCAGTTTTAATTCAGGATTATTAGTATCAAATGTGCAAAATATCGTTTTGCTAATTTAATTATTCTCCAACAATGGCTACTTTAGTTCTGCTTTAATACTCTCTTTGTTAATAATAGTGAGCATTTCTACATATTTGTATTGATTTATCTTTCTGATGAATTCTGTCTATATTCTAGTAATCTAGTAAAAAAAAACAACTGTGACAGAGAAATATGTTTTGTATTGTAGAATTTCTAAATTATTTTCTTTTAAAACCAAATGTGCAGAAATGTTTCTGCTTATTTGCAGTCTGATGGCATTTGCCAGTGTGATGTTGAAATTCTCTTAAATCTTACAGTATTATATGGACATCTTTCATCTTTTCATTACATAAGCAATTAAAAGAAAACCTTGTAGTCTTTTTGCTTTATTAATAGACCATTTTTGTTATTATGACAGCACAAGTTATGCTCATATGTGCAATAATTTGTTGGATTGTGCCTAATGTTTTTTTCTGCCTTTGCTTTTTGTTTGAAAATTCTTCTATGTCAGATAGAACTTTAGTAATTTAGATGTCATCTGATGATTGTGGTCAGTGCAAAATGGCTTTCAGGAACTTGGTTTAACATTTATGTTGATAGTAATTAAGAGACTCATCTTTCTGCATTAACCTTAACCAGTTGATATGTAGTATAGTTTCATGGGTAGTTTAGACTTGAATTTTGTTGTTAAAAAAATTACATTGCAACGGAATGTGATCTCTTTTTATAGCACTAGTTTCACAGCTGAATGAATGTTGGCCGTAATCAATCTCTCTCATTTTGAGATCTGTCTTGAACGTCATTCCTTGAAGTCTTTCATTCACTATTTCTTAGTGTCATCATTCACTGATTCAAGTTATGGGTATTTCCTAAAATTCCATCTAATTTTATATATATTTTTTTGTGTGTGAGTTCATCTTTTTCATTTTACCTCATGTTAAGCTCTTCTTAAACTACAGTTACAGCCTTCTTTATTTTTTCTGAGCTAACGTTCAATACTTTCAATTCCTTTCTTCCATTCTGTAGTAGATTCACACTCATGTGCCTGCAGGGCCTGGCTGACAATGCCAATGAGCAAAAGCAGGCCTTGGGGTAAGAAAAAATATTTTCCCACTGTAAGAAAAACAGCAGAATAAGTGGGATGATAAATGGCAGCCAACATCGGTTCAGGATTAGGCAGATAGTCTTGGGGATGGTGGAGAGTGGGAGGCACAGGCCCATGCAGGCTTTGGCTCCAGCCATCACTGTTGTTAGGGACTGTGGGCACAACGTTATCAGATCGCAGTCTGGATTTGCATGTTAAATACCCCAATTTTCAAAATTTGGATTGAATTTTTGTAAAACACAGCATGGGCCAAAGAAAATAATGTGCATGGACCACGTTCAATATATAGGCTTTTAGATTGCTTCCTTTAAAGGCAGCGCTTTAAAATTGGTATGTTATCAACGATTCCTCACTCTGTCTTCTTTCTTCTTTCTTTGTTCATATAATAGTAGAATCATCCATCTGGTTAATTTAACCAGGAATTTCTAGATCATCATTGATGCCTCCTTGCCTCACTACTTCTTTGTTTTGGAGAGGAATCTGGGTTAAGGGAAAGACTTTTATGACTTACTAGAGGCGTATTCATGTTTATAGGTGGAAGAAGTGGAAGAAGGGATCTCAAAGGGAGAGAGGATAATAGAGCCCAGTATATCCACTGGGGATAGATTCTGCCATGTCTAGCTATATACTTCTGTGATCTGATGCTGATCTGCCCTTCATACTTTTATGTCTCAGTAATCCGTATTTTAACCCCCCAAAATTATTTTTCTTTTTTTGAGTTTATTTTTTATAAAGTCATGTACGAGGACAGTAGATAGTACAGAGGTTAAAGTGACTGGATTCCACATGGCTGACCAAGTGGTTCGAGTCCCAGACCTGGTGATTTAAAAACATGCTCTGTGTGTGTATGTGTGCATGTGTGCCTAAAATCCTGAGAGGAGAATGAAAGAGAAGGGATTACAACATGCCATGCCCCTGAGAAATCCCTCCCCACCATGTCTCTCTCTGGAGTATACATGCCCTATAGCAAAGCTAAAAAAAACTAAAATAAATAAATAAATAAATAAATAAATAAATGAATGTCATTCATGATACTGGGCATTTGCACACATGAGACAGAAAAAGAGACATGCTTTCAACAGAGTGTCATCGTAACATGGTCTCCTCCAGCTTGTCAGGATTTTGGACACATGCATACTCACCCAGTGTGTTTACAGGCCCTGCTAGTGGATCAAAACCCACAGTTGGCCATGTGTCTTCCAGCACTAGAGCTTAGCTTGCCCACTACTGTGCCATCAGGCTGGGCCTATTTTCTTCTTCTTTTTTTAATCAATGGCATATTTTCTTGAATTTCTTGAGGAAGTGTATTATACTTTTGAAAACATGGTCTTTGTTTTCCCATACTAACTCTTTTTCCCTGATTGTTCTTAAATTTGATACTTCTTTCCATGGTACTCATTTTCTTGGATGGTGATTATTTATCATAGGTTTATTTGCAGTAAACAGTAGGGCAGAAACGTTGAATTGAGCTGTGTTATATACTGTTCACCTGGTAGTGCACGTGAACTTTGATTACAGAAGCTGTGTTGGGTAGGGTGGATTTTCCCATAAGGTGTGTGAGTTACCTGCCTTCTGAGAGCAAGTACACCATAAATGAACTCTTTGGTTATCTGTAACGTTGCTAGCTTCTGTAGTAGTCCCAAGGATCCTTGTGAGTTTATCATGACCTTCAGCAAATGGCTGTTGGTGCACGCAGCCTCTTAGAGAGACGGACTGATATTGGTGGCTTGCTCTGTGATTACTTGGTTTATCATCCAGTACCTGTTGCTTTTCTCAGAATCTGCTGACAGTACTGGTTAGCTTTCCATGGGTTCTGGGAGGAAAATTTATTTGAAGATTTATCCCCTTAATTGTGAGAGTTTATACAAGTTTCTCAACCCTGTTGGATTTTGTCTTCAGCCTGTTTCCATACACTTTCTATTTCTTAGAATTTCTCTCCGTTCTGGTCTGCCGATGCCATCTTTACCAGGGATATTCTTTACTTTTGTGAATTTATTTATGTTTGAAATTTTGTATTAAATTTTATTGAGATAAAGGTATGAAGAAAAGGTAAATTTGCAAGTTCTGTTTAAAATTTTGAACAAATTTAGAGATTGGCTTTTATTAGTGATTCATGAACTGAGCAGCATTCCTTCTGAAAAAATAGAACTTCATTGTGTGTGACAGATAGTTTGTGTTTGTAAGGTAGCTTGGGCAGGAGTAAGGAAATAGCATAATTCAAAAAAGTGGATTGATTAACATCAGGTGACATCAGGTTACTTTCTTGTAATGGTTAAAATAGAGGGATCTTCCTTATGTTGATTTTTTTTTTTTCCAGTTTTTTTGCTGTAGAGCGGGTATACCCTCCAGCGAGGAGAGAGAAAGTGGGAAATCACCCACTTCTCCTCCACTCTTCTCTCAGGATTTTGGGCATGCACGTGCGCAAACTTGCTGTGATTTTCAAGCCTCTGGGTCCCAGATTCGAACTAGGTCGAATCTGTCGACCATGTGGGGAGAGTCCAGCACCTTAACTACCACACTACCTGCTGGCCTTGCCGATTCAGCATAAGAAATTAACCATCACAACCAGTGCAGGCTTTTTTTATTTATTTTTATTTTTTAAAGAGGTTTTTGCTATCGGGCGGTGTGCTCACCAGAAAGACAGACAGAGAGACAGAAAGCGAGAATCACTTCCCCAAGGGGGATGGCCACACCACAATCCCTTCTCCTTCATTCTCCTCTCTGGATCTTGGGAGTGCATGCACACACATGTACCCCATGTGAGTTTTAAGCTGCTGGTTCTGGGACTTGAACCATAGTCGATTCTGTAGGAGTACAGCGATGTAACTATTATATCATCTGCTGGTTCTAGTGCTTCAAGTTCTTAAAGATAGTTATGCTTTTAGTGACAATAGAACATGTAGGGCGAGGATGAAATCTCTGTGTGTTTATTCAGCTTGTTTAAGAATCCAGTCCTCTCTCCTCTCCCATTTTGAGTAATTAAATATGACAGTTATTATTTGAGCCTGTTATCTTTGTGCCTTTTTTTTTTTTTTTTTTTAAGAAGTGTAAGTCATTTATTTTCCTTTGAGCCCTGGGCTCAGTATAGATGGCTTGTAAATAGTTTTCTCCAGGTTGCTGGTGATCATGTGATAAAGCTCAGCATAGCAGGCCCTCAGGTCCAGCACTGTAGCCCTGAGTGCTCATCTTGCTCTTGCACCAAGTCCCAGTAATCCATTACCTGGGTCTCCTGCGAAGCCTTGGCCACAGTATCCTGAGAAGTCCTTGGAGATGGTTGTCTGGAAGGTTTCCACTTTGGTCCATTTTGATTGCATTCACGCTCCGCAGCACCTTCTCCTGGATTGCTACCCAAAAATAATTTCTATCCTCAATCTTGGGGATCAGGAGCTGTATCCATGTGGTCACCAGAATGCATTTGTCTTTGAGAATCTAGACTTCTGGCTTACCCAGCGTAAGCAAATCCAGGAGCTTCTCATTCCCAGAGAGAAAGACACACTTAACATCTTCTTTCTTCTCCTTTTTATCTGTTTCCATCTCATCATCCTTGGGTGGGGGATCTGGGTTGGAAATGTCCAGTGTGGCCCGGAGAGAGGTCAGCCACATTGAGAGAGTCCTCTTGCGAGAGCGGAGTCAAGTATATGATTTTCTGAGGCAAAAATCCGTAGAGGAATGCCTCAGCTTCTTGGAAAAGATTTTGTCTGAAGACATCCACCTGTTTGCGGGCCTCCCTGGTCAAGCATATCCACAAGGCTTGGCCGTGCTGCTCCCAGTTATTAAGCCTCACCCCCCTGAGCCCCGCCCCCTTCTCTCTGTGCCTACTTTTAATGAAATGATCTATATATTGGCTGAATTTCAAAAATTTCATAAAGAACCTGGTTATTTAGAATTTAGGCCAAATGCACAGTTGTTACTGTAGAGAGAAAAGCAAACATTGCCTTCTGATTTATTCAGTGTGCTCTGAAGGAAAGAATGGAGAATTCGTGTAGCAAAACTCCGGCTTAATAAATTCAACTACTCTTAGGCTGATAAGCTAGTACATACCCTTGAGAATGAAAACTAACGGTTTGCCGAAATATATCTCTAGTGTGTTCTATAGCAGTTCATTTCTTCTGTTAACCTGTATAATTGCTCCTTACATAAGCAAAGATGTCACCTCTGCTTAAAATGAAAATCTCTTTTATGAGCTGTGGAATTGCTCTTTTTGAAATAGTGCTTTAGAAAGCAAACGAAATGAATTAGAGCTGAATCAGCTAGAACTATCATTTGATGTCTCTGTGTAACTTACCATCTGTTCGAAAGATTCTGTACATACGGTCACCCATTATAAAATATGGTCCATAATAATCAGAATTTTGAACACTTTAAAATTGAAACCCATGAAAACTGTATACTATCTTTGATGCCAAATTTAAATATGTAGCTTATGATTTTTTCCAAACTGTTAAAACATTTTAACTTTAAAAAGTGTGAAGTACCTTTTGCTTACAGATTGGTGTAGGCTTCTGAGTACACCATACTCTAACCTCAGCCCATAAATTTAGTTATTGTTAAATAACTATTGCTGTGTAAAAGTGCTTTTTATTTGTATTTCTCTGATTGCAAAGAAAATGAATATCATTTCAGAAAGCTAGATCGTCAGAGAGAGGAAGGAAGCAGATCCTAATCTGGTGAGGTCACAACACAGCTTCTCTTCCATTTCTCCATCCCCTTGGGACCTTGGGACATGCACTGACATGTACCTAATATGTTTTTAAAGTCTCTGGACCAAGATTTGAGTCACAGTCAGCCATGTGGGATCCAGCTGCCTTAATCGCCATGCTGCTGGGCTGGGCCTCATGTATTTTTAAGTACATTTATACTGTCTCCTCTTCCCTTTTTTAGTTAGTATATTAATTTTATCCATGAGGTAGACACAGAGACAAAGAGGGAGACAGAGAAACAGAACCTTTAGCAAGATCTCCAGTCTGTGACCCACCAGCAGTTTAGCCAGCCCAGATCATGGGTATACATGTGCATCTGGTGCTCAGGATAGGTCCCGGGATACGAACCCAGGATCTTTGTGTGGATCCAGTGGTGTTAGCACCACCTGGCCTCATGTATTTCAGGACCTTTTGCATTTTCTTTTCTAACTTTTATCCATTTTTCTACTGGATGGTTCATCTTTGTTACACATTTTTAAAGAGTTATACATTCTGGATACTTAAATTTTGTCAGTGGTGTTTTCTAATTTGTAGCTTTTACTTAATTTATTTTTTATGGTGTCCTTTAGTGAACAGAAGTTCTTTATTTTAGTGCAGAATGAATTTTCCATTTTTAAAGTAGTTTTCCTTTTTCATGTTGTTAACCTGTTATGAGACCAGAAAATATACTTCTATTGTCTGTTGAGAGTTTTTTTTTTCTTTTTTAATGGTTTATCTTCTTTACTCCATTAGTATAGCTCTTTTGTAGATTAAGAAAATCAGAAAACATCTTGCAAGGTGTGCTGTCCAGGTCTCTGTTTCTAAATGTAGAGATGTAGTTTGGATTCATGTTAGAAATGAGAAATTGTTACGACACAGCAAGACTGTGGAGGAATACTGACCTACACTCAGACAGGACCAGCCACTGCCTACAGTCATGTGCTGTGGTCGGACATAGATGTCTCTAACATTATATTGCTTTCATTCATTTCAATCTCAAAGGTTTCTTCCAAGGAAGGCCTGGGTTCTGGAGTTTTCCTTGAGGTTTCCAGTGGTGCAAGACCAGTTTCTTTTGCAGCCTGTTTTTCTACTTCAAATTCCCTGAAATCCCACAGAGGTGAAATAATGTTTTTAGTGTCTTCATTGTATGCACATTAAAGTCATAACATTTTAATTTGTCTTTAATGTTTGCTCCAATGTAAGCTTCAGAATCACCAATGTACACCTCGATGCAATGACCAAGCATTGTAACAATCGTGTCATCTCGCCCAAGACCAAGGGCGGTGTGGAAATAGTCCATCAGACTATGGATGTACCCTGTGGCAGAGTAGGTGGATGCGTTCTGAGGGATCAATACTAGTGCCTGACGGTGGTGATCCGGTGCCTCAGCTTACTTTTTAAATTTTCTGCAGACATGCCCCAAGTCGTTCAGCAAAGGTTTCCATTTGTCAACTGTTACCTCATTCTCAGTTGCTTTAATCTTTTCCAAATCGGACAGTAGGCATATTAATAAGAGAAAAGGTATATTTTCAGGCATTTATGGATTTATTTTAACATTTGCACATAGGAGTCATAGGAAATTTTGAGTTCAAAGAATGGTAAGAGGCCGTAACTTCTCCAACATCACAATACCTTTTAGAGTAAATTATTTTTAGGGCAAAAGAATGGGTGCAATGCTCAGACAATGATAAGTAAATAATTCTCTTTGGGAGCTGCATCGGCCTTTGAGACAATAATTGGTGACAAACGTGCAGGTATACTGCCGTCCCCCAGTCTTCCTTCCTGTGATACTAGCTTAGTTAATGAAACCTCAGGGAGGGGCCTGAAGTACTGTTTTCTTTGGTGGATTTATTTTAGCCTTACTGATGAGTGTGTAGTGGCGCCATACTGTGATTTTATTTGTATATTTCTGATAACTAATGAGGTTGAGTATCTTTCACCTATCTGTTAGTCATTTATTTGGTTTTTATCTTCAGTGTATATCATCATTTAGTCTTGCCTTTCAGGTCTTCTATCTGGGATCATTTTCCTACTGCTAAAAGGTCATCTCCTTTATAATTTAGAATGTGTCTGTTGATGGTAAGCTCTTGGTTTTGTTTGTTCTAGAAGGAATTGTGTCCAGCTGTAAAATTCAGGGTTGATAGTATTTCTCTTAGTTCATTGACTGTAATAGTCTTCTTTCTTCTGGCTTCCCCTGTTGCTGTTGAGAAATCACCCATCACCTTAATTGGTATTTATTTGTGGGCAATTATCTTTTCTCCCTGTTGCTTTAAAGATCACTTTTTATTTAAAAGTCTGCAGCTTTACTCTGATGTCTCTTGGTGTTGATTTTTCCTTTGCTTTTATTATTGGTGTTTCTGGATTCAAAATTGTTGTTATTTATTCTAGTGAATCTCTTTGTCATATCCTTCTAGTAGTCTTTTTAGGTGAATGTAAGACCTGTTCACTGTATCATCCATGCCACTTAATCTCTCTTTCACGGCTGCATTTATCTATTTGGGAAGCATTCTGGATATATATCTCTATCTATCTATCTATATGATCTATCTTCCAGTTTATTGATCTGCTCTTTATCTGTGTCCAAAAGCTAATCATCTAATGATTTTTTAGAAGTTCAGTTACCATAGTTTTAATTTCTAAACTTCCTTTTGATTCATTTTCAGTTCTTTTTGGCTATTTACAATACCCTATTTGATATAATATCTTCTTTTAGCTATCAAACTTTATCAGCTTTACTATTTGGCAAAAAGAGAAAAAGTCCTGAAACCAGGCTTTGGATTAAGAAGATCAGGGTTCACAATCTCTCCCTCCCCCTTTCTTGTTTTGTTTTATTTTATTTTATTTTACTTTTCATTTTGGAATCTCAGAATTAAAAAAAAAAAAAAACTTAAAATGGGTCAATTTCCATATACCTTTACTCATCATCTTCAGATGTTAATATCTTTCATAAGAATAGTAAAATGATCAAAATCAGGAAATTAACACTGATTCACTGCTATTAAGTAATCTCTGCACTGTATTTGTATTTCTTTTGTTTGCTAGAAGGCATGTGGGTTTGCCAGAGAGAGAGGAAAGGAAGAAGGCACCCCGCCCCCATGGGGCATGGTCATACTGCAGTCTCTTTTCCATCCCCCCCTCCATTCTTGATTCTGGGCATGCACACACATATGCCCAGTAGGTTTTTCAAGCTGCTGGGTCCAGGACTCAAACTGCCTGTCAGCCATGTGGGATCCAGCAGCCTTAACCACCATGCCATTGGCTGGCCCTTTGTTTATATTTTGTAACCTGTTCCCAATAATGTCCTTTATCTGGACCATGATCCAATTTAGTATCAAACATTGCATTTAGTTTTTATATTTCCTTTGTCTCCTTAAATATTTGTTGTTTGTCAAATGGTATTTTTTTTCTGTTTCCATCATTTGGTTTACATTTATCAATTAAAATTCTTCTGTAGGAAGGAGCTTGGCTTTCTCCATTTATTTATGAATTCAGTTACTAATTTTTGTCAGTATGGACTAATGGATATTCATATTATCCCATGGGTTATAATCTATTAATGTAATTTTAAATTTTATTGTATAAATTGGCCCAGATTTACTTTTTCAGTTTGGTTCCACTGTCCACTGAGTATGTCTCCATTTTTTTGAGCACTTCCTTCCTTTTTGGCACCATAAAATGTTCTACATGTTCCATCTGGCATTTTCCCTGCCTCAGTTTTGCAGCCAGATATTTCTCCAAGTAGTTCTGGCTCTTTTTATTGGAGGATGGTGTTTAGAAACCTATTTCTGTGTGCTAGCTGTGCTCATTGCTACTGAGGTGTCTTTGCTCCTGTGCTTTCTCAGAAGACAGAACTAGGAAATGATGTGTGCATACACATACCTACATCTATGTACTTGTCTATCTGTCAGTCTATCACAATGAATATTAAAACCATGAGTTCAGAAGGATACATCTGATTCAAGTCTAACAACACAGAGTTCATTGCAGGCTTTATTCTTTGTGTTGTCTGTGGCCTGAGTGTATCTATTCAAGATAAGGTTTCCAAAGTGGTTCATTCTCACTTTTGTCTGCATTCCTTTCCACGTGGTTATGTTATATATTTGTCATAACAATTCATTTGTTACTATTTGTGTCTCGTTTTGGTTTCACCCCATGTGTGGGCTGATTTTTCATTATTCACGTTTTTATTTTGTGAAATATTAACTATGATTCTAAATGTTGAAAGTATACAAAAAGATAAAGTTGGAGACATGCTTCTCTCCCTTATATCCATTCTCATTCCTCCAATTTGCAACCCAGTGGATCCATAAAGCTTGTAAGATAAAATTGAAACTTCAGTGTGGTTGACAAGTCCCTCCATCATCTCACTTTTAGTTTGTGCTTGTCTATCATGTGCTAGGTACCTCAGATTTCTTGTTGTCCTACTGTGATGGACTCACTCATGTCTCATGCCTTTGCATTTTCTCTTTCTGCCTAAAATGATCTACTTCTATTTTCCTTTTTACTCTGCCATTCATTACCATTCAGAACCCATTTGCATTCTTATGTCCGTGGGTCTTTGTTCCACTTGTGTTTTACTACTCCGACTAACGTTCTCTTAATTTGTAGTCCCATAGCACTCGTGCAGGGTTCACAACTTTTATGACATTTAATTTAAAGTATTGATATAGGCTTGCCAGTGTCTCTATCTAGTGAGTTCCATAAGAGAGGGAATTAATCTTTGCATTTCTAGCATCTAGTTCAGTTTATTGCGCGTGCCATTTATACAGTATAGTGAATAGATTCCAGTTCTTTTCACTTATATTTCTTCACTTCTCTTTTCATCCCACTCCATTTGATGTAAGCCTGTGCTTATAGAACGTAAATGTTA
Organism: Tupaia tana; assembly: GCA_026018925.1. NCBI lineage: Eukaryota > Metazoa > Chordata > Mammalia > Scandentia > Tupaiidae > Tupaia > Tupaia tana. Next base: position 236,721,846 of record JAKSZU010000001.1, read on the forward strand.
TAATGTGTTGCCCGTGATCATGTTTTTCCTGGTCTTTATGTAGTCTCTGTCTCTTCTTATGTATTTGGACACCACCCTTAACTTAATGACTTAATGCGATCCCTAGGAAGTTGTTACAACTGAATTAAATATAATTAAATTTTAAAGACAGTAAAATTTGGTTTGCTGTATTTAGTGAGAAGATGAAATTAGGGTATAGAAATTGTTGAAAATATACAGCCCTGGAAAGTCAAGACTGTATTATCTGTCACGTTTGCTCTTTCACTTGAAGAACTGAAATTTCCTGCCCATTTAATCTGTTAGATTGGAAGAAATTATTGTACTGGAACTAAATCCCTTCAACAGTCTTTTAAGAGCTTTAGTAAACCTCTAAGACTGTCATTATTTTTGTCCAAAAGGCAAGTTCAGTAACCTTCCAATTGTGTTTCTAAGCTGCTTATGTTACTTTCTATTCTATATAGATTATTCAGCAGATTATGCTACAATGCAGGGCCTTTTTCCTAGCAGTCTCCTCATTCCCCCATCTGTTACTTTCCTTTCTCCTTCTGTTTTGCATTCACCTCCTGCCACTTCTTTGTGTTCTAATTATAGCTCATTTTCCAAGTCCTAGATGAAACTTAGAAAAGGAGCTTAGCTGCAGTGCAGGTACCACACTGTAACTGATGGGAGGGGTTTGGGGACCTGCTTTATAGGGCACAGAGCTTGCCATTGCATCCGTGTTTGATATCCAGAAGTAGCAAGCTATGAAAAAGCATCCACTTACAAATGTGGCCCAGATCCTGTATTTATAAAAATTACTAAAGTGTATTACTTTTTTAAAATCCAAAATGAAGGCATGTGCACAATAAGTGACCACCTTGATGAATTTTCCCAAATTGAACATAGCTATGCAACTACCCCTCAAATCAGGGAATCTCGTATTACTAGCCTACCAAAATTCTACCTTCTCTCCTCTCCCAGCCTGAGCCTACGCCAGTCCCCAGCACACACATACGCACGACACACAAAGGTAGCTACTGTCCTGCTTGTATCATTTTACCTATTTTGAGACTTTATACAATGAAATCATACACTATATTACATGTCTCACTTCCTGGTTTCAACTTATGTATGTGAGAGTCATCAGTGTTGTATTAGTTATGGTTCGTTTATATTTATTGCTGTATGGAAGGTAAACTGCAGCCTATGGAGCAGCTATTTGTGTAAATGAAGTTTATTGGAACATAGCCAAACCCTTATTTATGGCTGCTTGTATACTCTAAAGGCCAGCTTGAAGTAAATGTGACAGGACAGAGACCTCACAGGCTGTACAGCCCAAGATCTCTGCTGTTGGGGTCTTTACAGAAGAATATGTACCGATTTCTGCCATAGAGCATTCTATCACATGAACAATCCACAGTTTATTACTGGGTCTCAGCCACTACAACCAACATTTCCTTGAATACTCTTGTGTCTTTGGAACCTCTTTACATGCTTCTCTAGTAGGCATTTACCTAGGAGGAGATTTGTGGGGTCACAGAATGTGTTCTGTTCTACTTTATCAGTTTTCCAGGTTATACCCCTACCAGCAAGGTAATAGAGCTGGATTGTTCCACCACATAAAACTTGGTGCTAGAAATAGCTGGTGGCCGAATGGTTAAGGTGCTGGACGCCCATATGGCTGGCTGCAGTTTGAGGCTTGGCCCTGTCGACTTGAAACTCATGCTGAGTACATATGCATGGGTGGCCAAAATCCTAGGAGAGTGGAGGAGAAGGGATTTTGGTGTGACCATCTCCCCTGGGGGGTTATTTCTCACTTTCCCTCTCACTGGTTTTCTCTGTCTCTGGCAAACCCAAGCACCCTATGGCAAAACCCCCCCACCCCCCAAGAAAAGACTTGGTGTCACATTTAAGAATTTTAAACATTTTTGATCAGTACACAATTTTATCTCATTGTAGTTTTAATTTGAATTTACATAGTGGTTTAATGACTTTTTAAAGAATTAATTCTACATTCATTCACTGAGCATCATCACAGCATATAAAATGCAATTTCTCATCCAGAATACACTGTATAGTGGCTTCATCATACTTATCTTCAACAAGTAATTTTCTATTTCTTGTTTCATAAATATAAATAATTAAATAGATAGATAGATAGATAGATAGATGATGTCCTCCTATTTCTCAAACTGTCGTTAATGACTTGTATATGCTTATTGGCCATTTTGATATCCCATTTGGGTGGCTTGTCTTCTTATTATTGTTTTGTAGGTTTTGTTTATGTAATTCAAACAAGTCCTTTGGATATAGGTATTGCAGATATTTTGTTCTATACCAAGGCCAAAACCTATTTCCTTCCTTCCTTCCTTCCTTCCTTCCTTCCTTCCTTCCTTCCTTTCTTTTTTATATTTTTGATATAGGGCACATGTGCTCGCCAGAGACAGGGAGACAGAAAATGAGAAATCACCCTCCCAGAGGGGTGGCCATGCTGCAGTTCCTTCTCCATTCTCCTCTTGGGATTTTGAGCATACATGCACATGCGCCTGGTGTGAATTTAAGCTGCCGGGTCCGGGACTCAAACCGTGGTTTAAGAGGAAGCCCAGCAACGTAACCATTACATCATCTGCTAGTCTCACCTTTATTCTTTAAATGGTTGAAAAATTTTCTTTATATTTAAGAACCTGATCATTTACAGTAAGGAAAGGGAAATGATACACAGTATTTGTAGATGCACAAAGAGTTATCCTCAGTCTTGTGAAGGCACATCCCAATTGGGAAACATTGCTATCTTGAAGCTTAGTTAGATTTGTATGTTTTTCAGTCTCTGTTCATTGAAGGTGTGATTTGCCATATTGTTATTTGTCTTGGAGTCTGGACAAGGACAAAGTTCTTCTATTTTTGAAGCAATCCCAGGGTCTTAAGAGTTTCCAGGGAGAGTCACAGGAAAGCAACCTGAGCCTGTTCCTTCTCCACATGTCTAAGTAGCCAAGCCAATAAGTTTCCTTTATATATTTAGATATGTAAATATTAATCAATTTATATAAATAAACACATAAATTATAAATATATATACATATAAATATATTTATATATAAATTATATAAACTGATACATTTCTAAATATATACATATACATACATAGATGTATATAAATAAATCACATAACTTATATAAATTAATAAATAAATTCATATAAATAAATATATGAATTGTGAACAAATATATAAATATTTATATTTATATAAAAATAAACCATATAAATTGAATTTATGTATAAGATATATATATATATACATACATATATACATGCATGTGTGTGTATGTCTGTATGTGTGTGTATATATGTGTATATATTATATGTATGTATAATTAATTGCCAGAGGGCATGTATGCTTGCCAGACACCAAAAGAAGGAGAGGAAAGAGGCATCCTCCCCCCATTGAATGTGATCACATCTCTCTTTCTTTTCTTTCATTTTACTATCCTGTCTGGATTTGGGGTACCCATGCACATGTGCCCAGTGTCATTTTCAAGCCACCGTGGTCAGCTATGTGGGATGATCTGGCTTACCATGCTCATTGGACTGTGTCTCCAGTTCTGTGTCTGTCTTTGTTCCATATTTCATGGTATGCTAGATATTCACATGTTTTATTAGTATGTGAGATGATGCAGTGCCAAATATTTGAATCAGATATGTTCATTTTTTTTCCTGCTAAGAACCATTTTCTCAAGTGCCTGAGATTAGAAATTTAGAGATTAAACATGATGTACTCAGATTGTGTGTTGTAGAGGGCAGACCACTTGAGTTTTTGAGGTCCATTTAATAATTCTGACTTTTTCCCTATTTTGTTTCACTTTTATAAAGAGCAGTCCAGGGCAATATTACTTAATTAAAATGTATTTTGTTTGATTTGTTTTTTGATGGCCAGGTCTGAAATAGAAGCAGATCTTAACTTGAAAATATTTGGAGATGCCTTAATACTGCAGACTTTTCTGTAATGTCTTATTTAAGTGCAGCTGCTTTACCTTAGAAAAGCTGGTTTGTCTCTCTTAGAACAAAGATAAGACTTATCAAAGTTATGCAACTATTGTATTTTATGAAGCTTCTTATGTACTTTAACCATGTTTTTTCTTTTCTCTTTTTTTTTTTTTAGGTTGTACTTTTTTAGTGTGGATGCTGTTGTCTAAATGTCTATAGCGATGGCACAAGAATATAGTAAGTACTATTCCATGTTTACATGTCTGCCTCCTTTATAAAACGTTGACTTTCTGTGTTTAAATTTCTGTGTAAGTTTTTTTGAGCCTATAGCTTTATATGCAAATGTATCATGATCGCGAATGACTTCACGTTCTGATACACAAAGTATGAGCTCAGGCTATTCCTCCATAAATACAATGTGGACTTCAGGGTTGGATCCATGTCCTGCATCCTGTCTATTCCCCATGTCATGGAGTTAAGGAAGTGACTGGACCTGATCAGGGGCAGGTCATTCCTGCCTTGCCTGGCTCCCCGAGACAGTGTTGGGTGTTCCCTGGCCAGGGCATGGTTTCAGAGATGGTCCTTTTATCCCTGTCCTCCACGTTAAGGTTGCCTGGAGTTTCAGGCAGGAGTCGGCTCATACGCAAGACTGAGCTGCAGAAGATGCTGTCTTTTTTTCTTCAGGATGACATTGTGTGATGATGTGGGATCTGGTGTGGCTGCAGCCTCTGGCTTCCAGCCTGAGCAAGAAGCCACACAGGGTGGAGGCCAGCGTCCAGAGTCACAGGGAAAGCAGCCCGAGCCTGCTCTTTCTCTGGACATCTAAGTAGCTGAGCCAACACATTTCCTTTTTGTTTAAGCCAGTTTGAGGTGAGAGCCAAAACATCCTAAATGATTCATTTAATCTCCATTTTATTTTTAGTAATCCATTAGTTTCTCCTTGGGGATTGTGGGAGTAATTGCAAAGTGAGGCAAAATAATACCGTTAAATTAAACTGGCAGAGTGTGTTGGTGTTGACTGGCATCCTTCTTCACTCCGAACAGTTAGCGGGTAGTGATTTAGTATTCAAAGAGGTGAGAATAAACTGTATCCCTTTCAGATTTTCTCCTTTTTTCCCCCAAAAGGTTTTGCCTTTTATTCAACCCACTTGGACTGTGGATGCTGAGAAGGGGCTTAGACTACTGGCATAAAACCATCCTCTTGTAGAGGTGTACTTTGGCAGTACAGACCTGCTCTTCATGTTTTCTTGAACAATATGTACTCACAATTTTAGTTCCTTATTTGCCTTTGTTCTTAAAATTTTAATATGACTGTTCCAATTATAAAAATGAAATGAAGATTAACATAAAAAATACCTACATGTACCTTCCTGTATGCCTTCTAGAGAAAGAGAACGTTTACCAGTTTTATTGAACAGTAAAAGACCCAGGTAGTCCTCCCTCACAGCAGTTTCCTTTCTCTTCCTCCAAGGAACCTCTGCTGGTTCTGTTCTTTATTATTTTCATGCATTTATTTGTGGTTTTATTACATGTGGATTGTATGACTTTTGTATATTTTTCTAAAAACAGGTGCTTATGTACATCTGTCATTTAAAATCACAACGGAGTTTAGAATAAATTTAGATTGTGAGCCAGTCAGTGGTGTGGTGATTAAGGTGGCTGGATCCTGCATGGCCAACTGTGCAGTTCGGTCCCAGACCCTGTGGCTTAGAAAACATTCTGGGCATGTGTGCATGAGTGTCCAAAATCCCAAAAGAATTGGAGAAGGGATTGTAGCATGACCATCCTCCATAGGGGATGCTTCCTTACCATCTCTCCCTCACTTCTCCACCCCCCCCCCCCCCCCCCACTGTGAGCACACATGCTCTCTAGCAAATTTAAATAAATAAATAAATAAATAAATAAATTTAGGATTATTGAAAGAAGCTATAACGTTGTTCATGGACACTTGTCAGAAGATGTTAGGCATCCTAGTAATCAGTAATACAGTCGTCTAAATTTTGAATGGTTAATGAGTTTGAATCAACATGCAGACAGCTTTTTAGATCTGTCCTGTTTTCTGCATTTTGACAATTAGCCATCAGACAATCAAAATTTACTTTTGTGCTTTCTCATTTTGTCAGTTCGTTCTGTTACTTACATTCATTGGGTGGGTATAGAAGAGACATCCATGCCTGTGAACTGACGATAAGTACCTTGAAATAGCATCATGTTTATTTAGGAGCCTCCTTAAAAATCTTTGCTTTACTCTATTTCCTCTGTGACCCACCACTAAGTCTCCAAACTTACTTTGTGTTGTTATTGTCAGAAACGTATAAGGCAGTCTTCAAAAAGTTCATGAAAAGTATGTATTTTGTAAATAATATGCAGGCCAGCCCCAAGGCTGAATGATTAAAGAATCCCATATGGACTGTGGTTTAGATCTTAAGTTATTTGACTTTTGTATTCAAAAACCCATTCTTTTATTGCCAGAAGATTCATACCCTTTTCTCTTGATTGGAATGTTGCCTCACAAAACTGAATAGTCATTTCCATTCAGAAATCATCACTTCCTTTCAGTCTGGGAACCTAATTACCAATAAAGTATCAGAGAAAGATTTATGACAATCAGAAGATAATTTCTTTGTTTTTTAATGCTGTCATTTATGTTTAAATATTTAACATTTTTTAAAAAGTAAACTCAAGAGTCCTTTTCTCAAATTCATGTATATCGGGTTGTCTATGCATTTTTACATAGAAAAAAATACATCGTGACTTTCTGACAACCCAATATTATATCCGTTTTACAGGAAAGAAAATAATAACTTATTTTGAACTTATGTTGAAAGCTAACTTCAGGTTTTTGTGCTTTGTATATGCACAATTTTTGTTGTTAAAAGAATGGGCTCTTTAATTATATTTAAATGTCAGTATCTGTAACTTTTGTCTTCATTGTTGACCCAGGATCTCAAATTAAAATGTTAGAAGAATTTAACCATCAGTGGAAATAACCCATGTGAGGCCCCTGTGAAAATGGTACCAGATCTTTCTCATTGGTAGGCAGCCTGCTATATTCAAGATGATACTTTTTGTTTTGGACAGGAGGCCAAATAAAGACAGGAGAAATACAAGATATTTAAGTCATTATCCTGTTAATGTTTTATATCCATTTTCTTGTTTCAAAAACTTTAGTGTTACACTTGGTTTATAAGAGAAGTCTATTGAAAAATTTTTTTGAAAAGTCAGTTCACTAACCTGATTATGTGCACTGGTATCTTTTTTTTTTTAATGTGTAAAGGGATTTGGGTTGTTTTTATTATCTCCAAATGTAATGGTGTCTTTGTGGGGGGTGGCCTGTTGGGCTGAGGGAGCTTCTAGACGGTGACTCAGATCTGTAATTAGGTCTTGGTCTCCGCACCCTTGTTGACTTGAAAGCACTGGCCATAGACCATTTAGTCTGGGACAGCAATACATGAATCATCTAAATTGGCACAGATTATTTGGAATGCTACTTACTTATCATTTTCTACTCTTTTTTTCTGTGATTGATGGAATTTAAAAAGAATACCTGTTCTTTGAGCCTGAAAGTATAGTAAAGAATAAATATACATTTGTGAAAATACATTTCTTCCCTAGACAGAATGAAAAGCAATGGAATGTTAGACATTTGTAAGCATTTCTGATTTCATAGGTCTGTTTTAGAAGATTCCTCCAGACTTTATACCCTTTTCTTTTTGAGGAAGGTAGGAAGTAAACTGTTACTTATTTTCCAACTCCTGTTTATTTTTCAATGCATACTTAGAGCCTTGGCTTATCCACCATAGCACAACTGAGGCAGGAGAAAATCCTGGAAGTTTGTTTTGCTTTCTTCTAAATTGTTCAGTCCATCAGCCTCCCATATTTATAGTGAAATTTGATATCTATTTCTTCCCTTTCTCAAAATGATAGAAAGTGAGTCATTTTTCATGTTTACTAAATAAGTTGACAGTGTTTCAATTTATTTTAAAAAGTTTTATTTCTTTGTTTTAACTTATTTTAGAGCAAAACTTTGAAGTCTTATTTATGCTAATATTAAAGACATCAATCCCTTAGAAAAAGAAATAAAACGCACACTTTTCCTAGATAGAAAGCCTTTTAATAGCTTTGTTTTCTTGTTTTTGTTTGTTCGTTTCGTTTTTTTCTTTTGGTTTTCTCTGATGATGTATTAGAGGCCTTTCTTAGCACTTCTTATCTTACTCTGTTCTAAAGACAAAAGAAGCCGATTTGTCCATATAGGAGATAAAAGACTAAATGTGTTGCTGATTTGTAATGTGATTTGACTTTAATATGTGGGTGAATCTTTATTTTCATGTTGGAATGTATGAGTTGGCATCTCAGGAATGTACTGTGGCAGTAAGAAGAAAGCCATAGCTCTGTACCTTTGTGTATTGTAGGAATAACTTGTTTTGTGTCTGGGGTATTTGTGCATGTGCATGTGTGTTAAGTTGTCTTTGTTAGTGTAGGGTATTACTGTTGGTTAGACCGTGTTCATTTTAGAGTTGCTGAGAATCATATATTCAGATTATAAGATTGTTCTGAACATATCTGTGGAATTAAGTGGAAAGATTATAGAGTGAATTCCTAAGAAACTATTGGGTCATTGGGAAAGTCATGGCATATTTTTGCATAGAATAACACAGAAAAATGTGGCATGACTTTTTTGATGACCCAATAATTGGTGATCTATTTCTTGTCAATATCCTTGATAAAAATTTATTACATGGGTAGTGAAAATCTTTTTACTAATATAAATTGTAATGATTTTCATATTAGGGATATAGTCTGTGTTCATGAAGAGTACCTGTTCATTGATATCCATGACCCTGTTTGTCATTAGGACATGTTTAGTACTCAATTAACCTTTCACTTACTCTGTTTTTGTGACTAGGAATCAAAAGACCATGCTTCAGTACCAAAACCAAATAATCTGACCTTGATTCTCTTAGTTTGCATATTGTAATAATTGGGTTATTAGCCAACACCTAAATGGGGAGGGGGTGTGTGGAAATTCACCTTTAGTGGGAATTTAACATGACTGTGTGGCTTCTAAGCTGTATGTACTTTCTGTACAGTATTTCTTCCTTGGCAGTGATTCTTGTTAGTGGGTGCAGTGATTCTAAGACCTCAATCAGGAATTCCAAAGTTCTCAGTGGGTAGGAAACTATCTAAAGGAGTTTCATGCTTGGTTATATCTTATCCCCTCCAGAAACAGATGCCTCTCAATTTTCTGAATGAATGCTAATCCCTGATGAAAGCCTCACACTCTCATTTTAATTTTTAAAAATTTCTAAGCCAGTTAAGTAGAATCAGCCTGGTCTATGGAGTTAGTTACCCCTTCTGTATTCTGGAAAGCTCTGCTAAACAGAGTATGTACAGATAGACCATCTGCCTCTATTTCTGCTGGAGTATTTGGCCCCATCCCTAAAATGTAATGATAGCCCCATTGTTTTCCTACACAGCGGCCTCAGTTTAAAGATGGAGAAACCAGTGTACATCCATCCACTCTGCACGTGTAGAATCTTTTGGCTGCAAAGATTTAGGCCAAAGTCCAGCATTCATTGTTACTGTAATTCAGTTCTTTAATTGTATTTTGATGATTATTTGGAATAACACCCATTCAGACGTATTTGTTCGAAGCATCTAGAAAATCTCATTTAATACACTTTTCGCAGCAAATTTTAAAAATAATGTTTACAGAAATACTTGGGGAAATATAGGAGATAAGAGACAAAGACAAAAATGAGAAACATCCATAATTTTGTCATCCAAAAGTGGCCATTATTAACTTTGGCAGATAATGTGTTCTCACAGTACACTCCACTAAAAGCAGGGGTGAGGGGGAGATCCTAAATGGCAATTTTTAATAAAAGACTGGCTGGAGGCGATGATAGCCAGATACTTTTAAATACATATATATGATATACATTAACATTAATAGCTACTAAACTGCACTGCAAACTTGTATATTTACTGGTGTAACCATCTCTCTCTCTCTCTCTCTCTCGCTTCTCCAAAATTTCACTTGATGGTGGCTATTTAGTATGGATACTATTTTGCAGTGTGACTTGGCCATTCCTCCTGTCCATGGGTGCAGTCTATTTTTTAAATTATTATTATTTTATACATTCAATCACTGTACATCATTTAGTTTGTAAAGACAATTTACCCAACATGAAATACACCTCAGACCAGTCCAGTCAGAATGCTATACACGTTATCATCTACAGGGAATAAACCATTTCTCTGCTTGTGTGACCATTTCATCATAGGATAAAGGAAGGAAGGAGAAGCTGGGCTCTGGCCCTTTCTGGCTGTTGTTTCCATTGGCATTTTAGGGAGAGATTTTCTTGTGCAAGCATGTTTCTTTATGTCAGCATGAATTTTGTTTTTGTTCTTTAAGTAAAGGGATCATGTAAAATAAGATAGAAACAGGCACATAGTATGCTTTTAGGTGTCCTCTGCTCCCTTGAAGGAAAGACAGGAGAGAAAAGTCAAGTCACCAGAGGCTCCACGTTTATAAATGGATTAGGTGAATGTCAGTGTCCCGCTCCTGGATTTTTTTCACATTTTATTTTTATTTATTTTAATTTTTTGCTGGAGAGTGCATGTGCTTGCTGGAGAGAGACAGAAAAGGAAAGTGAGAAAGCATCCCCTCATGGGAGTTGGCTACCCTCAATCCCTTCTCTGTTTCTCCTTTAGGGATTGTGGGCATGCTTACACACACACCTGGTATATTTCTCAAGCCACCAGGTCCCGGACTCAACCTCTCAGTCAGCCATGTGGGTTCCAGCTGCCTTAACCAGCTGGCCCTGTTTCAGAATTTTAGAATTTTTTTCTCTCTTTATTTAAGAGAGATTTTTGCTTTAGGGTATGTGTACTCACTGGAGAGACAGAGAGAGAGATAGAAAGTGAGACATCTCCCCCTCGGTGGCGGGGGAGGGGATGGCCATGCCACAGTCCCTTCTCCTCTTGGGATTTTGGACATGCACGCACATGCACCCTGTGTGAGTTTTAAGTCACTAGGTCTGGGACTTGAATCACGGTTGACTTTGTGGGAGTCCAGCAATGTAACCATTATACTATCTGCTGGACCCAGAAACTATTTTTAATATAGTATATCTGTTCTTACCACTTTCTATTTGATATGCCTTTTCTCTTTGCTTCCTCCCCATCCTATAGCAACTTCACAACTTAACAATGCCACATTGCATAACTTGTGGGATTCTGTACTAACTCAGATCTCTCTGATTATTCCTCTAGCATTCTGTCAGTGCTTCAGTTTATAATAACTTAGGTTATCATATGTTTTCAAATCATCACACTTCAAAGGTTCATGTAAGCAACAGACATCTTCCTCATTTGAAAATATTTGTCCTTCATGGTGTTTTGATAGTTTCTGAACATTTGTTTGCTGGCCTCCTTCTCTGTTGCCCAAAATAACTTAGTGTGCCACAACCCTGGTGACTTCAGTGGGCTTCTTTTATGTGTCTGTGCGTAACAGAAGTGTGCCGCATGAGCGATGATGCCCTTCGACCATTTGGCCAGTAATGAACCCCCAGTTTCTTGTCCTGAAACCGTTGTGGTATAAACAGAGCAAATGATGAGAGCTTTGTACTCCGTCCTCTCTTCCAAGTAAAGAGTGTGTAAAGGTTCTTTTACAGAAGACTGCATTTTGTGGTATCACTCAGTTTTGGAGCTGTGTCCATTTAGATTTTTGCCTGGAATTCCTCAGGAAACTCCACCCCTGGAAGAAAATGAAGATTTGTAAAAGAATGTGTTTCAGCAGTTGTTAATGTTAGCAAGAACATAGCACTGAGCTTGAAATTGGTTATATAACAGCACTTTGTAGGATTTCACTTTTGTGATTGCAATCCCTTCCATTGAGAGACTATTTAAATTATACTAGGTAAATAGGACCGAATTTTATAAATTTGTATCATTGGAAAACGCTAAAGTTTTGATTTAGGGTGGTATCATGTTTATAGCTCTTAGCATCAGATTGATACTTGAGCATTCAAGTGGTTGAAGAAAGCAGAATTTTAGTTTTGAAAATATTATCATTAGCAAGTAATGATGTTATCTTTCCTACCCTATTTTTCCTTATGGGCCTCATGGGACATTGGATTTTACATGGTAATGATGTTCTGTAATTCTGAACTTTTGTCTTTTAATCTACAGTGTTGAGAGTCTGTGTTTGGTTTTCTTGTACAGCTTTCACCAGATTTATTTCACTTAACTATTCTCATCAGTGACATAAATAAAAGACCCTTCTGTTTATTTGCCACTTGGGCTCTTAACAAATTGCAACATGATCTCTCTATCAGTGGGTTACTGATTCTATTAAGTTTTCTACTCCTACATGAAGACAGATTGAAAGGCTTTCTTTCCAATGAGATTCCAGTGTAATCTCTTTTCACAGGATTTAGATAAGGTGTTTTCAATTGATCTCCCAGCCCTCATTCTCATTCCTAGGTAGGCTGTTTTTGTCTTTTTTTTTTTTTTTTTTTTGATGAGACAGAAGTTTGACCCTAAAAGTGGAGGTTGGGCATAAAATCAAGTTGAGGCAGAGTGAAGTGAAGGGAGAGTAACAGAACAAAGGAGTTGAGGTGTAGTCTAAAAAGTAAAACCTGTCACTGCTCCTTTAGCTGTTTCTGTGTTGCTCTGAATCACACCAGGTAACTACCATTTTCTGATCGAGGTTGGAGGATTGTTTTTGAATAGTAGTTAACATGTCAGTATTTGTGTTTTTTTTTTTTTTTTTTCCATAATAGACTTGCTTAATAGAACTTTTTTTTGAGAGAGCTTTTGTTTTTGTTGGTTTCTTTTAGAGAATTTTTCCTATAGTGTGTTCATGCTCACTGGAGAGACAGAGAGAGACAGAGAGACAGAAAGTGAGAAATCACCTCCCTCCCCACCCTGACCCGGGGAGTGGATGGCCACTCTGTAGTCCCTTCTCCATTTTCCTCTTGGTATTTTGGACACACATGTACATGCACCTGGCCTGAGTTTTAAGCCTCCAGGTCCAGGATTCGAACCACAGTTGACCATGTAGAAGTCCAGTGCCTTAATCACTATGCCACCTTCTGGCTTCTTAATAGAAATTTTGACCAACTGCTGACCCATTAACTGTGAAGAGTGGGAAGAGGAGAAAAGGTGCCTGTCTCCTTAAAATAGTCTTTCTCATTTTCTCCCAGGAGAATCCCTCCTTCATTAATTCTGAGAGGAGACTGTGAAATAAGTTGAGCACTTTTTTTAAATTGAATATCGTTCCTTACTGTTACATACTAGGATCTCTCTCCTTCTCTAGAGGAATGAGAAGTTATTTTCTCTTCAGATTTCAAGATGAGAATTGAAGAGTTGTCTAGTTCCCCAGGGGAATTATTTCCAACTCTTCTTACATTTTTGTGGTGCTCCGTAAATTGGTTGAATTAAAATTTTGTTCTGAGATTTTGCCATAACCTTTGAAATTCTTGCAGTTCTCCAGAGATAGTATCAAACCACTGCTTGGAATAATTGCTTTGGGAATAACCCACTGCTGAGTGGGGACATCAGCCTTTGCAAGGAAGGCAGTCGAATCTGTGAAGTCCAGCAGGAGGAAACTCTGGGTGCTTCTCTTTTGCCTTCTCCAGGTTTTATTCCAGACCTCTCCTTACTGTCAGGACTCTAAGCTTCTTTCTCTGCTCACTTCCCTTTGTAATGTGATAATTGGGGCAAGGTCATAATACTTGTTGGAGTATGTAGCTGTGTTTTCTGGTATTCCTGGAAACAAACAGGCAAAGTAGGCCCATCTCTGTTATTTGCAATGGTTGACAATCTCAAAAAAAGAAAAAGAGGCCCAGCCACTGTAGTTTGCGTTGCTAAGATGCTGTGCTCCACAGACTGGGGCCACGTGGGAGGCCTGGACTTGATTCCTGGTCCAACTCAAGATCCAGGTACAGTGGTGTGCATATGTCTGTGATGCTAGCAACTTGGGGAGGCCGAGGCAGGAGGATCCCAAGCTTGAGGCTGGCCCAGGCAACATAGGGAGACACTGTTTAAAAAAAAGAGTTGGGTGGGGCCGGCAGGTGGCATGGTGGTTAGGGGTGCTGGACTCCCACATTGTTTACCACAGTTCGAGTCCTAGACCTGGTGACTTGCTTTCTCACTTTCCTCTCTCTGGCTTTGTCCCTCTCTGGTCAAATTAAATAAATGAGTAAGTAAATACTTTTTTTTTTTTTAATATAGAAAGAGTTAAATAAAATAATATATAAATAAAAGTTTGGTATGGTGAAGCATGTCTGTGAGTCTCAGCTGACAGGCTGAGGCAGGAGTACAGTGAGAGTAAGACCCTGTCTTTAAAAACGGAAACAAAAACCTTTTTGAAAGCAAAGAAGTCTGGTTTCTTAAGTATTTGTGGTTCTTTTCAGGCTCTTTTTTTAGTCACATTTGTTGAATGTAGTCCCTCGGTAACTGTAGTCATGCAGTGTTGCTTTCAAACCTGGGAGAACATAGTGGTCTCCACAATAGCTTCTTAGTTACCATTTCTCAACTGCTATCAGCAGAAGAGGAGATAAGAACATTTGGATTTGGTCAGTGTTTCCTCCAAGAGCAGAGAGCTACATTGTTTTTCCTGTGATTTTTATAGGTCCTTGGTCTGTTTGGAGAATGCCAGGGGCTGCTCTCTGCAGTCCTTCCTGCCCCTCGGCCTGTGTTCTTAGATGAGGTAGTGAGTATACAAGCTATAAAATGTCATAGAAGGGAGAGGGCCTTGTCCTTAACATTCTGGCCTGAGTGACCTAGTGTAAGTTTCCTCTGTTCATCGCATCACCTCCATCAGAGAACTGGTTGCTTTTGACAATATAAGGGACTTCAAAGAGTTTTGGGAAAACTGAATTAAAATACAAGTTTAATTTTGATGCGCAAATTTTTTGAAATCTTCTTATAGTTTCTTCATAATATGCATTTTCCTGTGGCCAGCAGATGGTGTAGTGGTTACATTGCTGAACTCCCACATGGCCAACTGCAGTTTGAGTCCCAGGCCGGTGGCTTAAAATATACTCAGGGTGTGCGTGCGTGCCCAAGATCCTGGGAGGAGAATGGAGGAGAAAGGATTGCAGCATGGCCATCCCCCCTGTGGGGTGATTTCTTACTTTCCCTCTCATTGTCTCTATCTCTCTCTCTCTCTCCCTGGCAGGCTGTTTTTTGATTAGACCAGCATCTTCATACTTGGACCTTTTGCCAAGGGAAAAAAACGATTTGCACATTAAATAAATGTGTCATATGTTGCATTAAAATGAATTGTTTATAGTTCATAATATTTACTGATAGAAGAGTTACTGCCCTTTATATGTGGCAGTAGTTTTCTATTGGCAGTGACCACAAAGTTCTTGGCCGCAGAAAAATAACTGGCTTTTGTACTATTTCAGAGAGTCCCAACCTCTTACTCAGTGAGAGGACTGTTTCTCTGGCAGATGGACTTTTGCCTTTGTTGTGCTTTTATATGGAATTCTGGTTTTTGTTTGGTGACTTAACTCTTTGCCCTCAGTCTTTTCAGTCTGTATGTAATGATTTGAAAGACATTCTTTAGGAGTATGTGACTTGCACCCAGGAAATACACAGGGAGAGGTAAGAGGGAGAAAAGGGCATTTTCTTCCATTTCCTCCCGGTGATGAAGTAATCAAATCTAATACTGTAGCTAAAAAGCAGAACTGTGGCTGTCTGTACGAAGTCAGCACCACCAGTGAGGGAGCTCCTCGTTTGGTGGCCAGTGCCATCCCCCTGCTGGAAGCAGGGCTTCTGCATTGACAGCAGCCCTCATCGGAAATGCTTTCTTGCATTTCGTAGTAAACCTGTGTTGACTCTAATGGGGAGCTCTAAAAATACCGTATCACAGAGCTGTGACATTCGTTGTAGCTGGCCAATAGTTCACATTGGCAAGCCTCTTGGAATTGTTTCAGAGCCCTAATCGCTTGCTGTCAGCAGCTTGTTCCGCTCAGGGGAAGAGATGGGCTGATTATTGCATGAATTGTAAGCCTGCCTGATTAGGGCCCTCGCTGAGTCCCCGGTATCTGTTCTTTCCTTTCCAATATAGATGGAAATCAGGAAAGAGCTGTGAAAGGCTGCGATAAAACTGATGCATAGAATTTTATTTTCAGGAATTTGGATTTTTAAAAAGCACAAGTGTTATACCTAGAGCTAACCAAAACAGATTATGCCAGTTATCTTACAAGTGATGCCTTTGCCAAATGAGGAAAGAAGTATACTGTAGTGAGGGAAATACTTGATTTCCTCTGACAAAAATAGTCCAACTCTTGTTAAGATAGAATTATCCTCCTTCAGAAGAGAGATGTTATTTATGCATTGAATCAGTTGTAATTAGGATGAAATCTTTAGTGTTCAAAAAGAATACTCAAATATAGAGACTAAAGTCTTAGTTGTAACATAGCAATTAGAACTTGTTCATGCCACATGGAAGATAAGTTTTTTTTCTCTTTTTTTGGAGAGGTTTTTGCTATAGGGTGCGTGCGCTTGCCAGAAAGACAGAGACAGAGAGAAGAGATAGAAAGCGAGAAATCATCCCCCGAGGGGATGGCCACGCCATAATCCCTTCTCCTCCATTCTCCTCTCGGGATCTTGGGCACGCACGCACATGTGCCTGGCATGAGTTTAAGCCACTGGGTTCAGGACTTAAACCATGGTCGACTACATGGGAGTCCAGCGACATAGCCATTACACTAACTGCTGGTCCATTCTAAATTTTTTGTGTTTGTTTTGTGCTTTGGGGAAGAATAATGTGCTAATCCATATGAAGTGAATTAATTCCTTTATTTGGATCACTTATTAAATGTTACTTTCTGCCTATAGGTCAGTGTTTTAGTCTGCTTCTCTGTTCCTAACAACTGAATATCACAGACTCGGAAATTCATAAGGAATAGCGGTTTATTTTGCTCATGATTTTAGAGTTTCAAGGTTGAAAGGCTGCATGTGGCGAGGGCCTTCTTGTTAGTGAGGAGTCTCCAGAGTCCCGAGGCGGTGCAGGGCATTGCAGGGCAGGACTGAGAGGAGGGTGTGTCCATGTCCATGTCTCGTTGCTCTAGTCTCTCTCCCCCCTTACAAACCTACCAGTAATCAATCACAGGGACCCTACCGTAATGACCTGATTATCTCCCAAAGGTTCCACCATTGTAATTACATCTCAACCAAATTTCAACACATGGAATTTTTTCTGGGGGGGAGCCGGGTGGGACACAGTCGAACCATAGCAGTGAGTAAATTAACATAGCATGATTCATATTTATAATGTTTGACTAGTGTTAGGATTCTAATATTCATTAAGCCTACTATGTCTCCATTTTAAGGACAAGTAAATAAAGGCCCAAATGCATAATTTTTTGTTAAAAGTTATAAATCAAATCATTTCAAGAGCAGAAAGCAGACGGGCCCATGCCTATTTCTTTCTATAAAAGTTCATTGTTGTTGACCCAGTTCACACAGTATTCCAAAGACAGGATCTAGTATTTTGCCAGATACCTTCTCATTTATGGCAAGTACTCGAGCTTTGCACGGTGATAACTCGGAGCTCCCTATTCAGCATGTTTCCCGCAGACTAACGTGAAAGCACACCTCAGGATGTAGTAGTTGGTTAGTGGGAGGGGAAGGGAAAGGAAGGAATCAGAGTCAGCCACTGTCAACCTCTTGGATCCGGCCTGGCTGGAGAATCAACCTGCTTCCCAGTCACGGCCCCGACACCTTCATTTCTTTTCTCCTCCATCCAAGAGCTCTGTACTGAGATCCTTTATGAAGTTCAGCTCTTTTCCGTAGTTACCCTAATCGCCCGGTCTGTGCCAGTCCCCCTCCCATTCTCTGGGGTCTAGTCATGTTACTCTGCTCTTTCCTCCCTCCCCATATCTGTGCCTGTGAAGGTTTTTCGCTCTCCTCTCTCCAGCACACATTCTCCAGCACCCCCCTCTCCCCCATTTTTCCTGTTTTCTCTCTCCTTGCTCCCAGTGTGAGAAGAACAAGAACAAGGGATGGTGGTGGCGGGGGAGAATTATGCCATAACTCTCTTGTATCTTATTCTGTCTTTGTTTAAAATTTATTTTAAAGTATTATTTTTAAAGTTTATTTATTTATTTTTCCCATGAAAGAGAGGGCAGCAGAGGAGGGTGAGAGAGGGTCTTCACACTGCAAGCCCGTCTCCGCCAGCCTAGCTCACGGGCACACCGCACATGCACGCCCCAGGTGGGCGGGGGGGGGGGGGGGGGGGTGCGTTACTGCCTGACCACAAAAGCTTCTCTTGTGTTCGTTCTTTCTTTCTTTCTTTCTTTCTTTCTTTCTTTCTTTCTTTTTTTTTTTTTTTTTTTTTACATTTTAGATATAATATACATCCAATAAAATCTTCAATGCTCTTAAAATTCGGGTTGTTTCCAGTTATTGACTGTTCAGAATAAGGTTGCTGTAGACATTCTTATATAAATCATTTTGTGGACATATATTTTCATTTCTCTTGGGCAGTGCCCAGAATGAAACTGCCATGTCATGGGGTAGATATGTATTTTACTTATAAGAAACTGCCAAATTGTTTTTTCCAAAGTGGTTGTGCCATTTTATAGTTGGACTGGAATTCACAAATATTTCAGATGCTCCCATTTCGTACCATCATTTTATGTTCTCAGTTTTGGTTTTGTTTGAAGCTATTGTGGTAGGTGTTAAATACAGTCTTGTGATTTTAATGCAGTTTTTCCTGATGACTAATAATTTTGAACTTTTTTTCATGTGCTTTTTAGCCATCTGTATGGCCAATATCTTTTTTTTTTTTTTTTTTTTTTTTTTTTTTTTTTTTTTTTTTTTTTTTTTTTTTTTAGTGTGGGTTTCTTTCTTTTTTTTAAGTTGTTATTGTTACTGTCTTATATTTGATCCCCTATATATATTCTGGGTATGAGTCCTTGGTCAAACATGTCTATTGTAAATATTTTTCCTGGTCTGTGACTTGCCTATTCTTTTTTAATCAGGTTTTTTGATAAAGACAAAGTTTAATTGTAAGTCCAACTGCTCAGTTTTTTTTTTTTTTTCCATAGTTAGTACTTTACTGCGTGTTATCTAAGAAATCTTTCTTTATTCAATATTGGGAAGCTATTTTCCCACATGTACTTCAAGAACTTTTAGGGTTTTGTCTTTTACATTTGGGTTGACGACTCATCTCTGATTTTTTTGTGTGTGTGAAATGAGGTAACATTCGAGGTTTAGTTTTGTGTTCTTTGTATGTGTTATCTACAGTAGTACCATTTGTTGGAAAGGCTTTTCCCTTTGAACTGAGTTGGTGTCCTGGTTAAAAATTAATTGACCATATGTGTGAGTCTTCTGTTCTACTGCTCTACTTGTCTGTTCTCATGCCAGTTATACCCTGTCTTGAATACTGTAGCTTCTTTTTAAAGGCAGTGAGTCACCATGTCCCCCTCCTCCTGCCTCAGCCTCAACTGGGGCTGCGGGCACATGCCACCATACTCAGCTCTTACGTTTGCACGGCGTCTCCCTGTGTTGCTCAGGCCAGCTTTGAGCTAGTGATTCTTCTGTTTCAGTCTCCCCTAGTTGCTAGGATTACAGGTGCACAAGGCAGTGCCCATTTTTTTCTCTTCCCCCATTGAGCACATTTTTATTGAGTACCTACTATGTACATAAGATACTGATCCCAGTGCTGGTACTACAGAAAGACAAAACAGACACAAATCTCTCCCCTTTTCAGAGCTCCTAGAGCTTCTTTTTGAGGGAAACCAAGATAGGAAAACTAATCTGGGTTGCAGCAGATGGCAGAGGTGAAGGCAGCGGGATCCCATATGGGCCAACTACATGGTTTGAGTCCTAGACTCCCAGTGGCTTTGAAAACACATCCGATGAGCGTGCATGCGTACCTTAAATTCCAAGAAGAGAATGGAGGAGAAGGGATTGTAGCATGGATCCCCCTAGGGGATGCGTTTTTACTTTCCCTCTCTTTCTCTGTCTTTGTTTCTAGTGACACACTCACCTTGCAGCAAAAATTAAAACAGACCAAAACAACAAAAACCTAAATTGTGGTGAAAATGGTCTATTTATGAACCAAAGAAAAAGTATTCTGAAGAGTAGCACAAGGGATTACCTAAAACAGAAGGAAGAATGAAATTCCAAGGGGAGTCACCCAAAAAGACAGGAGCCCTACTGAGCTCCCTGACCCATGCTTGACAAAGCAAAGGCCCACTGTCTTTCCCTTGAACAGTCTTAGAGCAGAGAGGCCAAGGCACAGGGCTCCCCGAGGGGACGCATAAGGGCACTTTCAAAGTCTATCCCCTAGCCTGTGGCATTTCCAACCACAGACTCGAGCAAAGGTTTCAGTGCAGATTTGTTTCAAGAATATCAGGACAATAAACTCTCAAATATGAAAGTCATTGATGAGGAAAATAACTTGCAGGTAATAAAAAATAAAGAACTCTAGGGACCAGCAGATGTCATAATGGTTACATTACTGGAGTCTACCGTATTTCGAATCCCAGACCCGGTGGCTTAATAAAACTCATGCCAGGTGTATGTGCATGCATTCCCAAGATCTTGAGAGGACAGTGGAGGAGGATTGCAGCGCAGCCATCTTGCCTAGGGGGATTTCTTGTCTCTCTGTCTCTTTGGCAAGCTTACATACCCTAAAGCAAAAATCTCTCAAAAAATAAAATAAAAAAATAAAGAACTCTGAAACTAAAATTATATGTTTGTAGCTGAATAGCTTAAACTATTAAAATAACATATAAAGATTTCTGCTTAGGAAAACAATCTGTCACCCACAAATCATAAAATGGAAAACTAAAAATATTTAGTTTGAGTGAATAAACTCATGGAAACTTTTGGGTTTTGTTTGTCTGTGTCTGGTATTTCATAACTAGATAGATTTTTTGAAAATTAATTTAATTATGAAATAAAATTGGGATATAGTACTTTTCCAGATTGACTTTTTGTTGTAACAGTCATTTGTTGAAACCCTATAGCTCAGTGTTTATGTGGCTTGGAAAACTGGATCCCATATGGCTGACTGCAACTTGAATCTACCTCTGTCACTTAAAAAACATGCCCTGGTCATGTGTGTGTATGTGCCCCAAATCCTGATGTGATGGAGAAATGGAGGAAAAAAGATAAAATGAAAGAAATGCCGCTTGGAGAGTTTCTTCCCTCACTAGATGGTTCTCTGTCATCTTACTGACCTCAGAGCTCCCGACTTTCCTCGGTTTCCACTTCCTGCTGAGCTATACTTCAAGGGCTTGGAGTTTCCATTCCATTTCTGCTCCCACACAGTATCTGTTGCTCTTTGCTCTTTGCTTTTCAGATGGCCTTTTTTATTCAAGTAGCTCTGCTTATTCTTGTATGACCATAATGATTTCACAGAACACAGTTTTTAAAGGAAATACAAACCAATGATTATTTAAGATAATAAAGTTATGAATTTCTTACTACAAATGTAATAGACATATGAGACATTGCTTAGAGATTTCATTGGCAGGAAGGTGAAGCAATGTAAAGACATTTTAAAATTACCCAAATGAATTGGGTATTTCTTGTTTCAGGCAGGTATGTGCTGCCAGTACCCATCACCTGTGTCTGAATAGCTTTCCTGGGCTTAAGTATAAGGTCAGAGGTCTGTATACCTGATTATGTAATAAAACGTCTGCTATCAGTATTTTATTCACTGTATTTCTGCTATTTGCAAAATTGAAATAACTTTGAAAGATAATTAAATTGTCTTTTATCACAATTGTCTTTTATCACCAGTGGATTTTTAATTTATATCCTTTGGGGAGAAGTGTGATGATAATAGAAGGTATTTATATATTAGATGCAATCAGTGTATATGAGTTGTTTTATGTGCCTTAAAAATGCAGTTATCAGGGGATCCGCAGATGGCATAATGCTTATGTCGCTGGGCTCCCATGTAGTTGACTGCAGTTCAAGTCCTAGACCCGATGGCCTAAAACTCATGCCGGGGCAGGTGCATACATGCCTAAAATCCCTAGAGGATAATGAAGAAGGGATTGTGTTGTGGCTATCCCCCTGGGGGATGATTTTTTGCTTTCGGTCTCTGGCAAGTGCATGTACCCTGTAGGAAAATCTCACTCTTAAAAAAAAAAATGCAATTATCAGGACCAGCGGGTAGTATAATGGTTATGTTACTGGATGGCTATGTAGTCAACTGCAGTTTGAGTCCTGATCCTGGTGGCTTAAAACTCACGCTGTGTGTGTGTGTGTCTGTGTGTGTACCCAAAATCCCAAGAGGAGAATGGAGGAGAAGGGATTGAAGGGATTGCCTCATGGCTATACCCCCAGGGGATAATTTCTTGTTTTCTATCTTTCTGTCTTGCTCTGTTTCTCTGGCAAGTGCACACACCCTATAGCAAAAATCTCTCTCAAAAAAAAAAAAAAAAAAATGCGATTACCAACATTCAGTCAGCAGGAGAACCAGTGTAATTTTAAGTGTAATTTACATTAGGATGTTCATATTTCTAATATTCCTAATAGACATAAAATAAATTTGGTATTTAAGTATGAAATTAAGTGTAAAACTTAAACAAAAAGCCATGCTTATATAATAGGATACAGTTAAACTTCATATGACCATGGCCATGAGCTGTTGAACCTTATCCTACAGAAGTTATTATTATGTTTCTAATTTTTAAAGTGCTGGCAAAAGATTTAGGACACCTTTTTCAAGGCAGCTCCCTTTGTCTTCCAAAGGGACCCCATAATGATAGATCCATTTAACAGCAGATTGGAACTTACTGATTAGTGACCATTAGTTATATCTCTCTGAAACACTCATTTCTATGTTATTTATTTATTTATTTATTTAAGAAGAAGATCTCGTGATCTCCTGCCTCAGCCCCCAGAGTAGTTAGGACTACAGACAGGTGCCACCATGCTGACTTTTCAGGGTTTAGGGCGGAGAATCAAAACTGGGCCTGTTATGTGGCCTAAGTGCCAATAGCAACATCCGTCAACGTCCTGGACCTAGTTAGTATATCTTCATCTTTTAGGGGAGAGATCTTCGCAGTGAGGGGTCATGGTTCTTGGGCTGTGGTTTTGTCTTTCTGAATGCTTTGAGATTTCTTGTTCTCCTTAGCTCAGGATGCTTGCCCTTACAGAGGAGCTGTCCGACAGGCAAGTGAGGTAATTCAGCTGTCATTCCAAGCCCTAGGGCCTCTTTTGATTATTTCTCAAGTTTTGTTTACTCTCTTATTATCTCTGCCTGTATTGGCTACATGGAGTTAGATTTAGATATCAGCAGCAAACATTTGATATTTTCAACCCCATGTTGGGCAATTGGGAGGTTTCTATTTGGTTACTTGAAATAGGTCACCAGACACATTGTATTACTCCCATAGTTTAGTAGGCCATCAGATGAGTCACTTGGGTAAATGTTCCTTTTGTGAATCCAGTGTACCCAGTTAAGTAGCAGCCAAGGGTGTTAAGACTCTTTTCAAAGAGATTAGTGAACTGATCTGTGGGCCCCTGTCAACTGAAAGTTGCCCTCAGAAAGTTTCGTCTACTCATTTTCTTCTATATTCCCTTTTCCAATTGTGAAAGATTAGTTTTCTTATCGTGTAAGTTGAGGGTCATGCTTACTGAAGATAATTAGAAAAAAGGGGAATGGGATTGGGAATAGGAAAAATGAGGCCAAACATTTGGCTGTAGCAATAGTGAAGGATTTCTTTGCAGTGACACTTCAGGCAAGACAAAGGGAATCGATGGACAATAAACTGGTTCTGAGTGACTGGCCGTCCCTGTGACTCTCAGAAGAGGGGCTCAGGATGGTTGTGGTGTAGGCCAAAATTTTAAGAAGCGGCTTAAGTTAGTTCACTGGAAATATCCGAAATATGCATTTTACATTTTATTTCTGATTTTCTAAGGAGAACTGGAATGCAAGAGTCAAAACATGAGTCTTAATTCTGAAGAGCAGAGGGTATGTAAATGGAAAAATGGACTGGAGTAAACATTTAAAAATATATTTTCCATGAAAAAGAAAAGTCCCAGCTTTGTTCTGGGCTGTCTTCTCTTCTTCATTGAAGTGGTAATACACAGTTCCATGGCTTTAAATATCTATATGCCTCTGTGGGTTCCCAGTTCAGTATTTCCAACTCATATTTTCTTCCAATTTGTATTTCTGACTGCCTTCCTGTATCTCCAGGACACAGATGTCCAATAAACATCGCTCATTTAATGTAATCAGGAAAGAACTCTGGATTTTCATCAGGATGACCCGCTCACCCTGGTTTCCTAGGATTTTATCAGTTTTAACATCCGAAATCCCACATTCTAGGAAACCCTTCTGCCCCAGGCAAACCAGGGTGGCCGGTCACTCTATCTACTGTCTAAACCTGCTTTTCTTCCCCTCGATGCCTTAGGAGAATCATCTACCCAGTTGCTTAAGCTAAACATGGAAGAGTTATCTTTGATCCGTTTCTTCCTAAACCCATCATTATGTTGTGTTTATAAATCATGCATCCAGCAGCACACCTTGTCGTCTCTACTCCCCAAATACCCTCCTCTGTCCACGTTTCTCTCTCTCTGCTGATCCCAGCTAAATGCAAGCTATTTCCTTCTCAAGCTGATTCGTGTCACGAGTCAAGGACATGGAACCCTCCACCTGCAGCATGTGAAATCCAGCCCTGTCCTGTCACCAGGGCTTCCCAACTTTGGCACAGCCCAAACCCATCTCTCTCTTGCTCTCTAGCATCACACCTTCCCCTCCAGACACATTCTCTGCCTAAGTCTTGCTAAATTTGTTCATATTTTAGCATCTTTCTACTTGTTTTTCCTTTATCTGTAATGTCCTTTCTTCCTTGATTCTTCCTTGACATTTAGGTGACGTCTTTCCACAGAGGCCTTCTTATTTTTTTCCTTATTCACAGTTGAATGCACACCCACTTGGAATAGATGGAGAAAGGAGCACTGTGCACAGGGTCTGGTCATGCTGCAGTCCCCGCCTGTCCCCCAGCTCTTTGGATCTTGGGTGATTGATCACAAACATGCCTAGTATGTTTCAGGCCTATAGGCTGGAGATCCGAACCCTAACTGTCAGTGTGGAATCTCTCTTCTCTTGAGCAGCACATTACTGCTATGCCACGGAACTGGCCCCAGAGACCTTTTTTGACCAATCAATTACAAGTAGCAACTGGCCACTCTGAACCATATTACCCATATTTAAATTTCCTGAGTGGCACTTCCCACTGTCTGACCTTGATGGTGTTTACTGATTTGCTCATTCTCATCCTCCTCTTCTAAAGCATATGACTCTCAAGACTGGTATTGGCTACTGTCCTTTCCCTAGACTTTAAAATGGTTCACAGAATGGATGTCTGGGAAATATTATTCATGGAAGTAAAGACTACATTTGATTACCTAAGGCCTCTAATTAAAATTCCGAGGAGATGGAGATCTTGAAAGATTTTTAGCAAGCAGGGATTAATAAGTGGAAATTAATTGTACCCTGCCTGTCATTACTCCTAAAAAATGTCATTATATTGATATTTTATTCATTTACTAAGGTATTCTTATTTTATGTTAGCTAAAGTTTACGAAAACAGGGTTCAATCCTGGGGAGGACTGAGGAAGTGGCAGGAAGTGGGAGGGAAGGGAGCCAAGGGATGGACATCTTGTCATTTTGTTTCTTTTTTTTTTTTTTTTTCTTTGAATAAATGTTACTTTTTTGAATAAATGCCCCAACCCTGGCTGGGGCAAGGTTGCACGACAACCCCTCTCAGATAAGGTCAGTAACGTTGAGGGACATTTCCTTGATGGAGTTGTTGTAGAAGGTCTCGATGTCTCAAAGAGATCTCTTGTCATCTTCTGTTACCATGTTAATAGCCACCAAATTGTCCACCACAGCCGATTCTGTGGATACAGTTTTCCCTGTTGGTGGGAAGGTCATAGTTGATGACTAAAGAAACTTGTTGCACATCGATGCCTCTGGCCAGCAGGTCAGTGGTGATCAATACTCTGCTAGAGCCAGAATGGAACTCCCTCGTGATTACATCTCGTTCCTTTTGGTCCATATCTCCATGCATGGCAGACGCAGTGAAGTCTTGGGCATGCATCTTCTCAGTGAGCCAGTCTACCTTCCTTCGGGTGTTGATGAAGGTGACTGCCTGGGTGATGGTCAGGGTTTCATGCAAATCACATAGTGTGTCCAGCTTCCATTCCTCTCATTCCACATTGATGTAGAACTGACAGATACCCTCCAGGGTCAACTCTTCCTTCTTGACAAGAATCCGAATAGGATTGGTCACCTCAAGCACATCAGAGGCATTGTAGCTGACAGCAAAACCACCTGTGTGTTGCTATTGAGCTTTTGGAATATGTCATAGATCTGGTCCTTGTATACATGGCTTAGCATCTCGTCAGCTTCATCCAGTACAAACATCTTGGTATATTTGGGAGACAGGTATCTCCAGGTAAGCATATCAAACACGCGGCCAGGGGTACCCACAATGATGTGGGGGGCTTCCATTTGCAGCTTCTGCACCTCAGCACGTATGTTAGTGCCTCCAATGCAGGCATGACAAGAGGCACCCATGTAGTCTCCTAGTGCCATGACCACCTTCTGTATCTCTTGAGCCAATTCTCAAGTGGGTGCCAGGACCAAAGCCTGGGTGACCTTTAGATGTAATTTGATCTGCTGCAAAATCGATAGGGCAAATGTGGCCATTTTCCTAGTCCCAGATTGGGCCTGAGCAATCATATCATAACCCTTGATACAAGGAAGAATGGCTTGCTGCTGGATGGCAGAGGGCTTCTCAAAACTATAGGCATAGATGCCACGGAGAAGGGACTCTGAGAGGTTCATGTCGTCAAAGCTGTCAACAATCTTATTCCAGTTACTCTCGACGCCTACGGGCTCCATTCCATCGGGGTCACTGTCTCTGGATTGGAAGTCCTGACTTGCAGACATGATCCTTAGAAACTCCTTTTTTGGAAATTTTTTCAAAGAATTATTTTATTTAGCTTTAATAATTAATTAATTAAATTTGGCCAGAGAGAGATAGTGCGAGAGAATGAGAGAGAGAGAGGGAGAGAGAGAAAAGTGAGAAAGCAAGCCACTAGGTCCGAGACTCAAACTATGGTCAGCCATGTGGGAGTCCAGTGCCCCTAACCACTACGGCACCTGCCAACCCCATGCACTTTCCCATATTCTGTGTTCCTTTTAAGTTCATAAATTAGTCAATGACAAGTTCTCTTCCTACAGCAGTTTTCGAGAATGTACCCTGGGTGTGAAGGTAGAACCACTGCACACATCAGTCTGTGGGCAGTACAGAAATCTTTGAAACTTTCCTCAATTGCTTTGACATAAGGGTTATTTTGGAACTTGTGTGAGTATAAATCTTAGCATTTCAGTGTTGATAGCACTTGTAAATCAGCGCCCCAGCCTCATGACTCTGGGAATTTGGGGCCAGCTAGTTGTTCTTTGTTGTGGATAGCTGTCACGTGGTGTGATGTTCAGCCACAGCCCTGGCTCTGCCCACTACATGGCAATAGCACACACTCGGTTCCGACCACAGATGTCTCTAGATATTACCAAGTATTCCCCGGGAAGGCAAAGTCTCCTCTATTACAGTCCACTCTAAATAATGAGTTTGTTTTCTTCTCTTTTCTTTACATTGGGAAATTATATAGTTTTAAAAATATTTTTTAAATTTTATTTATTGATTTATTTTGGTGTATGTGCTGGGGGAGGGGTGGATGTAGCTGATTTCTAAAAGCTATTATAAGGACAGATTGTTCATCTTGCACCATTACTAAGTTATAAGATTCTATTTTTTACTTGTATGTTTCTGTAATTTCGTGGTAAGCTTTGCGC
Source organism: Tupaia tana (assembly GCA_026018925.1). Classification (NCBI taxonomy): domain Eukaryota; kingdom Metazoa; phylum Chordata; class Mammalia; order Scandentia; family Tupaiidae; genus Tupaia; species Tupaia tana. Next base: position 236,749,667 of record JAKSZU010000001.1, read on the forward strand.
TAGAAACCCTAAAATATTCTGAGAGAATTTGTTCTTTCAGTGTTTCTATATTTTCCGCCTGCTCTCATCACCATGGAGCTAAACACTTTGAGGCATGTTAGGTTAAAAACAGTAATGACAGAGGAGGAATAAACCATTTCACTTCTGTGTCCTTTTTCCCTCTCTTTGTTCCCTCTTACCCTTCAGTCAACCAAATGGAATATTACTTTGAATGTTTTAAAATTGGGCATCAAGATAGGAAAGATATGTTTTTCAAGACTTTTTTTTTTCCTCCCCAGGAAAATGCTAACAATATAATTTAAGCAGACCCATGATTGACATTCTCAGATAAAGGGAAATGTACTGGGAATGTGTAAGGAAGGGAGCCTTTTTCCTGGGCCCGCATCCGTATTACGGATGTCTGTGCTTCTAACGTCACATTGCATTAGTTAGAGCTCCCCTACGTCACACAGAACACATTTTCTTCAGGTACAAAGCAAACATCAAGATGTCTACACCTGGTTTTATTGAGAACTATTTCTTGGAATACATTTAATTCTTATCAGTTTCTTAAACTGAAACCTTAGCACATTATTGTGTATAAAGTAAGAATAAGGGACAGTCTGTTACTTGAAGAGTTTGAGTCTACTCTCCTTAGTGGGTATGTCGGAGATTCACAGAGTACCAAGCTTGAACCAGTCATTTGTCATCCATTGGAAATGCAAAACATGACTCTAGTTGGCTGTCTTTTATAAGTTTCAGGTTGGGGGTTTTCTTTGAAATGCACAGCCTTATCCATTTATAGAATTTGAGCTTTGGCCCAACTGCCTGTCTAGTCCTTTCATATGTACTAAAGATAAATATAAAGGAAAAAGTTTTCTTTCCTAATATTTCTGAAATGTGACTTCTACTGTTGCAGTTTGTGGGAACATGTAGTGAGATATTATTTCTGTTTATCAGTGGTAGTTTAGAGACGTCTTCTGTTTTAAATACTACATTTTTCTAAACAAATTAGTGTCTCTTGATGTTAATTATCAATCCAACCTTGGCTTCACTGTGTCCAGACTTTCAAATAATAAATTTGGGAAGTTTAGATGCCTCATAAAATATATATGTGTGTGTGTGTGTACATATGATATACTCACATATACACATACACACATAATACCACTTTTTTTTGTACACATGAAGACATGATATTGAATTTAAAAGTGACCTTATAAACAGTGTATTCATGCTGGTAAAATTTACTTTACAAGCTATAATGATATATAGTGGTTAAATTTATAATAAATAGATAAACAATAAAAGAAAAGCATGTAAGCAACAGAGATTTAGGAGATAGAAAGATTAATGGGGTTGGCAGGTGGTTAATGGCACTGGACTCCCACATGGCCCGCTGTGGTTCGAGTCTCGGACCTGGTGGCTTGTACGTGCGTTCTCTCTTTCTCTTTCTCTCGCTCTCACACTCTTGCTCTGTCTCTCTCTGATCAAGTTAAAATACATTCATAAAGTTAAAAAAAGGAGACGAGGGACCAGCAGTTAGCGTAATGGCTATGTCACTGGACTCCCACGTAGTCGACCGCGGTTCGAGTCCCAGACCCGGTGGCTTAAACTCATGCCAGGTGCATGTGTGTGCATGCCCAGGATCCCGAGAGGAGAATGGAGGAGAAGGGATTGCGGCGTGGCCATCCCCCCTGGGGGGTGATTTCCTGCTTTCTGTCTCTCTGTCTCTCTCTGTCTGACGAGCACATGCGCCCTATAGCAAAAACCTCTCCAAAAAAAAGATGATATAAAGATTGAAACAAAACCAAAATTTATCTGCTTTTCTAATGTGGGCTACGAAGAAAAGATAGCCTTTTTCTATTGCTTTAAGTCTTTCTCTTCACTATGAAACCCAAGATGTTTTTGACATTCTTAAGTAATACTACTCCCCACAAAGCCTTCTATATGAAGAGTTCATGAAGACTTATTTTTGCTAATTTATATATATATATTTTTTTCTTTCTTTTCTTTTTTGGAGAGGTTTTTGCTATAGGTCGCATGTGCTTGCCAGAAAGACAGAGAGAGACAGAGAGACAGAAAGCGAGAAATCACTCCCCAGGGGGGATGGCCATGCCGCAATCCCTTCTCCTCCATTCTCCTCTCGGGATCTTGGGCACACATGCACACACGCCCGGAGTGAGTTTAAGCCACTGGGTCCGGGACTCAAACCGTGGTCGACTGCCATTACACTAACTGCTGATCCCCTAATTTGTATATTGATAAGAAAAAAAAAAAGCAGTAGTTCATAAATGATAACATCTCTGATTTTATTCTTATAAAAACTTAGGTGAGTTTTTGGATATTGCATTCCTGTTCCCATATCTGCTATACTCAGACTACCCTGCTTTTTACAGTATTTGTGAATACAAGCAGAGATACAAAGCAGTTACACTCTCCCTCTTTAATTTTTGAATATCGCTGCTCTGGTTTGAAGATAGATAGATAGATTTCTGTACACATATTTGATAGTTAACTGTGTTTACTTATATATGTGTCTTAATTTTTCTATAAAATGTTTATGTCATATTTCCTTTGGCTTTAAATTTACTCAACAGATGTTTCCTTTTTTCCCCCAGTTTGTTTATTTAGTGAGAGAGGGAGGGAGGAAGAGGCGTGCCCATGATGGGGTCTTCATGTTGTAGCCAGCCAGGATCACAGGTGCACCCCATATGTTGAAGTAAATGTGAACCCAGAGACTTTCCAAATGATTTCCAGTGTGACTCTGGGTAGGCCTAATTCACAGACACTTCTGAATTCCTATTGGATGTCAGGTACAGCACTAGTCACGGGACAGTGAACAGCTATAGAGACCCCATCTTCTTAGAGCCTGTAGGAAATTCATAATATCCAGTAGATAGCAGTGGGAAAGACAGCAGTCATTTTAAACAATACCAGTCCTAAAGTCCCATTTGCTTTGTAGTATGTTCTTCATCCATGTATGTGCTGTAGTTAGTTTTTAAAATTTTTTTTCCTTTCTTTTTCCCCCACTACTTACATCATTGAGCTCGTATTAGTTAAAATATAGTTTAATATAGTTAAAAACAAAACTTTACCATTGTATTGTGTTCTCTCATGGAATTATAAAAATTTCGAACATTGTATTACTTAGTATATAATGTATTACATGAGGATGTTCTATTATTATATAGTTTGAGGGTATTGAAGATTCCTTTGTATTCTAAATAATTTCACAATGAACATTTTTTAAAAAGAATTATTTGTTTAATTTTATTTACTATGACTAATTTTTAATTTTACCAGTGAGAGGTAGAAAGAGAGGGAAAGTAAGAAAGCAAGTTGCCAGGTCCAGGACTTGAACCACGGTTGGCCATGTGGGATCCAGTGCTTTAACTACCACATCACCTGCCTGCCCCATATGATGAACATTTTTTTGCATAAAATGTTGTCTTGGATTTTTTCTGTAGGAAATACTCAAGAGTAAAATACCTGAACACAGAGTCTAAACATTATAAAGTCTCTTGATACATAGTTTTTTTTTGAATATTTATTGTAATTTATGATTTACATATAATCATTGCACATATCTGTAGGGTACAGAATGGTCTTAAAAGCATGATACATTTCAAGGCTTTTAAAACTAATTTTTAAACTCCTCATAGCTAATGAGCCTGTTTTCTAAAAAGTAATACTTTTAATTTGTGTTTGCTTTTATTTCTTTTGGTGTCTTGGTGTTTTGTCTTGACTTAATGTCTCTTTGCACATATTTGATGTATTAATCTGTGTTGCGTTTATCACAGCTTTTTAAAAAACTGGTTTCTGGGTTGTCTTTCAATATACAAATGTTTTAAAGTTTCATGTAACCAGATCTACCCATTTTTGTTGTTATTGTTTCTTTTATAAATTATACACGTATAAAAATCTCCTCCATTCAATATCACATTTGTCCCCTGACTTTTCTAACTAAGTCTTCCCACTCATTAATTTCAAAAGAAGGGAAGTCTGCCATTTGCGAGCCAGGAGGACCTTGCTACTAAATAGAATTCCTACAGGTTATATTTTTGTAGTTCTCTGCACAGAGGGGCCACTCACACTAATCATTAACTTCTGGTTTTGCTATAGTACTTGGTATTGGAACGCCTATTTAATTTTATATATTTATGGTTCTGTTTAACTTGGGTCTTGTGAAAGTACTTTATGAAATATAAAAAAATGAAAATGAACAAAGTTAAATAAAATTAAACCAAAGTCATGATTGATTCCTTCATGAGTTCATACTTTGCTTTAAGAAAGCCTAGAAATGAAAGTTGACTCTTTTCAGATGTAACCAATATAAAGAAACCTACCTCACTTTCTTGTAATAGGAATATCATGTATAGACTAGCGTTAGGTTCAAATCAACTGCCAAATAGAATGTAAAATATTGTCTCAGGCTTATTTTATGGTGATAATAAGTAATGTTCTAATTTGTGCAAGTTCAGTTTTTAAAAATGTCTAAATCAGTTGAAATGAAATTGTTTCCAATTTTTTGGAAAATGAATACTAGGTAATTATTGAAAGTATTGCTTTGTGATATGTATGTCAATTATCTTATTTTTTTTTAGCCAAAACCCCACTTTCAGAATTAACATTCTTGGCGACATTTCAGGGAGCATATATAAAAATACTTCATTGAATTTAAGCCTGAGTACTGTATATTACTCTTACAGCATATGTTTACGTACTTACGTCTATCTCTCCCACTAATTGGAATCATTTTTAGGGCAGTGTCTTACATATAAAATGGTACCTCTAATATTTTAGAATAATAGATTTTTGTTGGGTGAATATCAGGGCATAGACTGAAAAATATAGAAAAAAGGAATGCAAGGAGACTTCAAAAAAATTCACAGAAAAGTGGAATTAAAGTAAGATTTTTTGGTGCAGAAAAATTTTGAAATTCATGCATAGTTTTTTCATAATGTTCATTTTTCACGTGCTTTGTGAGGACTTCTTGTATTTTTGGAATACCCCAGATATGCTGGGCCTTGTATTAGACATTCACTGACCTTAAAATTATATAGAGAGCATTGCTTTTCTAAAACTGAACCTAGGTTTTTATCTTTTTTGTTGTTGTTGTTAATTTTCTGGATATCATGAGCAGTAGGTGTTCAGGAAAGAGGAAACTAGATATTTGGAGAGCTGCAACATATTTCAAGATGGATTTTCATTGTGGGAGAACAGGAGGCAAGAGCCTCAGTGAACCACTCCCTGTGTTCTTGAACGTACTGTAAGCAGAATTGGTGTGGAAGGCGAGATTAAACCGGGATGCTGTGGAGCATATGTACGTGCTGGAAGGTAATCTGCTTGTGAAGGTTTAGTTAGTGAATCCAAATAATGTAAGTCTCCTTTCTTTTGAATTTTCTGAAGCATTTTGGATTGTGCAAAGTATCAACAGATGTCAACATTTTCATCTTCTGCTCAGTCTTTATTGCAACTTTCCTTTTTTTGTAGAGGCATATAAGAAAAAGAATTTTTTTCCCCAGCTTCTCTTATAGGTACTACTTATAGGCTTTTTAAATTCCTCCGCTGACATTGGACTGTCTCAGAAAAAAATTTCTGCCAGACTTGTGTCAAAACATTATCAAGACTTATGATTTTATCACTTAGGGCAGTGAAATGATCTTGCAGAGGTGTTCATGTGCCACATTAGTTCATGACTTAGGCAAATGAAGTTCGTTTTCCTACTTAAGCAGCAGCCTCATGGCTTGTACACATGCTTAGTGATGCCAGGCGGGTATGGATCTTTGTCATGAGTTCTACAGGACTTTTGAAATTTAAGATGGCTGTCTTCTCCCAGTCATCCTGTACTCTAAGAGGGAAAAAGAGAACAGAAAAGTCACTGGTAAAGAGTAGCTGAACCATGGGACCATCAGTTAGCGTAATGGCTATGTCACTGGACTCCCACGTAGTTGACCGTGGTTCGAGTCCCGGACCCGGTGGCTTAAACTCATGCCGGGCGCGTGTGCGTGCGTGCCCAAGATCCCGAGAGGAGAATGGAGGAGAAGGGATTGTGGCATGGCCATCCCCTCTGGGGGGTGATTTCTCACTTTCTGTCTCTCTGTCTCTGTCTGGCGAGTGCACGCGCCCTATAGTAAAAACCTCTTCAAAAAAATAAAAATAAAAAGAGTAGCTGAACCTGTTTTTTCTTTTCTTTTCTTCTCTTTTTTTAAATCAGGAAAGCTAAAGTTTGCCAGGAAGTTGCATTCTGCAGACTTCGGTTTACTTTGGTCACAGCTAGATTACTCGATTAGGTGGTTACCCCTAAATCAGTCACTGGCCATGGGGCATAAGAATCAAGACTGATTTAGAGAATTCCTAGTTTATCTGCTCGGGGTAAGGTAGAGAGTTCATGTCAGGGTGTTCCACACCTTCCTTGAATAAGTTGAGAAGTGATCATTAGTAAAGAATTGGGGAGGGAATGAGGGTAGGTACTGCTCAATGTTGGCCACACCTTGTGGAGTGCTCATAACGTGTACTGGCTTGGTTTAGGAGTCCTGTGCATTTTGAATTCCCTTGCTTCTTGATTTTCTGGGATAAATTAGGGATTTTGTTCTCAATATTATATCACATGTTCTTTTCTCACAATGCAGTGTGTTTTGAGTCATTCCTTTCACGTATAGCACGTTTTTTTCTTTAAAGAATTTGTCTCTGGCCTTTGTGTCCTAGTTATTCCCTAGTTTACCTTCAAGTTGTAGCTCAACTCTTTTCTCAGTAAAGCCTTTCCTAGCTCTTCAGCAACCTTAGATTCTTGTCCTATGTATTCTTTTCTTTTAACTTTGTTTATTTATTTTAATTTGACCAGAGAGGGAATGATGAGAGAGAAAGCGAGAAAGCAAGTTGCCACATCTGGGACTCGAACTGTGGTCAGCCATGTGGGAGTCCAGCACCCTTAATCACCATGCCACTTACCGTCTCCACCCACCCCATGTATTCTTACTGCACTAATTCAGTCTAATAATTTTTTTCTTAATTTGACCAGAGAGGGAATGATGAGAGAGAAAGCGAGAAAGCAAGTTGCCACGTCTGGGACTCGAACTGTGGTCAGCCATGTGGGAGTCCAGCACCCTTAACCACCATGCCACCTACCGTCCCCACCCACCCCATGTATTCTTACTGCACTAATTCAGTCTAATAATTTTTTTCTTATAAGACAACCTGCTTTCCACACTCTCTAGCATGCAGAAAATCGTCAGTATTAACTGTGGGTCGGCCTTGTAACCTTATGACTGACTGTAGTTCAAATCTCCGACCTACAGGTCGGAGGCATGTGTGTATGCATTCCTCAGATCCAACAGGATGGGGAAGCCCATGAGAAGGGCATGCAACATGACTGTGCTGTGCTCCATTGAGTGGTGCTTGTTACTGCTGCCTCTCTGTTTCTATTTTTGGCTGTCTGGTGAGCACCTGTATCTTCTGGCAAAACAAAACAAAAAAAACTATGTTTTTTCCTTATCTTCTTTCATTTATTTATTTAGAGGTTTTTTTTTTTTTTTTTTTTTTTTTTTTTTTTTTTTTTTTTTTCTTCTGTAGGGTGTGAGTGCTCACCAGAGAGAGAAAAAGTGAGAAATCAGCCCCTGAAGGAATGGCCACACCACAGTCTCTTTTCCTTCACTCTTCTCTCGGGATTTTGGGAATGCACGCACACATGCCTGGTCTGATTTTTAGGCCACCAGATGCGGACTTGAACCTTGTTCTACTATGTGGGAGTCTAGCAACATAACTATTATGCCATCTGCTGGTCCCACTTCTCTTCCTTTAAATACGGTTTTCTTTAACATATAAGGTAGTTGCGCTGCTTTGCTTTCTACACTTTCACTATTCTTGGGTCTAAGTGAATAAATGAATAATTTTATGATTTTTTTTCTTTTTTTTTGAGAGGTTTCTGCTACAGGGCATATGCACTCGCCAGAAAGACAGAGAGACAGAAAGAGAGAAATCACCCCCCAGGGGAGATGGCCATGCCACAATCCCTTCTCCTCTATTCTCCTCTCCAGATCTTGGGCACGCACACAGACATGCCCGGTGTGAATTTAAGCCACCAGGTCCAGGACTCAAACCGTGGTCAACTACATGGGAGTCCAGCAACATAGCCATTACGCCAACTGCTGGTCCTGAGTTTTCTTAATTTATTTTAAAATACATGGATTCCTGCTTTTGTTCCAACAGGTACTCTACTTAGAAATCTGAGCAGTCTCCTTCCCCTTCCTTGATGTTATCATAACTTCTTGTCCCTGGCATGTTCTTTCCTCTACCTCCCTCCTTTCTCCACTCAGTATAACTGTGTACTTAATTCTAAAGCAAGTACTAGCTACTTTCACAGGTTTGAATCACTTCTCCTCCTCACTTGAAGGTAATCCTTTTCTTTCATACTTTAATCATGCCTTCTGTTTCTCTCCCAAGCCAGATACCTTAAAAAAGAAAGAGTCCTTGGGTGTCACATAATCATATTAACAAAATAAAACTTCCTGGTGTTGAGGCCAGCCGGTGGACTTGTGGTTAAGGTGGTTCGATCCTACATGACTGACCACACAGTTTGAGCTCTTGAAAAACATACCACACGTGTGTGCGTATGTGCCTAAAATCCCAAAAGGAGGGAGACATAAGGAGAAGGCATTGTGATGTAAAAGCGCCCTGGGGAGGGGGGGTCTTTTCTTCCTCCCTTTCTCTCTCTCTCTCTCTCTCTCTCTCTCTCTCTCTCTCTCTCTCTCTCTTTTTCTCTGGCAAGTGAGTGTACCCTCTGGCAAATTAAAAAAAAGAAAAGTGGTGGAGAAAATGTGGGAAAACAGGCCCTCTTTTGAAGAACATTGATTGTTTTCTAATTGTTCATATTTTCTCATTTAGGGTTTCTATTTGAAATTTTTCATTTTTATGCTCATATCTTTCACTTCTGTATTTATGCACGTATCTCTGTCTTTTTGACACTGTCTCTTTCATAATTTTCCTTTCTTATTATTTCTCAGTTTTTGTTTTACTTATATCACGCAACTTTGTCATTTGTGTCAGGGTGTTATTTTTGTTTGTTTTCTTCTCACTAAGAAGGCCTTGGATTGTTAGTTATACAGAAGATTTTTTGGAAATCACTCCTATGTGTGCTCTTAATTCCAGAGTTCCTGAATTTGTGTTTGCAAAAAGGATAGGAAGACCTGCCTAGAGATTCTAATGAAGTTTCCATATTTAACGAATTTTATAATTAAACCATAATTAATGGCATTTCAAAAATACTCTTAGAAGTATAATTTGCCCTTTTTATATGACAGTAATGCCATAGGAAATACTAAAATACATAATGGACTCCTTGCCATTTGCTTTAGTGAAGATGATGGACTGTATGCAATGGTCATTTGAGTTTGCTAACTGGCAAATCCTTTATCTTTACAAAAATAAAAAAAGCCACATATGGTAAGATTTATTTCTCCTTTAAATATTCTTGCATGTTTTTATGACTTTCTTACTTATCTCTCTTTACTTTTAACAAAAATCATGAAGTGTAGGCAATTTCTTGCGTATTACTTCCCAACATATTTTTTTTATTGTGGAAAACCATTGTATTGCAAATATTTATAAAGAAGAAAATCTTCTCTTCAAAAAATTTACTATATTTTTATTTTCCCATTTTATTCTGAGGTTCTTGTGTTTTCGTATATATAAATATATGTTTACAGAGTAGGATATAGTATATCTATTTTTTAAATTTAACATTATATTGTGAATTTAGGTCATGTTAACTAATAGTCAACTCCATAAGGCAACAGAAGGGAAAAACTGATTTAAAAGTGTTATGAATGTCTAACTAGAAAAAAAATGAAGAGAATCATCAAAATATTACCTCTAGTGGGGTCAATAGGTGGCGTGGTGGTTAAGGCACTGGACTCCCACGTGGCCAACTGTGTTTAAGGCCTAGACCTGGCAGGTTGAAAATCACACCAGGTGGGAGCATCAGATGGAGTAATGGTTATGTCACTGGACCCAGTGACATATGTAGTCGACCATGTAGTCGACCATGTAGTCAACCATGGTTCTAGTCCTGGACCCAGCAGTTTAGAACTGAGGCTGAGCTTGTGTGCGTGCGTACCCAAAATCCCAAGAGGAGAATAGAGGAGGAAGGATTGCAGTGTGGGCATCCTCCCTGGGGGATACTTTTTCACTTTTTGTCTCTCTGTCTTTTCTCTGATGAGCCCGTGTGCCCTGTAGCAAAACCTTCTCTAAAAAAGAAAAGAAAATCAAACCTGGCACGTGTGTGTATGTGTGTGTCTGTACCCAAAATTCCAGGAGGAAAATGGAGGAGAAGGGATGTGACATGGCCATCTTCCCTGGGCAATGATTTTTCACTTTCCCTGTCTCTATCTCTAGTAAGCACATGTGCCCTATGGTAAAAACCCAAGGAAAAAAAAAAAAAAAGAGGAAGGAAGGAAGGAAGGAAGGAAGGAAGGAAGAAAATATTGCCTCTAGTAAAAATTCATAAAGATTATATTCTATGATATAAGTAAACAAAAAATCAATAGAACAGTATATTAGAAAATGTGATTACATGAATGCACCTAGTTCTAATAATAAAATGATATGATTAAAAACCTAACAATGGTATGTAGTAGCTTTATGGATTAAAAGATATTCAAGCAGGCCTAAGTAAGTAGGAGCTATATATGGTACTGAATGAGAAGTGCCCATATTAAAAATAAGTTAAACATCCACCCCATGGCCTGGTGATTAAGGTGGCTGGATCCCATATTGCCAACTGGATCGTTTGAGTCCCAGATCCAGTGGCTTGAGAAACACAAGTGTGTGTGCTCACATGACCAGAATACCTGGAGGAGGGATCGAGACATGATCAACCCCCAGGAAAGGTATTTTCTCACTTTGTCTCTCTCTCTCTCTCTCACTTTCTCTCTGTTCCTGTTGTTCTGCAGTGAGTGCACTTGCCCTCTAACAAAATTAGAAAAATAATGAGAAGTTATCATTTCCTAAGTTACTTCAGGACTTTTGGCATGCAACTTGACAGAATGGTCCTAAAATTAATCGAGAAGGTAGAATTAGTGATACCAGCAGGATACATTATAATACTGGGGTATGTGACTTGGTGAGATTGGCACATGGATAGAGAAATAGACCATCAAAACAGAGGAAAGAACACATAATGAGACCATATGCATAGCAACTTGCTTCTGACGTTGTTTTATAAGTCAGTAATTTAAAAGTATTGGTCATTCTTCAAGAAGTGGTAGTGGGACAATATGATACAATAAGATTATATTCCTATAAATAAATTCTAGATGCATTAAAGACATGGCTTTTTAAAAAGAAACTTTAAAACTTTTAGAGGAAAATATTGGGTCACCAGAAAAGTCATGATGTATTTTTCTATGCAGAAATCCATCGTGACTTTTCTGATACCCCAATAAAAGTGAATATATAACTAATACTGGAGGCTGGGAGAACTTCTTGAACAGAACACAAAAAGCCCAGACTATAAATTTTGCCATGTTAAATTTCAAATGCAGGTGTATGAAAATATACCTTAAAGGTAACGACAAGGTATAGACTAAAATTACATGTGGGTATGCATGTCTAATGAAGGATTAATTGCCACAGTATAAAAGAAATTCTATCACTTACAAAGAGGACAAAGACCTCTTGAATAATGAACAAAATATAGTAGATAAGACCAATAAACAAAATTCTATAATTATCGAGGAAATGGCAATGAAAGCAACAAGGTGGCATTTTATGTCCTCATATTAGTAATACTTAAACCAAAGTTGTAACAATAAGGGATGCTCTGCACTTTTTTTATTGTAAATTTGTGGTAGCAATTTAGAGCAGTTTTTTGTTTGTTTGTTTTGCTGTTGTGCACATGCACTTGCCAGAGAGACAGAAAGTGAGAAATCATCCCCAGAGGGGATAGCCACACTGCAATTCTCCTCTCAGGACTTTGGGTACTCACGCACCTGCGCCTGGCATGAGTTTTAAACTGCCAGGTCAGGGCTTTGGTTGAACTGTGGTTGACTACATGGGAGTCCAACCATGGTTACATCTGTAGATCCCAGGAGAACAGTTCTAATGTCGAAAGATACTCCAACTCAAACTTTCAGCAGTTCCCTTTTAAAATCCTCTAGAGACTTCCACACATGTTCCTAAAGAAGATGTAAAAGGACTATTTATTCTATCACTATTTGTAATAGCAAAATATTGGAAATAATCTAGACTTCAGTCAACAAAATCTAGTATATACAGAGGATGGAAAAACAGAAGTTATTACAAAGGATCTCTATTATAAAGGTTATCTTTTTTTTTTTTTTTTTTTTTTGAGAGGTTTTTTTCGCTATAGGGCGCGTGCGCTCGCCAGACAGACAGAGAGAGACATAGAGACAGAAAGCGAGAAATCACCCCCCAGGGGGGATGGTCACGCCGCAATCCCTTCTCCTCCATTCTCCTCTCGGGATCTTGGGCACGCACGCACACGCGCCCAGCGTGAGTTGTAAGCCACCGGGTCCGAGACGCGAACCGCGGTCGACTACGTGGGAGTCCAGCGACATAGCCATTACGCTAACTGCTGGTTCCCAAGGTTATCTTTTTGTAGCAACATGGATAAATTTTGAAAACAGTTTCAGTGAGAAAAGAAAGTTGCAAAAGGATGCATTCCAAATCCTATGTAGTAAAAGTTTGAAAGTGTTTGTGGGAAAGGTGCCTGGCATCCTTGGGAGAGAATTTTCTCTGCAGCAGCAGCAGCAGCAGGGAGAATAGGATGGGAAGTTAACATTAGGTGTATTAGTAATGTTTTATTTGTGGTGTGTGGGGAAATTTGGCAGACTACTAATATTTAGTCAGTCTGGGTGGTGGGCATCTCTGTTTTTGTAGGTTTCAAATATTTCATAATGGAAAGTTTTCAGTGTAAGCTAATAGTTTATCGGTCTCCAATTCAGCATGTCAGATTGAAAACACAGTTATTTTCTTTCCCTCTTTAAGCACTATACCAGTTTTATTCAGGAAATTTTAAAAGACACAACTATACAAGCACAAATAAGAAAAGAAATAGGAGCAGATCAGAATTATCAACACAGTGTTAGTCTACAGAGAAAAGGAGAGAGATGAATTGTAACTGATTTAGGAATGTCAGAAAAAGTTGAATCTGAATAAGTTCTATTACTGAGGGATTCCTATTCCTGTAAAAGGTGATCCTGAATAATTCCAGAATTAAGGCCCCAAGTAGCTGAAAAAATAGACTTATGGTTGGGATTGGTTGTAAGTTAGATAGGTGCCTTTACTAACCCAGTATAATCATAGAGACTCTAGTCACAGGGCGGATTTAATATGAAACATTTTTTGATCAGCTTGGTTCCCAGAACGCTGACACCCAGGAAGCAAGTGCAGCCATTCCTTTAGGGAGACTGGAGTGGATCCTAGAGATACTCACTAATGGCGTAATTATGCCTTATGTTTATAAATGTACCTTATGTTTATGGTACATTTTCATAAATACCTTTCATATATACTGGGTCCAATGCAAAGATTATGAAAAGATCCACATAAAGACTACTCCAATAGTAAAAAGATGAGCCTGAAAAGTTCCAGAAAAAGAACATCTAAAATATAAAAAAGCAGGAATGAGGGTATTTTTGGATTTCTCAACTCCAATAGTAGAAGCTAAAAGATAATGGAATGATTTCTTGAAAATTCTAATGGTGTTTGTTTTACCACCTGTAGTTCAAGACTAAATTGTTAATACCCATGTACTCCTTCTTAGGTAGTTGCTGAATGAAGATAATGGTTCATTTAAGTGAGGTAGTAAACTGAGACAGGAAGAAGTGAGATCTGGAAGACATGTGATCCATCCAGGAGAGAGGGGAAGGGATGGTGAGCATGGTAACCTACAGGATGCTCCCACGAATGCCTGTGCAGGAGAACTAGCAATCAGCAGGGCTGGATTGGGGTGGCGGAGAGGTCTAGAAGAGGGGCCCTCTGGGGAACAAAAAGGGAATTAGTTGGCAGCTTGTTGCTTTTGACCATATGGAAAATAGTAATGAGAAGGATTTTTTGCTTGTTGAGTTTAAGAAAAATTTAGGGTAGATATATGGAAACTAAGCACATTTTAAAAATGAAGCAGTTGCTAAGTCCAGAAAAAGTAAAATAAGTAAGCAAAAATATATATCCTACTATATATATAGCTTTGTGATATAACTGATATATATTACGCACACACACATACAGTACACATACAAGTACATATATACATGCTTAAATACATAGAATAGGGCAAAGAAAGGAGAAGAGATACTTACTAGAAGCATACTCATTTCTTATCTTCCACAATAGGATATCAGTAGATAATATCCAAGTTCAACAAATCAAGAAATAACCACATTAGCACATTATTTAGGAATATGGAAGTACAAGAGGAGATAGTGCTATGAATTCAAAGTGTCTGCTTCTGGGAGTAGAGAAGATGAAGTAAAGCAAGCGTGTGTGTGTGTTTGTGTGTTTCCTTATATGCCTTTGGTGCTATTTGCCTTTAACTACTGGTATGCATTACTTTGATAAAAAACATAAATAAAATAAATAATCTTACAGTGAGTATCTTTGTACAATAGGCTTTCCTTCTTTTTTTTTTTTTTTCCTCCCATCGCTCTCAGGCTGGAAGAGGTGTGGCTCGTTTAGTAAATGCTTTCTTTCTTTCTTTCTTTCTTTTTTTTTTTTTTTTTACAATTAAACTATGAATTTATTTTGGTACAAAAACTTTTTGAAATTCATACATAGTTTTCCCATTACACATATTTCCATGAGCTTTTTTTTCTGAAAATCTTTTTAATTAATTAATTTACATTCATTCCCTGAGCATCATCACAGTATACAAGATGTGATTTCCCATCCAGAATATACTGCATAGTGGCTTAATCATGCATGTTATCGTCAATTTTCCATTTCTAATACACACATGAAATTAGAAATGGAAAATTATTGACGTATATATATATTTTTTTTACCCCTATTTCTGACCTGCTGCCATTTCCCACCCTCCTCCCACACTATCTCTGGTGTCTACAGTTGTTTTCCATTCCTTTTCCCCCCACAGTTTATTGATCGCAAAATTTCTTAAATAATCTAATTACTTTCAACAGCAAGTTTAGCTGGTAGTTTCAAGAAAAGCAGTTTTAACTTTAATAAATCAAAGAAATGCTAAGGAACTTCGCTTAAAACTTAAAGCCAGGAAACTAAGATTCTGTTCAAATAGTAGGTACATGAACCTATCGACAGCTCAAGACAGGATAAAAATCCTTAAAACCAGAAAACAAAGCTTAGAAGAAAATCAGCAATGTTTTAGTCAAAAGTCATAAAATGCTATTTCACCAGTTAAGTCTCTTGTACCTAATCTATCTTCTGTTGTGGTTCGATTTTCCCAATTAAATTCTGGAATATAACATTCAACTCCAGACTTGTCCCTATAATTAATTTGGCCATTTTCTTAGTTTTTGAACTCTTATTTCTGTGTGTCTGTATTTAATTTTCCTGGCATAGCACTCCCTTGAGAACTTCTTGGAGATGTGGTCTGGTGTTATTAAATTCTTTC
The DNA here is from genome assembly GCA_026018925.1 of Tupaia tana. NCBI lineage: Eukaryota > Metazoa > Chordata > Mammalia > Scandentia > Tupaiidae > Tupaia > Tupaia tana. The sequence goes on from JAKSZU010000001.1 coordinate 236,765,253, forward strand.
AAATTTTGTTTTTCTTGTCTTGTCTTCCCATGTGAAGGATAATCTCTCCAGGTACAGTATTCTTGGTTAAAATTACTTCCCCTTAACACTTTGAATCTATTTTCCCATTCTTTCCTCACTCCCATTGTTTTCGATGAGAGGTCTGCTGTTAGTCTGATGGGATATCCTTTGTAGGTAACTTGCCATTTATCTCTTGCCAGTCTTAGTATCTTGTCTTTGTCTGTGGTTTTGGTCAATCTGGCTATAATGTGTCTTGGAGAAGATCTTGAATTGATTCTATTTGGGGTCCTTTTCTATTTCTTGGGACTAGATTTTTGAGTGCCTCTCTAGGTTTGGAAAGTTTTCTTGCAAAATTTCATGGAATAGATTATCAAGGCCTTTATGATTCTCTTTGCCTTCTGGGATACCAATTAGCTGGCTGTTTGGACGTTTGGTGGTATCTAGTATTTCTCATATATTATTCTCATCTTTTTGGGCAGTTTTCTCAATCTTTGTGGTGAATTTTTTTAGGCCAGTGATTTTATCTTCTATGCCTGAGATTCTGTTTTCTGTATGATCTAGTCTGCCTGTAATACTTTCAAGGGAGATTTTGATTTCCTATATTATAGCCTTCATCTCTAACAGGTTCATTTGATTCTTTTTTAAAGTGTCTGTTTCCTCTTTTAGATCTTGTAAGAATTTCCTCACTTCCTGGAACTCGTCAGCTCCTTTCTCCTTTCTCTTCTGCAGTTCATTGTCTCTTTTCTCTTCCATTTGTTAGCTTCATCATTATGAATATTCTATTTCTTTATCAAACATTTCTATGATTTCCATTGAACTGTCTGTGGATGAAGAGGAGTTACTCTTTTCTCTTGGAGGAGAGGTATTTTCTTGCTTTCCCGTATTTCTTGTGACCCTGCAGTAATTTCTAGTCATCTGATGGGTGGTATGTTTCTTCCAAATTCTTGAAGTTCAGTCTGAGTGTTCAGGAGCATGCAGAGGAGGTGTTCTGGAATCTCTTGCTGTACTGTTTTTATCCCTTTGTGTAGGAGATTCAGTGGGTATTGAGGAATATGTTAACTCTAATAGTATTTGGATGTTTGGCTATGGTTCCCTTAGATCTGTCTGAAAACAGTGAATGGAGATTGAGGAGCAGAGTGCTGAAATAAAAGAAAAAGAGAAGGGGAGAGAGAGACAGACAGACAGAAGAAAGAGAGAGAAAAAGAAGGGAAACAAAAAACAACCAAAAAAATTATTTTTTTTCCTTTTTTTTTAAGAAAAGCAAAACTAAAAAACCGTGTGGTGCACTTGGGTGCTGCATGAAATCACTAGTTCTCAGGAGCAAAGGTGGAGTCTTCTTCTGAAGGCCTGCCTTTTGCCTCTCCTGGAGGGGAGGAGGAAAGGGGATTATTAGCAAGATAAAGGAATAACTGAAAGCCAAGAGAATACTTTACCTTAAAAAAATTTTAAGAGGAAATATTACAAAAAATGAGAACACAGAGAGAGTGGCAGAGAGACAGAGACAGAAAGAAGGCTAGAGGGGCTCCCCACCACTCAAATTTGGGGGCTGGAGGCTGAATTATGAGTAGAAAATCTTCATTTCTCTTTTTTCCCTGAAATCACTAGTTTTCAGGAGCAATGGTGGAGTCTTCTTTTGAAGGCCTGCCCCTCGCCTCTCCACTTGAGTTTGGGGGCTGGAGGCTGAATTCTTAGTAGAAAATCTTCATTTCTCTTTTTTCCCTTAAATCACTAGTTCTCAGGAGCAATGGTAGTATTTTCTTCTCAGCTTTCCTTCTTATAGATTGTAAAATCACTTCTCCATCTTTGTCATATTACTGGTTTTTCTCTAAAATATAGTTGGCATTTATGATTAACCCTTTACTTCAAACTAAAACTAAATAAGGCACAGTCCCTGGCCAAAGTACTTTTGGTTCAAAGGCTGGTATGCCAGAAAACCTTGAAAAATCAGGATGCTTTTTGTATGCTTGTCCTTTGGGAACCAAGGAAGTGGGAGAGTGCTGGGATTTCAAGAGAAAGAGTGGATTCTAATAGCTGCATGAGGAAAGGGAAAGAAGACAAGCTCTAGAACCTGCTTTAGGGGAGGACCACCCACAGCTGAAGGAGAAAGTTCCTTCTGTATTTGAACATGCAGACATTTCTCACGGTTGAGAGAGGGATTACAAAGCTCTGTAATATGTATATCTCTGGTTTGCCTATTAGTTTCTTCCCCCACCCCCAAAGGATTCTACTGATTTCCATTGCTTTTAGCAACATAAGGACGTTGGTTTTAACTGTATCGCCGTTAACTGTGGGTACTGCATTCCTGAAACAAACGGTTCCTAATAGTGAAATGGTGCGGTATTGTTTTGTTTTGTATGTCTTTGATGGTTATTGCACCCATGATTGTTATAACATGAGGTAGGCCTTCTCTTGAACTGTGTTCTGTCAAGAATTTTTCTTACTCCAGCATTTTCTTTCTTTTAAACTTGTTTTGAATGCAGTTTTGCCAGGAAACTTCAAAAAGACAGTCCCTCACTTTTTCTTGGCAGTAGATCCAGTGTTAGAAGGTAATAACACAGAATGAAATCATGATTTCTTTAAAATAGAAATTTTTATTTCTAAAGTAGAAACCTTGATGTTTTTTTTCTTTTATCACCCTAAGTTTCCTATAGTACTCCCAAGGGATGCTGTAGAAGGGTAAAATAGGTGGGCATTGGGTGATAAAAGGGTGGACAAATTACTGAAAGAAAATATATCAATATGCAATCTTGAAGGAAGAGTGAGAGTTGAACAGGAGAAAATGGGATGGGTAGGAATAAAATAGGGGAAGAAAAGAAGAGATTTGCATGGGGTTGTGTTTGAGCAGAAGTCACTACGTGGTCTTTACTAAAGGCTTACGGGACCTGGTACATTTAAGGAATTATAGCTGGTTCCCTTTCCATTTGGCTGGTGCTCAGACTGCTGCTTCCTGAACCTTCAGGAAGCCTGGTGGGGAGCACATGGAAAGATTGGGTTGTTATTTAGGGAGATGCGTGTGCATTCAGAAAATTCTGATATCTTGAAGGAAGTTACCATGAGGTTTTAAGCAAGAGAGTGAATCATGTTGTGCTTGCATGCACTTTATGAGCAGGACTGAATAGACAAAGTGATGGGATTTTAAAGTGAGTCCTATTGGAAACATACAAGACTACAGTTCAGATCAAACATTACCATTTCAGTTAGGGGATTTATTTCACTTTGCCATAAAAATGATTAAGTATGACCAAGAACAAAAGAAGGCTTCGTATTATAAGGCTTTATTGTTGAACTTTTTAAAGATAAAATTTGCATTTTTAACTTTTTTCTAGCGTGTAAATAAAAGTTTAAATGATCAAGTTGATGAATTTGGAAGGAAAATCTTATTTGGAAATTAGGGAGGGCTGGCTCTGTAGTGCAGTGGTCATGTGCTGCTCAGGAGAAGCAGGATCCTACTCCCTGGCTTAGTCAACCAGAAACAGGATAGGCACATGTTGAGTGCCAGAGATGCAGCGGGCCAGAGAAGAGGAGGAACGGGATCACTGTGGGACCAGCAGGCTGGAGAAGAGGAGGAACCGTCACTGTGTGAGCAGATCTTATGGAGGGTGCTACCCCATCATTCTCGTATGTAGGTGCACACTGTCACAAATCAAGAAATAGTTAAGAAAATGAAATTGGGGAATTTTAGGTTTGGGGGAATAGACAATCATATCTGGTGGTCATATATAGTGTGTATGTATATTTGTACAATATATGTGCATAATTAATTAAAAATAAATCAGGATATATGTGATGCACATTAAAGATGTTTTATTTGTTCTAGTCTCTATTTTTGTTGACAAATTGCCAGAATAATTGTTATAGAGCTCCTATTTTCCAAACCATTTTAAAGGGTTGAAAAATGTGTCAGAAATGTTTTATCAGGTATTTTATGGCAACTTTAGTTGGAGGCAGTCCTTTGCCTCACCTGAATATAAGCAGATTCCTTTAAAAATTTTTTTTATTTTTTCCATTACCAAGAGGGACCGCACTGCTGCAGTTGAGCTGCAGTCAGCCCCAGATGATGGGCACATATATACTCACGGATGTCCAGGATGAGAACCCACAACCTTCCCTTGAGGATCAGCCTTGCAGAGTATCACGTTTTACCTCTGGGCCACCATCCAGCTTCTGTCTTATCACGTGTTTTCAAAGTAGTTTTCTGCTCTCTCATTAACTGCCAGCCCTGTATTCATTGAAAGAGAGCCCACTCTGTAATGAGCACCTGTCTACTTAGCTCGACTTAGCATGACGTTGGCATGTCGCTTGCCTCTCAGAACGATTTCCTCATTCGTAAACTAGAGATGCTTACCTCACAGGGTGCATCTGAGGACTGAAGGAATGAGTGTGTTATCAGAGAGAAACGAATGACTGAGTTCTGCCTTCCTGGAGCCCAGGGAGAGGGTGTGTGCCCAGACATGAGGGCACAGTGAGACACATATGAACCATTTGTAATCTGTACTTAGGAAATGCTGAAGCAGTGTGGAGTGATGGTATGTTTTGCTTTTTTTCTTTTAAGTTCTTGGTTCATGAGTGGTATTTTAAAATCTGTTAAGTGAAATATGTTGGTATTAATCATCACTGATAATGATTTCGATTTATTAGAGTTATGCATAGAACGAAATTGATATTCACCCTGTGTTCTTGCTGTTGCTACTTCTCTTTCCCTAAGCTAAATTTAAATTCACTTTTTGAAGTGAACTTCCTTAAATTCTTTTTGGAGCATAAAGTTTCAAATGAGGGGGCCAGCAGATGGTGTGGTGGTTAAGGGCACTGGACTCCCATGTAGCCAACTGCGGTTTGAGTCCTGGACCTGGTGGCTTGCTTTCTCACTTTCTCCCTCTCTCTCTCTCTCTCTCACTCTGTCCCTCTCTGGTCAAATTAAAATAAATAAATAAAGTTAAATAAAATCTTTAAAAAAAGATTCAAATGAGAAAAATTGTGCTATTCTGAATAAAGCCTTTCCTGCAGTCCTCCTTCCTGACCTCCATTTTCCTACATGCCTCTTCTCTGCCCAGTTAGATTATAGAGACTTGAGGATGGAACATTTCCCTGGCCACAGATGACTGCTCATCTGTCAGTGATGCAGATTTTCCACTACGGTTTTTATAAAGGTCACTCTGTGTGGATCAAAGGCCATTCTTAGGACTTTTCTAGTGTAAAACTGACTTACATTCAAATCACCTCTTTCCTCTCTGCCCTCAGAGAAGAAAGCCAGTACCACAGACTCTTCTTCCCCAGGCTGAGTGTGTGGTTGCAGTCCCTGAGCCGCCAGTTCCTCAGAGCACTTCCTCAGTGGTCTCTAAAAGATTGGTCTCTGGGTCCCAGTAGTGATACTCTTCAAATTTAGCCTCAGTCCCTGCAGCAGGAGGTTGTGAGGGCAGCATACACATGGGAAAGTAGGCACAGCCAGGGAAGGGGAGACAGGGATGGTACCCTGTGTTCTGTTTGGGCAGTCTCCCCCAATTTTCCTAGGTTATGGCAGCCTTGTGAGGAGGCTTTATGTCAGTGAAATATAAAGCATCTATAAATGATGAAATATAAGCAACTGTTCATCAGATAAACGGAATAATTCTTCAAATCCTTCAGCTGCTGTTAATCTTATAATCTTTAGTACTTCTCTAATGTATGTAGCCTTCTTTGATTTCATTTTAATTAGGGGATTTAGCACAAGAACATCCCATTGGAAGGACCTGACTTCTGTTGAATTTTGACTGGTGCTTTGAACGTTTGGAGGTTTAAGGTAGCACAGTATTTTAAAATCAGGATTCAAGGGGATGTTCATCATTCTGCATTCCAAGTCATAATTTTTAACGGCAGAATGATGGGGATTTTCTTCTCTTAAGCTTTTTTATTTTTTTGAAGTTTTTATTTATTTGATTCTTCAGAGAGAGAGAGAGACAGAGACATCCCCAGCAGGGTCTTCATGTCATAATCCATGCCCAGACTCAGCCTGCCAATTACAGGCACCCATGCACATACCAGGTGTGTGTGGTGGGGCTTGTACCCAGCACCTTCCCATGTGGGACCTGTTACATCACCACTGCACCCCCTTCTAGGCCCCAGTGGGCCATGTGGGAGTCCGGCGTTATAACTACCACACCACCTGCTGGCCCTGGTGGTGTTATTTTTAAGCTGCATGTTTAATGGACGCTTTAATATTCAAACACATATCTGATGTCCTAAGATGTGTTGTATGTCTCTGCCTTGTTTAATTATACAGCTCTTTCTTTGATTATTAACTTGAAGAATTTTACACAATTGGGAATCATTTGGGAAAAACTGACAAGCATACCCGTCTGTATACTACTAGATATTTATTAATTGTCCCATGGGTACCCATTTGCCATATTTCACTCTCCCCAGACTATAAATAAGTTGTTTAATACCAGATTATATCATTGTCAATCAGCTATCCATTACTAGATCACTGTTTGTAATATTGGCAAAATAAGTTTTTTGTTTTTTTTTAAAAGTTTATTTCTTTCATGAGAATGATAGCCAGAAAACCCTCAACAGAATCTCATGCCATTGCCCCTTTGCCAGCCTTCCAGCCAGCCAGGACCCAGGGCGCATGCACCCTGTGTTTACGGGTCAACCAAAGAACTGCACCTACACTCTCATACCCGTCCAGCTTCACTTGAGTAGCACGTTACCGCTGTTTTACCAAGCCAGCCCTCAAACATATTTTAAATGAATATTAATGTACAAATTAGTACTTTAAAAACATTTGGTTGGCCAGCAGGTGGCATGGTGGCTAAGGCCCTGGATCCCACATGGCCGACTCCATGGTTTGAGTCCCAGACCTAGCAGCTTGAAAAACACACCGGACATATGCCCATTATCCCAGAAGGAGAATGGGAGAGAAGGAATTGCAGCACGTTATCCCCTGGGGAGTGATTTCTCACTTCCCATCTCTGTCTTTCCAGCAAGCGCATGCATCCTATGGCAAAAATCTAAAATAATAATAAAAATAATCAAAAACGCTTGTTTAGCTTATTGGTCGAGTTCAACCTCTTGATATCTTGTGATCAAGCTTGGAGTCTCCGAATGCCCCTGATGAGCTGGTGAGCTCTTGTTTTTTCTTCCTTTAAAGCGTTGCTCTGCATCGCACACTGTTTTCCTTGAGTTATGATTCATTTTTACCTTTGTACTTTGTACCTTCTACTCTACTTACCTTTTATCTTCCTACTTGAAGCTCCTCAGAACTAGCTCATTGGTATTTTATTAATTGCTTATTGCACTACATTTGTCATATTTTAAGTGTAAGAGGTAAATATTCATATTTTTCTATTTTCCTTTTTTGTCAGCTGTCGAATCATTTTACTACTCATTAATAATTCTACTGTGCAGCTTGATTTATACCTTCGTTCTGTCTTCCCTCTTTTACCATTGACATTTCTGCCAGATTTTCATGTTATTTTCTCCACCCTGAGAAATACAAAGTATATATTCAAGGTTTACTAAACCTTCAAAATGCAACCTTCTTTGAACTTTCCTAGGCTGATGAATTGGAGGTAATGTGATTTTTTTTTTTTTTTTTGATACTCACTCTGACATAAGAGACACATTTTCACTTGCTTTCTTATTTCTTTTTTTTTTTTTTTTTTTGGAGAGGTTTTCGCTATAGGGCGTGTGCGCTCTCCAGACAGACAGAGACAGAGAGACAGAAAGCGAAAAATCACCCCCCAGGGGGGATGGTCACACCGCAATCCCTTCTCCTCCATTCTCCTCTCGGGATCTTGGGCACACATGCACACGCGCCCGGCGTGAGTTTTAAGCCACCGGGTCCAGGACGCGAACCGCGGTCGACTACATGGTAGTCCAGCGACATAGCCATTACGCTAACTGCTGGTTCCCTCCTTTCTTATTTCTAAATTCAAATATAACTGTATCCTCTATGGTTTGTGTCCATAACGTTTTTATTCACTTTGTTAATTGCAGCACAAGTTTTAAAATCTACTTTGTCTCTATCACTGTTTTCTTTCTCAGCTGGTGAACAGTTGGAGAACAGGAACTAAATGTATCAATTCTGTTTTTCCCAGTCCTTCCTGATTTTTGTTAGAGGGGATGCAAATAAATGAGAGAAGGGGGGAAACTGCACCCATGAAGTTATATACTGATTCAGAAATCTTAAATTATTCGTGACATTGCAGTTTGTGTGTTTCAGGCTAACTTGAAAGAGTGAGATGTTCCTTCTGCCTGAGATGTTAATTTTATGTAATGTGGGGGAAATTCAGGAAAGCCAAGAAGGCATGTAAAGAAAATAGTTTGCCTTATTTGCCTATTTTAGACCATCTAATATTCCAACACTGTGAAGTTATATTAGTAGTTTAAAATAAAGTGTCCTATTATGTTCTGAAGTAAGAATAATTACAGGCATTCTAAATCTTCGTACACAATTTCAGAAACTATTTACATGAAAATTTCGGCATTCGTGATGGTGCATATCTCTGGATTATTAAGGCATTTGAATAGTTATTCATTAGCACAATTCCTTCTGTTGCCCTGAAACCTTGAGAACTGGCTCTGTATTTGAAGCTATCCTAGTTAAGGAATTCAACAGCATTGCATTTGGAATACGGAAGTGTACTATTTAATAAGGAATGCTACATCGTTTTGATAAATCTACTGTGCTTCATTATCATTATTTCAGGACAGGAATTGCAGTGTTTCCTTACCTCCCTCTTCCCACATCGTCTTGTATAACCTTTAAATTGTTGTTTATGTTCATGATACAAAGGAAGTTTCCCCTGTTGTTCCTTTTATTCAGTTCCTTGCATTATTTATTGTCCTTACTTCCTTACCATACATTCATTTCTTGGGGGGGAGGGGAAGAATATTTTTTTCATCTTCCTGGTTGTTAGTTCATTGTAGAAAATAGATACGTAAGAAAGATATTACATGGGCACTCGCATATATTTTATGCAGTTCAGGGTGAGGGGTCTTGACCAGAGATTTGGAAGTAACAGCATAGAGATGAGATTTAAAGCTGTAGTCACTATGATGCCACCAGGATTCTGGTTACGATGCAGATACACCTCCCAGGAATTTCATTATTCTGCCTTCATTCAGTTGGCACAGACAATATACCTCACTTTTCATAGTAATATTTCTACTCCTCTGTACCCTTGTCTACTCTCATCCCAGTGCACTGACTGCTCACTTGCATCCTAATAGAAATCCTCTTTACGGCCCCTTCCAAGCATGAAAACTGCCGATAGAAGTAAAACAAGGGTACCACCCTGAGATCCTAGCTTTTCAGTGTAGCCCACTAGTGATACTGAGTAGTAGGTCAAAAGTGAAAGGCAAGAGAAAATGAGGACAAGTATGATTGTCACAGAGATCAAGAGAAGGGTTTCCGGAAGGTTGAAGAGGTCAAGAGTGCAAATGCCTCCCAGAGCCAGGCGTCAAGGGCTGTTTTTAGCAATTCTGAAATCACTAGGGGTCCACTTTTCGAACTCAGGAAGACTTGATATTCTGAATGGCCAACCTGCTGTTGCCTGACTGAGCCCCACCAGGAGAGAGCCCGTGTTTAAAGCATCAGAACAGGAGATGTGCAGTTAGAAAGCATGGCCCATGCATATCTCCATCAGGACTTTACCATTCTTGGTCTTCTTACATCTGCGTCTACCCCATTCACCTGGGGCTTCCCGCAAGCGAGGGACGGTTTCAAATATTCTTAGAACCAGGTGTGTGGTCCATGCTCAGAAGAGAATGTAGAAGTGCTGAGAGTTATTTAGAAGAGAGGAGAAAGCACTTCTGGAAGAATGGCATTATCAAAATAGAGTGGTGGGTAACTTTGTGATAGACCTTGAAAAGATTTTCATCCAGTAAAATTGATTTTTTGAACTAAATGGTGGTCCCTGTAAGTGGGATTTACTATCTGGCTCAATGGACCTATCATAAACTTAAATAGTACCTAGAAGAATAAAATTAAACATGCAATGAGGACATTTTTATCCTGCTCTTTCAGCAGATGGAGGTGGCTTGCTATAAATGAATATTGCTCTTCTGTTTAATTTTGTTGCTTTTCTACCACAATTATTGATGCTTAGGCAGGGTTGCTGATATTTAAAAGAATTACTGATAATTGTCAACATATGTTTGCTGATTTATTTCACCCCAAGGGATAGATTTTAAGGTGTTACTGATTTGTCATTATCTAAGACACATTGATGGCCATCTTTATTTTTGACTCATAGTTTAATAAGCACAAAGCACCTGTATTTCTAAATGTGCTGGGTAGTGTTCAAATCCATTACGGTACTGCAAAGGGATTGGATGCTATAAATAAGGATGGGGATGGGGAGGGAGAGAAAAATATAGAAAGGAAGGTCCTAAGGATTAGAAAAAATATTTAACTCATTTCTCATCTGAAACCTCTATAATTTTTTTTTTGTTTTTTTTTTGTTTTTTTTTGAGAGGTTTTTCGCTATAGGGCGCGTGCGCTCGCCAGACAGACAGAGAGAGACAGAGAGACAGAAAGCGAGAAATCACCCCCCAGGGGGGATGGTCACGCTGCAATCCCTTCTCCTCCATTCTCCTCTCGGGATCTTGGGCACGCACGCACACGCGCCCGGCGTGAGTTGTAAGCCACCGGGTCCGAGACGCGAACCGCGGTCGACTACGTGGGAGTCCAGCGACATAGCCATTACGCTAACTGCTGGTTCCCAAACCTCTATAATTTTTATACGTCATTGAACAATGGCTTCTCTCTTTCCCTATGTGCCCATCTGTATTTTGAAATGAAAAATTAAAAAAAAAAAACCATTAAATTGTTATAATCAAGATGGAATAGGAGTCTTGACATTTAAATTGCTGGGACATTTTTATATTTAAAAGTTATATATTTATAAGTTTTAAAAAACCTATTTGATAAAGTGTATGAGATGATTTGGAAAATGAATACTGATGGTGAAGATCGGGCATTTCCAAGTCAGTTTTCATTATTGTGTTTTAGTGTCTGGTTTAGTTTCCTCCTACAGTGGATGAAACCTCAGATATCTCAAGGGCAGTTCTGCAATAAATAATTTTCTAAGGCAAATGAAAAGTGGCAAGGATGAGTTTTGTTTTGTTTTAATCCTAGTGGGGTCAGTGTGTTGGCCTAATAGAGAATTAATGCTCTGACAGTGGAAGGTAATTTCTTTGGATTCCTGTGAGGTTATATATTGAAAGCATCAGAATTTTAAAATAATCTACTTAGAATTATTCCTTATGCTAGTATTTTTAAAATTATTTTATCAAAATAATCAGGTTCCTTTTTAAGATAGACAGGTGTTGGGATTGGTTTTTCTTCCATTTGTATGAGGAGCCCTTGGACCTAGCCGTAGCCACGTGTGCTGCTCCTTGCTGCTGTGGGAAGCAACAGTTCGCACGTCCTGCCACGTGAAGGCTTACAGTGGAAAGAGGAGCATGCAAAGTTCTGGAATGTAAGAGAAACCTTAACAGACTGATGGTAGAAGTATCTAGAAAGCTCAAAAGCCAGGTTGAAGTAGGTAGCAGTGCAAAATCATTATCCCTTTCACAAAAGATGGTGAAGAGGAGTGCAAGTGAAAACAATTGGCCTTTATTTGACAGGCTGCACAGACTCAGCCGGCGCGCGAGCCCAGCCCTGCGTTCTGCAGGCAGCGTGCCTTTTTTTTCTTTCTTTTTTTCTTTTTTTTTTTCTTTCTTTTTTTTTTTTTTTTTGTGAAACACCCCTAAATGTTCTAGCCTTTAAATAGCAGCGAGTCTTCTAAAACGATGCTACGTGCTGCAAGAGGAATGAAAGCGACTGCCTCCGAGGCAGGAAGCCGACTAGAGAGATGCTTAATTATCGCGGAAGTAAGTGCTTGTTACCGCTGAGTGGAGAGAGCAGCGAGTGCGGGTTGTCCTCTGGTGTCAGAGCCCTGATTTGTAGACAATGCCGCCCTGTCAGCTCAGTGCTGGTTCAGCAGCATCTTCCCAAACATGTATTTGGCAAGAATCTAAAGGCCACCTCTTGTGTAATTGGTGGAGTCTTGGAAAAGGATCCTCTGCCTTTCTTTTCAGGATGTGCGCAACCATGTAGGATTTTGTGCTCAGAATCTGTGCCTCCTGCCTCCTGACTGACGTGCTCATGAGGAAGTTGGTTTCTGTGCCCGTCACCTGGAAGGATGCTAACAGTGCTCTGTGATCTGTTGGGGGATTTGGAGAGGGCTGTCCAGAGCAGCATTTTGTTCCCTGCCGTCTTCATAAATTAGTGCTGATGGGGTGGGGTAGGTTGCAGTGCGTGAGGAAATGCTGGCATTTTGCTCATTAGCGAAATACTTCTAGCTTTAAGAGTAGCTGCAACTAAGGAGAGCTTGGGAAGAGGTGGTGGAGAATGCCGGATGCACTGAAATACTCCTCATCTGGGTAAGTAAGCAGTAGGGAAATGAGAAGAGTGTTCATGGATGTAATGGCTCCGGGAAAACCCGGGCGATTTTCTGTTTTATTTGCTCTTGCCAACCATGTGGAGCCTTTCTAAGGAAAGAGAAAGTGCTTATTGGTTTTGATAAACAGGAGGAGTTAAAAAGTGAGCATATTCAAGAAAATTTTTCAATTTTTAGATTTGCCAAAAACCGGCTCTGCATTGTGCTAATTATGTGATTCATTGGGTTACCTCTCAAACTCCTGGTCAGCACAGTGGTTCACAGTGTTCTGCATTATTGTAGGTCACTGAAGCCAAAGTCTGTACTTGGGGTAGGAGCCCTGGATGTCCTAGAACAAGCTGTGCCCCTCCCCCTAGGTCTGTGAATCAGTTCAACTAAGCCGAAGTCTTAATAGTCTTAAAAATCTAAATGATAGATTTTATTCAGTGCTTTAACTTTCTTTCATTCTTTCAAACATGCTATATTAAAATATGGATCATGGAACTGTAAATTGCAGTCTATCATTCAGCCTCTTAATTTCATGTGTCTGATTTTGGTAATTGTATATTTATTTCTAGATGTATTTATCAAATGATAATTTAAATTGTCCTTCTTTCTTCTAGAGAAAGCATGGGATTATGGCAATCACAGAGTTTCAGTAGCACGAGTGCCCTTCTGTTTTTTCTGAAAGAGAGTCGTCTGTTAAAGTGAAGCAAGGGAACTACTGTGGATTACAATGTTTTGAAGATCTAGATTTCCAGTGGATTGAAAATAAGGAATCATTTAACCTTTTAAATGAAAAAGATTAAGTTCTCATGTGACTGTTGTATTTTCTCAAAGCCATTCTCCAAGAGGGAAGTGCACATTTAAGACATAGAAAATGATGGTCCTTTCTGCGGGGATTTAAGTCTAATTGCTTTTACATCATGACCAGCTTGAAACGGTCACAGACAGAAAGGCCCGTTGCCACTGACAGGGCCTCCATTGTTGGCACAGATGGCACCCCCAAAGTCCACACCGATGACTTCTACATGCGGCGCTTCCGGTCCCAAAATGGCAGCTTAGGATCATCAGTAATGGCTCCAGTAGGGCCCCCTCGAAGTGAAGGTTCTCACCATATCACCTCAACCCCTGGAGTTCCAAAGATGGGGGTTAGGGCAAGGATCGCAGATTGGCCTCCAAGAAAGGAAAATATAAAAGAATCTAGCCGTTCAAGCCAGGAAATAGAAACCTCAAGTTGCCTTGAGAGCATGTCCTCCAAAAGCAGTCCTGTGAGTCAGGGAAGTTCTGTTAGCCTCAATTCCAATGACTCAGCCATGCTGAAAAGCATACAGAACACGCTGAAAAGCAAGACCAGACCGTCGGAGAACATGGACTCCAGATTTCTCATGCCTGAAGCCTATCCCAGCTCTCCTCGGAAAGCTCTCCGCAGAATCCGGCAGCGGAGCAACAGCGACATCACCATAAGTGAACTTGATGTGGATAGCTTTGATGAATGTATCTCACCCACATACAAGACTGGACCCTCACTGCACAGGGAATATGGCAGCACATCTTCCATTGATAAGCAGGGAACGTCCGGAGACAGCTTTTTTGATTTGTTAAAGGGCTACAAAGATGACAAATCTGATCGAGGTCCAACTCCAACCAAGCTCAGTGACTTTCTCATTGCTGGTGGGGGCAAGGGTTCCGGTTTCTCTTTGGATGTTATAGACGGGCCCATCTCACAGAGAGAGAACCTCAGGCTTTTTAAGGAAAGGGAAAAACCACTCAAGCGGCGCTCGAAATCTGAAACTGGAGACTCATCCATTTTTCGTAAATTACGCAATGCCAAAGGTGAAGAACTCGGGAAATCGTCTGATCTAGAAGATAACCGATCAGAAGACTCTGTCAGGCCCTGGACATGTCCAAAGTGCTTTGCCCACTACGATGTCCAGAGTATACTGTTTGATTTGAATGAGGCGATTATGAACAGGCACAATGTTATTAAGAGGAGAAACACCACCACGGGAGCCTCGGCAGCTGCCGTGGCATCCCTGGTCTCTGGACCTCTGTCCCATTCAGCCAGCTTCAGCTCCCCCATGGGCAGCACAGAGGACCTGAATTCCAAAGGGAGTCTCGGCATGGACCAGGGAGATGACAAAAGCAACGAACTGGTAATGAGCTGTCCATACTTTCGGAATGAGATAGGTGGAGAAGGTGAAAGAAAAATCAGCCTGTCAAAGTCTAACTCTGGCTCCTTTAGTGGATGTGAAAGTGCCTCCTTCGAATCTACTCTTAGCTCCCATTGCACAAACGCAGGAGTGGCAGTACTTGAAGTGCCCAAGGAAAACTTGGTGTTGCATTTAGATAGAGTGAAAAGATACATCGTGGAACACGTGGATTTGGGCGCATACTATTATAGAAAGTTTTTCTACCAGAAGGGTGAGTAGAGAAAGAGTTTCTTTTGCTGTGTTTTTTGGAAGCAGTTGTGAACTGGTATGTTTATATTAAGTTTTTTTTTGTTTTTTTTTTTTTAAACAGTGTGACATAGTATCTGCATGAATTCCTTTATAAGTTCTTCCTTAGTGATAATGAAATTATTTTAAACTACTTGCTGCAGTTTCTTTTGCATTTTTAAAAATTACTTTCCCCTTTCAGATATACTGGTATCTTATATAGTCAATATTAAATGTTTAAAAATTTTAAAAGCCCTTGATTTAGTGGATGAAGTTATAGACCTTGTTGTATAGGAGATTTACTATGTCCCCTTTAAGGATAAGTGTTTAAGGTTGAAAATATTTCAAATAAAGCTTTTAAAAAGATTACAAAAATAATTTTTAATGCAACCCTTCATTTCTTAGCACTACTGCAGTTAGTGCAGTTAGCCTCCGTGTACTCATCAGTAATTGGCAAGTATTACCTCCTCCTACCCATTTCACAAAGATTTTCATGACCAAAGCCACAGAGCCATTAGTCTCAGAGCCAAGAATCAAATCTAGGTCTTCCATTTGAGTAGAAAAGGCATCGGAATTCCCTTCATATGTTGGCAATTTCCTCTCTAGTTGTTGTTTCTTTTTGGGAAGTTTAAAGTGTGTGTGTATGTGTGTGTGTCTGTGTGTGTGTGTGTGTGTGATTATGCTTTGTATAGAGCGTTATCTCATACTTTGATCAAAGGCATTGTGATTTATTGAAAAGCAAATATGAACTTGAAACTTTCTGATAGTGTTTTTAAGTATCATTGTTAATTGAGGGATGAGTTTAAGTCATCCAGGGTCCCAGGCTGGAAAACAGGATGGTCACCATGAAAGGACTCACACGTGTGGTCCATTAGCCAGAACAGTAGTCTCTGCATCCTGGCGAAGAAGCCTGTGGCCAGAGGCTCCCTGTCTGCAAATTACTCCCGCGTTGCTTTCACTTCCCACCTACTGTTTGCAGGTTTTGAATATTATTTTGTTTTATTCTCCTTAAAGGAATTTAGTTTCAAATCTAGTTCTCATTACAGCATTATGACATTGTTTGTATTAGAATAAAACTTATTTTAGGGTTGTTACATAATGAGAATCCCATTTAAGAAAGTTTATTGATAGAATCTCATCTCATTACTAAATATCCATGTCTCATTTCATTATCAATATGATAATGAAACTCTCATTTTCATTTTTAAATAAATTTCTTTCCTCAGAATAATTTTCTGGAGTTCAGATTTTAGAAATCACATCTTTCTTACACTGTCCTTTAGAGTGTAGGGCTTTTCAACCTTGCCATCTTGGCATTTGGGACAGAATAATATTTTGTTGTGGTGGTATGGGGGCTGTCCTATACATTTCATAGCCTCTACACCCTAGATGCCAGTAGGGTCTCCCCTTCCTCAGTTGTGGCAGTTTAAAATGTCTGCAAGCATTGCCAAGTGTACCTTAGGAGGTAAAATTACCCTAGCTAAGGCTTTACTGTACCTGGGGCAATTTTCTGCAGGTGTCTCTGAGCTGAGTTGAACATGACAGAGAACATTATTAATTATCTTGTTTATAGAGTGGTGAGTACTTTTTTCCTATGTGGCAATATAATATTTTTTTTGAGAAAGAGAGATTTTTGCAATAGGGCATATGTGCTCACCAGAGAGACAGAGATAGACAGAAAGTGAGAGATCACCCCACAGAGGCTTTGGCCACATCACAATCCCTTCTCCTCCATTCCCTTTTTGGGATTTTGGGTATGCACACACACATGCCCGGCATGAGTTTGAAGCCACCGTGGTCTGGGACTCGAACCACAGTTGGCCATGTGGGAGCCCAGCAACGTAACCATTACGCCATCTGCTGGTCCCGTGGTAATATATTAATAGTGAACAGTTTTTGAGCACTTATGTGTCAGACACTGTGCTAAGCATTTTCTCATTTTAACCTGTTGATGCCTGTGCAATGTAGGTACTATTGTTTAATCCCATTTTCCAGATGAGATAACTGAGGCTTACATGCTTACATAGAATGCTGTCATGGAGCTAGTAAATGCTGAAGCCAGGATTCCAGCTCTGGCCTGTCTGAAAAGAGTCATGGTGTGGGACCAGCAGTTGGTGTAATGGCTATGTTGCTGGACTCCCATGTAGTCGACCGTGGTTCGAGTCCCGGACCCGGTGGCTTAAACTCACTCTGGGTATGTGTGTGTGCGTGCCCAAGATCCCAAGAGGAGAAAGGAGGAGAAGGGATTGCGGCGTGGCCATCCCCCTGGAGATGTCTCTGTTTTTCTGGCGAGCACACGTGCCCTATAGCAAAAACCTCTCAAAAAAAAAAAAAAAAAAAAAGTCATGAAGTTAGTCACTGTTCTCTAATCTCTACTATTTTAAACAAAAGGGAGACTCATATATTTCTTTTTCATGTGAGAAATAAAAAGTGTAACACCTGTATTCCAGAGTAATCCTGCTTTGTTTATTCATAACAACTCATAACTTTGAAAGCCACTAATGCAGTAGCTAATTTGAAGCAAGGAAAATATCCTCTTATCCAATAGCTGACCTGGTTAATTGAAAATGTCAATTGAAGCAGGGAATTGTTTAAAAGTATACATATTTAAAATGTTGTTTTCATTAAAACATGTAAAATGTATTTGCCAAACTCAAGTGAGGCCAAAGACTTTCCTTTAACAATAATTCTACCAGTTTGAATTCTACTTTGTATCAAAAGTATAACCCACAAGAGTGAAAACAGAGATACTAACTTGCAAAACAATCTGAGAACACTGTTTTTTTTTTTTTTTTTTTTAACCTTCCCCCCTTTTATTTATCTTCCCCAAGATGGGTAGCTAACACAACAGCTATCTTTGTGATAACTTGTCTGTCTGTCCTTCCTTCCTTCCTTCCTTCCTTCCTTCCTTCCTTCCTTCCTTCCTTCCTTCCTTCCTTCCGAGTGGTTTTTGCCATAGGGCGCATGCGCTCACCAGAAAGACAGAGAGATAGACAGAGAGAAAGTGAGAAATCACCCCCGGGGGGGGGGGGGGGGAAGGGGGGGATGGCCATGCCATAATCCCTTCTCCTCCATTCTCCTCTCGGGATCTTGGGCACGCACGCACACGTGCCTGGCATGAGTTTAAGCCACTGAGTCCAGGATACCAACCGCGATCGGCTACGTGGAAGTCCAGCGACATAGCCATTACGCTAACTGCTGATCCCTATAACTTGCCTTTATTAAGTCTTCCCAAATTCTTCAACTTAGTTTTTACAGAAGCAGCATTTTTTTATAATTGTATTTCATTAGCTTTCATGATAATTAAATTTATAATTACTGTAAAGTCAACCGTCGTAAACAGGTTTGGGAAGACACAGCCTCTCCTTGCCAGCATGACGCCCAGTTAGTGGGAGCACAGGGTATGTATGGCACCAGCGGTTGCCCGCCAGCTTGCTAGTGCCACGGGGCATTGCTCTGTATGGCTCCTAAGGCAGCATGAGCAGTGGTTAACCCGGATGTGAGCCCAGGGGAAGTTCGTGACAGAGCACACTGGCTGGAATACTTTTCCTTGGAACACAATTTAGAATTTTCAAATCAGGAAGGCCCTGTGTCATAATAATATACCCCAAAGTATGGCTCTGGTTGACATCATTTGAAACAGATGATGTTAAAATGACCATTGTTGCTCCTTTGATTAAGCCACCTAAAGTGTTAATGGTACATTTAAAAATTGCTATGTTATCTGTACTTTTTATTAGTGTCAAATAGAGTTAAATTGTCATATTTTTTAAAGTGCAACTTCAATTCACTGAAATTAGTTGCACTACCTCATTTTTTTCTGATCAGTACCTTAAAGCAAATCCTCTGGTTGAAAGAGTCCGTCAGTGTCAGAGGTAATTCAACCTCCAGCGCCAGGTAGATAGCACTGCTGACACTGCTGTCACTCCAGCCTCCTCACCACCAGGGAGCTCTCCATTCTGCTGTTTAATGCACTTCCGACCTTACTGTGGCATGGCTCTGGGGAGAAAACTTTACCAAAGTATACTCCATAGCTGACGTTATATGTGAAATTCAATCATTTCTGGCTGTGAGGCTGTGATCATTTTTTAACATTATATTGTTTTTATAAGCATCATTATTTTGCAAATTGAGACTTTAGAGGGTATTCAACTCCAATGTATAAGCCAAGTCCATTGTTGGAAAGATACTGGACCAACAGAGGATTCTCCCAGTTTCCATTTATTAAAACAAAGAAGCAATGTGCCATCCATGCACTTCTTTCCAGTCTCCATTTCCTCTTCTCTTTGCAAGTGTGTGTGTGCGTGTGTATTGAGACTAGCCCAGGACTGAGTGACAGTAACAATACAGCTGACATTTATATCACGTTAGCTACTTTGTGCTTTATGTCGACCTCCTCACTTAGTGCTCATGGCCCCAGGGCAAACCTGTCCCTGTGATAGAAGTCCAGGTGATGCTACCACATCGTCCCACAGGTACAGACCAGGCAGTGGGGTAGCATGCAGGTAAACTAACCATCTCCCTTTGAGCACATATGTATGTACTCAGAGTGTTTGAATGTGTTTAGATTATTTAGATAAGTGCTGTGGTCAAATTACCAAGGAAATCTGTAAGTGGAAAATACTGAGTTACAGACTAATTCTAACATTGCCCGTGGCCAGCATGGCTTGTCACAGACGGGACTCTTTCCTAGCCACTGCTCACCTCATTTCTGTGGCCTCAAAGAACTTTGCACTCCTGTCAACGACTTATGATGCATGTGTTCCTTGAATCCTACACCGGAGGCTGTATTCCTGGGAGCTAGAGGAGCCCATGCGCTGCCTTGTCGGTGGCATTTGTTGCTCCATGGACCAACACTGTTGATAGGCTTATCTGTGTGGAGGGTGGGACATTGCTCTCAAAGTTGAGCAGTTGAAATGTCCCTCAACTGCAGTGACCAGGAGAAATCACTGTTACCTGGTGTGAAACTCATCAAAGAACATGTTATCACTCCTAAAAAGAGGAAAAATGAATGCTTGTTTGTACACCGATGCATTCTAATAATGCTCAGCCACCAGGTAGAGGAGACAAGTCAGATTGCAGCTGGAAACATAGACTAATTATCATTAAAGTTTTCTTTCTTTACCTGTGTCAGCTCTTGTAGATCACTGTGGAGCATCATGTCATTAGGATCTCACCACTTGTACTAAAGCGACAACTTAGAATTCTGATTTTTTTTTTTTTTAAGAGAGATTTTTGCTATAGTCACGTGTGCTTGCTGGAGAGACAGAAACAGAAAGTGAGAAGTCACCCCCCGGGGGGGATGGCACACCACAATCCCTTCTCCTCTCAGGATCTTGGGCATGGATGCACACATGTGAGTTTAAAGCCACACCATGGTCGACTATGTGGGAGTCCAGCAATGTAACCATTACGTCATCTGCTGGTCCCTCTGATAATTTTTTAAATTATTTAATTTATTTATTCATTTGTTTATTTTAATTTGACCAGAGGGAGACACAGAAAAAGAAAGGGAAAGTTAGAAAACAAGCCTCCAGATCCAGGGACTTGAACCATGGTCGGCCATATGGGAGTGTCCTCAACCACCACGTCCCCTGCTGATCCCCCTCTGATATGTTGTTAATTTAGCTATGAAGCGTTGTTCTTCAAGTTTGATTATAAAATGAGTATCTGTAAATAGCTGCAATACATTTTAGTGGATTATTTTATAGTACATCAGCCAACATCATAAAGCCAAGGGTAGTTCTAAAAATGTGTGTTTATTTAGTGTTTTTTTTTTTTCTTTAAAAAATCCTATACACATAGCAGCAGTATAGGCTATATTGTTGAGAAAAGTACTATGGGAGACTTTACAATTCATAGTTCTTAAAGGATCATTCATTCGTGTTTAGTTTCTTGACTGTGGTACTTCAGGAGTGATGAACTTCCAGAGTCAGCAAGTCTGCCCCGCTGAGCCACGTTGTGCTCAGTGCTCTTGAACTTCACAGTTAATTTCTACCAAAATTAATAGTAATAGATTTTGGACGTGTAAGATTGTTTTAATGCCATCGTCTTTGATTTTTTACCACAGTCACATAAACTGTATGTAAGTCCTTTGGAAGTAGGTACCTTATTACACTTCCCTTTGCAGGGAGACCTGGGCCACTAGGTATCTTGAGAAACCAGCCTAGGCCTGTGTTTTGCTGCTGTCTCTTCATCCACTCAGGGTTCCCGGTAGCAACAAGGCCACTAGACATTAAGGTTTTGCCTGTTTGTTCCTTTAACAGCAAACATCCCCTCCTTTCTTGGCTGTCAAGGCCCTGATCTGTGAGGCAGTCAGGCTTTTAGTGGCTGAGTCCTCTCAGTTCAGAGGTTGTGGAAGTTGGTTCAAAGGGCACATGCTTTAACTGTTCTTACATACATAGATTTTTAAATTTTAAAATGAAGATAGGACGTCAGAGGTCACACTAGCTCAAACACTTGCATTTACTCAAAGTTGTCTTTGTAAGATGTAGTCACATAAATGGTTGGTTTAGCAGTAAAACTGGTGATGAAAATATCACCTATTATGTCAGTCATCCGCCCCTGTAGAAAATTCCATGTGAGAAATTTATTTTAGAATCTGATGCCAGAAATTGCTTTCTGACAGCTACCAAGTGCCTACCCTTCTGATGAGAGCTGTCTGTGTGTTTCTGTGTCTCTGCTTTGACCTGAACTCCTGGGACCAAAGCTGATGCGATCTGTGCAGCCTCCGTTACTGACTCGTGTGCTTCTGCTTTTGCCTTTCGTTTTCCTGCTCTGTTCCATTAGCATGGTGTGTATCTCACTTAGAATTTGTGACTTTAAACGTTCTTTCTGGAGAAAGATAGTTGGCATACATTTATATCCAAATGAAATAGTCCTGTTCCCAGGCTTTCTCCTCTGTTCTCTCTACATTTCTCACCAGGTGTTGTCTGCACCGGCGTGGCGTCTAGTGGCATCTCAAACACGTGTGCAAAAAATTGGAGTTCACCGTTTTGTTCCCTTCCTCATCGTTGCTCTCCTCCTGTCAATGCTGCCATTATTATCAGTCCCTTGATCTGAAACACTGAAACGTCTCTGACGCCTTCCCCTTTGTGGTTCTCTGTCTCCAGTCAATTGGGAAGGCCTCTCGGGTCTACCTTTGAATTGTAGCCAACTTCTGTTCTTTATGCCCCAGACCCAAATTCTAGTGATTGGATTTCTTCTGTAGTCTCCCCTGCTCACAATTCAACCTCTCATCCCTGCCAGCTATAGTCCCCTTTATTCAATCATGTAGCAAACAGGTGTCAGTCGGATCGTCTGAGAAGCACAGACAGAAACAGTTTAGGCCTGCCAGTGTTTGGTCAGGAGCTTCAGGGTGACTTCTGTGAGGATAAGAGGGGGAAGGAAGCAGAGACTAGTAAAGGAAATCTTCAGTTCACGATGCAGGGCTGACACCATAAAACAAAAGGGCAGAGAAAACAGAACTGAGCAGCGGGAGTCTCAGACCAAGATACAGATTTGACAAAAGCCTCAACCAGTGCAAAGAAACAAAAATGAAGCATTAGCAAAGTCCCTCGTTGGGGAGTAATGGTTGGGCCCCATTACTGCTGGCACATTCCGTTGTTGACTGCCAAGGGAAGACCAGAAGGCTCTGCAACCAGAGGCTTTTTACCTGATTACATTTCTTGTGGATGAACTGGTTACATGTTCTTTCTGGAGGAAAAGCCGAGTGTTGCCCCGCCGTGGCTGCCATGTGTGAGCTCCGCAGTGTGCTTGGAGTGCCTCTGAGTGCTGGAGTAGTAAGCCATGCAGACCACCCTATGGAATTGGCAGTCTAGTGGGAGGGCAACAGACAGTTAGCAAATGAGACAAAAGCCCCAAAGGGCTTGTTATAGAAATGAATAATACAAAAATGCAAAAGGAAACCCATTCCTAATCCTGATAATTTTGTATCCTTCTATATCTTTACACACACACACACACACACACACACACATTTATTATTCAAGTTACTGTTGACAAGTGTATCAGTCTGTTTTGTGCGGCTGTGAAGAATACCTGAGCTGGGTAATACGTAAAGAACATTTGTCTTATAGTTCCATAGTCTGGGAAGTCCAAGGTCAAGGGGCTGGCACCTGGCAAGGGGATTCTTGCTGGCTCATCCCATCATGAGGGTGGATGGGGAGTGGGTGGGGGGAGAGAAGGGAAGGGGGCTAAACTCACACTCCAGTTAGCTCTGTGGGTCTGTTTCCCCACCTGGCCCCCCCTTGTACAGTAGGACTTGAGGTAGCATGACCTCTCAACAGGTCTCAACAGGTCCCTGGGGAGGAGTGAGAAAGCAATGAACAGAGTACAGGACAGAAACCCATGCGTTTGTCAAAGCTGAAAGAGCTTTCTCATCTTCTAGTCCTGTGTGAAGCTGTGTTCCCTTCCCTGCCCCAGTGCGTTCATTGGAATGGGCTGTTCTTTCTCTCTCCATCTGGCAAGTGCCTGCATGTCCTCTGAGGCTGCGAAGCCTTAGCAACCCCCTCCTCGGCCTGGTGCAGGTGCTTTCCTAGACTCATCTAAGTGATCCTGGCACTCTGTGTTTCTGTAGACTTTCTGTGATGCGTTACTGGTTCACATCCTTGAAAGCAAGGACCACAGAGGCGAAGGTTCAGTAAATGTTTTACAGTGAATGCATGTTTGGTGAGGATGTGAAATGTCAGCTTTATTGAGCCGAGAGCCAGTGTATCTGGTATTCATAGCACTGGATAGAGAAAGTGAGGGAGGGTATCTGTGTCCGTGGCCTTGTATTACAGTCCAGACACTGAATAACATGTTGCAGTTCCTTTTCCTTTCTTTTTTTTCCTCAGGAAATGAGACCACAAACAAGTCTGTGTGTGGTTATGGTGGCTTTGTGGGAATTAACCAAGACCACCGATTGGCCTCCAGTGGCCCAAAATGCCATTACTCAAACTGATTTTTATTATTGTAAACTTTAGTAGACACAAGTGATAGATCCTGAAATCAGCGGATGATCTTTCAAGGAGAAGCGGGATTTACTTAATCTCAAAGTATCTTTCTGAAGACAATGTGTAAACTTCAGGGAGGAAGCTAATAACTTTACAGTGGAGACACCTTGCAGGCACAGCCTGAACTGAGTGAATTAAGGTCAATAGCATGAGTTCTGTAAAATGACACTTTAATTTTGCGGTTCTTTTACCCAAAATGCACAACAAACTCAGTCCAATCATCCGAAACTACCAAACCCAAATAAATACTCTCCCAAGATGATTAAAGAAAATTAAAGTCTGAGGAACTCATAGAAACTTCAGAGAACTAAAGAGAAATAACTAGATGCAATCTGGGAGCCTAAATGGGATTTTGGAGCCAAAAGGACATAGTGGAAAGACTGGTGAAATTGGCAATAAGATCTTTAGTTAATAGGATTATGCCCAAGTTAATTTCCTGGTTCTGATCATGGCAATTGTACTGTATGTTGATATATAAGATGTTAACATTGGGGGAGGCTGGGTGAGGAATATGTGAAATTCTTTGCTACCTTTGCAACTTTTCTCTAAAATTAGTCAAGAAAAGAAGTAAAAGACCAGTAAAATACTAGGTTGTTGGAAAAATCATGACATATTTTTCTATACAAAAATGTGTTACGACTTTCCCGATAACCTAATGCATGAGGTATAGTCAGTGATTAGAACCAGGAAATTAAAAATACACTGAAGAACTACCAGTGTCAAAATACACTGAAGAACTACCATGGTTATTGGATCCCATACTCCAAAGAATTTCTGTTTTTGTTGTTTTGCATTCTCAAAACCAAGGTCCTTTTTAGATATTATTTCAGTACAGGTTGATGACTTGTAATAGAGTCATTTCCCAAAAGCTTACCCCATTATGACTTCAGACACCCACCAGTGAGCTCCTCATCCTTAACTACAAGATTAGATGCTCAAAAAATTACTTGCTTTATGGTATCAGTACCCTTCCCATCTTTTCCCTCCTCTATATGGGGAGCTCATTCATCTGAATCCCCAAGAGATATCTCCTAATTGCATTTCAGTCAAGTCAGGGGGTACCTGAGCAGAAACAACCTCTACAGCTCACAAGGGCAGTTAGTCCACAGATGTGTCAGTTGTGCTGAGTGTTTGAGAGTACCACGTGGACCCTACCCTGGTAAGCTGCAGTGACTTTGCCTTACCTGCGTCTTTGGCTACCTCTGAGGAACCTCTTCTCAAATCCTTCCAAAGTATTTTCCATAGGAAGGTACTTTGGTTCGATATCTCTGGTAAAGAGATACAAAGGGTGTTTAAAATCCAAAGGAATTCTTTGAGAGACAGGTATTCTTTGTCATTTCTTTTATTCAGATGTTGTATTCTCTTCCCCTCCCAAGCAGACATTTGAATTGGTATTAACATTAAAAATAGTTTGAGTCATGTTCAACCTTTTTACATATTGTTTATAGTCATTGATCATTAGAAACTAATTTAGAAGAAAATTAATTTTGTGGGGGTACTCATGATTTTATTTCTGTCCCATCTGTTTTAATATATGTGTATTTCTTCTTTTCTTTTTCTTTCTTTTTTTTTTTTTTTTTTTTTTTTTTGAGAGATTTTTCTTGTGTGTGCTTGCCAGAGAGACAGAGAGAAAGAAAGAGAAATCACCCCACAGGAGAGATGGCCATGCTGCAATCCTTTCTCCTCTGTTCTCTTCTGGGGACCTGGGGCACACATGCATACACATGCACCCAGAATGAGTTTTAAGCTTCTAGGTCTGAGACTTGAACTATGGTTGATCATGTGGGAGTCCAGCATCTTAACCACTATGCTACCTCCTGGCTCCATATGTATTTCATTTTAAAACAAAGAGTATTCATTTTTTAAGAAATTTTTGCCTTTGGGCCTGTGTGCTCACTGTAGAAAGAGACAGAGACAGTGAGAGGAGAAGTGAGAAATCACCCCATAGGGGGGATGACCTTCCTGTAATCCCTTCTTCTTCACTCTCCTCCCAGGATCTTAGACATGCACACGTGCCCAGTGTGAGTTTCAAGCCACTGGGTCCAGGACTCAAATTGCAGTTGGCTATGTGGGAGTTCAGTGATGTAACCGCTATGCCATCTGCTGGGCCCTAAATAAGGATTATTAAATACAGTTTTCACTTTCTTTTTTTTTTAATGGTTCCATAATTTGCTGTTCCATCACTTCTTTAAAGTTTTCCAGCTATTGCAACTTCAGGTTTTCCCATTTCTCATTATAAATAATGCTTACATCGGATGTTCTTTACCTCATGCCCTCCCCTACCACCCGCTTCCTAATTAACTTCCGTGGAAGTCCAGCAAAGCCTATGAGCTAAGTCTCCTTAGAATTATTCTTTTTAAAGTTTATTCATTTATTTATTCCATGAGAGAGAGAGAGAGAGGGAGAGACAGAGACAGAGATAGGCAGACAACCCCAACAGGGTCTTCATGTTGTGATTCACTCCCAGCCAACCTGGATCACAGGCATGAGCACTTACCCGGTGTGCACAGAGAAGTCTTGGGATGTGAGCCTTTGACCCTTCCACTGTGGGCCCAGCACAGCAGAGCATCCTGGAACTACTGTACTGCCACCTGGCCTAGAATGTTTTGTTGTTGTTAGAGAGATTTTCTTCTATAGGGTACGTGCACTTGCCAGAGAGACAAAAAACTAGAAGTCACCCCCCCCCCCCGGGGGGGGAATATCCACACCACAGTCCCTTCTCCTCCATTTTCCTCTTGAGATTTTGGGCTTGCACACGCACATGCCCGGCATGAGTTTTAAGCTGCCCAATCTGGGACTCAAAACCTTGGTCCGCTATGTGAGAGTCCAGTGATATAACCATCACACTATCTGCTGGTCCCTGGAATAATGTTTTTTAGCATACAAAATAAAAATACAAAGTAAATCAAGTATATTAAAATACTGTTGCAAAATTGTTACATTTTTGTGACATAGTAATGCACGTGCTTCTTATTTTGTAAGAAAAATAAAAGATCTAGAAGCAGGCCTGTTAACTACCATAATTTCAAATTAGTGACAAGTGTGATTGAATTTTGATTTGTCTGCAACAACTTAATATGTATAAACATATGATTTCTGTGGGTATAAAGGTCACATGTACAGCTAATAGTACTGTAGTTTGCATCCTGAGCTTTTAATTGGTAGTAATACCATATTTGAGTTAGAAGTTAGGGAAAATAAAGATTTTTTTTTTTTCATTCAAGTTCATGGATGCCCTAACTTCTATCCATAGACAAGTAAAAAAAAAAAAAGAAAGAAAAAAATTCCTGGGATTACACGAATGACCTTATTATGTAAATTTTCCTAGCTATCTAATGATTTCCATAAGGTGGAACCCTATAAATGAAATGGTGTGAACTTTACAGGAGCCCTGATTTTTATTACCAAATTGTGATTGGTAATAAAGCTTAGACCAGAAAAGTCCATGGTGTATTTAAGACTATATGGTTTAACCTTCTTTTGACTACTTTGAAAGTTTGCCATTTTTTACTTTTTGAACATTCCTTATAGTTCAACAAAAACTCATTCATTTCATTGATCACTAACAAGGTCGAATTTTTATAATGATAATTATTGACTGTCATGGACTGGTAGCAGCAGTGAAACACCTTTAATTATGATTCTACTGTTCTTTATCTTCCCTTTAGTTCAAATAGTTGTTTCTTTGCATTTTTTCTTTACTCCATTTTATGTCATGTTTTTAATGTCAACACAACTTCATAATGAAGTTTACCTTTCATTGGCAGGTTAGAGGCCTTAAGCTGCTTACTCAGATGCTGTTTTTAATTCCAAAACTCCATACAGTTTTGGCAAGTAGATCCCCCCTCCAGTTTTTGAGTTAACTATGGAGAGAAGAATTGGAACCTCAGAGTAATGTACGTCTTGTAAATGTGTAAATGTCGGCAGTTACTCTTTTGCAACTGTAATGGTAAGCTTAGTGCAGTGCTTTGGGACAGCATTCTGGCATGTCGCCCATGCTGGGTAAATGTCCCCATCCGTTACCCTGACCTGCTTTCCACTATTGTGCAGTCTCAGGCTCCTTGGTTCTTACTGAGCCTCCGCCCTTTTAATTAGGGTAAGTCCTTTGGAGAGCAGAGACAGAATTTCTAAGTGGTATGCTTCCCAGGAAGAGAGCTGTTTAAACATTTGGCCTCTTATTACCTCCACTTTGGCAAACCTATGTTTCATTTTAAAAGCAGAATATTAATTTTTTCCTTGTCTTTCTTTTTCTTTTCTTTTGACTTCTAGTTCTGACTTCTTTCTAACCTAGTTATTAGTCATATTGTGATGTAATAAGTTGCACAGAAACAAACTATTTGAACAGTTTGAACCCAATAGCAGAGCTCAGCAGTCGTGTAGAAACCTGTGCCATAGCCAGTGGTCTTCTTAGTGTCGTCCACATTTTCTACCTCATACAGTACTAGGCTGATGAAAATATGGAGGGTCAAAGTCATGTCATCCTCTGTGCTGACAGTTTCACACCTGTAACCAAAGAAGTAGAGTATTTTAAGAAAACATAACTTAAAATATTAAAGTAGTTGTATTTTAAAGTTGTCACTTCATTGATCTGCTGATTTGCAATCAAGCCCAAGTCTTTCTGCTTATTACTTATATCTTTCGCATCCTTTTATACATTGACTCATGATGTCTTTTCTGGAGAAAATGGAAGAGTCATCATTTTCCCCTCCCGTCTGGATGGTCAATTAGGGTAACTCTAAGATTAGAATGCTTTTAGCATATGTTGCCATATTGCTTTCTAAAATGGTGGTATCAATCTACAGCACTGCTAGCAGCATATGAGTGCAACTACCAAGGCCTTGCCAGTTTTTAATTTCAGAAACATTGTTTCTAATTTTGTTAGGCATGAGGTAGTAACTAAGTTTTATCTGCTTCATGTTTCTTTTTTTAAAGATTTTTGTTAGAGTGTGGGTGCACTGACTAGAGACAGTGAGAGAGAAAGAGAAATCACTGCCACCTCCCTGGGGGGATGGCCACACTGCAATCCCTTCTCCATTCTCCTGGGATTTTGGACACGCACATATATGTGCCCTACATGATTTTCAAGCCTCCAAGTTCTGGACTCAAACAATTGTCGGCCACATGGGAGTCCAGTATCTTAACCATCAGGGTACCTGCTAGCTCCACTAAATATATATTTTGACTGTTCATAATCGTACTCAGTACTGATTATGCTGGTGTCTCTAGAGAAAACATACAGCTGAAATAAGAATAATCTAACCTAAAGTTACTATGAAAATCACTACCAGCAATCCAAAAGTTGCTAGGTAAAGCCTTGTCGTTCTTTCTTTACTTTTTTCTTTCATGGAAGGGGGAGGGGACCCCAACGGGGTCCTCCTGCCTCAGTCCACCCACAGCCTCAGCCAGGCAAGATTCATGGGTACACACGTTCACGCAGGTACAAGGAGACCTTGTGACACAAACCAGGACCCTTCCTGTGGCTTCAGCGTCGCAGAGCAGTGCGTTACTGCTGCGCCAGTGACCGTCACAGTCCTGTCACTCTTACAGTGTATTTTCCTTTTCTCCTTTGCAATGAAAGTGCCAGGCTTCACTTTTTGTTTTGTTTTGTTTTGATATTTTCCCTTGTGCTTACATGCACAATTTCAAACCAGGTGATGTGACTGTCCAATCTAATTACTTGGGACTTTGAGCTGCCTAGTGTTTCCCCTTTCTAAGAATGTGAGATTATTATTATTTATTATTGTGACAGTATCAACCAGAAACATTGCTATTTATGTGGAATGTGCTCCTGATGACAGAACTATTCGTTGGTACTCTTTGTACCTTCCTTATTAAAACTCAAGAGCTGAGGGCCAGCCAGTGATGTGGTGGGTAAGGCAGCTGGAGCCCATGTGGCCAACTGCGCAATTCCAGTCCTGGACTTGATGACCTGAAACAAACAAACAAACAAACAAAACAGCAGGCACATGTGCATGCATCCCCAAAATCCTGGGAGAAAAATGGAGAGGGGATTGTGGTGTGGCCATCCTTCCTCTCTTCTTGCTCCCACTCTGTCGCTCTCAAGTACATGCACCCCATAGCAAACTAAAAAGAAAAAATAAATAACCTCAAGAACCAGGACTAATAAGAAAACTTTTGTTTAGGTGTTGAATATGAGAAATGGACTGTACGTGGATATAACTATCTCTCTCTCAACACAGCAAAACCTTGGGTGTATTGCATATCAAGCAATAAAGCACTATGCATAATCCAACTATATAGTTTATGCCTGTAGGCAGAACTTTTTATTTACCTCTTTTTTGTTCCTAATAACAATTTAGAAACTTGTGGAATTATAATGTTTTATATAATGCCTAAGAAAATGAGCTTTGAAATGAGTAGTTCAAGTAATGTGTTTGACTTCTGATACTCCTGTATACTACCTCTGGCTAAGTGACTTATCTCTGAGTCATAGTTGTCACCTATGTAAAAAATGCAGGAAATACCTGTATTTTCTTGGTTGATGTAAATATCAGAGTGCTTGGTAAAATACGTCACCACATTAAATCATTCTGATATAGTGATTGCCATATAGGTTTTGGCATTTCTGTGTGCTGGCTTTAAAGTGTTATTATTTTTGGTCGTGTAATACCTGTATTTCAGTTCATCTGTCAGCAGCTTTATCCTTCCTACTGAGTGTCTAATCTGCTTCCCTCCCCCTTTCCTTCCTTCCACTTCTTTGCTATTTTTTAATCTTTATTTATTTTTAAAATGTATTGATTTCATGAAAGAGCGGACGGTAAGAGAGACAGGTACCGGTGACAGTGTCTCACTACACCGTGACCCCGTAACTGACTCTTCCAGCCAGCCAAGATCACAAGGATCTGATCCTGGGGCCTTAGACAGCTCCAGGATCCAGCATCACACGTGGCTCTTCTGCCTGTCCGCTGCAGCTGGACCGTCCCCTGCCCTTTCTTTCCTTCAGTTTCCTTACCCTGAATTCTTCATCAGAGTACTCCTTGGCTTGCTTTCTTCCTTTCTTTTTTTTTAAAGGTTTTGTCTTTGGGCACAGGTTCTTGCCAGAGAGAGAGAGAGAGAGGGTGAGAAATCACCCCCTGGGGGGATGGCCACCCCACAATTACATTCTCTCAGGATTTCTATGTGTATGTGTGCACGCATGTGCACACACACACACACACACACACACACACACACTCCAAGATGGTTCTCAAGCCACCAGGTCTGGGACTTGAACCCCGGTGACCACGTCCAGCACCTTAACCATCACACCACCTGCTGGCCCCAGCATTCCCCTCTTTAACTCTCCTGTCCTTCTCTATACCTCCTCATTTTTCTGCTCGCATAGAAAGACAAAAGTGATAGAGGGTCTGTCTGGAAGAGATCCCTGCAATTAGTGAAGAGTGGGTGTATATCGCTGGTAGGAAAACAATTTTAAATGCTGCATGAAGAAGCAGGTATTAGAAGTGCCCAGCGACCAGGCTCTTGGAAGGAAGGTTCTGTAGTCCAGCCAAGGTGAAGGGCAAGCAGAGCAGAGTGGCCAGAAGGACCAGGCTGAGGATATTCCTTAAAGGCTGTTATTTTAATGAAGAGAAATCTGGATTGTTTTTCTGGAGATCAGAGTTTAAGAACTCTTTAAATTTAAAGGCAGGAACAGTGGGGCATACCTGTATTCCCTCCTATGTGGGAGGCTAAATCAGGAGGATACTGGACTGAGTCTGCCTGGACAACTTACTAAGACCCTGTGTCTTTGAGGAAAAAAAAAAAATCAACTTAAGATCACAGTGAACCAAACTTCCCTGTCCAGTGTTACACACTGCGCCAGGATTTTGATCTGCATTCGAATTTCAAATTCAATAAACCTGTGTTCATGTAGAAAGAGTTCTTTCCCTTTATCTTCATAATTCTCAGGAGAAGGAAAATAAAAGGACAGTAGAGAACAAGGCTTTTATTGTAAGAATAATTCATATTCATGTTGAAAGACTTTGAACAAGCAGAGTCTGATCTTGATAGTGCATTTAGCACAGGAAGTGGACCAGAATCTCCCTTCATACCAGTGGGACTGAAATAGGTGAGGGCTGACTAAATGCTGCTTTGGAAATAATTGTGAGAGCTCTTTTTCAGTGAAAAATATACTGCCATTTTTTCTCAATATACACGTAAGTTCAGAAGCTCTTCCCAGCATTATCAAACCTGAGATAGGTTTGTTTTAAGATGGAACCTGAAGAAAGTGTGTTTCAAGTTTGCTTAATGATTTCATCACCATTCCCCCAACTCAAAAATATATTCCTTTAGCAGCTCAGAAAAATTATTAAAAAAATATCGTTGGGTTTGATGATAGCACAAATAAAAGAGTTTAATTGTTCATTTTATAATTTTTATTATTAAACTATGCTTAATTTTTGTATGTAAATTTAGTTTATTTTATGCAGGGTTTAGTTTATTTTTAAAATGACATGATTTTAATCTCACTTGTCAACTAATACTAAATGATTGTGTTTAATACTTACATTTTTGTAAATTTACATTTTTTTCTTTGTAAGTTTTTGTGTTTGAGATATTTTAAATGTTTGGTTCACTAATTTGTGTTTTTATGAATTCTTAACACTCTTAAATGAAATATTAATATTACTATGCAAAGTAAACCCTTTCATTTTGCTCCAGTATTCACTTTTATAAATGTCTAAGTTATTTAAGATGAGACCTAAAAGAAGAAAAGACGTAGTCAGATATAGAGGAGTTGTGAAAGAGTGTTTTAGGAATAGTTTTTGAGATAACAAAAGGCAAAGCAAGTTGGAACAACTGAAAGAGAATTGCAGTATAGTGGGTTCTCAGAGTTTAGAAGGGTCAGAGAAAGGTCTTAGTGAGGCTGGAGTGGTAGACTGGTGAGAGATTGTGAGGACCTCTGGGGAGCCATGAAAAGTATCCACAAACCTTTGGGAAACCATAGAAGGATGTTAGGCTTACTAATGGGTGGTCAGATTTGCACTTTAGAAGGATCTTCTGGCTGCTGTATAAAAGCAAAATTGGATAATAGCAGATCAGTTGTAAGACTGGTACAAACACTCAGGCAAGTGATCACTCGGATTATTTGGTAGCAGTGAGATGGAGAAAAAGCAGACGGAGCTGAGAGACATTTAGGAAGAATTCACAGGGCATGGCAGTAGGCCTGGCATGAGCAGCTGGGACTGCAGGGAGAGCTGTAGGTTTATGTGCAATGGCAGTGGGTTCGCTTTTGAAGATGTCCTTGGGCCAGACGGTTCCACTAGGTAGATATGATGATCTAGGTCTTCGAAAAGCTAGGCGAGTGGACACACGTAGCCTTTTGAGAGTGATCAACATTGATATGGCATTGAAGTCCTAAATGTGGAATGTGGATATATATTTTCAAATAGGGAAGAAGAAAGTAAACTGAACAAAAACAGCCAGAGAGGTAGAAGGAAAATCAGAAAAAGATGATTTCATAGACACCAGGAAGCAAGAGTGTTTCTAGGGGGAAAAAATGATATGGTCAACTCTGCTAGATGTTATGGAGAGTTTGAGCATGATCAAGACTGACAGTACCATTCATTTCACTTGAAGCCATCGGTGATCAGCACAATGTAAGTCAGATGATGATGATTCTCAAGTGAGGGGTTGGGTGGCTATTTCAAGATGTTTCCCGTGGAAGAAAGAAAAGATTAGTACTCGTCTAGTTTTAGGAGATGGTAAAGAATAGAGAATCAGTGTATGTTTAAAGACAAGGAAACTTGAGCCTGATTGAATTACGGGATGAGCGAGTAGAAAGGGAGAAGTTGAGGACAGAGAAGCTGATCAAGGCATCGGTATTCCCTAGGAGGGTGGAATTGGTGGCGGCCAGGATATAAAAGGAGATTAGGGTTTGTATTGTAGGGAAAGAACTTCAGGGTCTGGATGCAGGTAAGCTTGTGTGTATAATGGTGGAAAATGAGTTTTCTCTTAAGTGGCTTATTTACAGTCTTTGTGGTGTAGATAGCATAGTCATTTGTAGAATTCAGGGGAACGTGGAAGAGAGAGGTTGAAGGAGAATAGAGAACGTCAATGGAACAGTTGGCAATATCTGCTCTGGAGGAGTGGAGAAAGAGCTAAGTATGGAGCTTGAGGGCCAGAACAAGCTGAGGTTATTCATGATGAATTGATTGACAGCAGTGCTGTATCTTTTGTGAGTTTCTCCAACAGCCGAGAACATCCATTCCACCTGCCTTTCTTGAGGTATACGGGATGTATTTGAGGAGTTCCTAGAGAGTTAGGTTTTGGTTAAGTCCATGCAGTGCAAGGAATGGAATACAGTATAACGAGTGTGAGTCCTGCTCATTCTGGCTGCATCTGTTACTGTTCTGTGCTGCAGCATTAAAATATCCTCCGAAGTTATTGAAGCATGTTAAGTTCTTTGCTCCTTCAGTAAATGCCCCCAGACTGCTGTCTTGTTTTCCTTTAAGTTCTTGTCCGCTTTTTTATACTATTTCTGTCTCCTCCCTTTCTGTTTTCTTCCTTGTTGTCAGTTGTTCTATCACATTGCTGTCTGCATGCAAGTCTGTATCAGCCCTTCACGCTGGACTTTGTCAACATCTGGAATTATCACATCTCTGAAATAAACCTGTGGGCTTGAAGACCAGACAAGCAAGCTTATTAGAATTGTATGCAAAGTAAGAGTAAATACCCCCTGAGTGTGATTCTCACGTGCTGTGCGTTGAGGGTGTACATGAGTGTTTGTACATGAACCTTGTGACATCTATTGGGTTGTTTCTCAGTTGTCCATATATGAGATGTTTGTTGCCTGTATTCCCATTGTGTTATTCTTATTTTGAATTTCCATGGATTATGATCATTTTCATAGAGAATCCTATCAATTTTTATGATTACTACTTTTGTGATCAGGCTTTAGTATTTACAAAGTATTTTCATATGCATTACCTAAATTTTAAAACTACATAATCAGGTTCTTGGTGCTATTATTTCTTACTATTCTCATGGATTTTCAAATACTTTTTATATGGAAATAACATGTATTTTCATATATATATATATATATATATATATATATGTATATGTATTATATATATGTGTGTATATATATATATGTATATATATATATGCGCATTTGTGTATGAGAATAACGTACCATGTCACAGCTTGGTCATTTAACCATGTTACATGTAAATGAAATAGAACATTGTAAAGTGAGTATTTAGGAGGTTTTTGAAAAATAAGTGTACTTTAGCTTTTCATTTATTTCTGTGTTATATGGACTTCCTCATCTGTGAACATCTCATGTACATATCAATAGTTTAAGTTTTTTAAAGTATATATGCCGATAATTAGATACAGAGCGAATACCACTGTTTGTTTGATCCCAGCCTTTCTTGTTGGCAGGAGGAAGGTAAATTCAGTAGCAGTCATTTGGAACCTTCCCCTACTCCTTTGGGTGGTACTGAGGTTCACGTCCTTGCACAGTAACATTGAGGAGAGCCCCTGAGTCTTCAGTCACCGGCTGCACTGGTTCCCCAGGAGGTGCCTATTCTCCCAGCCCTCACAAGCCCCCTGAGTTCCACGGTTTTGCTGGGTGCCTTTTGTGCCGACCTGCCTTCCTGGAGCACTTGGAAAATCTCTCTCTGGGCTCCTACTCTATCCTGTTCTATGGGACATGGGCCACCTGGGAGCAGAGTGCTACTCTGTGACTCATCACATGCCTCTTTCCTCTCTTCAATCCAGGGAAATCTTTCTTTCTTAAATTTGGCCAGAGGGCACGTGCTCTCACCAGAGATAGACAGAGAGGAGACAGGGTGTGGTCACGCCATAATCCCTTCTCTCCATTTCTCTTTCCTTTTGGGATCTGGGGCATTCATGTATCTGGTGGATTTTTTAAACCTCCATGCCCAGCATTCAAATTACATGGTTGGCGTGTAGTATCTGGCTTCCTTAATCATCAGGCCACTGAGCCAGCCCAGGGAAATCTTTTTAATCTGAGGAAGACTCCTCTCTTCAAACTCTATTCTCTCTTTTTCTCCATATATATTTTTTCCTTTTTTTTCCTGGACAAAAGCAGGAAAGCC
The DNA here is from genome assembly GCA_026018925.1 of Tupaia tana. NCBI lineage: Eukaryota > Metazoa > Chordata > Mammalia > Scandentia > Tupaiidae > Tupaia > Tupaia tana. The sequence continues at coordinate 236,801,162 of JAKSZU010000001.1, forward strand.
CTGACACAAGTCTTTCCTTAGGAAAAAAAGCACATGTAATGCTTTTAAATGGTGGAATAAAGGGAGAAAATACAAAATTCTTTAAAAAAAATAGTGGAGAGACCAGCAGTTAGTGTAATGGCTATGTCGCTGGACTCCCACGTAGTCGACTGCGGTTCGAGTCCTGGACCCAGTGGCTTAAACTCACGCCGGGCACGTGTGCGTGCGTGCCCAAGATCCCGGGAGGAGAAAGGAGGAGAAGGGATTAGCAGCGTGGCTATCCCCCCTGGGGGGTGATTTCTCGCTTCCTGTCTCTATGTCTCTCTCTGTCTTTCTGGCAAGCGCACGCGCCCTATAGCGAAAAACCTCTCCAAAAAAAGAAAAAGAAGTAGTGGAGTACTAAAGTGTAGAGTAATAAAAAACTTAATACGCCACCTCTGTTTAGTGTTCTCTCCTCTGGAACTAAATCTGTTTAGCCAAGTCTTTGTTTTGATAACTCCTTGAAGACTATTAGTATTTGTTAAATGTTTACATTTTATTAATGTAATATCTGAGTAGTAATCTTAAATGTTGGGAAGAATATAATCTTTACAAGTGTTAAGTAAATTTTCTAACTTTGTTTTGTCTTATTTTACCTAAGAACACTGGAACTATTTTGGGGCTGATGAGAATCTTGGTCCAGTGGCTGTGAGCATTCGAAGGGAAAAACCAGAAGAAATGAAAGAAAATGGATCTCCGTACAACTACCGCATAATCTTCAGAACAAGTGAGGTAAGTTGCAAATGAGAGAGGCTTGAGGCATCACTGAAGTGGGAGAAAAATAGAGTAGCAGTAGCAAAGCAATTAAATTCAATAGCACTTGTTTGCAGATGGCTTTGGAATGAACAAAGACTCATTCATTCTGTGGTGATGGAGGTGGATGAAATAGAGCGGGATCCCTTCTTTTCATCTAGCTCTGGATAAATGAAATAAATGAATGAGAGTTTAGATTCAGAGAATGATTATGGCCATTAACTTTGACCCAAGGAAATCAGAGCCCTCAGAATCCCAAATAGGATATTTCCTGTCCTGTTTGGGGCAGGGAGGAAAACACCAAGTCTCTCAAGGAATCGGGGCATGTTTGGATAAGGCCACAGAAGACATACTCAGGTTTCCCAGCTTTTACTTGGGTCATTTCTTTTTAAATTTTGCCAGAGGTCATGCATACTTATTGAAGAGAGACGGGAAGCAAGGGGGAGTGAAGAAGCATCCTCCATGGGGAATGGTCAATACCATAATCCTCTCTCCTCCATTTCTTCCTCCTTTTGAGATTTTGGACATTCACACACTCAGACCTGGCATATTTATCAGGTCCAGGATGTGAACTGCACTGCTGGCTTGTGGGGTCCAGTTGCCTTAACTTCCACACCATGGGCTGGCCCACTTTAGGTCATTTCTTGACCCTAGAAGAGGGGAAAAGACTCTTAAAAGGGAAAAAGGAAGTAGCCAACAGGGGGCTAGCACATGGTATGGTGGGTAAGGTGTTGGACTCCCATGTGGCTGACCGTAGTTCAAGTCCTGGACCTGGCCAGTTGCTTTCTTTCTCTCTCTCTCTTCCCTGCCCCCATATGCTCTGGTGAACACATATACCCCGTAGCAAATTAAAAAATAAGAATAATGATAAATAAAATTAAATAAGTAATTATTTTAAAAAATAAAATAGCTAACAAAGCATTTTTTTTCTAGAATTGTGAACAGGTTTGGGACTATGAGGTTATTCTTTGTTTTCTTTCTAAATGTATATAATTGTTGCAGTTTTCAATTAGTGCCTCTTGGTTTCTAATTCACTCTAGGATTCTTGTTGTGCATTAATGCCTAATCATCTCTTAAGGCATCTAGAAAATAATGGTTTGAAAGTAGTTTAAATAGGGCAGTTGGCTTCTTTCCCTCATTGAATGCAAAGCAAGTTTTAGGGATTGGCTTCACTTAGAAATTGTTCCCAAGCTTGAACTCTGGGGAAATTAAAATAGGATTTTTAAAGGTACGACTTGAATATCTAATGTGTGGTTGATAGTGGCTAGAGAGAAATGAAGAACTAACATGCTTTACCATGACTTTTCTCTATGTCAAAGCTAGTCGTTAAACAGTCTCAATTCTTTCGTTGAGAGTGGTAATCATGTTTGAAGTTGTAGTGGTCCACAGACTGGCTGTGGTGTACATAGGTTCCCTGTGCTTGTATGTAGTTGTATGTGGATGTATATACTCAGGTTACCTGTCGTATATATTGTTGTAAATAGGTTGTATGTGGTTGTGTGAAGTTTGTATGTGGTTGTATATACTTTGCATAAGGGCCATGTACAGATTGTATAGGGTTTACGGAAGTTGTATAGGGGTAGTTGCTCATTTCCATCTTCTCTGATCCACCAGATTTCTCTGAGCCTCATTTTACTTCCAAGTGTTTTTGTTTTTCCTGTTCTTTTCTTTTCCCTCTCCAAAGCCACACTGATTTGAGTATCCATAGTTTTCCTTTTCTATGTTATTCTCCATCCATTTGGATCCATCTTCTTGCCACTCTCCTATCCCATCCTTCATGCCAGGGGTTGGGAGTTTATAAGTCAGCACTTTCGCAGATCCCGTCACTGGTATAAACAAGCTGTCCCTTCTCAGCTCTCCTGTTAGCACTCCATGACCAGTCCCTGCCTGTGTTACCTTCCTGGCTGAATTCTGCTGTGGTCTGTGAACCACCCTGACCTCACTTTTTCTGGGTCTGTGCTTTCACCTGTCAGCACCTCAGCCAGCCACGTTCTGCTTTTCCTCCTTTCCTGTTTCTCCTTCCATCCCTCTCCCCCTTTCTCCGATCCTTGCTTCTTTCTTTCCTGTAATGTTTATTTAAGTGATTGTCTCTATATATTGTATTTTTTTTCTTTCTAATAAAAATAATCCTTAAATGTGGTTCAACGGTAATATCTTTATAAAGCTTTTTGTAGAAATAAACTCACAGAAGTCCTTTGGTAGAAATATTTCTGCATGTCGGTCCTTGGCTATAGCTCCTGGATAAGTGGGACAGTCACTTTACTCCTCATTGAAGACTATTTACTAGAAATAAAATGAAAATAGATTTAATTTGTAGTAGGGACTTCCTATGTTACCAATTTCATAGGCTAATAAATAATCAAGAAAAAATAAAACATGGTCATTGCAGTGACATCCCAGTGGCGTTAGTAAATGCCATCAAGCTAACAGATGTACAAACACACCTCTCTCATTTCATTTCAATAGAAGTATTTTTTGCGGGACCAGCAGGTGGCATGGTGGTTGGGGTGCTGGACACTCCCACATGGCTGACCATGGTTCAAGTCCTGGACCTGGTGGCTTGCTTTCTCACTTTCCTTCTCTCTCTCTCTCTGTGTGTGTGTGTCTCTCTCTCTGATCAAATTAAAATAAGTGAATGAATAAATAAAATAAAATAAATGAAGTTAAATAATTTTTTTAAAAAAAGTATTTTTTGCAAAACAAACCAAAATGGCCTCACATACATTTGTAGGGACGGTGTTTTGTGTATGAACATGGACTTTTTTGTATGGCACGGAATGGTTTTAAACATAGGAACACACGGACCTAAGAGGACTTCTTGTTGTTCTGGGAGTCATCAACAGCAATATTAGTAATACTAGTAGATCATATATTAAAAAAAAAAAAAAAAAAAGAGTCATTCTTCTTTTTCTTGTTGGCTTTGGCGTTCATGAAGTTAGCTGCTGTCTCTGTGGTTCTGGATGCAGTGATTCACAGGTCTGGTCCTGGCTTCTAAACTGAGGATGCTCCCGCCTTTGTGGTTCCCTGTCCCAGAGCGTGTACCATCTTCTCATGAAAGGAAGAGCCCAAATCTGAGTTATTCAGCTGCTTCCCATGATTTCTGTCTAACTAGATGCCAAGTAAGAGGAAGATCATTTTTGCGGGTTATCTGAAAAGAAATCATTTATAAATGAAAAGGAGAAGATACTCATCAGGTGAATATACTGGAGATCCCTCAGGTTCCTTTTTGTTGTGTTGAAAATAAGATGTCGATAACTTGCTTTTCCTGCCTCTCTCTCTCTAGACTTGACTTCTAGTTGGCAAATGTTACAGATTTTACTTTCCTGGTGGTTTTCCTTTGGTTATCTGTCTTCAGTCTCATGCGTGTATGGCCTGAGACTGCTTATTGGAGCCTGGAATGGGCTGTATTCCTGTAACTTCAGGGCCTTCTGCTGCCCCCTAGATCACGGTCTCATCACCCACTCCTCCCTCCCTGGTACCCTCCGTAGTTCTCGCTATGGAGTCACTCCTTTCTCCACACTTTTGCTCACATTCTCCGACATTTTCTTTTTTTTCCCCCTCTCTTTCTCTTGTTCGTTACCCCTAAAGGCAGGTTCTTACTGTGTTGCCCAGGCTAGTCTCAAACTTGTGATCCTCCTGCCTCCGTTTTTCTGAGTAGTTAGGACAATGGGCATGCACCCCACCATGCTTGGCTTTCTGACATTTTGTTTTTGTGGGAAGTATTCCTATAGTCCTGATCCCTTTCTCATCCCACTCCTCCCTCCTGGACCTTCCCTCCTGTCCTTTGCCAGATCACATTTGTATTTCTGAGCCACTGTCTTTTTATATGCCACACACATCCCTTAACGTGTGCTTTTCTTAGCTTTTGTACCTCCCCTTACAGTGTAGCCCTCTGACCTGCATGCCTAATGGAAATGTATTCCGATTGATGGATTTTTTTTCTTATGTCACCATACAGTATTTAAATTATGTTAACAACCTTGTGAAATTTTTTTTGGAAATTAAGACTATATGAGGCATCATGTCTGGTTAACTTTTCTCCAGTAAGTCATCATTCACAGAGAAATGTCTTTGCTTAAGTTTATATAATAATATGTGTTTTAGGAAAGACAAAAATCTAAAGTTCAGTGGTTCCTGACTTAGGATGGTTTGACTTAACCATTTCTTGATTTTACGATGGTGTAAATGTGATATGGATTCAGTGGAAACCATTCTTTGAGTACCCATACAGTCATTCTGTTTTCACTTGCAGTACAGTATTTAAATAATTATGTGATATATTCAACTTCTAATGAGTTTATTAGGACATAATCTCATTGCAAGCTGAGGAGCATCTGTACTAATTTTAATCTTCCCTTTGTAGTTGCATTTAAGAATGCAAATAATTGCTGCTTTTCAGCTGTGCATTATGAAATTTAAAACTTTATCCTCCCCATATATTACCTTTTAAAATTCAACAAAGTATAACATCCGAATTCTAAGTACTCACCCTTCAGGTATTTGTCAGGGACACCTCCTTCATTTCCTGGCTAGTGTGCTTGGTGGTATTGTATGGCCATATAGAGACCTTGATCTTATTGATCTCTCTAAGGAAATGTTATATTTGATATTTAAAAAGATATCCTCAGAAGCTTTGATTATGAGTTTCATTGGACTTGCCTGTATTGTCTTGTATATTAGCCTCATTTATTATAAATACAGTATCTTATATCTCTCATTCTTTTCCTATCACTGGCTTATGCAATCAAGTCCTTCCCCAGCTCTGTAAGGAGCTTACAATCTAGGCCTTCAATGCATGCGATGTGTTTGGCTTCTCACACCCAGTGGGGCCTCATCATAGTATTTGTCTTCTTTTTCAGCTCATGACACTGAGAGGTTCCGTCCTGGAAGATGCCATTCCCTCCACAGCAAAGCACTCGACAGCCAGAGGGTTGCCTCTGAAGGAAGTGCTAGAGCACGTGATCCCTGAGCTCAATGTCCAGTGCCTGCGATTGGCCTTCAACACTCCCAAAGTCACAGAGCAACTCATGAAACTGGATGAACAAGGGGTGAGTTCAGCTTTTGGAGGAAAGCATTCTTGCTGCTCAAGTTTCCTGCTACACTTCCAGATTTTATTTTATTTTGTGATGGGGAAAATTGATATGATTTATTGTGAAGGATATTCTTTTTTTACAGTTACTCATTTTTCTTGGTAACTCTCTGAATTCCAAACATTTCTAATCTGATGAAATTCTCTATGTTAGACTTGAAAGATAAGGGACTTAAACTATATCCAACTCTCATGACAGCCTTCCATACATGCAGTCAGTTTTTCAAGTGTCTGGGATCAATAGTAGCAGTAATAATAGTAAAACACAATAATAACTTTATTGTAGTAATAATTATTACTATAGTAGTAATAATGGCTAGCACTAGCAAGCATTTCACCAGGATCTCTTCTAAGTGCCTTAAGTATGTTATCCTATTTAATCTCCTGTTCCTGCGAGAATGGTACTATTATTATCCCCATTATAGAGATAAGGAATCTGGGGCGCAGAGAGATTAAGTAATAAATCCAATTTCACATGGATAATAAGTTGTGGAGCCAGGATTCAGTCAGTCAATCTGCCTCAAAGCCTGCGCTGTAGGCACTGTATCACACAGTTCTTTAAAGCTTAGATGTTTAAAGCCTATTAGTACCACCAAAGGTGTATTTTGGCCAAGATTTTAAAGTGTAAAATTTTAAAATTAGGGTCCTAATCAGTAACAAAATCAAAATGCTCAAGATTTTCTCTCTCCTTAGTTCCTATACCTAAATGTGGGGGCCCTTTGGTGAAGAACAAAAGTGTGATAGGATGATTGATCTCTATAGAGGTAGCAGAAGGGAAGAAAATGAAAAGTTAAGATCTGAAAGATTCACCAACCAGAGTGTTACCCATATTCTACTTGGAGTAATCGAACAGATGGGCTAATTTTGTAGATATTTTATTTATATACTTTTCTCTTAACTCTTTCTCTCAGAATTTTAGCCATATTATATCTTAGCAGTGGGAGGTAGTTGTTTTAACAATGCAGCCAAAAGATTCCTCCAGAAGTAAAATTGGTTCAGGTATTGCATCTCATTTTGAGAACAAATTTCATGGTATTTCCTTAGTCAAAAAAAATTCCAATTTTGTTTTATTTTAATTTTCAGAGGTTGCTTGCATTCGCAGAAAAGTAAGAAAGCAGTCTCCATGGGGGGGTGGCCATACGCTATCTCTCCTCCATTTCTCGTTTTGGGATTTGGGGCAAGCACGCACATGCGCCAGTATGTTTCTCAAGCTGCTTGGTCAGGGACTCGAACCACTTACTTGGCGATATGGAACCCAGCCACCTTAACCACTGACTGGCCCCCAATTTTATTTAAATGAATGAGATTCAAAAAATGTAAATTTCTAGTTATGTTTCTTTTTTCTTTTTTTTTTTTTTTGGAGAGATTTTTCCTACAGGGTGTGTGCGCTCGCCAGAAAGATAGAGAGAGACAGAGAGATAGAAAGCGAGAAATCGCCCCCCAGGGGGGATGGCCATGCCACAATCCCTTCTCCTCCATTCTCCTCGGGGGATCTTGAGCATGCACGCACACGCGCCTGGCGTGAGTTTAAACCACTGGGTCCAGGACTCAAACCGTGGTCGACTACGTGGGAGTCCAGCGACATAGCCATTACGCTAACTGCTGGTCCCTTCTAGTTATGTTTCTTAATTCAGCAAATGAGAATATATAATGACCCAATAATTTAATGTAACTTTTTAATACTTTTTAAAAACTTTTGCTTTTCATAATGCTCACTAACGTCTATTGTATATGTATATTCTAAGAATACTGTGAGTAGTATCCATGTTTATAACATGTAAATTTGAAACACTTTGAAAGCTTTAGAAGACTGCTGATACATACATTTAATTATCTGAGGTTGTTTTCCAGTAAATATTATGGACTTTTATTCTAGTAGAGAAAAATTAGAAAAATGATGATTAGGTTTTAACTATTGACTTAGTCATTTCAATTTCTATGCTTACCAAGGAGCATGTATGTGTGTCTCCTGAGTCTTAAGAGGAGAATGGAGGAGAAGGGATTAAGACATGGCCATCTCCCTTGGGATTTCTGGCATGTTTTGTGCTGTTAGTGACTACAGAATATTGGGCCACAGGTGGTGCTGGCCTGTGATGAACACTATATGGCCAATGCACACAGCAAAGATAGGGCACTATAATGAACCTAACTCAAAGTTGAACTTAACTTAATTCACAAAACTGGCCATTATTCTGAAGTTATGGCCTTCCTATTCTTGGGGGTATTAAAATATCCCATCTTTCATAAATTGTTAATGATAACATGTAATAGTAGTTTCCTTTAATGCCTTCTGGGCAGAATTTAAGTGTGGCAATCAGAGAGAATCTCTCCAATTTGATTTTGGAAATTAATGTCTTAAATATGCTATCCTGTTAAATAGGGGGTTTACTACTTTATTAGGGAGTAGTATTTATTTGGCAGTAGAATCTAGAAGTTTAAAGAATAATATTCTATATAAGCAGCCCTGTCTCCAAACGAGAGATTGCCTGGTCTCTGAATTGGTGTTTGGTCTCTATACATAACACTCAAAGCCAGGATTGTACTGATATAGAACAGATCATATGCATGCATAGGTTTTTTTAGTCTGGAGAGTCACTGTAGGAAATCATATTAATGTCTTGAGATCATTTTGAGAAAATGGTTATTTTTGTGCCTTTACAAATACAGGTTTTAAAAAGAAAATGCTGACAAGAGCAGTGGATTACATATATGAATCATTGCAAAACATTTTAAGTTTCCATCTGTGTTGCCATTTTTTCAATTTGAAGCTTTTTATATCCTTATATTTAAAGAGATTCATAGTGTGATACCAGGAAGTCAGATTTACTAAAAGGTACTTTTAAATCTCCCTTTAAATTTTATTTAAGCGATTCCTTTAATATCTCTTCTACTCTTAATAATTATGCTTGGAAAAATAAAGCCCAATTTGTTTGCAATACTGTGTCATTTTGCCTTTCAAATCTTTGGTTCTTTATTTCCTCACTTACCACTTACTAAAAACTAAAGTGAACAGAACAAATTAAAATTTTATCTGTAAAATATAAACAAAAGCATTGCCCAAGAATCTAATAATACATTTTTCATTTGACTTAATAATGATACCTTTGTGAGAGCTGAGGTAGACATTTATAATTACTAAGGAAATTCATTTTAGAAAATGAGTATCTGATTTGTGACTTATCCAAGTTTTCATTCTTCTTCCTGATATCTTCCTGGGCCTTTTATTATTTATCGTTGCCCATTTCCATTACATAAATGACCATGAGGAGATAAAGCTAATCTGGCAATGTTTGCACACCGGCAAGAATTTAGACTGCTTTGTACCTCAGGAAATTTGGGTCAACTTTGGATTTAGTTTACCTGTCATGTTCCTAAATCTGCATTTATAAGATTATTGAGAGCATCTCTCATGACAAGAACAACTTAGGTAGATAGTGTGATTCATTATTACTATGTTTTAATCACCCTACTATATGATACAATAGATTCCAGTTATTAACCTAGTTTACATTTCGAGGAATTGAGCCCTACAGAAGTTCTCAGTGTCATCATTCTACTCTCTCATCTGTTAGTACTTTTGATCACTGGAAACATAATAGTAACTTTGCATAATATTGCCTTTCACTTTTAAGATTTTCAGGTTTTGCTATACTTTTGCATATCTTGAATTATTCTGATCCTTAAAACTATGGTGTGAGGTATTAGGAATTTTATTATCTATTCAAATCAACTTGTTAATAATAGGGCCAATTCAGTTACTTTTAAATTTGCCATATCAGAGCCATTTTCAACAGTCATTTTAAAAAACACTATGCAAAGAGAATGAAATATGATCATGCCAAGCCCTGTTTGAAGGAGCTCACACATAAAAGCACTTAGTACGATGCTGGGCCCATGGTAAACAGTTAAGAAATTTTAGCTGTGGTTTATAATAATAATTTGTTAGTGACCATTTATATGTATCATCTCATTTAATCTTTATAAACCTCCTATGAGAGCACTCCTATTATAGGTAATATGCTTGCTTTCATAAGTAAACATGACTGTTTCAAATTCAATAAATGCTTTTTGATTATGCGTCTCTGCAGATTGTTAAATACTATAGTGAATAAGTAGGCTAGTAAGTCACAGTCCTTATCCATGAAGGAGACAGGGTCATAAATTACTGCAGTGGACATCAGGGTTCATGTAATGAGTATAATAAGAAAACTGCAAACACATAGCAATGTGGTGCACGCCAATAGAGACAGGTCGTGATTGGTTAACTGGATCAGAATGAGATGGACCTCGAAGGGAAAGAGTATTTCATCTGGCTGGAGAATAAGCAGGAGGGTGGCCCAGACTCAGAACCGTAAGAACAAATCACAGAGGGACTAAAGCAGAGTGTGTTCATGGGCCAGCAAGCATTCCGGCTGAGCAGGAGTGTGAGGCACTGTAAGACAGTAATAAAAGTAGATCCTTTTTATTGCACAGTGACTAACCTAAAGCAATTTACATGCATTATTTTAATTAATCCTTAGAATCCTTTGATGTTGGTACTATTATTGTTCCTATTGTATAGACAAGAGCATTGGAGCACAAAGAGGCTGATCACAATTAAGATCTGAGAAGGCTGATCTTGAATCTAGAGCATGCATTCTGAACCATTGCCCTATACACCCTGGTCTTCCTTCCCCTCCCCATAGATGGGAAAAGAAGCTGGAAAGATGATTCCAAGTCTCACTGCTGCAGACTTGTGCCCACTATTAAATGTAACTTGTTAAACCCAAGTAAGATGGAATAGGGCTGTTTTACAGACATATAAAGTATAATTGCCAGTTCACAGTAGAGAACATTGGTAGTCCTGTTTCCATTAAGAAGTGTCGGGTTTTGGGACTAGCAGATGGTGTACTGGCTATGTTGCTGGACTCCCATGTAGTCGACCGCGGTTTGAGTCCTGGACCCCGTGGCTTAAAATTCACTCCAGGCATGTGTGCATGCATTCCCAAAATCCTGAGAGGAGAATGGAGGAGAAGAGATTGCAGCGTGGCCATTCTCCCCCCACCCCCCCCAGGGAGGGGGTGATTTCTCGCTTTCTATCTCTCTCTGGCAAGCACATGTGCCCTTTAGCAAAACATCTCTCGCCCTCCAAAAAAAAAAGAACAAAACAGCAGGTTTCATGTACTTGGTAGTGATTTTGTCTAAAAGATTATCACCAACTGTTTTTGTAGACATTTATTAAAAATGCAGCAAAATGAAAATACTAGATTCTGTATTTTTTGAAAAGTTACCCTTATCATACTTAATTTAGGTCTACACTATATCCATATCTCAAGAATAAATATAAGGAAAGAAGCACTGTTTATATGGTAATGAATAGCGCTGACTCATTGTTTAAGGACATGAAACTCTGCTGAGTTAGCCTCTTTCTTGCTATGTTGCATTATTTTATGGTGAGGATAAATGAGTTTGGCCAGCCACTTTATTATTTAATTCAAACAACTAGTTTTGAAAATGACCCATGGAGAAGTTTCTTCCAAAACCAATTTTCTATAAATGAAGCCTTGGCAGAATAATCACCATTCTAGATTTTTGATCATCTCTTTGTGATATTAGCTATCACAGGTTTAAAGTTCAAATGGCTACCAGGTTGGTTCCAGATGACTCCTGGGCCCACATGTCCATTCTCAGGAAGGAAACACATATGACAGCCATCAGGTCAGGGGAAGTAAAGCAGTGATGTCGTAGCTTCGTCTTGTCTGTTCACAAGCTGGGATCACGGTGCCGGTCCATCCTATTTCTTTGCCTGGCAGAGGCTGCCTTGCATGACAGGATGGAGTCTTTCCAGCGAGAAGACCGTGATTGACATGACTGACAGCAGTAGCATGCGGAAGAGGGGTGGTATGGCAGCACTGCAGTGTGCAGTGATGCAGCACAGCCCGGTGAAGGGGTCCACACAGCGGGTCCTCCAGCTCACAGGCCAACAGGACGGAGGGTCTGAAGGCAGGCATTTCAGTCATTTTTATTTTCCGTTGTAGGTTCCATTTAAATTCAGCTTTCACATAAAAAGTTAATAAACTACTTTCTTTTCTACAGGACTGACTTTAGTCAGGTAATATCTTCAAATGGTACAGAAATCAAAGTAATATGATTTTGTTTACTCAAGAGGTCCCATTTCTGTGCTGTTCCAATTATCCTTCTCCCTTTTCCCCCATAGTTACCATTCTTACTTGTTTCTCATTTCCTCCTATTTTTTATAACAATATCACCAAATACGCATGTGCAGTTTTATTTCCTCCCTTTATTATATAAAATGTAGTATTCTATAGATACTTGCTTTTTTCTACTTAGTAATATCTTAGATTGTCATGAAAGTAAGTCATGATGTGTTTTTCTGTGTGAACATGTGTCATGACTTTCCTGACAACCCGATACATATTGGAGATCTTTCTATGTCAGTACAGAGAAATTTTTCCACTGGTTTTATAGCTGCGTAATATTCCATTGTATTGCTGTTTATTTCATTGATGTCTCTATTGATGGTTACTTGTGTTGATTCTAGTACTTTTCTATTACAAACAGTCTTGCAAAGAATAGTCTTTTCCTATATAATTGAAATTTATCTCAATGTTAAATCAGGTACATTTATTATCAACTTATTCCCAATATGTGGAGTCTTTTGTTTTTGTGAGAAATTTTGCACAACACATCATTAAATTGTTATGCGTATGTGCATGTGTAGAATATTTCCTTTTTATTATACTAAAGATAAATCAGAATATTCTATGTACTCATATGTAAATATTTTTAAAAGCATCTCTTATCAGATTTTTTTTTTTTAACTTTTCTACCCAGTATCCATATGTCATCTTTTAGAGCAGTTGGAACAACAACTAAGTTTTAACTTTGGATTCCAGAAAGATGGAGTAGGTATATTTTCCCTGTGTTTTACTTGCTGAGTATTGCCAACAGCCCTGGACATGATGTATAAAGAAAACATAAAATGAATGTGACAAGTGGAATAGCAGCAGACAACCCAGGGACCTTGGGATCTGAGGCATGGCCAAGCAATAAGATGCCTGGGTTTTCTTTTTCTCTCAGATTTCAGTCTTGAGCTGAAGAAGCCAGCATCCTGAAGTGGCCTTCTGTTAGCCACTGGAACAAACACAGGGCTACCCTTAGAAAGATAGAAAACTCTCATACAAGAACTTCTCTCCTCCAACTCAACTCCACCACAACAAAACCAAAAAAACCCTATAACCCACCTCCTCCCCAGCCCTTACTGAAGTATTATTTAAAAAGGCTGAGTAGGGGGTTGGAACTTCTGTCCCTGTAGAATGATAATGAGGCTCCCTTCCTGCTTTCCCCTGTGGTGACATCAGAGAAGGGCTATATAGATTCAGGACTTTTAGCTTATGCAGCAAGGTCCCATTACCAAGGTAACAGTGAAAGCCACCTGAGGAAAAGTAATGACACACCCCTCCCCTACCCACCTTAGGTGGTATCAGCAGAGACCCAGTAGGGAGTTGGAACTCCTGCCCCTGGCTACATTAAGCAAGTACCCTTGGGGCTGGCATGTGGTGTGGTGTTTAAAGGCACTGGATTCCCACATGGCTGACCATGGTTCAAGTCCTGGACCTGGCCGTTTGCTTTCTCTCCTTTTCTCTCTCTCAGTTCTCTCTCTTGTCAAATTAAAAAATAATAATAATAACAAATGGAATTAAATAATTTTGGGGGAAAGAAGTACTCTTTTCCGTAGGCGTCAGTGGAGATCAAGGTGGGACCTAGCTTCCAACCCCACCTAGCAGTGTCCCCTTCCCCATATGAGAACGGTAATAAAGGAGGTGTACCTAATAGAGGATTTAAATAAGATCCAGAGTTCCATAAGTTCAAATATGGACATTTTGGATATCAAGTTAGTCATAGCAACGACCAGGAAATCTCAGCTGAGAGAAAATTTCATCAACACTTGCCAACACAGGTGACATAAATCTTGGAACTACCTAACAATGATTTTAAAACAGCCGTCATAAAAATGCTGCCGTAAGGAGCTGGGCAGTATTGTAGTGGTAAAAACACAATGCTTTGCAAGGCATTCCCACATGGGACGGCTCCTAGTTCAGCTCCAGAGACCTCCCTGAGCATGTCTGGGCTGAGTTTACCTGGGGCTAGCCTAAGGCTGGAGTGAATTGTAGCATCAAGACTCTGTTGGGGGTTCTCGCTCTTTCTTGCTCATGGAGGGGATAAATTAACAAAGTTTTAAAAAGGAAGCTTCAATGAGCAATTATAAGCATGACTTTAAGAAATAAAAAAAAATAAATAAAACTTCTTAGCCAAGAAATAGGAGATATCAGTAAGAAATCAGTGGAAGTGATAGAACTGGAAAATATAATAACCAACAATAAAAATAAAACAAAACCTCAATGAGTGGGGGCTCAGCAGCAAAATGGAAGAGACGGGAAAAAAAAAAAAAAAAAGACAAAAAACAGTGAACCTGAAGACAGAGCAGGAGAAACTACCAAACTGGAAAAACAAAGAGTAAACTGGAATAAAAAGAGAATAGAGCCTTTGGATTTATGGGACTCTAACGAAATATTTAACAATTGTGTCGTTAAAGTCTAAGAAGGAGAAAAGAAAGATAGACTTATTCAAAGAAACACTGACTAAGACCTTCCCAAATTTGTCAAAAGATCTAAACCCACAAATTTAAGAAGCTGAGCACAACCCAACAGGATAAACCCAATAAAGTCTATAAGACACACGATAGTTCAATTTCTAAAGACCTTAAAGACTAAGAAAAAATCTTGAAAAAGCCAAGGAGAAATGTCACCTTACCTATAAAGGAAAAATAATTTGAATGACAGAGATTTTTCTTCAAAAACCATGGAGGCCGAAAGGAAATGGCATGACATTTTTCAAGTGCTGGAAGAAAAGAACTGTCAACTCAGAATTCTGTATTTGGTGAAATATTCTTCAGGAATGAAGGACAAATTAAGACATTCTCAGATAAAAGAAAACTGACAGAATTTGTTACCTACAGACCTATCCTTAAATATTAATTATCACTGAAAGAGATTCTTGAAACAAAAAGACAATGATAAAAGAAAAGATCTTAGAACTTTAGAGAGAAGGAAAGAATAAAAATGATTTCCTGTTGAGCTTTGTAATTTTTTTTAAATTTTTTTCTCTCCTTTCTGAGAGAGGCAGAGAAACAGGATCCACCAATGTGGTTTTCACACTATGGTTTACCCCAGTCTAAGCCACCTGGGACCATAGACAGAGACACTAAGCATTTGCCATGCTCAGGGAAGTCCTTGAATGAGTGCCCAGGGCCTTTTCCATGTGAGTCCATTTGTGTTATCATTGTATTACCACCTAGCCTAGATTTCCTAAATTATCTTGTAGTTAAAGAAGACATCATAACAATGACTAATATGTTTATCAAATGTATTATGTAGGATTTTTTCTTTTATTAAAGATTGTTGCTATAGAGCACATGCACTCACGGGAGACAGAGAGACAGAAAACAAGAAATCACCTCCCGGGGGCCATGGGCACACCACAGTCCCCTTCTGCATTCGCCTCTTGGGATTCTAGGCACGCACACACATGTGCCCATCATGAATTTTAAGTCAACAGGTCTAGAAATTGAACTGCGGTCGACTATGTGGGAGTCCAGTGACATAACCATTACGCCATCTGCTGGTCCCAGGATTTTTAAAGATAATTATTTTGGGACCAAATATGGTTCGAGTCCTGATTCTGGCAGCATGCTTTCTCACTTTACCTCTCTGTCTCTCTGGTGAGCGCACATATCCTATAGCAAATTTAAAAATAATAAATAATTCTTTTTAAAAATATTTTTTAAAAAGTTTATGTTCCAGAATGACATGCAAGAATACTTAATAAGAATCCAACCATATCCACCACCCAATAAGGTGATATTCATAATGTCTGAAAATCAGTCCGATCAAAACTTAAAAGCAGGAAAACATGACCTGTAATAAGGAAAGATTCAAAATCAACTACAAAAATGTCATAGATATTCTTTCATGTGTTCAGGAAGCTGGAGGAAAGATCGAACATATTAAGTAGAAATCTGAAGACAAAAGAATTCCAAATAAATTATAGATATGAAAACTATGAGATCAAAAATACACTGGATAGGATTAGTAGCAGATTAAATATTTCAGGAAAAAAGGATTGATCAATGTGAAGAAATAGTAATAGAAACAAATCTAGATTAAATACAGACAATTAACACCTACCAAAAAAAAAAAAAAAAAAAAAAAACCAGCATCGATGAGCTCAGAGACAACTTTATCTGGCTTAATATGTGTACAATTATTGGAGTCCCCAGAAGAATTAGGAGGTATTTGAAAGTATAGTTGAGGAAATATTAGCTCCAAATTTTTTATGTACAATGCAAGCTATAAATTCAGATTCAAGAAGCTTATTGATCCTGAAAAATAAGAAACATGCAGAAAACTATACCAAGACAAATCATATTCAGGTTGTTTAAAGCTAATGACAGTATCTTTTTCTATTTTGTTTTAAGGTTTTTGCCATAGGGCACATGTATGCTTGCCAGAGCGAGAGAGAGAGAAAGTGAGAAATCATCTCCCAGGGGCGGGAGCACACCGCAATCCCTTCTCCTCCATTCTCCTCTCAGGACTCTGGGCAGGCATGCACATTCGCCCAGTGTGATTTTCAAGCCTCTAGATCCGGAACTCGAACTGCAGTTGACCATGTGGGAGTCTAGCGCTTCAATCACTATGCCACCTGCTTGCCCGACAAAGAATATCTTAACAGAAACCAATGAGAAAACTCTTTAAAATGATCTTCAGAAAAGAGAAAATTAAATTACAAATAAATAACCAGTAACTCTAGAAAAAGATAGGACTTTCTTAGACATGAGAGAAATGCAACATAAAGCACAGTGATAGTAGTTTTCAAACTTTAAGTTTCAGAATCCCTTTATCTTCTTACAAGTTAAGGACTCCAGAGAACTTTTGTTTGTGTGTTAATTAAAATCAAAGCAAGTTTTAAGATTTCCCATTATTCATGCATTTAAACTAGCACTTGGGCCAACTCTGGTACAGCAGGAATGCACTGCTCAAGTGATGCTGGATCCATGTGGTAGGTCACAGGTTTAGTTTCTCAGTCACCTGGTGCATACTGGGCACACATACCTGTGACCTCGGCTGACTAAGAGAGCTTGGGGGGCGGGGGAGATGGCATCATGACCCACTATTGAGAATTCTTATCTTTATCTGTTTCTGTCTCCATCTTACTCTTAAAAGGAAGAAATTAAAACTTTAAAAAAACACTATTAAAACAGTCACATGTTAATAAGAATAACATTTTTGTGGAAAAAAATTCTAAAATGAATAAAAAATTAGTGCAAAGAACAGCACTGTTTAACATTTTTATAAATCTCTTTGGTGTCTGGCTCCATAGAAGGCAGTTGGACTCCATATCTGCTTCTGCTGTCAGTCTGTTGCAATATGTTGTTTTGGTTGGAGTAGATAAAGAAAATCTGCCTCAAACCATTCAAGTACTTGGAAAAAGAGTATTTTATGGATGGCCCTTTCAGATAATTGTGGATATTTTTCTTTTATATAACATTAAAACTCAGCAAGTGGTAGTTTCTTAAAGGTCAGTGGCAATGTGGAAATTGAAATCAATGAATGTACTCTGTTAAATTAAAATTTCATTGACTTTTGTGCACTTGAATGAATCTTTTACCCATGCATGATTTAATAATTTCATACGTTGGTCATATGGCAAATCTTGGTTTGAATCTCTTATTTCTGCAGATTTTTTAAGTGTCGGCTCATGTTTCAGTAATGGAAACCTAATGTTACTATAGCCATTAATCTTATTAGAAAAGTCATTAAGTGTTGGGAAGCTCTCAAGCGTCAGTGACAGGTATAAGTTTTCCAAATTTCAAATTTTGCTTTAAAGCTTACATTTTATTATTGGCAAGAACTGCATATTGTCAGTTGTTTTACTTAAAGTAACAGACTCCCTTTTGTATTTTCAGGAAAGTATCTGCCAGATACACAAGTCTAAATAACCATCGTTTGTCTGTTGGTAGTTCTTTCAAGTAAAGGTGTTGTTCCATTACCTCAGCTCAGTACCCTAACACAGTGCAAGTGTATTTTTTCACAGTTCTATAGGTTAGAAATTCAATATGGGTCTTAATGGGCTAAAATCTAGGTGCTAACAGAGGTGTGTTCTTTTCCAGAGGCTCTAGGAATGAATCTGTGTCCTTGCCTTTTCCAGCTTCTAGTGGCCTCCCACATTCCTTGGCTCGTGGCCCCTTCTTCCACATTCAGAGCCAGCAGTGTCCTCTCCCTCCACCCCACCTTGATTTTCACATCTCTTTCTCTTGTCATCTCAGTCTCTCTTTCACTCCCAAGGAACTTACTGGCCTTGGGTGGCTAATCCATGATACACTCCCTATAAACTGATTAGCAGTCTTAATTACTTCTATCACCTTAGTTCCTTTTGCCATGCCTGAAACATTACATATTCATGGGATCTAAGGATTAGGATGTATATATTTGAGGGGAGCAGAATTATTCTGCCTGCTACAGTTTTCTGTGAAAAACAGTTTGTCACCTAGCAACTCAGGTGAACAAATGCTCTTTCGTAAGGTACCTATCATAGTCCAATACGAAACAAATGCTTTATACATACATACTCCCAATTTCATCACTTACGATGTTACAGAGTGTCTACACAGTATCTAGATTTAATAAAAATCTGTATTTTATTGCTTCATCACAGACATTCTTAACGGGATTTTTATTTGGGGGAGCAAGCAGTTAGTGCTGGTACAGTTGGGTGCCCTGGCGTTAGTTCATGCTGAGGTGCCAGCAGTTTTAGTCACCATCAGTGCAAATGGTAGTGAACAAACAACCTTTTAATGTTATGAAGATAATTAATTAATTAATTATTTTTTAAAAAGACATCCAAAATAATCAGGAAAAAAATGAAAAGCTTTTGGATGATGAAGAATCAATGTCATATAAACAAGGTTATGATAATAAGTAAATTAATAAATTAATTTTAAAATGTTATGGACATAGTTCTGACATCATGGACCCCTACTAAAAGGGTCTCAGAGTCTCTAGGAGTTTACCGTCCAAATTTTGAGAACTGTTGCACAATAAAATAGGGAATCATAGTGGCCATTTTAAATTTCCAGATTATATCAAATGCTATTACAGGTGTTGTAAGGACGGAAGAAATGGGTGGTTCTCACAGTCTCTGCTCCCCTAGGAGCCTTCCTCGGGCTGTGACATCATGGAAGGCAGGATGAAAATGCAAGACTTTTTAAGAGCTCTCTTGAGAATTTGGTTTTTCAACTCTGTTTCTGCCGGTGAAAGTCTCTATTACTCATCTTCCCAGGATTTCAGGGCTGTGTGAGTCAGATTGCAGTGTCTGTTGGAGGGCTACTTTACTAGAGAAAGCACATTTATTTACTGTTAGTTCTCAACCATGGGAATCCACATCACTTAGGGCAGGTGCTGAAAAATAATTTACTCTGGTGAGATCCAAGATCTTCATCTCAAATATAGGCTTTGTCCTATTGGACTGACCATGATCATTTTTTAAAGTTTATGTATTTTTATTCATGATAGTGTGTGCGTGCAAGAGAAAGACGAAAGAGAAAAATAGAAACACACCCTCGACAGGGTCTTGGCATATTGTGATCCCTTCCTGCGGCCTCCCAGCTTGCGGGATCTGGAGCACACATGGCTCCTTGTGTTTCAGGTTGACCCAGCCAGGGATCTGAAACCGTGGTCGCCATGTGACTTCCAGCGGTACTGCAGTTCGGTACAGTACTGACTGTGCCACCAAGACTGGGCCCGTCAACACTGCCTAATGCTGCCATCAGTGACAGTTCATATGCAGCCATGGAATTACAGCAACGTTACTGAATGGCCCAAGGATTATCCAAAGCTAAGTCCTAAACTGTGGATATACGCAGCCTATCCCAGGAAGGCTCTGGTGTCATCATAGCATTCCACCTAAGTATTGTGTATTCATAGATTTGAGCCTACAGAGATAGGTTTTTCATGTTTTTCTCCAAGAAAAAAGTTTTATATAAACTCATAATCACCCCAAACCACAACTTCAGCAGCATTTACATTTGCTCCTTCTCTTAGAATAACCCTTATGACATTTACCTAAGTCCCTAATAACTTCTTAATCTGGCAGGGAATGTGGTTACTAGTTAGGGATTCCAGGAGCCTGGATTCAAAGAATGCCACCTACCTTTGACTATAATTAAGGTAAAAATCAAGGATGCAGGTGAAGATAGAGCAGGTGACATTTGACACAGTTTCGAACAGAGGGAATTTGACTTTCTAACAAATTTCTTAATCCTTTTAAAGGAGCATTCCATTCACAAGCAGCAAAACCAGTTTACTCTATCTCAGAGGGAGCTCCTCAGGGCATGAGAAGTCAGTCAAGAGAAGGGCCACATTGTCAATTTGTCCTTGGATTCTGTATGACCAGTGCTTTGGGGAAGTTTCCTCACTTATCTTCTTTCCACAGTGAACTTTTTTATATATATAAATGAATCCTTGTCAGTGTTGCACAGTGAAATCTTAGTCCTTTAACTAAGAAGTCTTTAAAAGGTGCTCACAAATTCAGTGTCAGCATAATGCTTTCCACTGAACAGGGTGACTTTTGTTTCACATTGTTGCCTGTGAAGGCTGATCTGGGAGACACAGCCAGACAACATCTAGCTCAAAGCTTCTTTCTTTCTCCAGATTGCCTTATCTCTTTGATAGTTCTCCCTGGAGGGAGACAGTCAGATAACTTTCTGTCCTGGGATCTGACTATACTAAGGACATTTTTTGGTAATAGACATAGAGCCTACCACTTCCTTTTTATTTGTTGGTACCTAACAGGACACACAGCTCAGTTCTAAAGCCAAGATGAAACCTTTACCTGTGGGAGTTCCCCTCCAAGCGTTACCCACATTCAGGCATTGGAAGCAGGCCATCTGAAAGGGGCGTAAATGTCAGCAGTGTGCAGCAGGTTTCACACACTGATTTGTTTTGTTTCATTTTGCTTTTCTTAAGTGTGGTATACAAATATGAATGAAGCTGTGTTAACAATTAAAATGATGTAGTGATGTCATGTTGTATGCTATTTTAAAAGTATTCCATTATCAGTATATGTAGTTATTTACAAGTTTCAGAGGTGGGACGTCACCTTCCACTCAATGCAGTAGAATCAGTTCTACGCAGTGATAACGCTCCCACAGAGGTCTGTGTCCACAAATAGATGGTGTAAAGGCTGGCGAGCTTCCCTGTCAGCTAGGCAGGGTGCAGTGAAGAGGAAGAGCAAGCAACAGGCTTAGCCGCAGAATAGTTTCTATGTGTCATTATTCTGAACCATTTGGTCTGTGAAGTTGGGAAAGTAGTTCCCATTCGCTGATTCTGTTTTGTTTTTGCATATAGGGTGCGTGAGCTAGCCAGAGGTATAAAAGATGGGGGCATAGAGTGGGAAATCACTCCTGGGGGAATGGCTGTGCTGCAATCCCTTCTTCTCCTTTCTCCTCTTGGGAATTTTGGGCGCATGCGCGCACACGCACTACTGTATGTTTTCCCAAGCCTTGTTCCTGGGCTTGAACCACACAGTTGGTCATGTGGAATCCAGCTGCCTGAACTACCACGACACTGACGAGACCCAGGTTCATTGATTTTTAATATAAAATGGCATGATTCAGGCGTATTTCAGAATTCAGAAACTTTCAGATTTTAGAGAGATGATAAAATGCATGTATTACAGGGAACGAGCAGTTAGCATAATGGCTATGTCGCTGGACTCCCATGTAGTCGACCGCGGTTCGCCTCCCAGACCCAGTGGCTTAAAACTCACGCCGGGCGCGTGTGCGTGCCCGCCCAAGATCCCGAGAGGAGAATGGAGGAGAAGGGATTGCTGAGTGGCCATCCCCCCTGGGGAGTGATTTCTTGCTTTCTGTCTCTTTGTCTCTGTCTGTCTGGCGAACGCACGCGCCCTATAGCGAAAACCTCTCAAAAAAAAAAAAAAATGCATGTATTACAAGCAAGGGATATTCAAAAAATTCATGGAAATGCATCTTGTGGAAAATTATGGTGGATTTGGGAGGCACCAAAATAAACTCATACTATGAGTTCTTTATTTACATGAACTTTTGAATTCCTCTTGTATTTCCAGTGATATTGGAGTCCACAATTAAAACATTGATATTTATTCATGGAAATATGGATATTCACACAAAGAGGAATAAATTAAAAGTATCAAATGTCAGCCTCATATCAAGTTTTGCTGCTAAATGTGTTTGCTGATATTCAGTTTTTACTTTTTATCTTCAGAACTGCAAATAAGGGGTTGAGGACATGTGTTACAGTGATAGAATAGAGTGAGACAAACCCAGTTGAATCCTGATGGTACTTAATGGAGAACTGAACTGACAGTCACAGAACTGACCATTTGGGAACTTGTGTCTCTTCCTCCTGGGCTAGCTACGTTCTCTGATTTTGTCTCTGCTTATCTTTCAAACAGGGGCAATATTTGCCTTCTGGGTTGTATGAGTACAAGAAGTTAATGTATGTCAGACACTGAATGTAGTGTTCTGGCATCCCATAGGTATTCAGTAAAGTTAGCTGTTAAAATTTCATCTCCTCCCTTACCCCTCTCCTTTTATTAGCTGAAAACGTATCAGTGTAATGGAAGCAGTGCCACTCTAGAGCTAGGATTAAGTGATAAGAATTGTGTGAGAGTAGAATTTTTATATTGAAAAATTATTTCTTGTTAAATGACTAGTACCATTAAATGCTGAAATTTGTTTGTTTCTTTGTTTGTTTTACCTTTTGGTTGGTTTTACCCTGTGATATTTTGTGTGTTATCAGTGTTCTGAACCATTTGATTTGTGAAGTTGGAAAGGTAGATGAGGGTCATTGATTGGTAATGTAAAATGGCAGGGTTAAGGTGTATCTCATAGTTCAGAAACCAAGTTTATTTGCAGAATAACTAGACTTTTCAGTGGTGAATGAATGAGTTGATTAATAATCTGTCATATTTGAATCTATTTCAAATGCTTCATTTTAACCATATTTGAAGGAGTATTTGCCACCAGCTTATCTGCCATTAGGAAACCCACTTTAAAGGCTCTCTAGGCACTCATCTTTTAGAAAACTTTTTGAAAAAGAGGTATAGAAAAGTTTTTTTGAAAAAGAAATTTGTTTAGTACATTGTTGATGATGGTAGCGTTCTAACAAAGACATAACTGAGGTTCGTAATTTAATATGTTGTAAAAATGGTGTTGGGAGAAAAGTTTTCATTTTACAAAAAAGGAAAGAAATTGCAAAGATAATAATGGAACTTTTAGCATTAAACAATTTATTTTAAAGTATATTTTGTAAACTGGACCTGTTTTTAAATTTGCAAATGCCTCCTTTTTTAAAAGGGAAGAGATTATTGTAAAAGAATTGCCTTTTGTCATCAAGCTGTTTTGTTTTTTTTTAGGCCACATTATGTACTTTGTAATCTATTAACAGAAATTCCCCAGAAGAGCAGCATCTGTTCTAATGATGCATAATTTTGACAACACAGGAAATTTTAATTTATTTTTCTGGCCTTTTTCCTTAGTTTATGAAGGTTATAGGTGCTTGCATCACTGTATTTTTTGGGTCAGAGACAGAAGACAAGGATTTCAAGAGAAGAAAGATGTTAGCTATTTACTGGGCATGTGCCCTGCAGGACTGATTAGCATTTAAGTGGGACAGGGTGAATCTGCCTATATTTATATGCATTGTATTGCCTGCCTTTGCAGCTGAACTATCAGCAAAAAGTGGGCATCATGTACTGCAAAGCTGGACAAAGTACCGAAGAAGAGATGTACAACAATGAATCAGCCGGCCCAGCCTTTGAGGAATTTCTTCAGCTTTTGGGAGAACGAGTTCGCCTCAAAGGATTTGAGAAGTATCGTGCACAGCTTGACACCAAAAGTAAGAAAAACTTATACCCTCCTAGTGTATACTAGGCTGGTTTTCCTCCTGCTGTGTTGATGTGTATCTTCTAAATTATCCATGAAACAGCATTGCCCTTCATTGTAGAAAACTGCTAGCGATGGGGGATAGAAAGCCAGGGAGGAAGGTTGTAGCACCAGAACAGTGGAAGATCGTAGTTAAAGTCACTAGGATTAGACAGTAATGAAATAATGTTATCTGGGTGTGGATGGAGTAGGGCAATAGACACAGATCATACAGAGTTGTTCCTGGATAGCATTGTCTAGATTTCATTATGTTTAATTGAATGAAACTTGCAACCATCTGATTGTAAGCCATAGAATTTTTTACTGTAATTCTTTCATTTTATAATCCTCATGCTTTATAGAGTCAGCCTTTGTATGGTTTTTCTTATTTATTTTGTATTCTTTTAATATCTGGGAAGTTTGTATTTCTACTATTACTGTCCATATTCCAACTTAATCTCTAAAACAATAGGCCTTTTAGCTTTGGTATTAGTTTGGCTCATAAAATGTGTTGATTAAAGGCACAATAATAAAGCAGCCAGTTCAGCTGCAGCTGTGAACTGAAAAGATTGTCCACTCCTATTCCCCAAGTTTTCAGTAAAATAGTTAAGTTCTCAAATACCTATTTTGGTCAGCATCTGTTGACTTGTGTTGTTTATCTACATGGAGGTGGCTTTAAATTTTATCTTGCAATCCCTCCATAGACACCTGTGGCCAGTTTTTCTTTGAGAGGGTCTTTGGATTAGCACATCTGCATTGCAGTCCATAGTAATCTCTGATTTTCTGTACAGGAAATTAAATAAGGCGTTGAGTCATGAAAACAGAAAAGCATTTATAAACTCCACTGCAGGGAAAAATTTCCTGTTGCTATGGATTTGCTGTTGCCAACTTGGAAACGACATGCAAGAGAGACTATTAAAACCCATAAATAGCCTAGTCTCTTAAATATTATTCTAACATTCTATACTCTGCTTGCAAATGTATAAAATGTTAAATCTTAATGTGCCCTTTAACTCTTTATCCAGATAATTCTGGTATTCACCCCATACAAATCATTCATGTTGTCCCACTTTGTTGTGCTGTATAAATTAATAACACCACAAAGAACTACAGAAAAGATTGGGGAAGAGAATATGTAATAAGCACTCTGATTTTATATGAAATGGTCAGATTGGAGTTGATAAGACTGTGTATTATTTATGTATTTACACACTCCAAGTCACCCCTTGCTGATGACGGGCCATGTGAGGAATGTGTAGCTAGCATACATTGAAGCAGTGTGGCATCTTCCAGGGCACCGGAATAAGTGTAATAAGTACCTTGTGCACCTTTTGCTTCAGTAGCTCAGGAACTGCAGAGGCTACAGGGAGATGAGCCTGGATTAGTGAACTGCTTCTAACAACACAGTTTTAGGGTTATATAATACATTCAGCAAGACAGGGTTCTTCTTCATTGATGTGCACTCCTTTAAGGAGTTCAGCTCTTTGAGGCACGTCCTTTTGAAGCATAAGTCCTGAGAAGGATGCAGTTACTTTTTCCTTCCTCTCAGGATGTTGTTTCCTAAAGTGAACCAAAAGTAAGAAAGTGTTTCCACTCTGAAGCCCTGAAGATGGCAGTGTGCAAAATTATCTCTTTTACCTCGCATGAGTACAAGCAAAACTAGGGGAGTCCATTAGCCTTGTCATTGAAACTCACATTGAATAATAGCAGGTCACCAAAATAGACAACAGCCAGCCTCTGCACACCCTCACAACCTCTTAACTAGCCACAACACACCACAGACAAGACTTTGCTCTTGTGTTTTATGACAGAATCTCACCACATTTTATTTACCTTTATTTTGTGTCAAGAATTTCTTTCCATTTTAAAAGTAAAAATTCTCTTTTCAGAACACATGTTCATAAAGAATCATTCCTATCATAGATGTCACTGGATCTGTGGACTTGTAGTTTTCATCAAATTAAATATTACTTGCCATTATTTATTTGTTTATTTTTGTCCATTTTCTTTCCTTCTGAGCCATCAGTTATACCTGCTGTATCATTCATTAGTGTATCAGAAGTTAATGAGGCATGGGAACCAGCAGTTGGCGTAATGGCTATGTCGCTGGACTCCCACATAGTCGACCGCGGTTTGCGTCCCAGACCCAGTGGCTTAAAACTCACGCCGGGCGCGTGTGCGTGTGTGCCCAAAATCCCAAGAGGAGAATGGAGGAGAAGGGATTGTGGCGTGTCCATCCCCCCTGGGGCGTGATTTCTTGCTTTCTGTCTCTATGTCTCTCTCTGTCTGTCTGGCGAGCACACGTGCCCTATAGCGAAAACCTCTCAAAAAAAAAAAAAAAAAAAAAAAAAAAAAAAGAAGTTAATGAGGCACTGTTTAGTTATTTTGTTTTCAACCTTTTATTCCCCTTTGTTCTTCAGTTCAATAATTCTTGTTACTGTGTCTTCAAGCTCATTGTGTGTTTTTTTTTTTTTTTTCCCTATAGTATCTTGATCCACTATTACTCCAATCTGATGGAATTTACATTTAAAAACTTCAGGCCTAGAAGTTGCATTTGGTCGTCTTTTTCTCTCACTCTGCCACATTAGACTAGTGTTATCCTTTATATCCTTGAATATCGTTGTAGCAGTTATTTTCAAGTCTGCATCTGCTAATTCCATCATCTCTAT
The DNA here is from genome assembly GCA_026018925.1 of Tupaia tana. Taxonomy (NCBI): domain Eukaryota; kingdom Metazoa; phylum Chordata; class Mammalia; order Scandentia; family Tupaiidae; genus Tupaia; species Tupaia tana. Next base: position 236,827,713 of record JAKSZU010000001.1, read on the forward strand.
CATTTTAGATTTTCCTCTTGTAGTAGATTTTCTGCTGCTTCAAGTTATGTTTTATTGGTTCACATGTCTGGTTTTTTAAAATTAGATATTGGATATTGGGGATGTTTTGTCATGCAATGTCTGAGTATTGCTGTCTTCTTTACAGTTTGAGTTTTGTTTTAGTAGAGAATTAATTTAATGTCAGAACTGCTTGATCTTTATGAGTCTTGTTTTTCAGCTTTGGTAAAGCATATCTAGAGTAGCCTTTACTCTGGCTAATTTGACCCTACTTCTAGGGAAGGACTTCCTGTACCTAAATGCCTTCTTATTCAGTGAGATGTCTCTACTATGTCCTGTCAAAACTTGAATGTCTTCCAACTCTGTGTGAACTCTGGGACTTGTTTGGCTTATAATTCTTTGGGAGTTCTTTCTCTAATGGTTTTGTCTTTGCTTTACTTTCTGTAGTTTAACTCTCTGTATGTACAGCTTAGTATTCAACCTGAAACTCAAGGGGGACCCCCTTTCAGATTTTCATACCTCTTTTGGTCTAACATTTCCTCCCCTTTGGCACTCTGCCTAGTTAATATCAGCCACTTCAGACTTCCTGAACTCCTATTTTGGCTTCTCTCTTCAAGGCTCTGCTCTGTACCATTATCCCAAAAATGTCCCTAGATAGAAATCCTAGGAGACCCTAGGGCTCAATTTCATTTATTCTTTTTTCTCAGGAATTCAAAGTTGTCTATTGTCCAGAGTCTTTCAATAGCTGTTAAGGATATTTTATCAAATTTTCTAGTTATTTACAGTGGAGCTGAACTCTGTACTGAGTACTCCATTATGACCGAAAGCAGAAGTCCCAGAGATATATGAGATATATGCTGTCTCACTTAACCCCCAAATATCCTTCTACATGCCAGTTATTCCATTTTACAGGATTGTCTTCTGTAGATTACCTAACACACCCACCGTTGGATAGCTAGTAAGCATTAAGAATTAGAAGAGTTCCTAGTGATACAGTTACTACGAAGTGTTCAGAGAAAGAACAGGAGTGCTTAAGTGTATGCTTAAGGACCATGAGCCCCAGACGCAGATTTTGGTAGTATCTTTCCCCCCTCACAAGCCCCCGGACCTTCTTAGGATTATGTTCAGTTTTTAGTTATTTTTTTTTTTTAAGAATTATTTTATTTAACTTTTTTATTTATTATTATACCATTATTATTTTTCAGTTTGATCAGAGAGAGAGAGAGAGAGAGAGAGGAAGTGAGAAAGCAAGCCACCAGGTCCGAGACTTGAACCGTGGTCGGCCATGTGGGAGTCCAGCGCCTTTAACCACCACGCCACTTGCCAGCCCCAGTTTTTAGTCATTTTGTAAAGGAGGGAGAGCTTCAGGAAAACAAAGACCGATGGAACTATTGAACCATTTCTTTTTCTACCATTTATCTGTACAGTCTCTTTTCTCATCTCAAAAATAAGGATGTGTAGCAAACAAACTACATGTAAATATGTCACAGTCTGGAGCAGTTCTACAATGAAGAAATTTTTAATAGTGAATTTAGGTTTTTTCTCCTGTTTTTGATATCCTTATTTGGAAAATACAATCACTAGATAATTATCCTTTCCTTATAATACAATAAGTACAACAATAAACTTCCCGCCATGCGATTTATTATTTGAAAGCTGAGATCAACCCCATTTTAAGCTGTGCATATGGATTATCACTTGGGAAGTTATTTCCTGGCGAGTCTTGCCTGTCAAGTCAGCACATAGGAGACCTACTGTAGAAGCCCTCTGTGAAGCATTTAAAACCCCATCTTCATTAATTTGCTACAATACTAGTAAATGCTTGTTGGTTCCTCCATTTTTCCATGAGATTTAGTGTCTAGATGTAAGGCTTTTGGTTAAGAAAATAAATTATTTATTTGGAATATTTACACTGATGAGGAAAGGGATTAAAACTAGCACTGCTGAAGTACTTTGCACATGCAAATAGCTATTCAGAGTTCTAGAGATTGAGGAGTGAAGAAAAAGATTATTTTAAAGGAAACTACACTTTTTACCTTAACTGCACAAAATTCTAAATTCTAACCAATACATTTAATGAACATTCTTTATGAACTAGCACTTTTATATGCATTATTTCACTTAATCTTCCCAGCAGTGAGATTACTAAAAAGTAGAATAGAGAATAGAAGTGACATATTTGTGGTCATTTGGCAAATGATACTGCTGGCATTCAAATCCAGATCTTTTAATTTGCAGGGAACACAGGTAATTATAGCTACCTGGCAATATGAGCAATAGGTTCAAAATGGAAGCGACTGAGTCCTAAGAACCAGCTGCACGATTCCTCTGTCCTTTTTCTCTGAGAGAGTAGTGAATTTTAGACCTTGAGCCCAAGCACATTCATGCATTTCTTAAACTAACAGTATGAATTTGCCTCTCATAGCAAAGGGTTGCAAACTCTTCTTAATCTCATAATCGCTGAAGTAAAGTAGCCTATCTCCTCACCATGACTAAAGATACATTGAAAAAATATTGATAAATATGGTGGTTGTCAGAGCAAGTGGAATTTGTGACTTTCCCAAATATGTCATTAGGGAATGAAATAGTACAATGTAGTCGAAGCGGGCTACATCTCAGATACATGCCAGTGTTCTGGAAATGAACACTGGGCCTCAGCTGTGTTTCTGAGCATTGACTTCGGCATTTCCAGACCCCAGGCAAGGCTGCACAGATGTGCAATCTATCTACACCTGATTCCACCATAAAGGTCTCAAATGGAAGGCCCCCAGCAGTCAACTGACTTTTGTTACACTTCAGACTATGGATGAGGACCAGATCCACAACCTATCTGTGATATCATCTTGCATTTGATGCATTCTATAGTGGTAAAGTCATTAATAAACTAAACTTAAACTTTCTTTATTCTGTTGGCTCTATTAGACAATATGCATTTGCTTAATAAGGTTCGTTTCCTCCTTGCGTCCTTAAACCCTGAAGACTAGGAACTTTACAAAAACCAAATTGCATAGACCTTTCTTTATCTAGCTTTTTGTAACTCAGACATATCCTTCAGTGCCCAAGAAATAATTAAATGAAAGTAATTACTTTTTTCTGATTCAGGTTTATATGTACATCTCTGTCACTCCAGGTTTAGACTACCTAAAAGCAAAAGACTTAAGCCAAAAGAGAAGTCAAGGATAATCATGACCTTAGTCATACTTGAAACTGCTCCTGTAAACTCAACCTGTTTGCACCATTTTCAAATAGTTATGCTTAATGTAGGATATTATCACTTGTCTACATCTTTTCAAAGTTTCTGAAGGGAATATGATTACCATCAGTTCTCAGGTATTTAGCATCTTATGTTCATCTGGTTAAATATCAGAGGCTTTTCTTTCTAGTACTTATCTGTAGAGTGCAGAGAGTGTGTTCATTATATGTGCTACTCAATGTAATGTGATTCGGAGTTGGATCATGTGATTGCCAGGATGGCCTTTATAAATGCTTGAATTTACTTTTTTTTCTTTTAGACCATGGTTTATTTTATTTATTTATTTAAGATTTTTGCTATAGGGTGCATGCACTTGCCAGAGAGACAGAGGCAGAGAAATAGAATGTGAGAAATCTCCGCCCTCCTCCAGTTTAGTTTATTTTTAACGCCCATGATGCCATGAATGCATAGAGAACAGGTCCCAGAAGCGGAGGCTCCTTTTCATTGGTTCTCACAAGTATGCTTCTCTAAGGTGGAGCAGGCTGGCACCTCAGTTGAACCCAGGTACCTTTCTCTTTGGCTTCCTTCTTTTTTCTGGTCATTTTCCTTCACATGTTTTAGGAAGCTGTCTCTGCTCTTAGAATGCTTAATATGCTTAATGCGCACATTAATTCTCTTGGCAAGAATCTTGCCCTTAACTTGTTTATTTACAACAATGCCAACAGCACATTGGGTAATACTGTAGACTCTTCCAGCTTTGCCATGGTAACATTTGTGGGACATTCCTTTTTTAGCAGTACCATTCCCTCCATGTTTACAATTTCACCTTTCTTGAAGATTTACATGTATGTTGCCAAAGGAACCACTCCCTAGAAGAACATACATCGGGTGCCTCTCCTCTTTCCCTTTCTGTTGGTCATTTTGGTGAATTACTGGAAGATGGTGGTTTGGCCTGAATTTACTTTTTAAGTTTTAAAGTTTGATACAAATATAAAGAAATATATATCTTTTCATCATTCTTCTCCAGGCATATTTATCTTTTAGAAATTACCGGATAGACACACACAGACACACACACTCACACACACTCACACACACTCACACATACACACACATGCATATATTATTCTCAAACCAAATAAGAAAGCATTTTTTTGCTAATTTTTATCTTCCTGATTATCATTGTATTAAAACTTCCATGGTTTCATGGCCACTAAAAATATAAGAAGAACTTGGATGTTTTATTCTCTAGAAAATAAAGGGAACATTTTTTTTTCTGTTTTTCCTGGTAAAGTTTTATAACTCCATTAAGTACATAGTAGTTCCAGCATTTTATTGTTTTGGCTCTAGTTTCATCTCTATAATGTTTGAAACTATTTCTCAAACTTTGGAAAATTATCCGCAAAACTCTGGGGTTTGCAATGTTCCCCTGAAAAAGACTAGTCAAATAACATACGTATATTGTATAAAGTGAGGCAGAGAAAGAGAGAAAGATCTAGAAGCACAAAAACAAATTATCTTCAAGATTCTCCCACATCAACTTTCTTCTCTGGCAGAAATCTTTTTAGGATTATACTGACATATAAAGCAAAATGTAATAAATGAATACCAGATGACAGTCTTTTTTTCTAGCTCATTAATTTTGCTTAAAATTGACTAGAAGCACATGTAAGTACACGTCAAAGCTGACACATTCCCTTTAAGGTTTTAAAATGTACTAATCAGCTCTACAGATATTTATAGAAAGGGTTCTGAACAATAGACAAGTTCTTCATTCTGAAGACCTGTCTTCAGTAGTTTAACTGAGCTTCATTGTAGTAATGTGCAGTTTTTTGAGGTGAGGGTCATTAACATGTAGAAGACATTTTTTCGTCAGGGAGTTATGTATTGATACATATTGTGGCAATTTTAGAAAAAATATTCTTTGTTGTGTTGTGTTTTTAGCTTATTCTAGAACCTTTGTATTTTATGTTGACTTCAGAAGAAAACACCTTCCACAGGCTCAAACTTGAAACTCTGGGCTCTAGGACGTCTTTTTTTTTTTTTTTTTTTTTTCTTTTTTTGGAGAGGTTTTTGCTATAGGGCGCGTGCGCTCGCCAGACAGACAGAGAGAGACAGAGAGATAGAAAGCAGGAAATCACCCCCCAGGGGGGATGGCCACGCCGCAATCCCTTCTCCTCCATTCTCCTCTCGGGATCTCGGGCACGCACGCACACGTGCCCAGCGTGAGTTTAAGCCGCCAGGTCCGGGACTCGAACCGCGGTCGACTACGTGGGAGTCCAGCGACATAGCCATTACGCTAACTGCTGGTCCCACATGTTCTAGGACGTCTTTAGGAAGCTGTCTGGAAACCAACCAGGGTTGTAGTCTGTTCTAGGAGCAGTTTTTAGGGGCAGTGGAGCTCCTGCATTAGTTACCTGGGATGTTTACTAAAAATAGATTTTTCTGTGAGAAGTCCCATAGGTACTGAGCAGTATTTCTGGGGATGAGGCCTAGGAATTTGCCTTTTGAACTCCCTTGGTGACAATGTGCATTCTGAATTTTGAGGAATAATGCATTTTGGTATATGCAAGATGCTTTATCTTATAGAACCATCTCTGAAACATAGTAAAGTGTTTTATTCCTCAGAAAGTAAGGCTGATGGAAGCTTTAAGTTTACCTAGAATGAATGTACTGCTTTTTATAACCTGTAGATCCAGATCCTTCAAGTTAAGCAGATAGACCCTTTCAGTGGGTGGTGACTAATTTTCTCCTCTGATTTCCAGTTATTTGTGAGCACAGTGATTCTGAAGCTTTGCTAATGATTAAGCCAGTCGAGTTAGGTTTTTGTTAAGGAAAATGACTATATAATACACAATTAAGCCTTTAAAAGAATTCTCTGACATTGCTATAATTACATTCCTCCATAGTGTTATAGTTTGGTTAAATTATCATCATTTTGTTAAGAACAAAGCTAGTTCAAGTTCTCTTGCTTGAAATGGAAGTATTAAAAAAGGGGTTCTTGGGACCAGCAGATGGCATAATGGTTACGTCTCTGGACTCCCATGTAGTTGACCGCAGTTTGAGTCCCAGACCCAGTGGCTTAACACTCACACTCAGCACGTGTGCATGCATGCCCAAAATCCCAAGAGGAGAATGGAGAAGACAGGATTGAGGTGTGACCATCTCCTTGGGGTGGTGGTGGTGGTGTGATTTCTTAAAAAACAAGGGGGGGGGTGGGGGGATCTTAGCTTAATGTTTGCAGACAGGATTCGGGGATCTTTGGAAAATAATTTTATATTGATTTTCACTGATCTCAAATTGAAATTTAGCTTCTTCTTCAATTATGAACATAGGCTACAGTAGTGTACTAAACCTAACCCTGATTTGTGATTTCATTGCCAATAGAAAGCACAGATTTTTTTAAAAGAACTATTTATTTAATTTCATTTAGTACTATTATTTTTTAAAACTTGTTATAGGGCATGTTCACTCACTAGAGGGAGAGAGAGAGGGAAAGAAAGTGAGAAAGCAAGCCACCATATTCAAAACAGCGATCAGCCATGTGGAAATCCAGCACCTTAACCACCACGCCACCTATTGGCCCCCTAAAGCATATTTTAATATTATTTATTGTTGCAGGTATCCTAGAATATTGCTTGTGCTCAGTAGCACCTTTAAAATTACAGTAAATATTAACCAACTGCTAATTTTTCTAATAATAAATTTTGTAGGTCTTGTGCAAATCATATTTTTATTTGATTGATTGGCGTTTTCAGTATAACTCATTTCTTTTGAAATCTTACTTCTTTTATATTGTACACTTACAAATATTATTCTGAGAAGGGATCCAATTCATAGGCTTCAGTAGTCTGCCAAACCTCAGGTACTCAAAAAAAAAAAAAAAAATTGAGTAAGAATAAGTCTTATCTGGTCTTCTCTAGGATCTTTTTATCCTAAATCGTTTTCTTTCTTTTTTTTTTTTTTTTTTTTTTTTTTTTTTGAGATATTTCTCTTCAGTGAATAATGTTTTTTTTTCCTATTTGTACAGTCATCTCATCATTATATGTGTGTATTTTTTAACTGCAGCTGACTCCACTGGAACCCATTCTCTGTATACAACATACAAAGACTATGAAATTATGTTCCATGTCTCCACCATGCTGCCATACACGCCTAACAACAAGCAACAGGTAAGAGCCTGTGTGATCTGTGTTTTCACCCTAGTTTCATTTTCCCCAGAAGCCTAAGTGGTAAGTTTATAAAATCTTAAGCCAGAATTTAGTGTTGCACCTGTCACAGCAGCAGGAAGCTTTGTGCTTTGTGGAAGTAAGGAATAGCAAATGAGCTGAAAACAAATGAAGAGACACAGATTCTAGGTTAACAGCCAGCTGGATGGCTTTGTGAATTAATCATTTACTTTTCACCCACGGGGATTGAGGTTTTCATGAAATCTGAAGTGAACAAGTTGAAATCATGGTGATTAGATGACTCCACAGGGTTGCAAAGAACATGTAACAGTGGGTGAAGTTTCATCTCAGGAGGCCTCTGCACAAAGCAGGCATTTCAAAGGAGGTTAAGTATACTAACTTGCAGAAGAGTCAAAATAAATGTCAGTGGAATCTCAGAACAATATTCTTTCTTAACATGTTCATCAGGAGATAGCAAAGAACATAAGTAATGATTGTGTGTGTGCATGCCATACAGTTTGTCTTTAAAAGCACAGTGCCTAATTACTAAAATGTGAGATAGAAAGATTCGGAAACTGAGAGACAAATTGTTACAGAGCAAAACAGAAACTGTCAGTGTTGTTTTAGATAAGATGTGGTAATTACTTAAAAACATTTTTTTTAAGTAATAGCATGTGTGTGTGTGCATGTGCATGTGTATACACGTGAGAGAGGGGCAGAGGGTACCCTCCACAGGTTCTTGTCATGCTACAATCCCCTTACTTGACCCTTAAGCTTGTCAGGATCTTGGGTGCCTGTGCATGCAGCCAGTGAGATTTCAGCTAACCCAGGCATCTGACTCCACGGTCGGCCATGTGGCTTCCAGCACTGTGGTTCAGTATACTACATACTGTGTCATCTATGCTGGGCCTTAAAAATATTTAGAAGTAAATGATGCCAAACTGAAGGGGTTTTTTTTTAAGTTTATTTATTGAGAGAGAAAAAAAGACAGGTTCGCTCAATAGGGTCTCACCACACTGCAATCTCCCCTTATGCCTTCTAGCCAACCAGCATCATGGGTACATCCATAGGCATGTCTGGCATGCTCAAGGCAACCCAGAATGCAAAATCGGGGCCTTCTCATTTGGCTCCAGCATCACGCAGAGTTCCCCTACTGCCTGGGTCACCCAGCTGGGGCCAAACTGAAACTTAAAAGGACAAGAGAGCTAACACAACTCCCATTTCAATAGCTGTTACAAACATGAGCAGTCAGGTTTTACTGCTGACCTTAATATGGGTATAGATTTTTGTTATTGTCCATTGTTGTTCTAACAGAACACAGGCAGCTGCACAATGAATCACGTCCTCTTTCACAGAATTTAACCACACAGTGTTAGATCTAATTTAGCACTTCACTTTAGGTTTGATTAAGTCAGAAATCTAGGTGGCAGAATTTTGCCTTTCATGATAACCAAGGTAATCAACAATGGGAAGCAAAGCAATGAATCAGCTATCAATCTGAAATAAGCCTGTTTTAAGATAAACTTCCTGATCTGGATTTTGTTGACAATTTGTTTTGTACAAATTCCAAGGTTTTATTTTTTTTTATGGCTTTTGTCATACAGCACGTGTGCTCTCCATAGAGAGACAGAGAGAGGTAGGGAGAGGATAAGTGAGAAATCACCCCCCAGTGGGGATGGATGGCCGCACTGAAGACCCATCTCCTCCATTCTCCTCTTGGGATTTTGGACACGCACATGTGCCCAGTGTGATTTTTCAAGCCACTGGGTCTGGGACTGAAACCATGGCTGATCATGTACAAGTCTAGCACCTTAACTACATCACCTTCTGACTCATAGGTCTTGGTTTCTCTGAGTAAAGGACACTATGCTAAGAAAGATACACTAGACTTCTTAGTGTGGCCTGTCAATAGACAAAAAAATATAACAGTACTTTCTCTCTCTTTCTTTCTTTCACCAAAGACCACTCGCTAGAGACAGACAGAAACAGGGTGGGAGTAGAGAGAGAACACCCCTCGCACGTCTGCCATGGGGTGTGGTCATGTTACAGTTCCTTCTCCTCATTTCTTCCTCTTGTTGGGAATTTGGGCACACCTGTGTCCAACATACTTTTCAAGCTACCAGACCTGGGATTCGAATTGTGCAGTTGGCCGTGTGGGCTCCCGCTCCCTTAACCACTAGGCCATGCAACTGGCCAAAGAACTTATTTTCTTCTATGTAGATTATTTTATGCATTAATAAAAAAGAATGTTGCTTTTAAAATCTTTTTGCATTATAAAAAAATTATAAATGTTATCATTATATATAGTGTGAGATGGATAAATGAATTTGTTTCTGTTTGGGTCCATATTAAGATATTAATTTTACTTACCAAGCCATATTTTGAAAAAAGAAAGACACTGTACAAAAAAAGATAATTATACCATCTATTGCAAGAATGATATAATAAGTAGATAAATAGTATTTGTTTGGGATATCCAAGATCTTGAGTAGATTAATAACCTTTTTAAAGAATTTTAAATTGAGATCAGCAGATGGCATAATGATTACATCTCTGGACTCCCACATAGTTGACTGTGTTTCAAGTCCTGGACCTGGTGGCTAAAAACTCACTCTGGGCACGTGTGTGTGTGTGCCCAAAATCCCAAGAGGAGAATGGCAGAGAAGGGATTGTGGTGTGACCATTCCCCCTGGGGAGTGATTTCTTGCTTTCTGTCTTTCTGTCTCTCTAGCAAGCACACGCCCTATAACAAAAATATCTCTCTTTTTAAAAAAATTGAATTTATTTTATTCATTCCGATCATTTGAAAATTTGCTATAGGGCATATGTGCTCACCAGAGAGAGGTTGTGGGGAGGAGTGAGAAAGCAAACTGCCAGGTCTAAGACTTGAACCATGGTCAACCATGTAGGAGTTCAGCACCTTAACCACTGTGCCTCCTGCTCGCCTGCTTAATGTTCTTTAATTATTGGTATATTTTGTATAGTAATTAATACAGACCATCCTTTATTTCCATAAGATCTGATTAGATGTCATGTTTAGAAATGCAGTAAGCTGCCTCATTAGAAGGCATCCCTATAATTTATTATCAAATTATCCCATCTCCATCATTTGGGATGCTTTCAAATTTCTGAGGTTAAAAGTACATTTCCTGAACATTCTAATTCCCAATTCTCAGCCCTAATCTAAAAGGCTTTTGCTTCTTCCAGCTGGCAGCCAATGCTAGATCACTGATTTTATTGATATGTAATTTGTGTGCCTTAATGTCACTAGAGGATTTTAAAAATATGAGTTTTGTAAGTGCAAGCTTACATCTAATGGATACTTTATATAAATGTCACATTTTGTTGTTTTTCTCTTTTAAGAGCCTCTATAAACTAACTGTAAGAAAACGTATCACTCAGTTTTTCTTTACACAGCTGAATTAAACAATCTTATACAAACCTCCTAAAAAGACAGTGGTCTAGGATGATTAAGGTGTCTGAATTTGAAAGACACCCATCCAAAACTCCATTTAGTGTGAAACAGAAGGTGGTCCTGAGCAGCGTTCACTGTAATTAAAGAAGCTGTTTAAACTTGGAATTTGACCTGCTTTTAAAGTGTTACAACATACTAGAATATTATTAATTTCTATATTACTGGCTTGTGACACAAAAAGTACATCAAAAAACACTGTAGCCACATTTTCTTTAAGTGAAACCAATTAAACTGGAACATAAATTGCATTTTAATTATTTCAGCCTTTCTCATGTCTAAAAATCTTCCTTGTGAAAAGTTCCTTATATGAAAATGAACAAAACTGTTGTTATGGAAACTGAGGATTTGGAGATGCTGGGACTTGACATAATATACCAGATATTGGTTAGATGCATTTGAATGGCTATATCTTTTATGCAAATTTCAGAATATTAATTTTAGTATTCTTTTTTGGAAGGAATAATAAGGCAGGCTAAAATATTGACAATGACTGTGTAGATTACTTACCCTAATGTTGTACTGATCTGTTTTAAATACAGTTCCGTAAGGGAATTAAGGAGAAAAAAGTGTCACATTGTCATTTATTTAGGTTGGTTGTTTATTTTCTCTTGCAGCTCCTACGGAAACGGCACATTGGAAATGATATTGTGACGATTGTTTTCCAAGAGCCTGGAGCACAGCCATTCAGCCCAAAAAATATTCGATCCCACTTTCAGCACGTTTTTGTCGTTGTCAGGGCCCATAACCCGTGCACTGACAGTGTCTGTTACAGGTATGTACTGGGGCCACAGCAGAGGCTGGGTAGACCGTGGCTGGTTATTGGCCAGAGCGTTCACCCAGCTCTGCTTCCTGAAGTGGCAAGGGGAAGTCTCTTACTAGTGTTTTTGTCCTTGTGCATGTGGATGGCCGGATTCACACGGTGATGTAACCTGATGGCATTGACATTCCCCAGACATGTTGGTTAGACACCTGCTGTTTCCATTTGCACTTCCTCCTTAGGTGGTGTCCTTCATTCGTACCATCTGGTCACCATCTAACTAATTATTCATACTACTAATTACATTTTTTTTTTTGTCATGGCAAAGAGCAGAGCAGAATAATCATAATAAATAGAGAAGCTCAAATATATTGCTATTTAAGAAGTCCAGACTCTTACTAAGGACTTCCTTGATTCACTGTAAATTTTCTGACTATAATCTTAAAGGCATTCTGATGCTTTATTAAGCATTTGTTGAAATTGTTCCAGTGTCACTTGTCAGAGACCTAGTCTCACGAGTATCAGAATTCCAGCCTGTCTGCAGAGGTCTTTACAAGGTGGCTGTTGGAGGGCTGACCTGATGTTGGTGTAGTGCCAAGACATGTAAGGATGCTCTAGCATTTGGATAATGTTTTTAAAAATATGAAAACTTAGCATGTTGTTTCATTCTTGAAGATTATATGGTTAGCCTTTATTCATTTTGGGTATTTGTTTATGAAGTAAGATAGCTTCTGTTGAATATCGGAAAAGCCTCCATACTCCTGCTTGGTTTTTGTAAACAAATTGCAACCTCATTATTTTTTTCTTTCTTGCTAGGTTACAGCCATTCACAGCAGCTAGACTTCAGTTAATCACAGGCATCCTGCCTTTTCGACTGTGTTAATGCAGACAAACTTTTCTTTTTTAAGAGTGATTTTTGCTATGGGCGTGTGCACTTGCCTGAGAGACAGAAAGCAAGAAATCACTCCCCACACTGCAATCCCTTCTCCTCCATTCTCCTCTCAGGATTTTGGGCACACACACGCACATGTGTCCCACGTGAGTTTTAAGCCCCCCAGGTCCAGGACTTGAACCCTGGTCAACCACCTGGCAGTCCAGCAATGTAACCATTATGCCATCTGCTTATCCCACAAACTTTGAAATGTAACCAACTCAAGTTGTTTCTCCACCTCATTCCTTCACTTCTGTTTTTGTACATCACTTTCCCATTCCTATACACGTCACTTTCCTTTTCCAGAACTTAAATACTGTGTGACCATGAGGCTATGCAGAGTGTCCAGAAGTTGGTCAGCAATAGCTGCCCAATTCAAATCGTGTTAAAAATGTGTTCAATTAAAACTCCGCTCAATTAAATTTGCTATTTTTTTCTTTTAACGGTTTCCTACACAGAGAGTGGCCAACACTGAGTGACAATTGGTTTGTAAGATCCATCACTATCTAATTCTAGGGGTAGTATGAGTTAATTCTAGAGGTAAAGCCAGCATAGTTTAGAGAACAAAACGGATAAAGGTTTCTTTGGACTACTGCCCAGTGCCCCTCCTTTCAGGTATCACAGTAACGGCACGTGCTGAGCTCCTGTGGTAAGCCTAGCACTGTTCCAGGCACCTTACCTGTGTGACCTCATTCAGTCTTTAAAACCTGTAGATACTTGTTTTCTTTTTCCTTTTTTCTGGAGGGTACTTTTGCTCACCAGAGAGAAAGACAGAAATAAAAGCGTCCCCCATAAGGAATGATCACACTGCAGACCCTTCTCTTTCCTCTGTCTTTCCTTTTGAGATTTGGGGCATGCACATGCCTGTACCCAGCATGTTTCTCCAGCTGCTGGGACCAGGACTGTAACTGAGAAGTCAGCTATGTGGGATCTAGTAGCCTCAAATACCAGGCCATGGAGCTGGCCCTGTTTTGTGTGTGTGTGTGTGTGTGTGTGTGTGCGTGCGTGTGCGTGTGCACATGTGTGTGTGTTCATTTATTCTATGAGTGAGAGAGAGAGAAAGAACCCTCAGCAGCGTCCCAAGGCTGCCGTCAATCCCCAGCCCCCAGCCAGCCCCACCCAGATCATGTACTCAGGGAAGTCTGTTGACTTGAACTGAGAACCCTTCCATGTGAGAGTGCCCCACAGAGCACTGTGTCCTGATGCTGTGCCACACTGGCCCTGAGATACTGTTTTTATACCTTTCTACAAATGACACAATTTAAGCACTCAGTAGTGAGTAACTTGCCTGAGATCAGCTGTTTGTACTGGTCATAAAGAGATTCAAATCTCTCAGTAAATTTGATTCTAGAGCCCACGCTCCTAACCATGCCATGTGCTGCCTATCTGACATGCCACGGAAGCTGGCTCTCTGTAGTCCTTGTTCCTGACACTGAGGCTGTCACAGAACTACTCAGTAATCCTGTTGACCACCCAAGACCAGGGAGGTCAGACGTTTCCTGGGATCAGGGGGTGGAAACCCTGACAGTGAAGCCTTTTATCAAGCACGTAGTCTCTAAAAGGTGCATGTGGTCAGCGGCCACCATAATGAACAGCTCACATCTAAACAGACTAAGGAGGGGAGGCATCGTAGCCCTTTGCTGCCTGATTCTTACCACCTCCTTCCTGAAAACCATGATTTTTACTTTCTCTCTCTTCTTAATCTGTCACCTCTTTAACTCTCTCATGTGAAACTGCAAGTTGGACGCTGAATACCTCTGCCCATGACACATGGGCAGGTTGCCTCATTTGTTGCCACATTTCTTCCAAGGCCCAACACACTGCTTTTAAAGAGAATAATGACTTTTTTTTATAAATCCTGGAGAACATATTCCTTTGTAGCATCATGAAAAAAAATTATAAACTTACAAAGCAGTGACGTTTTTCTATTGTACACTTTATCTTTGATTTTTCTCCGTCCTTAAATGAAGTAGGCAGTTTCTGGCATATGTGATGGTGTCGGGAGGTGCTGGAAGGAATAAATAGAGCATTATTCTTTTAACTTTTAATGTTGGGGAAAAGTGAAAAGAAGCTTATTTTCTAATGACAATCAATTTATTATGAAATAGTTTGAAAATTTGTACTAATTTTAAGATAAAACATAGATCTTCAAAAAATGTTTCATACCGGTGAGTTTTCTCATACCATAACCACTCTCTACTAGGGGATATAAACTTAGAAGCCTCTTTCACTAAAGGTACTTTTAGGTGGAAAAGTTTAGAGTTTCATTGATTTATACTGATTTCATTCATTTAATTTAACTTTATCCTAAGTGTTGTAGCTGGAATCATTTAAACACTTTTTGTCTTTTAAATCCTCTTGGTGTCAACTATCTCCACCACAAATCCTTATGTAATTACTTATTTACACCTACTTAGTGCTTTAACTGTGGAAAGTGGTAAAGTTGCTTTTTACGGGAACTCCTTGCTATAATAGCGTGGGGAAGTGTAGGGTCAATATAGGTTGAAATGATAAGGGTAATAAACTGAGAAAATAGGATTTAGTCTGTGTTTTAAAGTGAAGATGGATGGGAGTCAGTGAGAATAGTAGAGAGAGTTCCAGGAGTGGTCGGTCAGTGGTATGGACAAGAGACATAGAGACAGGTAGGGAGGTGACAGAGACAGGAAGAAGGTCGCTAATGTGAGAAGGATAACTGGGCAGCAGAAACCTTTGGAATGTTGAGCCATCAAAATAACACAGTAGAAATTCAATTTTAAGGAAATTCGTCAGGTTTACCATGCAAGGTAATTTGTACACAGCAGATATATTTGAAGGTTGTTGTTCACTCATTTACTCGTCACTAGTTCTCTATTTAACACTTGTCATATATGTGCTTGGCACCGGGATATAACAGGAGAATAAAGAGAGAAAAATTTCTTTTCTTTTTTTTTTTGGAGAGGTTTTTCACTATAGGGCACGTGCACTCGCCAGACAGACAGAGAGAGACATAGAGACAGAAAGCGAGAAATCACTTCCCAGGGGGGATGGTCATGCCGCAATCCCTTTTCCTCCATTCTCCTCTCGGGATCTTGGGCACGTACGCACACGCACCCGGCATGAGTTTTAAGCCACCGGGTCCGGGACGCGAACCGCAGTCGACTACGTGGGAGTCCAGCGACATAGCCATTACGCTAACTGCTGGTTCCCAAGAGAGAAAAATTTCTATAAGGGACCCAGAGATAAGGTCTGAAAGTAATGTGATGTTAGATCTCTCTAGGGAATGGAAAGTCTATATAGGAAAAATTGACTAATTCAGATGAATGCCCAGAGGCCAGTTAACCTTGAATAGTCATGACATAGCCAAGGACCCAGAAATCAGTCACTCAGTCTGCCTGCTAAAGCTTATCCCATAGTTGTTAAACGAGCCCTCCAGTCTCTGTTATTGTGTTTGTATCATTACAGTGAACTTAATTGTCTGGCCCCAGTTGATAGAACAGATTAGAAGCAACAAATCAAAAAAGATGAAGGAGCTGTGAATGGCAAGCACATACTGAAAACATCAATATATGACTACTAAGAGAAGAGGTGCAGAGAAACGGCCACATTAGAGATACAAAGTCAATAAGCACAGGTCATTTGGTTTGGGGGCAAACGGCCAAATATACTTCACTTACCCCCTTGAGGGCTTTGCTTTGTAAAAACACAGCGCAGAGTATCATTTTTCAATAACTAATAAATTACTAGATCTGGGATTGATCATCCAAGTCTGCAGATATTGCAGAAAGAGACAAATGAGTGCCTCATAATGGAAGAATACAACCTCACTTATAAATCAGCCCTGTCCCCTCCCCTCCCCAAATTAAATCTGAATCCAGTCAAGCCTCTAGACATGGCAATTTACAGGAAATACAAAAGACAGAGGAACATAGTTGTAGTGAACAAAATTCAACAGCCTAATAGCTTCACCAAATAAAGTACAAGAAATAAAAGAGTTAGAGAAGGGCAGGGGAATCTATAGAACAAGAAAAAATTAATTAGTTAAAATATACTGACCTTATTTGGATCCTAATTTAGACCCAAAAAAAACTATAAAGAAAAATCTTAGGACTTCTCAAACAACTGTAAATTGAGACTCATTATTTAATGAAATGAAAGAAAAAAATTAAGTATTTATTTCTTCCATGAGCAAGAGACAGTACCTCCCAACATGGTGTTGGTACTACAATCCACCCCCAGCTTCAGCCAGCCCCAGAAACCGGGCACAGGATATCAGTGAGAGCTCTCCCGTGTTGGTCAGCCTTGCAGAACGTTGTGTTTTTCCACTGTACCACTCTCTGGTCCCTAAGGAATTATTAATATTAAAACTAAAATGCTAATAAGTAGTTGTAATAATGATCCCAGTCTCCAAAACTAGTGTTAAATTGTGGTTAGTAGCTATGTTTAAGAAGATAAAAGTATCTCTTGCTCTTTTCAGAACGGTTTCCATGGTCAGTGGTTAAAATTTAATAA
The DNA here is from genome assembly GCA_026018925.1 of Tupaia tana. Taxonomy (NCBI): domain Eukaryota; kingdom Metazoa; phylum Chordata; class Mammalia; order Scandentia; family Tupaiidae; genus Tupaia; species Tupaia tana. The sequence continues at coordinate 236,844,723 of JAKSZU010000001.1, forward strand.
ATGTGGATAGGATTCTGTATGATATAGTGCATAAAAAGCAATGGGACTTAGACCGCATCATTAAACCTCCTGTATCTTAAATTTCCTTTTCTATGCACTGGAAACTTGCTTGACATCCACTTAAAATCCCACAGAGAAGTGGCTAGCATAAGCATGGAATGTGGTGCGTGCCATGTTCATCTTCTTTGCTTCTCTTAAACACACAAACCATAAACAAAAATAAAAACAAAAATAGAACAGGCTTAGCTGCAGTGGTGCACAGATAGTGACACCACTCGGGAGATTGGAAATCACTTGGGCAGCTGGGGGTTCAGTTCCTGGGCCAACCCAAACACATTAGCATGCTTGTGTGTACCTGTAGTTCTAGCTAATTGAGAGACTTGAGAGGCAGATTGTGACATAGTAAGATGTCCAAAATACCTATTTCTGTCCTCCCTCTCCCGTTTCCCCTCTTGCTACCTCTGTCATAAAAGGAAAATGAATGAATGAATTTGCAAGCTTCAGCTAAGATGTTAAAACAATCAAAGTAGGTCAAGTGGTAGAAATTCTGTTCCGAAGGTCTATTGCAAGCCCTAATTAATCAGCATCAGTGTAGCTGACAAAAACCTGAATTTGTCACTCAGTGCTTAAAACCATTCAGGGAAAGGCTCAGGCTCCCTGGCATAGCCTGGGATCCTCCGAGTCTGGCCTCTCATGCCTCAGGCTGTATTGGCAGTTCTACCAGTGCCTCACCCCGCCCCTAACTCACTCTTGGGAAGTTACTTCCACCCCCTAGAACATAGTGCTCTGCCTCTGCTCTCAGGACAGGGATGCCTCTTCTCTCACCCCACTCCTCCATCTGATGAATTCCTGCTTTTCTTTTCTAAAGGGGGTGTCCTTGACCTCCCAGGACTAAATATAAAATGCCATAGTTATAAGAGTTGCCAGTAGCACCCTGCACTTGCCCAGCAGAGGACTCAAACCACTAGGTGTGGCTTTTAGCAGGCCTTGTATCTGGACTTTTGAGCCTTTGACATACTCATTGTTAATTTCACCACAGGACAGTAGTGGATTAGGAACTGAAAGCCCCAGGGAGGGATGACAGGCACATTTTTGTTTTGCTACTGAATTTTCCTATTCTTTGCCTTGGTCTTCTTCCTTAGAAAGCCCAAGCCAGCAATCTGATCCAGGCTATATGAAAAGAGAGCTTCCTTCTCATTTTGGTGTTTTCTGTGTCACTTTGCTTTCAAGTTTGGGTTGGAATTGTTACTGATGACTGTTGCCATGTGCTTTCAAAATTCAGGTGTCTCCATCTCTTTTTGTCCATGGAGGCTTCTTTTCAGGTATCTCTGGAGCATCCTACATATGAATTTGGCTTGGGTATCAAGACCTGTTAGTCATCCATTTGATGCTGACATCACCTGTTAACATGGCCCAAGTCAGATGGGACAGTCCTGCGGTGGTCTCTTTGGCCATTTGATTCAGGCTGATGGTTCCTCTTAGCAAGCACCCCAGGAGTGGGAGGTTTCAAAACTTTCCTTCAGAGGGAATAAGTATAGTCTTGCATAGAGCATTTTCTTTGCTGCCCAGAAGCTTAAGTTCCAATGTTGACTCTCTACGACAACTCTGAGCAAATCGCTTTGTTTCTTCTTTGTGTCTGTTTCCTGGAAAACTGAAGAATTCGTACCAGCTGTTCAAATCAGAGGTTCAGGGATACATCAGACCACAGGACACTTTCCTAGTTCCTCAGTTGCACTCAGAGATTTTGGAGAGAGAACATGTTTTTATGTTAAACAAAATATCCTTCAGTAAAGTATAAAATCAAGGTGAAGTTTAAGATGAAACTCAATGTTTTATTGGAAGAGTTTAGAGAACACTGAATTCTCCAAGTTGTCTTCCTGATAACTTTCCTGAACTGTTTCACCTCTGAGTTTCTGTTGTCTGTCATCTTAATAACCTCCTTGGATAGAGCATCCTAGTTCTCAGACATGCTGAGTAGATAAGGCCTGGCAATAATTGTAAAGAATGGATATTTCTAAGAAGATACAGTATTGCAAACTAGGCTAAGAATGGTTAAACAGAGGCTCTTTGGAATCTGCTTTTAAAAATTTCAGGTACTGGGACCAGTAGATGGCCTAATAGCTGTCACTGGACTCCTATGTAGTCGACTGTGGTTCAAGTCTCAGACCCAGTAGTTTAAACTCACACCGGGCACGTGTGCATGCGTGCCCAAGATCCCAAGAGGAGAATGGAGGAGAAGGGATTGCAGCATGGCCATCCCCCCTGAGGGGTGATTTCTCATTTTCTATCTCTCTTTCTAGCAAGTGCACATGCCCTTTTGCAGAATATCTCCCCTTGCCAAAATAATAATAATAATAATAATAATAATAATAATCAGGTACCATTTATAACTAACATCTTTTTTTTTTTTTTTTTTTTTTTTTTTTTTTTTTTTTTTTTTGAGAGGTTTTTGCTGTAAGGCATGTGCCCTCGCCAGAAAGACAGAGAGATAGGCAGAAAGTGAGAAGTCACTCTCCAGGAGGATGGCCACGCTTCAATCCCTTCTCCTCCATTCTCCTCTCAGGATCTTGGGCACGCATGCACATGTGCCCGGCATAAGTTTAAGCCACCAGGTCTGGGACTTGACCTGCGGTCGACTATGTGGGAGTCCAGCAACATAGCCATTACGCCAACTGCTCTTCCCATATAACTAACATATCTTAAGAACTCTCTATAAAACAAACTGAAATTCTAGAGAGGCATTTTTTTCTTGTGGATGCAAAATAGTCTATTTAGTTTAAACCAGGCCTTATTATCTAGAGTTCAGAATTTGTGGCATCTAAATTAATGAGCTGCTAACCTTGTAGAAACCTTGAAAAGTTAGATTTATCTAAAACAAGACCCTTTATTTGAAAAGAGCATTCTAGGGTATCATCTTCCTCATCTTTCTTCTTCTGTAAGGATTCTATTTCTAATGATGTGAAGCTGATCTTAGCGTCTGTATCGCTTACCTCCCTACCATGGTGAATCATTGATAATTATATGTTATGGATTCAGTTCTTTCTTTCACTGTTCATTCTAGAGGCTTCTAATTATTGGTGGGTTTTCAGTATATGTTTGTCTAAAGTTCTATCAGTTAAATAGATTTATAGAAAGCCGGTGATTTTTTTTTTTAAGGGGCAAGTGGATTGATGGTGCTCATAATTGTACCCCCTGCTAAGCCTTTTCCTTTGCTTATTTGAAATGAAATCACAGCTGTTTGATGACAAAAAATAACGATTTGAGTGAAATTAGCACGAGAAGAGATTGCCAATTTAAAAATGAAAGATATTAAATATTTCTGGATCCTTACAGGATTCCTCTTAGAAAATCTAGCAAATCTGGATTTCAGCATCTCTGCTTGACATTAAAAGAAAAAAAAAAACATCAAATTCAAATTATACAGCTGTCAGCATTCATGCCAGACAGCTCACAATAGACAAGAAAAATTGCCTTCCTAATACTGATATAATTAGGCCATAATGCATATGGAGGTTTCTGTGTCTTCTCTTCTCCAGTTAGATGATGGATGGAACTTGCCACCTTTCTTTGTCACGAAATGAACTACGAGGTAGTCTTTTTTTAAAAAAAATAAACTTCTCAAAACCAAAAAATAAGCCATACCAGGGCGTCTTTTGATAGTGTTATTTTCAATTTTTCTAAAAATATAGTTTGTATCTTCATGTTGCTGATTTTTATTTATTTATCCCATCTTTACAAGAATTTTTTTAAGGTTTTTTTGTTTGTTTTGCATAGTGCATGTGCACTTGCCAGAGAGACAGACAGAAGAAAAGTGAGAAATAATCCCCTGTGGAGGATGGCCCTGCTGCAATCCCTTCTTATCCGTTCTCCTCTCTGGATTTTGGGCACTCATGCACATGTGCCCAGTGTGATTTTCAAGCCACTGTGGGAGTCCAGTGCCTTAACCACAGTGCCACCTGCCAGCCCAGAAATAATTCTTTTTTGAAAAGTGATCTTTTTTTTAAAGTTATTTATTTTTATTTTTTAAAATTTGACCAGAGAGAGAAAGATGAAAAATGAGAAAGCAAGCCTCCAGGTCCCAGAACTTGAATCATGATCAGCCATGTGGGAGTGCAGTGCTTTAACCACCACGCCACTGTGGGCTCCAAAGCTGACTATCTTAAAGGGAGCCCTTCTAAAAATAAAAAGTAAAAGTGGAGCTGTTTGGTTCCATTTAAAAAATGCATTTTCTCGGGAACCAGCAGTTAGCATAATGGCTATGTCGCTGGACTCCCACGTAGTCGACCGCGGTTCTTGTCTCGTACCCGGTGGCTTAAAACTCACGCTGGGCGCGTGTGCGTGCGTGCCCAAGATCCTGAGAGCAGAAAGGAGGAGAAGGGATTGCGGCGTGACCATCCCCCCTGGGGGGTGATTTCTCGCTTTCTGTCTCTCTGTCTCTGTCTGGCGAGTGCACGAGCCCTATAGTGGAAAAAAAATGCATTTTCTCAGTATTTCCTTTTATTCTGGAAGTTTACAAGAAATTGATTTTATATTTTTTCCTAATATTTAGTATAATTGCATAATTATCTGTGTTTTAAATAATTTGAAAAGAAGGACTTTTGATGTGTTAGAATTACCATTTCCAGCTGTCTCAAACTCCGCTGAGGTCTTCACATGAAATCTTGGAATGTGACATAAAACAGTTTCTCAGTTTCATTTAATTTCTGTTATTTTAGGAGAAACTTAAATCTTTTCCTTTGAGACTAAAAATAATAGGTTATCACTGATGTTCATATGGCCCTTGGACCCATGTTTAGCATTGTGTCTTCAAGAGAAAGGACTGGAATGGGCTCTCTTATAGCTTTCTTGCTTAAAGGAATGAGAAAAGAAAAATTTTTTTCTCATAAAAAATTTTCAGAATTGGGAACCAGCAGTTAGCGTAATGGCTATGTCGCTGGACTCCCACGTAGTCGACCGCGGTTCGCGTCTCAGACCCGGTGGCTTACAACTCACGCCGGGCGCGTGTGCGTGCGTGCCCAGGATCCCGAGAGGAGAATGGAGGAGAAGGGATTGCGGCGTGACCATCCCCCCTGGGGGGTGATTTCTCGCTTTCTGTCTCTATGTCTCTCTCTGTCTGTCTGGCGAGCGCATGCGCCCTATAGCGAAAAACCTCTCCAAAAAAAAAAAAAAAAAATTTTCAGAATCAAATACCAAAAGTAAAGAATTTGGACCAAAGAATAGCTCAGTTTAAAAATATCATTTTAAAGCACTGTTACTATTAGGAAAGACCATAATTTCTATGACTCAAATTTTCTTTTAAAATTATGTTTATAATCTGGTTACATAATGCCTTACCCATAGACCAACAAATAATGTTCAATTTTATTTCAAATTTAATCCATTTCTTTTATACACTGCTTCTTCCAATATTTCCATTACAAACTGTTTGCTTTATGTACTCCCTAAAATGGGGAGTACATTTGTGTTCTTATAGAATCTGTGCTAATTCTAGAAAGTTTTGTGATTATAATAACTCTCCTTGAAACAATCAGTAGATATTTAAAATGCCTTTATACAGAATATTGCAGTAGATCCTCCTCCCCACCCCCTTGAAGTTATACTTAGTTTTTTATGTTAGAAGAAAAATTTTACTTGAAGGCCCAGCTATGGTAGCTCAGGCAGTAGTAGCATACTGATTTATGGTGCTGGAAGCCCCATGGCCAACCATGGGTTTGGATCCAAGTGGACCTGAAACACTGAGAGCAAACCCAGGATCCTGGCTAGCTGGGAGACTTGAGGAATTGTGGTGTGGTACGACCTCATCAGAGGTGCTTATCTTGCTCTCTCAATATAATAACTTTTTAAAAAATGAAAAAATAAGCTTTTACCTTTACCTTTTTGAAATACTGTTTTCTTTTTTTGTTTTGGATTACAAAAGCGTTTTATCTTCTGTAAATCCTAAATGTCAACATAATATGAGAAAGTGTGTTCATATTAAGCAGAAATGTATGTTCTTTCCATGGGGAAAATGAGCATTTATATTACTTCCAAAGTATGTCTTTGTCTTTAAGAAATGTATTTTATTCTGATGTGTGAGACTAAGAGATATTGACACACCTCTTTTTCTTCATCCATTGTTTGTCTCTCAGTGTGGCTGTCACCAGGTCCAGAGATGTGCCTTCCTTTGGACCTCCCATTCCTAAAGGGGTCACTTTCCCTAAATCAAATGTGTTCAGGGACTTCCTTTTGGCCAAAGTGATTAATGCAGAAAATGCTGCTCATAAATCAGAAAAGTTCCGGGCTATGGCAACTCGCACCCGCCAGGAATACCTGAAAGATCTAGCAGAAAAGAATGTCACCAACACGCCTATCGACCCTTCTGGCAAGTTTCCGTTCATCTCTCTGGCCTCTAAGAAGAAGGAAAAGTCTAAGCCCTATCCAGGAGCTGAGCTCAGTAGCATGGGGGCCATCGTGTGGGCGGTCCGGGCCAAAGACTACAACAAGGCTATGGAAATAGACTGCCTCTTAGGGATCTCCAATGAGTTCATCGTCCTCATCGAGCAGGAAACAAAGAGCGTGGTTTTCAATTGTTCCTGCAGAGATGTGATAGGGTGGACTTCAACCGACACCAGTCTCAAGATCTTCTACGAGCGAGGAGAATGTGTTTCAGTGGAGAGTTTCATTAGCAATGAGGATATCAAAGACATTGTCAAAAGGTTGCAGGTGAGTCCTTTTGTTCCACGTACTTGTATGCAGTTTCTCTTTCATAGAGACTGTCCTAAGTTACTGAAGCTTTTGCTGTTCCACTGGCTCCTTTGAAAACTTCCTTGATGATGTGAAGCAACACAGAGTTTATCTCTTACTTGTATTTTCCATAATTTTTTTTAGCAAAATAGCAGAACAAGTGGGGAAGATACTTGTTTACCGTGTTGCAAGCCCCTCTGCACTTAACATGCTTCCCTGCCTTGGTGGCTGCTGTTGCAGCCCAGCTGATAGGCTGTAGTTGTTGAAAAGAGTTGTTTATCTCCTGCCTTGATTCTTTTAATAGTGAAACAAATAGCAGAGTAGGGTTTCTCTTCATTGCCAGCTCCCCGTAGTCTCCATTAGAAGTTGCCTTGTAACTTCAGGGAAGCCAGTGAACTCTTTGCATGCATCAAGTATGTTTCCTTTGGCCTGATGGGCAGCAACTAATGAAGGGGAAGTCACTAGACTGCTCTTCAACTGGCAGTAGGGTGTTCAGATAGAACCCTGCTTGCAGTGTTTTTCCAGTTCTGTGTCCACCATTTAATAGCATTAAACCATAGAATCTTTTATTTCTTTGTCTAGTTTGTTTCAAAAGGCTGTGAATCAGTGGAGATGACTTTGCGAAGAAATGGGCTGGGGCAGCTCGGCTTTCACGTCAACTACGAGGGCATTGTGGCAGACGTGGAGCCCTATGGCTATGCCTGGCAGGCAGGACTGAGGCAGGGCAGCCGCCTGGTGGAGATCTGCAAGGTGGCAGTGGCCACCCTGAGTCACGAGCAGATGATCGATCTCCTGAGAACATCCGTCACCGTGAAGGTCGTCATCATTCCCCCCCATGATGACTGCACCCCACGGAGGTAGGTCTGAGTTGGCAGCTGTGCACCTGAGGCTCAAGGGTTTGTGTGACAGGTAAAACATCTCCTAGCCAGTGGAGAGGGGGGAGGAGTGCCAAGAGTAATAGAGCATGCGCAATGCTGAAAGTCCATCCATGGCAAGTCTGGGAGCCACAGCTGGAAAGAATGACTCACTGGGACCACGCCTAGGTTTACATCTTTGGATTTGTAAATCGGCCACTATAGATGGGAAAATTGGGGAATATCACTCATAAGTGTCTTGCACTGGGAACTGAGAAACATTTGACACAACATTGGAAGATGCTCAGCATCTCCACTGTCGGATTTGGTCTTTTATGTTCCCTGACACTCTTGTTCTCCCTTTGTCTCATTTGCTACCGAAAGCTCAGAGTATGATTTTGACCATACTCTGCTAGCTCAGCCTGGTCAGCTATATGTGACTTACCAGGCTTTTTCTTACCTGTAATTGACCGTGCTGGGAATTGACTTCAGATGAGCTGGTCCTGCTCTTAGGCTTTGATAGTTTAGCCCCCAGCCTTTTCTCAGAGGAAAAGCCCAGGGGCTCCCTGTTCCTCCTGCCAAGCCAGCAGCACTGTTGAAAATTTAATTTCTCTGTCTCTGGGGAGGTTTCTTGATGGGACAGATTCAATCAACTGTTTCTTTGCTCCTTTGGGCATGCACATACTACTTTTGCTCGTTTTCAAAAATCTATTATTATTTTTTAAAATAATTATTTTAATTTCATTTATTCATTCATTTTATCTTAATTTGACCAGAGAGAGACACAGAAAGAGAGAGAGAGGGAAAGTGAGAAAGTAAGGCACCAGGTTCAGGACTCGAACCATGGTCAGCCCTGTGGGAGTGTCCAGCGCCTTAACCACCTTGTCACAAGCTGGTCCCATCCAAAATCTATTAATTTTTTAAGCCATTATTTTGTAAGAATTCCTCTTAAGCTTTGGCAATTAACTTTTAGGCCTTTTAAAGTCAAGGAAAATATATTCTGCTTTTCTCAAAAAATGACTAGTCTTGCTTCTGAGTTCTCATGAACATATGAATATCATCAGATGGTGGGACATAAACAGCCATGGTTGTCTTTCAAAAAGTGAACCATCTCAATGTACTTCAGTTCTTCAAACCAAATATGACAGCCGGGCTTTGCCAGCACTGTCCTACTTACCTCCTCAATGGCCCAAGGATTGTGTACATGTCAGAATACAGTGCCATGGTTGAATAGGCTGAAGAAAACTCTCTTGGATGACTAGATTCCTGGGGAAACCAAGTAATAGGTAGCTAGAACTTTTTCATTTCAGCTATTGTGGAGGGAGAAAATATGCTGAAATTGTCTAACACACAAACTTTGTCTTGGTTAACCAGTTCTAATGAACCCTATTAACCTTTTCTGGTATCCTCAAGTACATCAAATTTTTAAAAGAATAATTCAATTTTATTAATTATTATTATTATTATTATTATTATTATTATTATTATCATCATAGAGGTGTTACCTTAGGGCATGTGTGCTCACCAGAGAGAGACAGAGACAGTGAGAGGGAAATTGAGAAATCACCCCCTGGGAAAGCTGGCCGGCCATGCCACAGTTCCTTCTCCTCTCTTTTCCTCCCAGGATCTTGGGCACGCATGCACACATGCCAGCTGTGATTTTCAAGCCACCGGTCCAGGACTTGAAACCACAGTCAGTTATGTGGGAGTTCGGCAATGTAACCGCCATCTGGTGGCCCCTATTATTATTTTTTAATTTGACCAGAGAGCTAGAGAGAAAGAGAGAGAAAACAAACCACCAGGTCCAGGACTCGAACTGTGGTCGGCCATGTGGGAGTCCAGTGCCTTAACCTCTATGCCACCTGCTAGCCCAAAACATCATTTTTTTTTAAATTTGTTTATTTAGGTTTTTGACATAGGGTACATACACTCACTGGAGAAAAAGAAGAAACGTGAGAACTCACCCTCCCCAACCTCCCAGGGGGATGGCCATGCCACAATCCCTTCTCTTCCATACTCCTCTTGGGATGTTGGGCACACATGCCTGGCGTGATTTTCAAGCCACTGGGTCCAGGACTTGAAACACGGTTGGCCATGTGAGAGTCCAGCACCTTAACTACCACGCCACCTGCTGGCCCCACATCATTTTTAATATTAAGTATTACACTGCACTGTGATGCAAAAAATGACCCAGAAAGGCAGCTGACTTCATACAGTACCTTCTAAGTACCCTGTACTCCTCCTTGTCTTTTTGTTTGCTGCACCTTGGTCTCTACTTCATGTTGTCTACTTCACTGCTTCTAAACAGACTGTTATAACCTGAAGAAGATAACCAAGCTTTGTGAATCATAGACCCTGATTATATTCAGTGAAGGTTATAGACAGTAGTCTAAGCATTACTAACTAACTCAAAAATTAAACCGGTTCCTCTTGTGATACCATCTTACCTGCTCGGAGCTCTTTCTCCTTATTTCTAGGCTTTGACGTTTGTACTGTGGAGAAAGGCAGGAAATAGGTTGATAGGTTGTGAGTGTGGACAGAATGGAATAGCATTACTAACATTGAAACTGCAACTGGTTACTGCTGGAAAGATGGATCCCAAGGCTTGGCCCTGGACAGAGAGGTCAGGATAGGAGATGGTTTATCTTCAGCAATGTTGTAGACTAGATATGTCTTCCGTGATATGTTGGTAGAAATAACTAACATGTACTGAGTATGTTACTCGAGTGTTCCAGGTCCTAGAAATAGCACTATTACACACACACAGACACACACAGACACACACACAGTTACTTATATATTTGTATATTTAATCCAATCCTTATAGCTACCCTGTGAGATAATGGTATTATTATTCTTATTTTAAAGGAAACTGAAGCTAGGAAGGTTAGTAGTTTTCGAACTCACCTGGCACATTTAGGCCTAACTTCAGAGTCCAGGCTTTTAATGACTATTTCATATGCTTGCACAAATCCCTTCCTTATGCACTAGAATAAGCAGTGGTATGATGGTAAATTGGTTTTCCATTGCAAGAAAAACTTGACTTGTGGTAGCTGCTGATTCCCATGGTGTAAATACTCCCGCTGTGGCTGATTTCACGTTACCAACATGCCATCACTGAAGGGAGAGATGGGGTGACGGTCGATTGCTCTGACAAGTCGGTACAGACTGACTCCAGCATACCTCTGAGTGGGTAACCCATGTTTGTTTTCTCCCAGCGCAGTTGGAAGACATTTATGCATTTTCTCCTGGTACCCTGGCTACCAGTGACATGTCAGCAGGGTACAGGAACAGCCGGGTGAAGAATCAGTGCTCTGTATACCCTTGGACCAGGCCTAGAGCTGCACTGCCCCTTTCACTATGGTTTCTATTGGAAAGGCCCTGGGGTCAGACCTCTGGGCAGTGAGGGATGAAAACATTGCTGTCTTTGGAGGGTGAAAGTCTGTTCCCTTCCCTTCCTTTAGAAATGTCTTGAAAGGGACTGATTAAAGCATTAATATCTTGTTACGGTTTTCAACAAAATGAGATAATGCTCTTCTGTCACTTTTCCCTTCTCCTCCGCACTTAATACTCCCACTGCTGTTTTCCTAGCAACTAATTACGCTGTTCTTTGACTAGTCATTCTTTTATGCCCTGTCAGCGGGCTGTTCCAGGGAGAGGCAGATAGGCCTTCTCAGGGCATATGCATGTAGCTCATAGAGTCACCAGTGACCAACTGGACTGCAGATACTTGTGGGTTTATATGTTCACATGGGAGAGTCATTCATTTTGTAAAGACATCTTGTTTTTCAAATAGAAAATCCAGCTTAACGAAAACCAAAGAAGTGATGCTTAAATGACAAATACAAAATAGGCTTCTCTGTCCTGTTCTTGAAGAATGAGTGGATCCCTCTGTGAATTTATTTCAACTATATATGTTTTTTGTTGTTGTTGTTTTTTGTGTTTTTTTTTAAGAGAAGTGGGGATAAGAGAATCCTATTATGGGCTGAGCGTCCATTAATTCCTCATGGCAGCTTCAGATACATTAAAATGACGAGGCAAGTGAGGCTTAGAGAGGTTTAGTAGCTGCTCAGAGAGTGACCGTGCCCAGCTGGAATGACAGCATGACAGAAGCAGGCCTGGGGGACTTCGCCAGAAGGTTGCCCAAGCAATGAGAAGGCTCCCGCTGCAGGAGGCACCCCATCTATCACTCCACCCATCACCTCCTCTGGAGAATCTGACCAGCTAAATTAACAGAGTAGTGTCTGCAACCTCTGAATCTTCAATGTCATTCTCTTGACGAGATGAAAAATATATGGTAACAGATTGAAATGTGATGTTCTGAGTGGTATTGCATAGGAGCGGCAAACCTTTATCCTGCTGAGGGCCACTCTCCAACAATTTTTTTAAAAACCAATCAAGAGCCATTCAAAATGAAGAGCTAAAAACAAACAGTTACATAAAAGAACCAAATTACCTTTTAAATAAAAGCAGACCACAAAGTTTTCTCTTCCTTTTAAAAAACAAGTATTCTAAAGTACAAACTCATACTGCTTTAGAGCTAGAAAGACTGTTAGAAATCATCTGGATCAAATCTTTCATTTTTCAGATGAGGAATTTTGGTTTAGAATTTATGGATATTTTCTAAATCAATGTCACATGGCTTATAGGGACCAGGCCGTCCCCAAACACAAAAGTTTTCTGACTCAGGAGTCCAGTGTTATGATGTTCTTCTGTTCAGTACACTATTCAACCATTTCTGTGTATTTCATAGTGTCTTAAAGAAAATGGAGAGAGTGGGTCTGGCAGGTGGCGTAGCGGTTAAGGTGTTGGACTCCTACATGGCTGACCATGGTTTGAGCCCTGGACCTGGAGCCTTGCTTTCTTACTTTCTCTCTCTCTCTCTATCTGGTCAAATTAAAGTAAATAAAGAAATAAGTAAAATTAAATAATTTAAAAAAAAAGAAATAGGAAATCAAAGCAAATGTTAAAAAGAATAAGAAGACTGGAAAAGAATAAGATACAGTGGCTTTTGAATTAATTTATGATTTTAGCATCTCTTTAGCACTGAAATTATAATTCCTGTTGACCTTAGATGCTTAATTGGTTTTTGTTTTTGTTTGGGGTGTTCTGGTGTTTTTTAGAGAGAGGTTTTTTTTTTTTTTTTTTTTTTTTTTTTAATTTGCTATAGGGTGCGTGCAGTCACCAGAGAAAGCAAAAACAAGAAATGACCCCCCCCATGAGGGATGGCCACACTACAGTCACTTCTCTTTCATTGTCCTCTCAGGATTTTGGGCATGCACGTACACGCACCTGGCATAAGTTTTGAGCTGCCGGGTCCAGGACTTGAACCACGGTCAACTAGTTCAGTGATGTAACCACTACCGGTTGATGTACACCATCAACCTGGTCCTACTTAATAGGGTTTTATAAAAGCTGTTGAATATTCCTTTATGTCAGAAGCTCTGTACCTCAAGAGTGGCCACTTTAGGGGGACTTGGAAAATGATATTCTGTAGTTAGTGACTAAAATAAGACTAACCTACAGGTAGATTACAGATGCTCCTGGATTTGTGATGGGATTATATATTATTACGCTTGTAATAAATTGAAAATATCCTTAAGTCAAAAATGCATTGGGAACCAGCAGTTAGTGTAATGGCTATGTCGCTGGACTCCCACGTAGTCAACCGTGGTTCGTGTCCCAGACCCGGTGGCTTAAAACTCATGCCGGGCACATGTGCGTGCATGCCCAAGATCCCGAGAGGAGAATGGAGGAGAAGGGATTGCGGCGTGACCATCCCCTCTGGGGGGTGATTTCTCGCTTTCTGTCTCTATGTCTCTGTCTGTCTGGCGATCGCACGCGCCCTATAGCAAAAACCTCCAAAAAAAAATGCGTTTAATGCACTTTATCTACCAAACATCCTAGCTTAGTTAGGTAGCCCAACCTCCTTTGTGTTTAGCACCTTTTCATTAACCTGCAATTGGGTAGAGTAATAAAAAAAAGCCTGTTTTATAGAAAAGTATTGGATATCTTATTTAACTTATTGAATACTATACTGAGAATAAAAAATAAATAAATAAAACCAGAATAGCTGTATTGGTACTCCAGGTAGTTTCTACTGAATACTTACCTCTCTCATACCATTGGGAAAATGAAAAAACAAGTTGAACCATCATAAATTGGAGACTATCCGCAGTGCCATGTATTTAGAACCTGACTCTGCTACCATCGGGCAAGTTAAATCTTTCCAGGCCTCCATTTCCTCTATAAAGTGGGGAAAATGGTGCTATCTGCCTCACAGAGTTGCTATAATGTAGCTAGATTACTGTGGGACTCATTAAGTCATGTGTGTTACTGGAGTTGCTATCCTTCCACACCCAGTTTTATTTAGAACAATACAAATTGAGTATCCCTTACTCAAAATGCCTGAGACCAGAAGTGTTTCTGATTTTTATGTTTCTCATCGCCGTATATGTCTAACCCCAAGGTAATTTTATACAGCATTTTAAATTGTGTGCATGAAACAGAATTTGTGTGTATTGCACCATCAGAAAGCAAAGATGTCACAGTCTCAGCCACCTCTTGGACATTCTGTGTTGTTTGGCATCATCATCATTCTTGACTGTGAATTTATATGCTTCTAATAAACAGTCATTTTCTTACACATAAGTACTTGACATTAAAAATTATGTCATACCATTAATACAGGGCCCTCCAAGGTACTGAATAAATGCATGTTGTGCCTTTTGACTACAACCCATTGCAAGATTGTCCCGACCCGCAGGACAGTTGAGCAGGTTTCCTGAGGGAAGGAGTGAGAGACGGGACAAACGGCACAATGTTACAACACGGAGACGACACAGTGTTACAACTCTTCAGGGCCGTCGGTTTATTGTGGGCCAGGGATCATGGTCATATACATGTTGGTGGGTGGTGATTGGTTAAATGAAGGATTGTAAAAGGTGGGTTATGATTGGTTGCTTTTGTGGGCCAATCATAAGGTGCCGGATATGCAAATCTGAGGGATTCTAAGCTCACCAGTCGGTGAGTGCCATGGGAAGTGGCCAATCAGAGTATGGTTTTGAAGGTGAGGTTTTGAAGGGGAGCTAATCATGGCCTTTGTCATTGTGTAATTGTTTGCTCTCTGAGCCTAAGATGGCAATAGTAAGAGACTCATGAAAATGGCCTCGGCAAACTCGCTGGTGCGCAGCCTCCCACACAAGATCAGATGTGGAATTTTCCACTTGTGGTGTCATGCTGGCGTTCAAAAAGTTTCAGGTTTTGGAGCATTTTGTTTTCAGGTTTTCCAATTAAATATGTTTGGCCTTTATAATAAAAGTCCTTTTATGGCATTAAAAGTCAGTTTTTGTCTTTGTTCTTCAGTGTTCTGTCCACTTTTAGATTCCATGTATCATTGCCATGTTTTGCAGAGATAAGTAGGAGACCAGAGAGCCAGTGGGAGGTTGATCCTCACCCTGAAAGACCGTTAGAAATGACAAGTTGCGTTGTAGGGAACTTTCTTAGTTTTTCCATTCTCTGTGAATGAGTCTTCTCTCCCTCCCGAGGCCTTATCAGACTACACTCTGTGGATACAGGGTGTGCAGCAGGTGTCTCACCTGTTAAGAGCAGTGGGAACGATCTGTAAACTATGGAGAAGACAACATCTTTGGCTAAAGGTGTCTTCTAATTTAGTATTAAAATATTAAAGTTCTGCAGCTTAAGAGACTATTTCAAAGAGTGAATAAAAAGTTTAGCAACTCTCACAAAGAAACTAGGGCTCCAAGATGAAAGCAGCTTGTTTATTTGATATTACATTTTTATTGTTTCTGTTATCATTATTTATTTTTATTATCTGCCTGATGCAAAATAGACTTGAAGCAGCTCATGAAATTCCACATGTAGTATCAGAAAATAAGAACTCGACAAAAGAATTTGGGGGCACTCGAAGTACAGTTTATACTGAATGCGTATCTCTTCTAGATAGAGAAATTATAAATAGGAAATCAAAGAGAAGGTTAGACAATGAAAAGACAAAAAGAATAAGGAGTTAGAGTGGCTTTTCAATTCATTTATGATCTCAGCGTCACTTTAGCACTGACACTGCTAAAGTGGGGGAGTGGCATGCGGAGGTGGTGGTGAAGAGAAAACTTAGGTGAAGATTTCTGTAAAGCAAGTACCCGAAATACAGTAGATGATCCTACAGCTCTGCACGTGTTCTGTGCACGTGCTGCTCCCCAGCAGCCAGAAGAAGGGGGCACAGGTGATGTGGAATGCATCGTACTTCGTTAAAAAGTCCATTGCTGAGGAAAAGCAAAGCTAGTCCTGATTTTGAGGTGGAGAGAAACTTTTCCATGGATTATTATAAGTCTTTATTAATATTCTTTTAGAAAATGTAACATTTGAGCATTGTATTTACAGACCCAGAGCACTAGATCTTTCTTTTCTTTTTTTGAGAGGTTTTTGTTATAGGGCACGTGAGCTCGCCAGAAAGACAGAGACAGACAGAGAGACAGAGAGAAATCACCCCCCAAGGAGGATGGCCACGCCACAATTCCTTTTCCTCCTTTCTCCTCTTGGGATCTTGGGCACGCATGCACACGTGCCCGGCGTGAGTTTAAGTCACTGGGTTCGGGACTCAAATTGTGTTCAACTACATAGGAGTCCAGCAACATAGCCATTATGCTAACTGCTGGTCCCAAGAACTAGGTCTTTCTAATATGCCATGTTGAGTTAAGAGTGGAAGGCTTTAAACCATCCCACAGTAATACCTCTATTATAAACAACCAGAAAAGTGGTACAGTGACATATTTTTTTAGAAATACCAGAATCAGGGACCAGCAGTTGGTGTAATGACTATGTTGCTGGACTCCCATATAGCTGACCGCAGTTCCAGTCCCAGACCCGGTGGCTTAAATTCACAGCGGGCGCATGTGCATGCGTGCCTAAGATCCCGAGAGGAGAAGGGATTGTGGCATGGCCATCTCCCCTGGAGATGATTTCTTGCTTTCTGTTTCTCTGTCTTTCTGGTGAGCGCACGTGCCCTATAGCATAAAACCTCTCAAAAGAAAAGAAAAAAGAAAAGAAATACCAGAATCAGAGCTAGAAGCTCTATCAATGCCTAAGACAATATTCCGTAATGTCAGAGAAAGGGTTTATGATACAAGAAAGAACAGGGCTTTTCAGAAACAAAGGCCATTGTGAAGGTGTCTGAGAGGGTGTGTTCATTACACGTGTGGAGGATTTGTGTGTGAAATCCCAGGAGTCAACCCCGAGGCATGCAGACAAGGACATGAAAGAGTGGCCCTTCCCATCATCCTTATTTTTCCACCAGCCAATGACACAGCCCTTTGAGTCTGCTCTCCCCTCTGTGCACCTTCCCCCAGCCTCACCCCATGTCACGACCAGGCCTTCGGCTGGGTGTCCTTTGGACCTGCACTGTCCAGTACAAGAGCCACGAGCCGCCTGTGGCCACACAGCAGTGTGATGTGGCTGTCCAAAGTGAGACGTGCTGTAAGTGCAAAATACCAAATTTAGAAGAACATAAAAATCCCTCTTGAATGACTTTTTTAACACTGACTATATGTTGAAATTTTAACATTTGAGATATATTAAATAAAATATTAAATAAAATATTAATTCCACGTGTTCTGTTTTATTTTTTAAAAAATTTTTGATAGAGGACACATTCGTTCCCCAGAGAGAGAGAACATGAGAAAGCACCCCCCTTGGGGGTAGTCACACCACAGTCCCTTCTCCATTTCTCCTGTTGGGATTTCAGGCACACAGCACGCATACATGTCTGGCATGTTTCTCAAGCCTCTGGGTCTGAGACTTGACCTGCACAATAAGCCATGTGGGATTCAGACATCTTAACCACCAAATGGACGGCCCTTGTTTTACTTTTTTAAAATTATATTCATGGTTTGTTGATGGACTGAATTCTGTTCGTACTGGACAGCACTGCTCTGGCCCTCCTCTGTGAACCTTCCTTTCCACACCTTCCCACTCGTTCCCCATCCTTGAAGTTCCTTAACAAAGGAAATCTTTTTTTTTTTAATTTAGTGATGAGATTCAAATGTGTGTTTGAATTAATGCTTTGGGGGAATGGGTTGTTTTTGTTTCTGTTTTAAATAACTTGTCCACATTTAAGTTTGTAGCTGATAGAACCTTCCCTGGTTGAAGGCAGTGGAAAGTGAATTCCAAATTTCCTCGGGTTTAGGGTTTGAGAGGGTGGCACAAAGGGGTCAAAACAAGGCATTTGTTCAGGCCGTTAATCTCTCTCAGGTCTGCTTAGGATATTCCTGCTATGGGAGGAGTCCTGGCTTTGAGGGTGGGGGAAAATTTGATTTCACTTTACGCTTTGTTCCCTAAAAATTTTACAATTGCTGTATTTCTATAATTGGGTTTTATTTTTTCCATCTGAGCTAAATTTGGCTCTTGGTTTTGATTTCTAGGTTTCCCTCCATTTCATTTCTTAACTCTGAAGATCCAATTTAAAACTATACATCCTTTTATTATAAAATGACCAATTATAATAACAGTGAAGGGTGTGTAAAGCTGATGCCTGTTTTTCTCTGAGGCTTCATGCTCTCCAGGGGCTGCTCCCCTGCCATCCTATCCTGGAGGCCTTCCTGCCTCAGGTTTCCCCTACCCAAACCAGAGTAGCCAGGGCACCCATTGTTTTTTAAAATTCCCTATCTCGGACCCAATAATTGGAATGGTACAAAAGCAAAACTAGTGTAATACTTCCTGGGGTTCTGGATTTTGAAAGGAGAATGATTGCAGGGCCCAAAACTTGAAAGACGGTTTGAAACAGAGAATTAAGTTTTGGATCCCCCCCCCCCCCCCCTTTTTTTTTTTCTTTTTTTTTTTTGGAGAGGTTTTTTTTTCTTATTGGGTGTGTGTGCTCGCCAGAAAGACAGAGAGAGACAGAGAGATAGAAAGCGAGAAATCATCCTCCAGAGGGGATGGCCACACCGCAATCCCCTCTCCTCCATTCTCCTCTCGAGATCTTGGGCACGCACGCGCACGTGCCCAGCGTGAGTTTAAGCCACCGGGTCTGGGACTCAAACCGCGGTCGACTACATGGGAGTCCAGTGACATAGCCATTACGCTAACTGCTGGTCCCAAATTTTGGATCCCTTTTAAGTACGAATGAGAACCAGCGTGGTTACACCAGCAGAAGTGCCCGTGTTCACTGTTCTTGCACCCGGCCACAAGTAGCTGCATTCATTGTTCTTCCCCGGTGCCTTCCCCTAGGAGCTGCTCTGAAGCCTACCGCATGCCAGTGATGGAGTACAAGATGAACGAAGGCGTGTCGTACGAATTCAAGTTTCCCTTCCGAAATAACAACAAATGGCAGAGGAATGCCAACAAGGGGCCTCATTCACCTCAAGTTCCGTCCCAGGTGCAGAGTCCCATGACCTCGCGGCTGAATGCTGGGAAAGGAGAAGGGAAGATGCCTCCTCCTGAAAGAGCCGCCAACATTCCTCGAAGCATTTCCAGTGACGGACGTCCACTAGAGAGGCGGTAAGTGTGTCTTCAAAGGTCACCCTAAATCTCTACCCCAGACTTAAATAACAGCAGTCTCTTGGGTGCTGCTTTTAGGCTTCCCACGTTTTATCAAAAAGTAAAGCTGATAGGCAGACCCTTGTGGTTTTTCAAAACATGGTAGCTTTCCAAAGCTACCAGCAAACATTCAGCTCTGTGCAATATTTGTGCTTTGCTCTTTAATTTCCATGTGATGATCAACAGAATCGCCACTGTACACTTAGTAGCTATATGGATTAGGAATTTGCAGAATCTTTGAGGTGACAGTGACCGTATTATCTTCTCTACCAGTCTTTCTGTTTGGGTGGGATAAGTGAGATGATAGGAGAGTTAGCATGCAGGTTTTGGTGGAATATCTGTGTTTGTGTCACTTTGCTAACAAAGAATGGTAAGAGAGGAAAACAGCTAGTACAGTACAGACATTTTCCACTGCTCAGAAAATAGTCAGGAGAAGCCGTCACACAGCAGGATAGGGAAGAACATTTGGCCTCGAGTGAAATAAGCAAAGGCAGAGGGATTAAGGATCCTGGAAAGTAAGAAACTAAGATTTGTCATTAAGGTGAAAGTCATGGTGGGTCCTTTCACAGCGGACAGCTGGTTAACTCTGCCTTTCCATGGAAGCCCTAGCACTTTTGTCTGGAATTAACTGTTAAATGCAGCACTCTAAACTGGAGTCTGGGTCTAAAATTAAACTGAAATGGGTACTTTCAAACTGTGAATAAAAATTGTAAAATTTCAAACAATTACACTGGAACTACAGTGACCCCAAATTGTAAATACTAACGAAGGAGAGGGTTATATGGAATAATCTCTCAGTCACCTGTTAAAAGAAACCAACTTCTTTCTGTCCATTCACTGTCCTTTCCCATCACTTCTGCTAGTCTTGATCACATGTCAGAATGTGTTTGTGAAAGACATTAGAGCTGGGGAAAAGTCTGGGTTCCGGGAACTGCGCTGGGCAGAAGGGTCTCCGAGGAAGCCAAAGCATGACCCTCCCTTCTGTGATCAGCAGGAACCAGGTCCAGCACCAACAGGATGCCCTGGGAAATGGTTTCCAGATATGTGCAGTCAGTCACTGGTTGAGATTGAGAGCCGAAAGCTAAAAGTTCTAGAAACATTATCAGTCTAGCTTTTGAGTTACATAAAACGTTGTCACTTAACTATTGTAGAATACCAGCATATCAGGTAAAAAATAATTTAATGAAAAGAGACCCCAAAAAGTTGTCCTTCTAAAATTCCTCATTTAACACAGGAAATTTGTTTACAGATCTTTCCCGTTTATCCCAATAGAAGAGTCCCCTCCCAAAGGACCTCATTCCATCTCCACTCCTCCTACTTTCCTTATTTTTGAGAAGAAAATATATCCAAAAGATCTCTGAATATGTTCTTTGTTCTCCAAATTCCAAACTTTGCTCTGCCCGAGGTGTGTGAACTGGAATTCATGATTTGGCATGGGCTTTGAAAGATGAACCCAGGAAACCATTGTTTAGAGAAGGAGTCTTTTCCCCTCTCGATGCTATTGTAGTTTCCTTCTCTCCAGAACAGTCAGCAGGCTTTCACTAACTGGCGCAATTGGTTTTGTGTCATCCCCTTTGTACAGTATTCCATATACTGTTTATTCCCTGTCAAATTTAATTTCTGTAACAAAAACTGAAGCCTGTTACTGAACACATTGACCTCCACAAGTGGAAAAATTTTTTGTAACTCATGATCATCTTACCATGCTAGCAGCATTCAGTGCAAGAGAATGCATAACCACGTGGTTTTTTTTGGTTTTTTTTTTTGGTTTTTTTTCCAGTGGAGCTTTCTGTTCTGGAGATTATTTCTGTGTGTGCTGTGTCTGTCTTTCCTCTTACCTCCACCCACAGGAGCATGCATCTCAGAAGTGCTCACCCTGCAGGACTTGAAGAGTAGCCTGGGACCCTGGGAAATGTAACCTCCATTCACTGCTGCCTTAGGCTTCTCAGTTTTAGTTCTTTGAGTACACTGGATTAGGATTTCAGATTTTAGGATGGAGGTTTATGTGACCTGTGAAATCTAAGTTCTGCATTTCCAGAATACTAAGGTTACTTGGCTCACCTTCATTTTGAAGAATAGGCAATTGGAAGAATATTTTTCCATTGTGAAAATTCAGAGTTCAATCTCCTAAACCATCATTTCCCATTCTTAGTAACACAGCATTTTTTTATTAAAGTTTTAACTATGAGGCATATATAGATGCTACTGTTTGAAAAAGTTTTTTTGCTATAATATCAGGAACATTTCAGTATAAACTCATGATAGTCATAAAGAATATTTTGTGAGTTCTTTGTGAATTCCCAGATCATAAAGTTCACCTCAGAACATAACTTTCCTCCATGAAATGTAGTAAAATATAACTGAACAGTTTAAGCATTCCCGTTATAGTCTCAGTGAGGATAAAATACCTTACTGAGATGTGGGATGAGGAGTACTGGGGCATTTAACTTCTGTCTGACTCTCCACCACGCAGCAGTCCTGCCCTGGTGCCGTTTACATTTGTACCTGAAAAATTTATAAAGAATGATACAGATCGTTCTTTTTAATCATAAATAAACTAAATGCCAATGGTCTGCCACAGCTTGAATCTTCCCTTGCCAATAACGGCATGGCCTAATATTGAGACTGAGGTATTGCCTTGCAGTTGTTTCATCCCATTCACTTTTCTCCCCAGTTTAGATTAAGTATTGTTTCCATAGAGAGAAACCAGTTCTGTTAGAACTTAAGCTAGCAGCCACCTTGAGTCTGTGCTGTCCCCGCTGCGCAACCTTCCTGTTCCATTCAGGGATCCAACATGGCCCGTCTTGGATGGGAACATCGATTTATTATTTACAGAAGCATTTTTCTTTAGTCGTATGAAAATCTCATACTTTAAGGTGATTAGATTTTCTTTTTTAAAATTTTTTTTATTTTTATTTTTTTTAAGGTGATTAGATTTTTAGATTGTTACTTTTTTTTTTTTTTTTTTTTTTTGGAGAGGTTTTTCGCTATAGGGCGCGTGCGCTCGCCAGACAGACAGAGAGAGACATAGAGACAGAAAGCGAGAAATCACCCCCCAGGGGGGATGGTCACGCCGCAATCCCTTCTCCTCCATTCTCCCCCTGGGATCTTGGGCACGCACGCACACGCGCCCGGCGTGAGTTGTAAGCCACCGGGTCCGAGACGCGAACTGCGGTCGACTACGTGGGAGTCCAGCGACATAGCCATTACGCTAACTGCTGGTTCCCGATTGTTACTTTTTAATACCAAGGTCAAACAAGATGTTTATGATATACTAAAATACATTGGTATCTTGAGTCTTTAATAAGACCCATTTAGCTGGGTAATGTTCTATGTATATTGTTAAGAGAGACTGGCATAGCAAGAATTGATGACTTATTTGTCGTCTAAACAGAATAAAATTTAACTCTGTTTTGTCTGAATATATGTCTCACGCTCTCCAGTTGGCCTCCTGGTTACAAAATTTTATAGTATATATCTGAGTAGTATTTATTAATGATATTATTCAACAAAATAGATCATATGATGAGATCACTATTTTAGCCTCAAATTTATTTAGCATTTAAGGGTAGGACTGAAATAAAAGTAGCTGTCTGTAGCACTCTGAACTTAATACCTTACTGTGTTTAAATATAAGGTGGAATCAGTAGTAAAATTCCAATCTCAGTTAATATGCTTAGAAATGTTTAGCTATTTCAGGGTATGTAAGATGCTAAGATGCCCTCTTTACATGAGGTAGCCTCTGTAAATATTTGATGTCAGATCTCATTGAACTGTTGGTACTTTTGAGTCTCACCTGGTACCACACTGTTCCCCCTTGAAACCTCTGTATTTACATCTCAGTAGCTGGGTGCAAGGTGCTTCCTTGTTTATGTTTAGCTCTGGCTGCCTGAATTTACCCTCATCCCTGCCTCAGCAGGTGTCAGTGCCTATAGGGAATGAAGATTATGCCTGCTTAATAGCTTGAAGCAAACTTGAAAGAGTTATCCTCTTGGGGTCGGACAGGGCACAGCAGTAAAATGTGATGCCCTGCAAGGCTGATCCACATCAGAAGGTTCTGTGTTCAAGTCTGGAGACCTCCCTGAGTACTCAGGGCACGCATATGCCCATGGTCCAGGGAGGACTGAAGGCTAGGGGTGGATTGCAGCGTCAGGATGCTGTTGAGGCTGTGGCCTCCTCCTCTCTCTCTGTCTCTGTCTGTCTCTTAATTATGGAAGAAATAAATAAATAAGCTTTTTTTTTTTTTTTAAAGGACTCTTAGAGTCTAGCTAGGTGACAAGGAGGTTAAGATAGCTGGATCCCACATGGCCAACTCCACAGTTCAAGTCCTTAACTCAGCAGCTTGAAAAACACATTGGGCACATGTACATGTATGCCCTAAAAATCCTGAAAGGAGAAGGGATTGCTGCATGGCCATACCCCAGGGGGGTGGTTTCTCACTTTATCTCTCCATCTCTCTCTAGTGAGTGGTCATGCGCTATAGCAAAACCAAGAACAACAGAAGTATTCTCTCACAGAGCGTAATCATCACATGCCCATATTTCATCTTAATCTTCTTTGTCCATTTTTCTAATTAGTTTGCTTGTCTTATTTATGTTTGTGTCCTAAAGACCAACCACCAGCTCTGGCATTAAATAGACTGCCAATAAATGTTTTTTAATTTATTTAGTAATCAAACCAGGAAACCTTACAGAATCATTTATCATCTTTTAGTCACACTTTGCGTGCGTTGTCCGATCTTCCAAAAATAAGCATTTCTTCTACTTTCCACTTGTAGTAATGAACCTCTAACACCAAAACAGCTTATTGAAATAAGTGTGAATAGAAGTTAATCAATTCAGGGAAAAAAATTAATTTGTTTCTCTTTTTTTCAAGAGAGTTTTGCTATAGAACGTGTGCACTCACCAGAAAGACAGAGAGGGACAGAGAGACAGAAAGCAAGAAATCGTCCCCCCCCAGGGGGATGGCCACGCTGCAATCCCTTCTCCTCCATTCCCCTCTTGGGATCTTGGGCACGCACACTCACAAGCCTGGCCTGAGTTTAAGCCACCGGATCCAGGACTTGAACCACGGTCTACTACATGGGAGTCCAGCAACATAGCCATTATGCCAACTGCTGGTCTCAAGTCGTTTCTTTTTATAAAAATTAAATGATAGGTAAAAGTAAAATAGTCTGTAGTTACAGCATTAAAAGCTAGGCTGAAGTAATGTTTTTGGTTTTCATTGGCTAAATTTAGAATATTGCTACACTGGGCCAGCAGATGGTATGGTAGTTAAGGCAGTAGAACCCACATGGCTGACTGTGAGATTTGAGTCCTAGACCCGGTGGCTTGGAAAACACACCAGGCATGTGTGAAGGCGTACCCAAAATCCCATGAGGAGAATGGAAGAAAAGGGGTGGCAGCATGGGCATTGCCTCTTGGGGGTAATTTCTTACTTTCCCTCTAAGTGTCTGTCTCTCTCCGGTGAGTGCACGCTCCCTATCGCACAATAAATATATAAATAAATAAATAAATAAATAAATAAATAAATAAATAAGCTTTTATTTAAAAATAAAACTTTTAAAGTATATTGTGGGGGACAGACCACGGTTCAAGTCCTGGACCCAGCGACTTGAAAATCATGCTAGGTGCCTATGCCCAAAATCTCTTCGGTGAGCATATGTACCCTATGGCAAATTTTAAAATAATAATAATAAAATAATTTTTTAAAAATAAAATAAATTTTGTAAAAAGAAATTTTAGTTAAAACTGAATTTGTCTTGTGGTTTGTCAGCCAAGAAAAGGCAGGAACATGGAGGGTGCTACTTACAGGCCCCTGGCTCCAAAGGCTCCTTTTTTCCATTGTTCCCAGGAGCTCGTGTATACTGGCAGTCACCCTGGCACTGGAGGTGAGGTGATTTGAAGTTTACATTTTTAGATGATGTTATAACGATGGTTCCTATTCAGACATCAGGAAGTAGCACAGCAGCTTGAACTTGTGCTTCTCGGTGCCCTTTCCATTACAGACTCCACAGCGGCCCAGGGCGTGAGAGGAGGACACTTCCTGTGTAGCTGTTCCTCAGCCTTGAAAGTAGCTGCTCTGCACTTAGCCTGGGGCAGCGTTCTCCCAGGGGTCCCTCCCTGCGGGGGAGCCACCTGTGTCCTAGTGCCACCTGCCTGGAAACTCCTGAGGCACCAGGAGCAGCGCGGGCTGTGCAGATGGGATTGCAGAGATACGGGTGGAGCTTCTCAGTCTGGGCAGAAGAGTCAGTCTTCAGCCTAATCTTGGCTACGCATGTGGTGGGCCATGTGTCTCCACGAGCAAGTGTGTTGTCTTCAGCAGCAGTGTCACAGTTAACGACATGAGATGAGAGGATGAGTTCAGGATACCTGCTCAGCCACGGTGAGCTGTGCAGTGGCAGAAGTGGGAGGAAATTCTGCAGACACCATCTGCGTGAATTAGAGTGGACCTTACAGATGATCCTATGAAAGAAGTTGTGTTCTGGAAAGGGCAGTAAGGTGGCGTGTGCTGGTGTGGCCCTGTGTACACCCAGCAGCTGGGTCCTGCCCTCCTACCCATATCAAGGGAGTGTTCTCATTAGCATCCTGGGAGGCCTGCCAAGGTCACACCTTATGGAAAGATCTACACAGACTTCCTTGAATCCTATTCCTCTACCCTCCCCTCAACACACACATACACTCACTCACTCACTAACTAACTAGACTTGGGGAAGTCCTTCCCACAAGCCAGATCCAGCAAGTGTCCTGCTGTAAGTTTCCTGAGACTGATTAAGGTACATCCTATACATGGAGACACTTATCATTGAAAATTTACATAACTTGGGAAAAGTTATTCCTGAGTTATTATAATCTGTTGCCTTACATTTGAAACCACGGACGGTTTTCTTTAAAATTTGTTGATTGCATAACACATTTATAAATGTGTTGTGGAAATTAGTGATGATTAGACAAATGAATGCCTAAGCCCACCCCCACAGTCACCAGTGTGAAGTTTTTCCTACGTGGATCTTGTTCAGAGCTCTGGACAATGAAGGGTCTGACAGGTCTGTGTCCTTGCATGACGATCCCTTAAGATGATGACATAGAGGTAATGTGGGATCTACCTATCATTAAAGTGCAGAGAAAAGTGAGTTTGATTTCCTTTTTATCTATAGGAACAACTGCTGTGAAATGTGACATAGGCAGAACGTCCATAGGACTGGTTGGTAGAGGAGAATCAGTCTCTCCCCATAGTGCATATGTTTCCAGGGGTCGGGTGTATGTAGGCTCCAGAGCTGGGTCCTCTACTGGTGTCTCTACTGCGAGAGGGCTTGTTAGGCACTGCTTCAGGCAAATGGCCCTGAATCCACCTTTGAGGATCTGCAAGCTCATTTTAGGAACCACAGCACAGTAGGCAGGAGGGGATGGCCGGGGAAGGCATGGGTTCGTACACTGTGGCCCTGCGGGCAGATACATGTAAGAGTTCAATCTCCCTATAGTCCTTGTCACTGGAGAGATTCAGAATCAAGCGTAAGCGGCTTCCAGTCTGTGGTTTTGTATGTGGTTCTTGCAGTTTCCCATTATAGTATAATGGAAATGACAAATGACTATGGCATAAAAAAAAAAAAAAAAAAAGAATAGGGATGTAAAGATGAAAGGAGAGGACAGTCCTGAGCCTTTGCAGTATGTACTTGCTAAGTGATAGATTGAACTGGTTTGTACATGATTTGGGCTTTATTGTGGAACTCTAAATCAAATCTCTGAAATTCAGGAGCATTGGTGCTGGTGGGCTCCTCTACAGTAAAGGAATGGTGGCAGTTTTCTCTCCCAGTGTGGTTGTGAGGCAGTGGTAGGGGTTTTGAAGACCATTTGAGGGTGTATAGGCAGCAACTCAGCAGAAGCCAAGGTGACATGCTGTGTTTCAGCTTCCAGGTCCCTTGTTTTTAATTTCCATGGTGGGAAAAGAAATGGATTAATTTTGGTTTGTTTTTTCCAGTCTTTAAAATCCTAGCATGCCCCACTTAGCTATTCACCAAGGATTTGGTTTTGATACTTTTTATGAAGTATTTATGAGTATTAGTGGGGGAGCAGGACTGATCAAAGAGGTTAGCATATGAGCTGGGCTAGTGGCATCTTATCTATGTATACATCTCTCAGATTTTAGATTTATTTCACCAGTTCTCTTTCACCTTAGCAAAAAACAAAAGGACATTTTGTTTGGACATTGCATTGGATGCAGCCCTCTGTTGCCCCAGGGTCTCCAGAGTCAGCTCACTGCACGCTCCTTTGTCAGAACTCACTGTGCTTCCCCGCTAGCAGATAAAGTCCGTGCCCATCTACCACGTACCTGTTCACCCAGCAAGACCCATTCATCCTTCCAGCCATGGCTCCTTCTGACCTCCTGTGTCCTGTGCTCCAGGCCAGCAGGATTTCATGACCTGCCATGTACACCCCTCACTAACTTCTGTGAATAGCTTTGGTTTCCCACAAGCCCCATCTCAAGGCGTGTCTTTCATAAACCTTCCCTTCCCCTAGTTATTCCAGATTTTGAGCTCTGACTTTCCTGAGAATCCCACTGTACTCTGCCCTCACCACAGCTACATTTGACTCGTGTCTTACAATTTATGAATAGTTAATTTAAAATTACGGGTAACTGGGATGGCTCTCTGGCACAGTGGTAAGTACTGCTCTAGAGAAGGCAGATCCCACATGGCCACCACGGCTCAAATTCCCAGCCCACTGACCCGAAACAAACTGGGCGCACACCTATGTGCCCATAAGCCAGTGGGCTGGCGGACTGGAAGGAGGGCGAATTGCAGCATAACCAGACCCTGTGGAGTGTCCCCTCCCATATGTGTGCATACATGTGCTCTGTCATGAATTTAAAAAATGAAAAATTACAGGTAAGTATTACTGGGTTAATATTCTGTGCCAAAGCTCTGTACAAAGTTGGTATGAATTTTCTGTCTTCCCAACATTCCAGTAGGTTGATTGCTATTTATTTCCTTTATGGATCAGGATGCCCAGGAATTGAGAGAGAAAATAATTTGTGCAAAGTCATAGCTAGTTAGTGGTGGAGCTAAAATTAGCATCAGGCCACCTGACTCCAGAGCCCCCATCTCAATTAACATTACCATAATTGGAATCCACCACCACACATAGACACTGCTCAGTAATGTAGTAAATGTTTCCAGAATAAGTGGATGCATGTCTACATGCCGATAGAACCCAGTCACATATGCTGCAGGGCCAACTTTCTGGGCATGCAACCTGTCCAGGTGCACAGGATCCCATGCTTAGAAGGGTCCATGCATGGTTTAATGCCCTGCTGACATCTTGAAGTTTAGACTTCTGTTCAAGCAGGGGGACCCACATTGTCATTTGTACTGGTTCTGCCTGCAGCTCTTTTTTTATTTTTCTTTCTGTCCTTTAGAATCACCCTTAGATGTACAAGTGACTCTTCACAAGGGGCACCCGTGTTGCATGCCAGGCGTGAGTCTCTCTCAGCTTGCTAGCAGCTGTGAAGTGGTGATCCATTTATCTCAGTGTGATAAATGCTGTGTTTTCCTAACTATTCAAAGAGTTCTTCTTTGATGTAAATTGACCTTGTCTAGGAGACTCATCAGAACAGGATTTCCTTGATGCAGTCTGAATAGCTGATAGGAATCCTGTGGCCAGAAGGCCAAGTAGCTCTATTCACAACGACCAGGGTGGGAAGAGATGAAAATGGGGGATGAGTTGCTTGAATTTGAACAAAACTTGTTCAAAGTATAATCGGGATAGATCTCCCAAATTTCATGATCTTAAACCGGTTTTACAGATTTATTCATTTTACTTAAATGGGAAAGAATTCTAGTTAATACGTTGCTGAAGACAGAGGACTTTAACTTGGTCCTGTTCCCTGGGTAGATACCATTTGAATTGCTAAATTATTGTAAAATGCTGTGCTTAATTATGGACTCAAGTAGCTAATCTGTCAGTCACCGCTGCTAGTTGGAACCCTCTCAGTTGTTTTTACCATCATCCTGCCGTTGGCATGTGAGTTACTGAGGACCTTATTTTCTTGGACACATCTAACCAGTGTTGTCACTTTGGAGTAAAAAGGAGAAAACAGAGGTGTAATTCATCCTAACTACTACTCAGTTAGCAAAATAACTTACCATCAACTACTCAGACACTGGGCATTCTTTACCCATAAATTGATCAATCATAATCAGTTACAGTCTGCGGTGGAGATTTTAATGAATCTACGGTGTTAGCACTAAATGTCTGGTCTTGTGAATGGATACATGGGAAGCATGTGGGGAAGGAGTATTTTATTAGAAATCCAGACTTTTTTTTTCCCCTGGTAGTTCTATACCCTCTTTATTTTTTAAAGTTTTGCCTGAGGGAATGTGTATTTGCTTCAGAGAAGGAGAGAAAGTGAGAAAAACTCCCTACCCCCAATGGAAATTGTCATGCCACAATCCCTTCTTCATCTGTCCCTCCTTTCGGGATTTTGGGCATGCATGCACACATACCTGCACCCACTGGGTTTTTCCAAGCCTCCAGGTCTAGGACTCAGACCACTCTAGCAGCTATGTGGGATCTAGCCTCTTTAACCATGGGCTGCCCCCTCGTAGCCCTTTAAGCCTGGTATTAGAATACTTCTGGAAAAATGAAGACTAATACTGATCTTGAACCTGCTTTTCCTAATTGTCCAGCCCCTTCAACTCTTGTTTTCATTGCAGTGAAATGGATTGCATATTAATAAAAATGAAGAGCTGATGCTCAGTGTCATCCTGCAGATTATGGACGCCGTATCTGTTAGTGCTAATGATCACAGCTTTTTCTTTTTCTTTTCTTTCTTTTTTTTGAGAGGGGGGAGGTTTCTATCAGAGGGCATGTGTGTTCTCCAGGGGAGGAGAGAGAGAGGCAGAAACAGAGAGAAAATGGAAAATTACCCCCAGGGGGAATGGCCACACGTCACAATCCCTTCTCCTGGGATCTTGAGCATGCACACACATGCACCCGGTATGAGTTTTTTTTTTTTTTTTGGAGAGGTTTTTGCTATAGGGCGCGTGCGCTCGCCAGACAGAGAGAGACAGAGAGATAGAAAGCAGGAAATCACCCCCCAGGGGGGATGGCCACGCCGCAATCCCTTCTCCTCCATTCTCCTCTCGGGATCTTGGGCACGCACGCACACGCGCCCGGCGTGAGTTTAAGCCGCCGGGTCTGGGACTCGAACCGCGGTCGACTACGTGGGAGTCCAGCGACATAGCCATTACGCTAACTGCTGGTCCCCACCCGGTATGAGTTTTAAACCACTGGGTCCAGGACTCGAACTGTAGTTGGCCATGTGGGCATCCAGCAATGTAACTGCTACATCATCTGCTGACCCCGATCACGACTTTTTTAATTGCTGCATTCATGGTACAATCCAAAAGCCTTGGTGTGTCATTTCTATAGTGGAAGGAGATAGGGACCTCCAGAGACGGGTTATGAACTGTTATTTTGGAAACAATCAGTTATTTCTTGACTACATTTATAAAAATAGAGGGAAGAGAATCTTCTAAAATTATTACTAAGAGGTTTAGAAAATTCCTGTTTGACGGTGACCAGAGACAGCATTATTGCTTGGGGCCAGCCAGTGGCATGGTGGTTAAGGCACTAGAGTCCCACATAGCCAACCACGGTTTGTATCCTAGACCCAGCCACTTGAAATCCACACCAGGTACATGTGTCTGCATGCCCAAAATCCCAAGAGGAGAATGAAGAAGAAGGGAGTGTGCCATGGAGGGGATGATTTCTTAACTTAACTTCTCTGTCTCTCTCCAGAGCACACACTTTATGGTAAAAGTCTTAAAAAAAAAAAAAAATTACTGCATATCTTCCATGAAATTGGACGATCTCAGCAATTGAAAGAGGTGTTAATCATTGTCCTGTAAACTTATTTGGCCATTAACATTAGACATTTGGGGCTTTTTAAAAACTGAAATAGAGGGGACTAGCAGGTGGAGTGGTGGTTAAGGTGCTGGGTACTCCCACATGGCTGACCATGGTTCAAGTCCTGGACTTGGTGGTTTGCTTTCTCTCTCTCTCTCTCTCTCTCTTTCTCTCTCTTTCTCTCTCCCCCCACCCCAGTAAAATTAAAACATAAATGAATGAATAAATTAAAAATAAAAAAATAAAATAATTCTTAAAAGGAAAAAACTGAAATAGAAAGAGCTGGATTTATTTGAAGAGAGAGAAGAGTCTTGTGACTGCACTAATTTGACTAGACTCAGCAACCCTTAAAACACAGTACACTTACGAGACAGGGCTGGCAGACAGAGATTTGGGGGGTGGGGGTTAGTTTGCCAGCTCCCTCCACGAGCCAGTGTTGAGGTACAGCTTCCAGTTCTAGGAGCCCCCAGGCCAAGTGGGAGGACTCCAGGGCGCCTGACTTCCCACACAATGACCTCTACCTCGGCTAGCGGCACAGCGGGATACTGCCAGCACCCAGGCAGGTGGCACCTCCCACCCTCTGAACTAGGTCTGTTCTCACATATTATCTGTGTGATGGTATCGAGTTCAGAGCATTGGGAAAGAACGGTCATCAGAATCAGGGGAGATTCTGAAGTTTTCTTTGCTCACCCTACACACATCTAGAATCGTAAAAACATCTGGGAGGCATTCCGTCAGTTACTGTGTATACTCTGTGTGTGCGAACAGTCAGGAAACAAAGCCACTATTGAGCTGCATAAATGCAAAAAAAGAGATGGGAATGAATGCCTGCCTTCTGGAAATGCTATTTTTTCACTTTGGGATAACTCCAGTAACCAAGTAGAATTTTCTGATACACTTGCCAAGGAAAAGAGCTGAGGTTGAGAACTAGCCTAAGATATCTTAGCTTATTGTATGTTTTGGAGAAGAAGGTAAGACAAGCGAGCTCTAAATACAAATATAAAAGTGGCATTTTGCCTTTTTTTGGTTTTGAAATTACATTGTCACTTCTTCATAGGAGCAGAGATATTTTAACATTCACCATGAATACAATTCACGGGCATTACTTGTTTACTCCGGAAAGTCTAAACATCATCAGGCCCCCAGATGTTGACCCGGCCTCAGCTGTGTTAACATTCTACTGCCTTCGCTCCCTTTTTCCATTTTTCTGTAACACTTCCTCCTCTTCCCACTAAGAAAATCACAGCAGCTCCAAAATGAAACTGTATTTGAAGTTTCTCTATATTAGATGCATATAAAAGCCAAACTCTTAAGGCAGAAAGGAGCATTGTATCTTGTTGCATTTAACTGTGAGTGTGTGTGTGTGTGTGACTGACCTTTCACCTTCCTGCCCCACTCTTGCCACCTTTCAAATATTTCAGAATAGTGAGAAACTTGGGAGATCTTGGGAATAAAAAGAGAGATCCTTTTTATGGTACCAGATAAATGTCTCAGTCTTTCTTTAATCAAAACACATTGCCCCAAGTCCCAAATCCACAATAGCCGCCCCACACATACCCCACTCGGGACCCGGAATTGTAATGAGGAGCCCAGCTGTGTGGTTAGCCCGGATTTCTCAGAGTCTATGTAGCCGTGACAGTATCAAGATGATAATAAGAGGAACTTAGAAATACACCTTTTTTTCCTCATTTCTCAGCACACTCCCAAAAAATAGCTTTTCAAGTGTGCTTGTTTGTCCCTGTTTCTTGCTACTTAAAACAGGCCTTGTCAGTGAATTTTCTCACTGTTATATGTAAGATTAATGGTGTTCACAAGGGTTTCTGGGCTTAGACATAATTCTATCATGTATAACCCCTTCTCTTTGTCTTATACTTAAAAAAAAAAAGCATATTTTCATTGTTATCATTGTTTTTAGTAAGTTATTCACAAATTTTGGCACTTTATTATTAGTAACCAGTAATTTTCCAACCAATCTAGACCCACCATGGTTGAGAACCTCTGGCTTAGGTCATTCCATGTCAGTCCAGGCCTTGTCCTCAATGCCCCTCCATCCTTTGTTTCATCCCCTGCTGATAGGGGTTCCTTATTCAGAACACATTTGCAGAGTACCCAGAGATGTGGCCCTAAAGCTCAGCCTGCCCTTCCCTGGGGGAGCCAGACCTACATAAACTCACCGTCCTGTAGGATGTGCTGTCAGGGTGCAAAGAACAGACTTAGGGGATTTGAGGAGGTTCAGATCTTTGAATTCAGAGATACAAAGTTGGAATTAGGCATGGAGGAGGAGGATTTTAGAGTAGAAGAGGGAAAGGCAGAGAGAAAAAGTAAGTAAAGGTGTGAGTTTGGTGGCGGAGTCTGACTAGGACACGCTGAATGTGTCCAGAACATGGGATGCACGGAGGCAGCTGAGGCGGATGGTGGTGTGGCTGGGCTGGGTGGGTCATGGCCTTAAAAATAGGGAGCGAGGGATTTGAGCTCTGTCTTATGTGCAGAGGAAGCTTTGGTGAAGCTTTAGCAGTCGGGGACTTGGTGGAGGAGGATTGGCAGGTGTTAGAGGGATGGGGTGGAGAGACCCAGAGTCAGGAGACCAGTCTGGGCACTTTTGTACTGAGCCAGCCTGGAGATGAGAGAACTCAGTCCACAATTGGAGGCCAGATATCTTTACTTTGTGGGTTTAAGTGTATCTATATAGTCCATGCCTGAACAGAAAAACAGAGCACCTCTGACAAGTTTCCAATGTGGTGATCATTTCCAACCAGCCCAAATCATGGGCATACACATGCTCAGGGAGGTCTGAACACAAACCAGCAACCCTTCCAATTGAGTCAGCCTCACAGAGCATCACGTTTTACCACTATCTGGCCCGTCTTTATGTTTTAAAGACAAGTATCAAGGGTGCCCAATATAGTCTTGTGCTCTGTAAATAGTTGAACTTCGTATGTGTGTGTCATATATGTTTCCTCAGACAAGCTTTCACTGTGTCTCAATCTTGCTGCCTCAGCCTCCGAGTAATTGGAACTATGGGCACATACCACTGCACCCAAGTTTCCAGGTGGGCCAGGAACCCTGGCTTCCACGCGGCCTCAGCCTACCAAGTAGCAGCATCCAGCACATGCTACTACGTCTGGGCCAGTGATCGTTGAACTTCATTTGAACAGTTGACTATGGAAGATGAAGAAAGAAGATGGAAAAAATGGCTACTAGATGTTTAGCTTAGGGGATCAGCTGGTGGTGTGGTGGTGAGGCTGCTAGATCCCACATGTCCAGCTCCACTGTTTGAGTACCAGATTCAGTGGCTTGAGAAACACACTGGGCATGTGTGTGTGCACATGCACATATGTGCACACGTGACCAAAATCCCAAGAGGAGAGGGGACTGTGGCATGCCCATCCTCCCTGGGAAGGCCTTTCCTCACCTTCCCTTTCTCTCTCATTGGCCAGCATATACACCCTATAGCAAATTTTTTTAAAAAAGAAAGGAAAAAAAGATGTTTAACTTGAGATAACAATATGGAAGGGATAGATTTGAGGTATGGAGGTGTGGTGGAATGGAAAAAAACCTGTCCATGTTTTAGGTTAATTTTTTTTTTCCATGAGCAAGCTACAGAGACACAAGCA
The DNA here is from genome assembly GCA_026018925.1 of Tupaia tana. Lineage (NCBI taxonomy): Eukaryota > Metazoa > Chordata > Mammalia > Scandentia > Tupaiidae > Tupaia > Tupaia tana. Next base: position 236,879,370 of record JAKSZU010000001.1, read on the forward strand.
GACACCCCTAACAGGGTCCCAGTGCCGCAGTCCCTCGCCAGCCTCAGCCAGCCTCAGCCAGCCCCAGTCATGGGCACATGCACGCCCTACATGTTCATGGTGGTCTCTAGATGCACCTCGAACCTTCCTGTGTGGATCAGCCTCTCAGAGTGTTGTGTAACTGCACCACCACCCGCCCCCACAAACTAATTAGTTGTTTTTTTTTTTTTTTAATTTCTATTTGAATTGCTGGTAAGGGTGTTCGAGAGAGATATCTAGGAGACAGCTAGAGGGAAATCTGGGCTTTCAAGTCAGATTCACCTCTTGGACATGAATGAATCTGGAAGTTACACTTTTTAGTGTCCTTATTCTTTTTCTGTTAGAAAAGCTTTTCAGTGTGATTCTTATCCGTTCTGTCAGGTTCCTATACCTCAGCCCCCACCCTGCCCTGCTGCAGAAGGTTCATGGGTTCAAAGAAAACTCAGCCTTCTGTAGGGGATACAGTAGTTTAGCATACAGGGCGGTGGGCTATGAACAATTGACCCTGAACGAGTGACTTAGATTCTGCTTCCTCAGCTATAAAATGGAAATGACCTTTCCTATTACTGGAGTCAAGTGATTGCTGCCAGTGTTCACTTCATAAGAAAATGTCACTGTTGTTAAGGTTTTGTTCACACCTAGTCACCTTTTCAGTATCTCTTGTTGCCTTCCCTGTGGTTGCCCTTTTACCTGTAGAGTCAAGAAAGAAGAGGGAAAAAGGTCTGTTCTGTCCACAAAACTCCAGGTCTGCCTTCAGAGCCCGTCAGCAGGTGAAGGATCCCTAAGTTTAGAATCAGACATATGAGGTGCCTGTGCCGACAGAGCACTCCCCCACAGTGATTAAAAAAAAAAAAAAAAAAAAAAAAAAAAAAAAAAAAAAAAAAAACAACTAAGTAATTCTAATTAATTCAACAGCTGCAGTTCTAAGCTTTTTTTTTTCATGGAGGTTTTTATAGTGACACCACTAATAACCAAAAACTACAAATCCTAAGTAGCAAATTCAGAACATTTACTCCAGACTTTTGAGTATTAAAATCAGAAGATAAAGAAGTACAGAGAATGTACCAGTGTCAGTGTGTTCATATGCTCTGGGAGGACCAGTGTGAGAAATTGGAATTAATTGCCATGTTCATGTCACTTGGGTTCAGTTACCCTCAGTTCTGCCACACCAGGAAACTGTATAAGCAATTCAGCCAGTTGAATTTGGGCAGCTTTTGGAAGCATGCATGTTTTCTAGATCTTTTTTTTTTTTCTCCCTCTGTTATTTTTTGACACCCATCCCCACCCTTTTCAAGGCAGTTTTCCAGCTGTTTCCCTAGGGAGTAGTTTTCTGGGGAAGCTTCTTTTGTGGGCTTCCAGCTGGCTTCATTTTCACTATCTCCATGAAGTCGCTGCCTTTGTCACATTTATATGATGTTATCCATCATGCATTGCCTTGGGATTTTCCCTTTGAATTGTTGACTTCCTATTTTTGGTTTGTACATGCAGGCTGTCTCCTGGTTCGGACATCTATGTGACGGTCTCGTCCATGGCTTTAGCAAGATCCCAGTGTCGTAACTCCCCTAGCAACCTGTCTTCATCCAGTGAGACTGGCTCTGGGGGGGGCACGTACAGACAAAAGTCCATGCCCGAAGGGTAGGTATGCCGTGTGTCCCATCGTACATGGTCCCCGTTGACATCTCCATCTTTCATCTGTATTCAGACGTGTGAGATGATTTCCATTTAGCCAGCCTTGATCATTTTACAGACAAACAAAAGGGAAAAAAGCATTGTCAAATTCTAGATAGAAAAATGTTTTAATAGGTCACACTACGTTGGAAGTTTATCATTCTCTAGTCTCTACAAAGAACTCAGGGGCAAGGAATCAAATTGCCTCAGTTCCTCCATTATAAATATCACCTAGTCTCACAGTACAGACGTTGTCACTTCTTAACGTTTCCTCCAGAGTAATTCAGCAAAATGCTCTTGGCACCAGTCGGTATTGCTGTTAATTGGGGAAATGATGGGCACATCCAAACTGAGCATTGTACTTATCTCCCACTTTGAGCCTGCTTTGTTGTTGTTATTTTTTTATCTTTCCTAAAAACACTGAATGCCCCAAAGTAACTATTTACTTTTGACATGACTTACAAAGTAAAAAGCTAAATGTACACAATTTTAAATACTTTTGACATGACTTACAAAGTAAAAAGCTAAATGTACACAATTTTAAAAACTATTAAAACAACAACAAAAAAAGGTTGGACCAGTTGAGGCTGGGAGGTAATTAGCAAGAAAACACTACACAGTACACATGAATCCCTCTACCCGGAGTAAGAGGAAATGAGCCATCAAAGACTCCAGCTGGGATCTTTCTCTCAGGAACTTGACAAGGATCTTGGACCATCCAAAAATCAAATGTGAGCTGTTCAGAGAAAACTCGTGTTTTTATTGTGTGTTTTCCCCAAATATATTTTTATGAAATAGATTTATAATTGGGGTATTTTCTTGAGATGTCACCATGTCACAAACTAAGCATGCTTATTAATAATACCTCCACAGTGGGTATTTTTTTGGAGTGTTTTGTTGGTTTATACAACTATTAAGAATGATTTTTGATGTTGTTGCTAGATGTTTTTTAACAGAAAGTAGATAATAAAATCACAGTAAAATAGACTTTTCTCATCCCACTATTCTTCCCCAAGACTTCCTTGGTAACCTGTCCAAAGTGTACATTTCTTATTTTAATTACTCCAGTGACAGGGGAACAAAAAAAAACAAAAAAAAACAAAAAAAAACAAAGCAAACCTTGAGCTCTTATTCATAAATCTCTTCAAAATTACATGAATTACATATCTTTGTACCATACCTCAAGCCCTACTAATTATTTCTTGTTCTAATTAGTGAATTGTAAATGGCGTGATCTGACTGCAAAACTGAGGACTCACTGTAACTGTAGCTAGCATTAGCACAACAACAAAATATGAGCTTAACAACGATAAAAACAACACTGTTTTCTTCTGTTGGGATATATTTAAATGTATACCCAGAAAACTAAGCTGAAGCATTAATGTTTTGGTGAATAATAATGTTAAAAACATGATTCCCATGCCCATGCTACTAAATTCTTGTTAACAAGATGATAATTATTCAGCTTTATATTTAATAACTACAGCTAGCATAGGTGGCATTTAGGATTTTCCCCAATGTTTGTGAGAGTACCCAGGATTATTTACAGTACTATATAATCTCTTTTTTACCTGAAGTAATCTTTTACAAGATGATGATGATACTGTCTTCCTTTAGATCCTGAGGAAATGCTGTACATAGCAGTGATGTAAGAATTAGGGCTCACTGGGAACCAGCAGTTAGCGTAATGGCTATGTCGCTGGACTCCCACGTAGTCGACCGCGGTTTGCGTCTCGGACCCGGTGGCTTACAACTCACGCCGGGCGCGTGTGCGTGCGTGCCCAAGATCCCGAGAGGAGAATGGAGGAGAAGGGATTGCGGTGTGACCATCCCCCCTGGGGGGTGATTTCTCGCTTTCTGTCTCTATGTCTCTCTCTGTCTGTCTGGCGAGCGCACGCGCCCTATAGCGAAAAACCTCTCCAAAAAAAAAAAAAAAAAGAATTAGGGCTCACTGTCTTCATCTACTCATGGGCCAGGCTTGATGCTGAAGTTATCCTTACCAGGGGGAAACAAATTATGCCTACTTTCCTATTCACCCCGGTAAGAGCAATACATCCAAATGGACAGTGAAGCTGGATGTATATGGCCTGCTGCAAACTCATTAGTGTTTAATTTTAAAACACTCGAGTGGGGGGCCATTAGGTGGCGTAATGGTTTAAGTGCTAGACTCCTACGTGGTGGATCACATTTTCAGTCCTGAACCCAATGGCTTAAAAATTACATTGGGTGTGTGTGTGCATGCTTGCTCCAGATCCCAAGAATGAAGGATTGTGGCAAGGCAGCGGGGATGATTTCTCGTTTTCCTCTCTTTCTCTCTCTGGTGATCACACGCACCCTATGGCAAAAACCTTATTAAAAGAAAAAAAAAAAAAAGACCTTCAAGAGCAGAACATCATAACATAGAGATTTTCAGTACATCAAGATTGCCCACAAACATTAAATACTACTTTGGTGTCCTCACTCCACTTCAGTGGACTCAGCACTGTTTGAGATGTGTCTGTCCCTTCCCTCCTAGGAGGATATTGAGATTATCCAAATTAGTTGGGAAGTGTAATTGAATAGCCTGATTCATGAGACCTGTTCTACTTGAGTGGGGAACAAAAGATGCCTATACAAGAGGAAGATGGACATAAGAGGTAGTTAAAAAGCAGTGTTTGAAAGACACAGGGCTCATTCTACCCTCCCTGGAGACTGACTTCTGGGCCACATTTTTAGGAGGATTGAGAAGGGGGAGCATGTCTACAGCAAGACCTGGGTAAATGAGTTAGGAGACCGTGTGTAAGAAACATCACTGAGGATGTGCAAGCGGAAGTTGAGAACTGTTGAGGTGAAGAGGCCAGATTTCTTCCAGCACTCTTAGATGAGGGATTAAACTCATTTGTGAAGACAGTCGAGAACAGGAACTGAAAGTTACAGAGAAGGCCATTGTGAGGAAGAGATTCCATTGCCATCAGCCTGCCCTGGGCAGGAATAGACTATCTCATAATGCAGGGTTCTTGGTCTCTGGATGTGTTTCATGTGTCAGACAGATGATTTCTTCAAAACCCTTTATATCTGTGACTATTAAATTGTTAAGTGCTTCTCCAAGGAAAGGCATCATTAAGTTCAACAAGAGGCTATTGAAAAATTAAGCACAGGTTTGTCTGAGCTCCTCAAAGACTGGATCTTTGTATCCCTGATCCTCTACCACACAATAAATGGGGTGTATGTGTGTGTGTGTTTGTGTAAGAAATGAAATTAAGGGACCAGCAAGTGGTTTAATGGTCACCTTGCTGGACTCCCACACAGCCAACTATAGTTCGAGTCCCAGACCCAGAGGCTTGAAACTCACACCGGGCCCATGTGCGTGCATGCCCAAAATTGTGAGAGGAGAATGGAGGAGAAAGGATTGCAGCATGGCCATCCCCCTTGGGGGGTGATTTCTTGCATTCTGTCTTTCTGTCTGTCTCTCCAATGAGTGTACACACCTTATAGCAAAAAAAATCTCTTAAAAAGAAGAAAGAAATTAAAAGTTCACTGAGTGAAAACATGTCCTAAGGCAGTTTACAGATAGCTTTACATTTATTTAAAATAAAATAGCCAGAAAAGTGTGCAGCTTTAAATTCAGAAGCTTCAAAACTATCTTTAGTTTCCACTGCTACCAAAAAGTAAAAGCAAGATTCACATCCATTTTTAACTTTTATTTAACCATGCCTTTAAAAAAAAAAAAAAAAAAGTCTTAATACAAATTTAAAATAGGATCATAGAGTGAGTTTGAGTGCATTCAGTGTTCTGTACTGACAGAGTCCCTGCTTTGGAGGCAATAGCAAACAGCCTAATTGTGTATCTTTTTTTTTTTTTTTTCCCCTTAAATGAGCACTTTCACTGAAGTTTTTATAAATCAAGGCTTTGGTTTTTAGGAATGGCTGTATCAGTATATAGGGTAACTCAGCCTAGCGAGCCTTGTGATTGGGTATGTAAATGAACAGCATTTGTTCAAAAGTAAGTAGGAAATTGATGTAATTTGTTTAGAAGAAATAGTTTATAGCCTTCTTTACTCTGTAGATGCTTTATATGTAGTTTCCTCCTTGGATCCATGTAATGGAATTGCCACCTTACACATAACAAAGTGGAGGCAAACATTAGTGACTTAGATCAGTCACGTTGGGCTGCAGAGTTGGGGCTTGGCTCCAGGTCTTCTACTCTTTATCTCCTGTTCTCTCCAGTAACTCATTTTGCTGGTTCTGCCCATGCATTTATCAGTCAGCAAGCAAGACATTTACCAGAAAACAAGATACCCCTCACATGCATTGACTGACTCAAGCCATGTTTAGTCTTTTGTGTATAGAGTACTCATACGTTTATTGGTAACCACACACAAATTAGTAAATTTCCACATTAGTGTTTGAATTCTACACTCAGGCCCTTTTTCATGTGTTCAGTATTTACTTTGCTGACATTGCAAATCAAGGCATAAGCTTATATTAAGCTTATATTATTATTATTCTCCATAGGGAAAAATAAAATTGGCTCTTTCCAGAAATAGACCCATGCCTTTATACCAGTTTACCTGCTTCCAAATTGCCCTTCCCAAAGGTAATTTAAAATTGCACAGTTTGAAAATGGTTCCTACGTAATATGAAAGATATCAGTCATTTTCTTACAGCACAGAGCAAGTGCTCAGAAATTATTTTATTCTTCTTGTTCAAGAAAGAATGAATGACTTAATGATTCAGTAAATTACCAAGTTAAGAGAAATTCCCCAAAATGTGCCATTTGGAAGAGCTACATGGAACATTTAGATTGTGAAATTTCTCCTCTGGCCACAAAAGACAATGAATTTGGGTCGTACAAGGGCTAGAAGATTTGGCCTCTTGCTCTATTTAGCTTAGATTAGCTCAGTCCTAGTGGCTCCTGCCGTTGTTCACAGTTTATGTACATACACACATTACCTTTCAGAGCAGAGCCGTGGATACGACCATAATACACACATTCATACACACGTACTCATGCACAGGGGTGCCTATACAAGTACAGACATGTAAACAAAAACCAGTAGGACTCACCATTAGAGTTTAGTTCATGATACCCTTATGGGTGAAGTCCCTAATGCTGTCTCTGCCTTTGTTGGGGGAACCACCACAGGTTTGGAGTGAGCCGCAGATCCCCAGCCTCCATCGACAGGCAGAACACTCAGTCAGATATCAGTGGAAGCGGAAAGTCGACACCCAGCTGGCAAAGAAGTGAGGATAGCATTGCCGACCAGATGGGTAAGTAATTAATTTCTACAATAAGCAAGTTGCTTTTACAAGGTGACTTTGGCCACTTCTTGATGATGTTAGTAAAACATCTCTCTTGTAAAAGATAGCCCTAGTTAATAAATGTGCATTAGAATTGAGTCCCTTTTAGATTATGTGTAAGCGAAAGCAACAAGTTATGACCTGAGGGAAAAGGAATTAATAGTGACCCCAACTTTAAAAATAGAAAGGACATAGGGATTATTTTCAATACCAAGATTAAAAGACACTACAGAGTACCAAAACTCCATATGTCCTGAGTCCCTTCCTCCTCCCCTGCTGGTTTGTTTTTGTCCAGCCTAGACAGTGCCTTGGTATGCTTAATGTTAATTATTTAAAAAAAAATGTTAATTATAAAAAAAATTGAAAACAAGGTTATGTACAAGGTGGAAGAGATACAATAGCTGTTGAATCACATCTACAACTTGGTTAGAATCTCTTTCTTCTCTTCCCTCTCCCACTTTAAAAAAAAAAAAATTCTTTCCACTCTGCTATTAAGCTGTCAGCTAAGGAAATATCTTAGCAGCATAAAACAGCTGGTTGGAAAAGATTTGCATTAGCGAGCCCTCATTTGGATTTCTGGTGCATAGAAACAGGTTAAATCATTTACCTCTTTTATGTATGTTGTTCTACAGTGACACCACTGTACTAGTTGTTATAGTAAAATTTTGCCATGAAAGTACCTTAAGTTTCAGCACAGTAGCATCAGGGATTTGGTATCAACACAACTGATACATCAAGGATTTGAATCTAAACTATTATGTTGGTTTATAGGTCGTGGGATTTGTTTTTATTTATTTTCTCCCCATCTTAATCATATCTTTAATAGCATTCCCATCACGTGGGATAAAAAGATACAAAGGTCAGGACTAAAAAATTTAACTTGTAGGTTAAGACCCATCTTTTTATTGTCTCTGCAAATCATTGTTTTGTAGTACAAGTCAATGTTAAGTGTAGTACAAGTGAGTGTAGCAACCGTGAACATAGGAGGGAGAGGAGGCTTAGCCAAGACAGGAGTTGAGGAAGCGAGATGTAATTCTTAGGTTCAGAAGGTATGCTTTTTTCCAGTGAGATGTGCCTTGTTATTAAAGCCATCTGTCATTCCCCACTCTTTTCCCACCCAGCCCCAACACAGAAAACCTAAACATTTTCTCATCTCCTCTCTGCTCTTAACAGAATGTTTTTGCTCCTATAAGTTTTGATACCATTGAGACGGTAAGGACACATATGAAAAGGAGTCCTCCCTCAGCGTGCCTTCAGCGGCTTTATTTGGCTCCTAGTGCAGGCTTTGAACCAGGCTGTCAGCAAGCCTTTTGTGCAGCAGTCAGTGTCATGCTTCCCACTCACAGGAAGTCACGTGGGGAATGAGACGGTATCCTGGGAATGGAAAGGGTAATTATTAGGTCCATCCTAGACCCATATTCATTCTCTCTCACAAACCTCCCTCTATTGTTTTTTATTTTGTTTTGTTTTTTTTGGAGAGGTTTTTTGCTATAGGGTGTGTGCGCTCACCAGACAGACAGAGACAGAGAGATAGAAAGCGAGAAATCACCCCCCAGGGGGGATGGCCACGCTGCAATCTCTTCTCCTCCATTCTCCTCTCGGGATCCTAGGCACGCACACACACGCGCCTGGTATGAGTTTAAGCCACCGGGTCCGGGACTCAAACCGCAGTCGACTACGTGGGAGTCCAGCGACATAGCCATTACGCTAACTGCTGGTTCCCTCAAATTGCATTTTTAAAAAATTGGGATAGACCAGGACAAAGTGTCCTCCATCATCAGCATGCAAATAAGTGTTTTGTTTTTAATTTTCCCCTTGCATCCACATTAGTGGCATCTCATTCGTAGTAGATAAGACTTTAAAGTCAATATGGATGAATCTGTTTCATACAATTGCTCATCCTTTTGGTAAGGATTTTTTCTTTTTACATTTTTTTTTTTTGTTTTTATTTTTTAGAAGATACTCTTAAAGCTGACAAAGCTGCTGCTTTCACCACAGTATGAGAGGTCCAGCTGTTGGCCTTTTTCGTTAAAAATCAAAGACTTTAAATAAGATGTTAAAATGCATTTTTATAAATTTCAGATACCCCAGCATTGCAGGAGAATACCCCAACCTTTTTTAACTGGCACATCAGCAACAATATGGGGCTTAGTTGGTATAAGCTGTTCTAGGGAAAATTCAAGACAAACTATTGTTACATCTTCACTACTTAACACAATGGCTTCAGGGCTGACCTGTCTACACTTAGTTTATAAGAACTAAATTCTCTAAAGACTTGCACTGATCAAGAGATGCTTAAGAGATTCTTATTTGTCAGGTAGGCCACCTGTCCTCATATATCGGTATATTCTAAACGGGTACCCTAGTGACATTAAGACAGGAGCTTAGTTTGCTTAATTGGCTCATTCATCTCCATGGACATTTGTTTTTCTGCTTCTCTGCTTCTGAAAATGGTTGAGAATCAAGAGTCAAAGAGTATGCCAGTCTTTTACGTGTTAGGAAGGATGTTGAGAAGTTGGAATTCTTGCTGTTAACTGTAGGTATGTTAAAGAGGTTAAATCATTTACCTCTCAGTTTTGGAACCCCATCTTGAACACCAGCTTGGAGTCCGAAAGGAAGCAATTGTTTGAAGTAAACTAGTTGCTGTGTGTCTTTTCTGTTGTGCTTAGCTTACAGTTATAGAGGACCTCAGGATTTCAATTCTTTTGTCCTCGAGCAGCATGAATATACAGGTAAAATATTTCCAAAGTGTCATGGTAAGTAACACGTGATTGCATCCATGCCTGTGTAGGTAATGTAGACCAAGCTAGGTTAGCCACTCTTTGCAATGAATTAGTTTTGTCAATTTAATTCGTGTATTCTTAACTTATTCCCCAAACCAAAAGTTGACTTTGAACTTTTGCTGCGTTGTTCATGGCCTTTGGTTTGGTGGTACTTGGCTATGCTAATGTGTATGATGTGACACGTTGTCACCAGCTGCAAGCTTTATCCATCAGCCACTTAGTTTCTGATATGCTGTCTATTGTGCAGACTTTAACAAGCTTCCTGCTCAAATGCAGTTTGCTGGTCAGTGAACTGAAAGATGCAATGGCAAGCCGTCTTCATTTGTCAACTTGTGCTTGAACCGAGTTAGTGCCTGCACCATAATGTCCTATGCTGTATTCCAGAGCCAACGTGCCATCTCCCAGCAGTATCAAAGGTACTGCCCACTTTCCGAGAGAGCCCCAGTGGGAGATTAATGCGGCAGGATCCAGTGGTTCATTTGTCTCCGAACAAACAAGGGCATGTAAGTTAACTATAAAGGCATAAAAGTAATCGATTTCTAGCAGTGTACCTTCCTTGCAGTGTGAAAATGGTACCAGTCTGCTCTGCTCTCCTCTGCATGATCAAAGAGGTCATCCTGGCAGAGGCTAGGCTTTTGTTGCCATGGCCTTGGAATTTCTGCTGCCATGGCCCTAAGGTTGCTTTGAGGGAAACTAATGTCTCATTGGTGAGCCCCTGTCACCCCACAGATCTGGATGGGAGATCATCTGATTCCATCACAAAAAAATCCTCAAATGTTAGGAATTAGAGACACACTACAAATAGATTGTTTTTCTTACATGATTGTAAGCATGAGCTATATTGTAGAGTATCAGTCAAGGGGACAAACAGCTCCCCCTGCGACTCCCCGTGCTGCCTCTCTTACCTCCATAACTACACACGTTCTGTCCTTCTACCAGAGTAATGCGTAATTCCTTATCACTTCTCCAGCTGGCATTACGAGGAGATCATTCTCCCTCCCCCCTCTTTTATAATGCAGTTGATTGCCCTCTTCTACTCACTGGGATGTATAGTTACATTCGCGTCATTCTATTGGACCAGGAAATGCTGCATTTCATATTCACTCATGTATAAAGTACTCAGAAAACTTCTAATGAGAAGGCTTAAATAAGAGTTGCTCTAGAGGAGTGAATATTAAAGCTAAGGAAGCAAGACAGCGAACATGCCATACATGGTGTTCTGTGGAGGGAGAGTTACTGAGGAAATGTAATATTGTCACAAGTTCTTTTTGTCACTAATAGATTATCCCAATCAATCTATGGACTTTCCCTCCCTCCCTCGTTAATTATTTTTTAAAGAAGTATTTATTTAATTTTATTTATTATTATTTAATTTGCTGTAGGGCACATGCGCTCACCAGAGAAAGTGAGAAAGCAAGCTGCCAGGTCCGAGGCTCCAACTGTGGTTACCCATGTGGGAGTCCAGTGCCTTAAGAATGCTGCCCCTCATTAATGACTTTTATATGAATTACATGGTAAAATAATATTTTGGACACAGATAAAATATACTATTAAAATTAATTTCACCTGTTTCTTTTTATTTTTAAAATATGGCCACTAGGATATTTCAGTTGTGTTGCCCACATTGTATTTCTCTAGAAATCTGTTATGTGCTTTACACTGAGTGCATCTCAACTCAAAGTAGCCACATTTAAAATACTCCATAAGCTACCAAATTTGATAGCATAGGTCTTCAACTAAAGAAGTTCTGCCCAACAAAAAAATAAATAAAGCCATAATAACACCACTTTATAAGTTGTTATTGAGAAAACAAAAGTAATACCAGTAAAGTAAGAGCAAATTATTTTTTAAGGAGAAGAGATGTTTCACTTTGAACTGACATTGTCATGTCCTCCAGCCACCCCTACAGTTGGCCAGTGAAGAGCTTGTTACTTCCTCCACCGAGAGATACCGCACACACACACACACACACACACACACACACACACAATTTCTTCTCTCCCTTCTCTCTTAATCTACAACAAATATGTGGATTTCTAGTCTTCTGTGACAAGATACTGTATTCAGATATGTTTTAACATCATTTCTCTGGAACATTTTATTTCTATAAAATGCTCTAAGCATGTAAGCCACAGAGGGTTCTGTACCCATTTTTTAAAATTAAGATATAATTCTCTGGAGCCAGCAGGTGGCATGGTGGTCAAGGGCTCTGGACTCCCACATGACTGACTGCTGGTCGAGTCCCAGACCTGGCAGCTTGCTTTCTCATTTTCCCTCTTTCTCTCTCTCACTCTGTCCCTCTCTGGTCAAATTTAAATAAATAAGTAAATAAATAAATAAAGTTAAATAAAATTATTGTTTAAAGAAAAAAAAGATATAATTCTCATACCATAGTATTTACTCATGTGGAGTGTACAATTCAGTTGTCTTTACTCACAGCATTACACAAATGACACTACTAGTAACAGAACATTTTCATCACCCCCAGTAAAACCCTATAACCTTTTGCAGTGACTCCTGACTCTTCTCATCTCCTGCAAGACCCAGACAGCCACTAATACCTCTTTCTCTCTCTTGCTCTCACTCTTTCTCAATTTGGCTTCCTTTGGACTGAAATGATACCATTCAGTATCATTGGCCTTGTGTGTCTGCCTTCTTTCATGGATCATAATGTTCCTAAGGTTCATTTACGTAGTAGCACTGTAGAAAAGTACTTTATTTCTTGTCATAGCTGAATGATATTCCATTGTATGGACATACCCTTTTTTAAAATCCATGTATCAGTTGAAAGACATGTGTGCTAATTCCACTTTTTAGCTATGAGTAATATTGCTGTTAGCACTCACGTATTAGTTTTTATGTGACTGTTTTTAATTTTTGGGGGGAGGTATACCAAAAGTGGAATTGCAACTGTTTCCCATAGTGACCATTTTACACTCTCTGCAATGCCAACACTAGATACTATATGCTTTTGTTTGTTTGTTTGCTTATAACTATCCTGGTATGTGTAAAGTAGTATCTCATTGTGGTTTAGATTTTCATTTCCCTAGTGATATTGAGCATTTCTTATGTGCTTATTGGACCTCTGTGTATATTCTTTGGAGAAATATCTGTTCAAATCTTTTGCCCATTTTTTTAATTGGGCTATTTGAAACTCAAAACATTTTTTAATTTTGATGAAATTCAGCTTATTTTTTTTCTTTGTACTTTTGCAGTTATCTGAGAAACCATTTGGTGTAATCCAAGGTTACAGAAACTTACACCTGTGTTGTCTTTACTTTCTTTCCTTATTTCTTTTTTGGAGAGGTTTTTGCTATAGGGCGCGTGCACTCACCAGAAAGACAGAGAGGGACAGAAAGTAAGAAATCACCCCCAGGGGGATGGCCATGCTGCAATCCCTTCTCCTCCCTTCTCCTCTCGGGATCTTGGGCACGCACACACACGTGCCTGGCGTGAGTTTAAGTCACTGGGTCCAGGACTCAAACCGCAGTCAACTACATGGGAGTACAGCAATGTAGTTATTACGCCATCTGCTGGTCCCTACACCTGTGTTTTCTACTAAGAATTTTATAGTTTTAGCTCTCTGACCCTTTTCAAGTTGATTTTTCTATGTGGTAAGGATTCAACTTCATTCTTCTTTTGCATATGGACATATAGTTGTCCCAGAACCATTTGTTGAATAAGGTGAACATTTTTTCTCTTGAATTATTTTGGCACCTCTGTATAAATTTTATTCTAAGCATTCTCTAGAATGTGTTCTTCTAAATAGATGGTAATTGGGGAATAAAAAGGAAATGCCTTTAGGAATAAGTCTTATACTCAGCCTTGTATTTATTCTGAGCAGTAGGCCTTTTAGACTCAAGCATGCTTTTCTAATTATAAGACCTTTATAAGTATCATTTCCATTCTATTTTAAAATGAAAGACTTTGGGCCAGCAGGTGGCATGGTGGTTAAGGTGCTATACTCCCATATGGCCAACTATGGTTTGAGTCCTGGACCTGGTGCTTTGCTTTCTCGCTTTCTCTCTCTTTGTGTGTCTCTCTGGTGAGTTCGTGTGCCATATAGCAAATTTTTCAAAAGTAATAATAGATAAAAATTCAATAAATATTTTTTTAAATTAAGGACTTTAATGACAACTTTTTTTCTGCTTAAAATTATCTCAATACTGCTTTTTTTTTTAGCATAAATCAAATAATGAAAAATGGACTCTGAAAAAGACAAAAAAAAATATTTCCAACGTCTTCTGCCATATGGCCACTATTGAATGAGCCAGAGACACAGTCACCTCCCATCTTACTTTGACTTGTCATTATTGAAAATTCTGTGACCTGAAAACTTCCTAAGCCCGACACACTTTCATATCTCATTACTTCCCTCTGGCGTTCAGGAAGCAAAACCTTGCACTTAAGTAGTTCATGCTTCCCTTGCAGTCTGACAGCCACTACTCGAGCCACTCCAGTAGCAATACCCTCTCCAGCAACGCATCGAGTGCCCACAGCGATGAGAAGTGGTACGATGGGGACCGCACAGAATCCGAACTCAACAGCTACAACTATCTGCAGGGCACCTCTGCGGACAGCGGCATCGACACCACCTCCTACGGCCCCAGCCACGGCAGCACAGCCTCTCTGGGGGCTGCCACATCGTCGCCTCGCTCAGGGCCAGGCAAGGAGAAAGTGGCCCCCCTGTGGCATAGCTCTAGTGAGGTGATCTCCATGGCAGATCGGACTTTAGAGACAGAGAGCCACAGCATGGACCGGAAGGCAGAGTCCTCCCTGAGCTTGGATATCCACAGCAAGAGCCAAGCCAGCTCGAACCCTCTGTCAAGAGAGAACAGCACTTTCAGTATAAATGACGCTGCTTCCCATACAAGGTAACTGTCACTGCCCTTTCACAACCCTGAGGCCTGGCCCAGTCCCAAGTCCCATTTCCCTACCTCGCCCACTATACTTTGCTCAGCATGTATCAAGGTTTTTCATGCAGTGGCAATCTTTTTTTATATATTTAACTCTTTTTATTTGCCAGTAAAATAGTTTGGTTCTGTAATCCTAATGTATTCTTTTAAATTATGAGGAAATTTTGCAACTTTCATCTTCGTAAAGTTTGATTTGATTTTTTTTTAATATAGTTTATTTATATCTTTTATGAGTGAGAAAGTCAAGTGCCCTCTATAGGGTCTCATAGCTTCACCTGCCCCCCTAAACCCCCCCACCCCCAACCAGCCTTCCCAGCCAGCCAGGGTCATAGGCTTGCATGCATGTCTGGCATTGCACACAGGTTGACCTGGAACCCAGACCCCCATGTGGCCTCCAGCCTTGCAGAGCTGCGTTACTGCTGCACCACCACAGCTGGGCCTGTTTTATTTTATTACTATTTGTCTTAACTGAGTACCAGAATTGGAAAGGAATTTTGTAATATTCCTTTCAGCTAGTGATAGAGAATATAGACTGGAAGAGTCTTTTGAAGATTCCTTTTTTTAGAGAGATTTTTGCTATAGGACATGTGTGCTCACTAGACAGAAACAAAGAGACAGAAAGTGAGAAGTCACCGCCCAGGAGGGTGGCCATGCCATAATCCCTTATTCTCCCTTCTCCTATTGCGACTTTGGGCATGCACGTACACACGCTTGACGTGAGTTTTATACTACTGGGTCTGGGACTTGAACAGCAAGACTACCTGGGAGTCCAGTGACATAACCATTATGCCATCTGCTGGTCCCTTAACCATTTATTTTTAAAGGGGACTTTTCTAAGACTTAACAGCATTATTTATGATGCTGAGCACTTCTTTATACTAGTCTATCTGAGAACATCATGTACCCGGTGTTTGAATGGTAGTTTTTTTCAGTAATTGGCTCCTGACAGTGATGTGTTGAGGGTGAGAGGTGTCCAACAAAGTATAGCTAAACTAAACATACCTCATTTACCTTTCAGGATAGAAAAGTATATATTCCCCTGTATTCTCAGAGATCACTCCAGTAGGCAAAATAGATACTATTTTCCATTTCGTCTTTTGGATTTGAATCTAAAATCCTAAGTATGACTAGATTCTTCCTTTTCAGGAGGAAGCATTCCATTGCTGTCTGTTTAGGCCGGTGAATCTCTGTGGTGGTTTCTCCTTTCACCTCTCATTGCCATCAGTCGTTGATCAGCTTGCACAACCGTATCTGACCTTGCTGTCTTCTGTTATCATGCTCTAAAGACAGAGAGCAAAAAGGCTTAATTTAGCTTTATTTTTCAAATGAGAGTTCAGGCATATTATCTGTCAGTAAACCCCAGATAGCCTTAATGAGAGAGGACAGTTTCTACTTCATTTGGATTTGTGTAACTTCATCAGTTAAGTATTCAATGACCTCACTGTGTCTACATTCTTAACTGATAAGATTATTAAGCTTCCTTTTAAAAAAAAAAATGTTCTAGACCCTGGGGTATAAAGCATTTCACAAGTTTTATTTATTTATTTTTCACCCACTGCCATATTGTAGAATTTTAAGTTATTGTAATGGGTCTGGAAACCCCCCTCAAGAAAAAGTGAAATTGGTCATCTTAGAATTCTTGAATACCAAACATCCATTACTATCCATTCCATGATTCAGAAAATAGAATGTTTGATTCAGGTGGAATAAGGGATGTATCTGGAAAAGTAAAACCACTGGACATCAAATGCCATAATAATGCAGACACAGAAGCGTGACGCATGCTTGCTTCTTTTTGGCATATCTCATCATCTCATTAACTATGGGCTGTGTGTTGACCTAGAACATTCTTTAGATCAGAATCTTTTTTTAAAATTTTACTTTATTTTATACATTTAATCACTATATATCACTTAGCTTGTAAATTGAATTCATCCTACATGAATACACTTCACACCAATCCAGTAGAGGATACAAAACATGCTATCATCGACAGATAATAATCCATTTCTGCATCCCATAAATGTCTATGGCTTCAAGTTTAGGTTGACTCTTTGGGTTTCAGTTCCTTTTTTTTATTTTATTTATTTATTTATTTATTTTGTTTTATTTTTTTGCAATAGGGCTTGTGCATGCTTGCTGGAGAAACAGAGATAGTGAGAAATCACCCCCCAGGGGCGTGGGGAATAGCCACACCACAGTCCCTTCTCCTTCCTTCTCCTCTTGGGATTTTGGGCACACTCACACATGCACCTGGTGTGAATTTGAAGCCACCAGGTCTGGGATTCAAACTGCAGTCAGCCATATTGGAGTCCAGTGCTTTAACCACTACACTACCTGCTGGCCCCTGGATTTCAGTTTTTTAAAGCAGAATACCTGTTTTTGTTTTTTGGTTTTTTAAAGAATGATAGTCCATCTGAAGATATAGTTCTGTTCTAATTTGATGGCAGAAGAAAGCTGGCTATAGAGTTCTTGTCTACCATGGCATCACCATAGAATGAGGCTAGAAAGAGATGGGCCCCTGAAGGCCAAACACAAACCATGGAGTTGTGGTGTTATTAATACCTAACAAATCCCAAAGGATCCATAAAGCCCTCCAAAAAGTAAGCACCTGGGTTTGCATTATCTGAATGCGCTGACCGGAGCTGTCTGAAGGCCTCAAAGGATTATCTAAATGTTCTGCTTCAAACTGGCCGTGCAGAAAATCATTGAAATCATCACTTAGGAAAAGCCCTTCTTTTGAAAGTCAGATGTACTAGAGAAGAGAAGAATGTGGCCTTTCAGAGAGGGTGGCAGGGCTTCCCACCCACTGATAGGTTGACTCACATTCGTCTCTCGACTGGTGAACGGAGTGCTATGTGACTTCAGTCTGTTGATCTTGGCAGAGCGAGTTAGATAATCAAAGCTTTAGCAGCCTGCCTTTACTGGAGGAAAAGGGACTTAGCCACCAAGTGTACATTGCTAGAGAAACTTACATCACGGCAAATTAGAGTGTTTGTGTCCTCAGAAGACAGGAACAGCAATTAATGTGGAGATCTCTTGACAGTGCATAAAAGAGCTTGTACCTGGGACTCGGTGACACAATCTAAATTACAGTGATTAAGTTCCACTGCGTATTTCTGGCTGGGCTCTGTTCCTACCCCTCTGTCCTCCAGTCTCCTTGTTGATGCTTGTGCAGGTTTTTTATGGCACCCCATGAGAACTGCATTAATGTAGGACAGTAATTACATAGAGTTGTTATATTTGAATGTCGTTAGGAGAAGCTGTGCACACTGATAACGTTCTACAATTATTAATTTTTTTTAAAAAGTCTATTAATTGCTTTAGAGTGTTGCTCCCTAGAATGTTTATGTGTTTTCTCCAATATGAAGCTTGAAAATTTAGGGAGAAATTTTATTCTATTTTTTTCATACTAGCTGTTTTACTTTAATATCTTAAAATGAACCACTTGAAACATGATTTGTGATGAGCATAGGAGAGGGAAAATAATTTCTATTTTAATTTGCTCTTGCCAGCTCAGCTGTATTTTTTTTTTTTTAAGAGTTCTGACCTTGGCAGTAGTCAATGCCAGTTTATGTGACAACTAAGGACCTTCTCAGTTGGTATAAAGGGCACTAGTCCTGCTAACCAGTGGTGTTTATAGTCTAGGTTGGACCTAGATTTAAGTCCACAACTTATAAAGCTAAAAACACCATCTCGTATTTGTACATAAACATCTCCTCTGTGATATTCTGACCTGGTGTCCAGGCTTCTGTGCCCACCTTGCTAGTCAGCCATTCTGCTTCTGTCAAAACTTCCTTCCTTTCTCTTCCCTTAGGCCCCTTCAGCGTCCTGTGGCCAATCAGTACCCACTTCCATGATCACATACATGGTATTTTTTAACTGCCATCTAATACAAAAGGCCTGCTCACCCGATCTGTTTACCCTAAGTACTTTTGCCTAGTATGTGCCACCGTGAGCGTAACAGAATGATGAGCAAATTGGAATAACTTCTTCCTTTATGTTTCCACCTTCTGCCTCATAAATCAAGAGGCCCTTACTAATTAACCAGTCCAAAAGTCACACAAACCTTCATCTCCAGACTATTCTGGAGAACCAGTGAGACATTTCAGAGTTTATTGTACAGACAAGTCAATCTTTGTACAGAGCTGTAGAGCTTTCATGTTAGATGTAGGTATAAGAATATATAGTCTTTTTACAGCATGGATTTTTAGTAAAGTTAGTTTTATATCAATTTTTTTTGCAAACCTGCAAAATATAACAAGGAAGAACTCTGTAACAGCTTATAAGCAAATATTAGTGTCAGTCAGGACCTGGATCTATGTTAGTCAGTGTCTGACATTTACTAGGAGATTGGTTAAAGACCAAGGAAAATGCCTGTCCACGGTTGTCAGTATCATTTAATTTCATGAATGTGCTTTTTCTGGTTGACCTAATGGGTTAACTGTTCATGCCAGAAAACTGGAATAGAGGAATAGAGGAACCTCTTGATCATAGAGGAAAAGAAGGGCTTCTTATGTGTAGTTTATATGAGTGTTAAGGAATGCCTCAAGCTACTGGATAGTGTATTAGGATCCGTGTGCACCTAGTGTGTGTATCAGAGTTTGTGGGTTCAAATTTTATTTTCTGCACCTTTTTTGGCATTGTATTGGGTTGTCAGGAAAGTCATGACATATTTGTCTGTTTTTCTGTGCAAAAATGTGTCATGACTTTTCCAAGGACCCTTTATATTGAGCCTATGTATGCCTGCCTTCTTTGTTTAGAAATTATTCAGTTGTCAGGACCAGCAGTTAGCATAATGGCTATGTTGCTGGACTTCCATGTAGCTTACCGCGGTTCAAGTCCTGAACCCGGTCGCTTAAACTCTCGCCGGGCACGTGTGCATGCATGCCCAAGATCCCAAGAGGAGAATGGAGGAGAAAGGATTGCTGCATAGCCATCCCCCCGGGGGGGTGATTTCTCACTTTCTGTCTCTCTGTCTGTCTCTGTCTTTCTGGTGAGTGCATGCGCCCTATAGCAAAAACCTCTCCAAAAAAAAAAAAAAACAAAAACAAAGTATTCAGTTGTCTATCGTAACATTTCTCTCCCTAAACCTTTTCTGCCTGAAATTATTTTCAATTACAAAAAATTAATTGCCTCTCTTTTGCATTTTTTTAAGGTAAGAATATTATTTTTGTAAGTATTATGGACTAATGCAGAATTTGAAATGTAATCTCTAAAACTACAAAACCAGAACTTCTCTTCGAAGGTATAGTTGGCTCTATTTACCTTGACCTAGTTGTTGGATATGGATCATTTTAATTGGTAATTTTTGCTTTGTGGCCCTGCACACAATGAGCATTCAGGATTATAATTTATTTTACTTATGTACAGCAGAACTCCAGGTGATCTGACCTAGTCTGTCTTGACACATTTCTTTCAATTTTGGGGTGGGTGGATGTTTTATCTGGAACTCCACATTAAGTTTAACCTCAAAGGCTAAAAAATAGAACCACTGTGGTTGAAATTTCAAATAAACATTGGGAAAATGATTCCTCTGTCAAGCCACAAATGCTTTATGTGGAGCTCACCAACAAAACATTTATCATCGCTTTGCTGTACAAAGCAACTAATCCATTCATCCAGTTAATTTGATAAGCCCAAATTCTTCAAATGCCATTAAATTATAAGACCCAAAGGAATTCAGAAGGAACAGGATTCATTCTTTGTCATATTTAGAGCATCATACCAGGATGAGAATTTATGTGATTATTTTATTATTTTTTAAGACCAAATATTCTGCAACCTTTCTGAGTGACTTCAGTACAAGTTCTCTTGCCATTCAACATTTTGTCCCATTCCTCTAACTGCATCTTAAATATCCAATTAGGAGAGAATAAATGGTTTGTCTAAATCAAGTCTTTTCTGAATATGAAGATGATATTTGATGTCTGAGATTATGAAAAAATGTGATTATGAAAAAACTTTACTTGCCTTAACCTAGTTGTTGGAGATGAATCATTACTATAAAGTATCCACTTGAAAATAAAGAAAAATTTTGTTATAGCCTTCACGTAAGTTGAGAGAGAGAGAGATGTCGGGAAAATCGATTTGGAGCCCAAGATCCAGGTTCAAGTTTCAGTTCTAGCATTGATGAGCCTAGTGGCCTCTGGCCAGTTAAACCATTTCACAAAGTGTTCCCTTATCTGTTATCTAATACCCGGTTCAGACCAGCTCTGTAGACTAGTGATTAAGGGAAAGGGATACCACATGGCTGGCTGCACAGTTTGAAACCTGGCCCTGGAGACTTGAAAGATATACCAGGCATGTGTGTGCACACCCCAAACCCCAAAAGGATGGAAAATGGAAGAAAAGTTGCAGCATGACCACGCCCTGGTTGAGGGGTGCTTTCTCTTGCTTCCTTGCTTCCTCCCTCTCTTTCTCTCTCTGGCAAGTGCATGTGCCTCTAGCAATTTAAAAAACAAAAAACTTGGTTTGCCTACCGAATGGCCGTTTTTATATATTGAGAATAAAAGAAGTTATCAAATATATTTCAAACTATAAATGTCCTTTCAAGACAAAAGGTTTCTATCATTTCCTTTTTTAAGCACTTCCTCACGTTCCATAATGCAGTTACCCAATTACTTTTCCTCTGACAAGCAGGTATCTCTCACAGCCGCTATAACTGTCCTGTATGTGTTTCATTCCATAATTATTTTTCCTTTTCAGGCTTCCTGTTTTGTTTTCTTTATCCTTTTTTGATGCCAGACCTGGACATGGCATTCTTCTCAGCTATGCCCAATAAGATGATAATGTTCATAGATACCTTGTTAGCTCCTTATTAAGTAGCTTAGCCTTATAGACTTATTCAGCTTGTGGTCCATAGTGGTCCTGAGGCCTTTTCTTGTGCGTGTGCCTAGCAACTCGTTTCTTACAGTATATATATATTAGTATGCCCTTGTTCTTTTTTTTAAAGAGAGATTTCTCTATAGGGCGCATGTGCTCTCCGGGGAGACAGAAACAAGAAATCACTGCCCAGAGGGTGAGCTGTAAGCCTGGTGTGAGGTTTAAGCCACTGGGTCTGGGGCACGGACCGCGGTCAACTATGTGGAGTCCAGCAATGTAACCATTATGCCATTGGCTGGTCCCGTATGCCCTTGTTCTTATTAAATATCTGCTTTTTATAGATGGATGCAATCTCTTGGATATTCCCTTTTCCAGCATATTCATCCCTACATCACTTGTTTTCCCTCCAGTTCTCTTGAACCCTCTAAATTATGGAGCCCAGTCCTGGATGTAGTACAGAATTGGCTAGCGTTGAAAGCAGTGGGAGGAGTCCTCATTAATCGTTATCCTTCATGTTATCTGTCACCCAAAGGCTTATTTGTTATTCACACAAGCAGTCACAGGAAACCCAGTCAGCTCTCTCCCCTTGGTATTAGGCCAGCATTCAGCCTTTGCCCAGATTTTGCCACAGCCAGTTGACAGGTGACTAATTGCTGCTTTCCCATCCTGAAAGGCTCTTCCTTAGCAGGCCTGGCCTGTGTAAAACCCACCCCTCTCGTGCCATGCCTGAATAGTAGATGGCTGCGACTGTTCTCTTCAGCAGCTTTCAACAGCACAGGCAGTGGCTGGCAGGTGTTTTTCTGGAGGAAGTGTTGGTCCCAATGACAATGCAGAAATGCAGAGTAGTTCTCCAAGGCCTCATAGGCGCAGCACTTAGGGCCGTGATTGGTGGCATTCAGGCTACCAGTCCCAAGTGGTTTGTCCCTTTGCAGAGTCAGCAAGCAGATGCAGCTCCTCCTCTGTAAAGCAGCACCCATTGTGGCCGGCATCCTTCATGCAGATTGGCCATCCAGCATCTCTGCCTAGGAAGTCTCACCCCAGCTGGGAATATAAAACAAGCAGGTGGCAGCATGTTTGATTCATGGTTTTATTTGAGCATCAGGTCAAGACAAGAAGTTTGGACAGATTCAGACTATCCCGGATTCTTAGCTGCTCCGTTGTCTCATCTCCTCTCTTTCCATGCGATACCCTACGTCTGTGCATATATCCTCTCTTCCTTTTCAGAATTCATGTCCTAGCATGACCAAACAGAACCCAAGGTTTTTCCTCTTTTGGGAAAGTGAGAGTACCCTGTCGCTATATAAAACATAAAGTTGGTCGTCTTTTACTGTAGAATTCAGGGCTGCCCTTAATTCCTAGTGTTCTAGTTTGGCCATGCTCAGACACTACAGTTTTTATTTCCTAATATACCTATTGCTCTTTTCTTTTTGTTCCGTATTATTGGCTCCTTACCTTCTTAGACAACTCCTATGAAGATAATTAACTCACCATGGATAAAACTGAATTGAAGCCTATTGAACTGACACCATCCCAGCTTTGTTAAGCTAGCGTCTTTGGGACTAGGACACAAGAGTGTGTGTTTAGAAGAACTCCCAGGTGTTGCTCATATGCCCACTGAATTAGAGGCCTAGTGTGCTGACTGCACACAACTTAGTGCTGTAGGTTGTGTACATTAAAGAAAGAAGCCAGGCCCATGCACTGTTCATTCACTTTTACTTGTGTCTTTGTTCCCAGTTACTCAGCAGTGCTGTCTTGATTATAACCATTAGTGAACAAAAGTGTGTAGGCTTTTCACACCTGGGAGCTAGATCAACCATCATGTTCACAGATAAAACCAGTAATCAGATTTGATGGTCTTATTTAAGCAATTACTCTTTTAAGAATACATTTGTAGGGATCAGCAGTTAGCGTAATGGCTATGTCACTGGACTCCCACGTAGTCGCCTGCGGTTCGAGTCCCGGACCCGGCGGCTTAAACTCACGCCGGGCGCGTGTGCGTGCGTGCCCAAGATCCCGAGAGGAGAATGGAGGAGAAGGGATTGCGGCGTGGCCATCCCCCCTGGGGGATGATTTCCTGCTTTCTATCTCTCTGTCTCTCTCTGTCTGTCTGGCAAGCGCACGCGCCCTATAGCAAAAAAACCTCTCCAAAAAACGAAAAAGAAAAAAAAAAAGAATACATTTGTAAATACATTTGTAGATTTAATTATTTCTTGCAATAAAAGTAAAGCAACACTTAGTTTTAGATACAGTATGAGTGAAATACACTGTTCTCATGCGTAACTCTTTTTTATATTTAAAATGGACAGCTAATTTATCATTGATTTGGTAGTTTCTTCTATCAAATACTGAGTGTCTACAATTGCCAGGGACTGATGCAGGATAAGGAATATGTATCAGTAGTGAGCAGAACAGACAAATCTCAGGTTTGGTGGAGTGTACATTAAACAGGAGGGACAGAATATAAACAAGATGAAGAATTAAATACATAGTGACAGATGCTGAAGAGAAACACTTTGCTCAACAATATTTTAGTCTACAAGATAAATTCTTGCCTTCAAAGAGTTTGTAATCTAGTGCAATAAGCATCAAGTACTTCTCAGAGAATTGGTGGTAGTAATTAAATTCATACAGAAAGGAAACTTCCAGCAACTATATACTGTGTATAGATGTCGCTCTCTCCTTTGACATTTCTAAGCTTCTCTTTAACATTTCTAAGCCCTTTCTTCCCTTTTTTTGCAGTACATACCTTATAGCTAGAATCAGCATAACTGGTTAAATTAGGGAGCTAATGCAATTTACTTTCTATTTACCTGGCTCATTATTTCTTTTGACCAAGCATTTAATCTTTGAAAGCCCGATTTTGAATGTCAGTATTATCATATCAAGATATTTGATGCATGTTGCTAGCAGGTGGCATGGTAGTTAGGGCACTGGGCTCCCTCATGGCCAATCGTAGTTTGAGTCCCAGACCCGGCAGCTTGCCACTTTCCCTCTCTCTGTCTGTCTCTCTCTGGTCAAATTAAACAATGATGATGATAAGTAAAATTAACTATGTAATTCTAAAAAGGTATTCAATGCTAATAAATGTAAAATGTACCAATTCATGTGAACTTCTGATACAGTGGTTTTCAAATACAGGTCCTGGATGACAGCATTCTCTGGGAGCACATTAGGAGTGTAAATTTCCATGCCCCCAAGTCCCACTGGCTAAAGCAGAATTTTGGGGAACAGCAGTCTATATAGTAATATGCCAGAGTTTGGAAACTGGCTCTGATAATTCAAACATCCTTGTACTCACTTGTGAATACTAATCAAAGCAGTTAAAGTCAGCACACAATCATCCAAAATCAGAGATGTGTAAGTGAGACCCCAATTCACTGTTTTTACTTTATCAGATCTTCTTCAGACACTAACCAGGATTGTTTCCAATTTGGGGATATTATGAATTCTCCTATGTGTCCTTTGGTATACCTGTGTTTGTGTTTACTTTGTGTTTCTAGTAGAATTGCCTTGCCATAGGGATACACACACGTTCAACTTTAGTAGCGGCTATGACCCAGTTTTCTGAAGTGTTTGAAGTGATTAACACTCCCACCAGCGGGATTATAAGTCATTTTAATTTAGCCATTCTGGTGGGTCTGTCATGTTCCCTCGTTGTGATTTTAATTAGCATTTTCATGGTAACTGAGGGTGTTGAGCACCAGTGTTCTTGGCCTTGTAGACATGAAGGGAGTTCAGGAAGTTCATGGGAAAGAACTTCTCTCTTGGGTTGTTGTGTCTTATTACAAGACAATCCAAGAGAAAATTGAGGAAAAAAGAGGACTTCAAAAAAAAATCATGGAAAATGTATATTCTGAACAAAAGCTTACATGGGTTTCAATTGTTTCTGCACCAAAAGACATTTATACTCTAAATCCATTCTTTTCCATGAATTTCCTAAACTCCCTTCACTTATTCATACATACACACACACACACACACACACATATATATATATACACACACACATATATATATATATATATTTTTTTTTTTTTTTTTTTTTTTTTTTTTTTGCTACAGAACGTGTGTGCTTGCTTGAGAGACAGAAAGAGATAGACAGAAAGCAAGTTAATCCCCAGGAAGATGGGCACACACGCACACGTGCCCAGCATGTTTTAAGCCACTGGGTCCGGGACTCAAACTATGATCGACTATGTGGGAGTCCAGTGATGTAACCACTGTGCTATCTGCTGGTCCTTATAATAATATAGTCGGAATCGGAGCCTATTGTTGAATATGTAATTTGCATAGATTCTCTTCCTGTGTTTCGATTAGTAGAAGTTCTTTATCTTAATCAGGTTCAGTCCTTTCCCTTTTGATCCTGTTAAAGAAATTTCTGCCTCTGAGCTGGGCACCTGAACTTATCTCGATAGATATATATTATCTCACAACTACTAGGGTGGGTGTGTGTGTGTGTTTGGGGGGAGGTTTTGGTTTTAGTGTTTTATAATAAACTTTTTAAAATTTAATTTTTAATTTGCCAGAAGGTATTTACACTTGCCAGAGGGAGAGGGAGAGGGAGAAAGCAACCTTCTCCCCCACCCCCAGAGTGTAGTTACACCACAGTTTCTTCATTTCTCCATCATTTCAGGATTTGGGACATGCGTGCTCACATGCTTGGCATGTTTTTCAAGCCTCTAAGTCTGGGATTTGAACTGTACGATCAGTCATGTGGGGATCCAGCTCCCTTAACCACCATGCTATGGGCCAGCCCTATAATAAACTTTGAAATATTAAAATAGTTTCAGACTTACAGTAAAGTTGCAAAGATAATACTGGGTCATGAGAGAAGTCATGAATTATTTTTGCATAGAAAAAACATGTCATGACTTTCAACCTAAGCATTCCCTTATAACCCTCACCTAGTTTCCCATCATTGCCTTACTATATAGTGCATTTGTCATAGCTGAAGAATACGTATTGATCGCTTCTGGACCTTTTGGCAAAGATCAAGTGTAGGAATCAGTTTTGTTTTTTTTTTTTTGGAGAGGTTTTCGCTATAGGGCGTGTACGCTCGCCAGACAGACAGAGAGAGAGACATAGAGACAGAAAGTGAGAAATCACCCCCCAGGGGGGATGGTCACGCTGCAATCCCTTCTCCTCCATTCTCCTCTTGGGATTCTGGGCACGCATGCACACGCGCCCGGCGTGAGTTTTAAGCCACCAGGTCCGGGACGCAAACCGCAGTCGACTACGTGGGAGTCCAGTGACATAACCATTACGTTAACTGCTGGTTCCCAAGGAATCAGTATTGATATGTTAATGTAAATCGAAGTTCATGCTTTATTCAGGTCAAACCATTAGTTTCTGACAAATGAAAGTGCCGTTGAGGAACATTTGGAAACCACATACTGTTAATTGAACCTCAAGTAACCAAAAGTCTGTTGTCATTGGAGTCAGCTATCTTTGGTCTCATCCTCAGCTGGAGGACTTTATAGGGCTTGAATAGCGTGAACATAGGTCCTGAGAGTCCACAGGGAAGGAAGTATAGAAACCCCGCAGTTAAAACCTCTCCACCTTTGCAGTCAACTGAAAGCCTTATCCCTAGTTTTGAGATTCTTCCTTTTTCATTTCTGGAACTCTTTTGAAACTCGTGGGTTTTGCACTCCACTGGTTGTCTAGACTTCAGTCTAGTCATCTTTAACCAGTGTTTGAAATTCATTGACGGGAGTAGCTCTTCAGTCCCTGCTAGTGCCAGACGTCATGGGGAGGAGAACTGGCCTTGGCTGTACGTCTGTGGAGAGCTGTATCCCGTGTCTGTCTGCCCTCCCTAGCTTAACCCTGCAGAGTGTTGCCGTAACCCCTCGCTCTGAGGAAGCCAAGACAGGTAGCCATTGGGACGCTAGACCTTTTTTACCGCTTTCTCTTGTCACTTGCCTCATCTAGACTTCACTGTGACAGACTTCAGTGGTGCCAGCACATGTGAAGTGTCCCGATGGTCTTAACTCTTTTACTTTTTGACTTAAAAGTACACACTAAGCCCAGTGACATCTGTCACTTGGAGAGCAGACATTTAAATTGTAGTGAGAAAGTAAGGAAGGCCATTTATCTATCCCTATTAATATGTTATTTAAAAAAAAAAAAAAAAAAAAAAAAAAAAAAAAAAAACGTTTTCCTTAACCCAGCCATCACCTGTACCCCAGAAAACACTTTTACAGATGACATAATGACCAGAGATGCGCACATGCACATTGGGGTCACTTTCTTTGTCCTGCTTCTCCTCAGTACCATGAGCTCCCGACACTCTGCCAGCCCAGTCGTTTTCACCAGTGCCAGAAGTTCACCAAAAGAAGAGCTTCACCCTGCAACCCCCTCGCAGCTCGCCCCTTCCTTCTCCTCGTCCTCCTCCTCCTCATCTGGTCCTAGAACTTTCTACCCTCGCCAGGGCGCTACTAGCAAGTACCTGATTGGATGGAAAAAACCCGAAGGAACCATAAACTCCGTGGGATTTATGGATACAAGAAAGTAAGCGTTGTTGTTCTCTCGCTGGGTGGCTTGCTTTTAAAGTGACTGAGAATGAAAAAGGGTGGGATAGTTTCTTGGAACAGCAGAGGCCATACTGGAGAGTGGGGAGTTGATTTGGTGGTGGGATCATTTTTCCTTCCAAGTGAATTTTTTAAAATTATTTTTCTGTCTCATTTTTTAAACAAGTTGTATTGCAAAATGTTCGAATTTGAGAATCTTAGCTCTCCTAGGAAAGATTATGTCTAAAGGACATACTTCAAAATAATTGAAGCTACACTCATCCTTTGATTACATTAATTACAGCCTTTCCATGTAATTTCCCTTAACTAGGCCAATAGGCACCAGAGGGAACATTAAAAAGTGAGTGAGTACCCCTAAAAATAAAGGACTTTGTGACAAAGCAGTACCGTCAAAAATGAAAGGATTAATTCAGTTATTTTGGTTTTGTTTGTGTAGAAGTTGTGGGGATTCATATCCTATGGTCTTTTAGTAAGTCTACTGCTAATTTTGGCTTAGTAGAAAAGTGATTTATTCATCAGATTCGTGTGTGTTTCAAATTGATTTGTCTCTTTAATAAGCATTTATCCAAGTAGATTCTGATGTAATTAAGCAGAAGTAATTCACTTTTTCTCTCCTTTAATATTTCCCCATTGACTTACATCCTTCAGAGTTCATCATGCTCTTGAGTTCACATTGTTGACTTTGTCTCTGCCATCTCTCTGTCCTTTCTTTCAAGGCGTCACCAGAGCGATGGCAATGAAATAGCGCACACCAGGCTGCGTGCCTCAACCAGGGACCTCCGTGCATCCCCCAAGCCAACTTCCAAGTCTACCATCGAAGAGGATCTAAAGAAACTGATCGACTTTGAGAGCCCAACTCCCGAATCACAGAAGAACTTTAAGGTACAGGACAGAGCCTGGAATAGAAAGCAGTCAGAGAAGCCAGCCATGATGGGGCTATTCACCATAGTACCTTCCAGAAAACGTCATTGCTGTCTCCCCCTTCCACCACCGGCCATCGTCCTGGTTTCCCGACAATTAGTTCACAGTCTTTACAGTGTTCCATCCTTGCAGGCACATCTCCTTAGTCTTGGTTTCTGTTAACCTGTTCAGACCCGTCAGCTGTTTCTTCTTCTAGAATATATATATATATATATATATATATATATATATATATCCTACTCAACATGCATGATTCCTTGACCATTACTCAGATGGTGTTGAACTCTGCAAGGACACCTGTGACTCCCTTGTCAGCTGGAAATCTTTCCACAAAAACTTCAGTCCCTTCTGTCCAGAGGGGCCTCCTCTACTGCTAGATGTTTCCAGTTTATTTCCAGCCCCACACACCCATCACACTTGGACCTGGTCTCTGCTCCTTGACTCTGGCCAGCACCTACTGGCCATCCATGGTGTGCTCAGGGAACTACCTGATGGAGAGCCCCTAATATCCCCCCTACCCACAAATGAATAGCTGCCCCATCAGTCCAGCCAATAGTCTACACACACAGCTTCAGAATTTTCCAGACTCCCTTTACTCTCTTTTATTTCACGTTGAAAATTCCAGACTATAAATGCCTTCTCTAAAGCCCAGTCTCCCTCTCCACTAAGTCCTGTATGCTTATTCAGCATTTATGTTTGTATGTCAGTGGCCAGACCTTTATAACCATATGGAAGGGTTTGTTCTGCTTGCCTCAGCTTGGAAGGCCTTTGAAGCTTGCTGAAGGCTCTCTGCCTTGTCCTCTTTAGTGCAGTCTTATGGTCCCAGAGATTCAAGCTGAGCTGGGCCTGAAGGCATTTCACCCTGAAAGTGAGGTGTTTCTTTCTGGGGTATGTTCTGTTTTCCCCAGGAGAAAGGCATCCACTCCCAGGAAGGTCATAGCAGTACACTAGGAAGTGTTCTCTTCTCCAGGTTCCTAGTTAAATAATGCATAGTCTATCTGAAGTCATTATAAAACTCAAATTTGGGACCAGCAGATGGCATAATGGTTATGTTACTGGATTTCCACATAGTCAACTTGTGGTTTGAATCCTGGACCAGATGGCTTAAAACACACACTCAGGTGCATGTGCATGCATGCCCAAAATCCCAAGAGGAGAATGAGGAAGGAATTGTTGTATGCCCATCCTTCTCGAGGGGTGATTTCTCACTTTCTGTCTCTCGGTGTCTCTCTGTCTCTAGTGAGCATATACACCCTATAGCAGAAATCTCTAAAAAAAAAAAAAAAAATTTGAATTGAAAGACAACTTTGAGAATTGATTGCAAATGGAAACTAGAATATTTCCTAAACCACTCACCAGTTTCAGAGTGCAAGAAACACACCAGTCTGAGGACCTGTGTGGTCCTGTGCATTCAGACTCTCCTGTCACCATTTTGATGTGTGTACCCACTCATGGACACTCCCCCAGACAGGTCAGATCTACCTCCTCAACGTAAACATCAGCATCACAAGAACTAAATGCATGCATGGTCCACCCTGGAGTTTTGCCGAGAGATAGAGGAGCCATTCTTGATTTCTGTGATGTTGGTTTTGTAAGCCGCACTTATTTAACAGTTCTGACTCATCATCCAGGGTACAAGTGGTTTCCTTAGCAACCTTGAAAAAGATAGTGCTCTAAACTTCTTTCTGGATTCATCAAAACCCAAAGAGGTATATTAAAAATTTTAAGTACCAGTTTCAAAATAAAAAACATTTTACATTTTTCCTTTGAGGTCAAAGGAAAATAAAACCCTCCCTGAAAGGAGTTTTTTCTCTAATTCATCATTTAACATTTTTGACAAGAGGCAAGCTCAGAGCTGTCGTTCTGATTTACTAATACACCGGAGATAATTGAAGGCAAATGTCTCTGTTGCCCTTATTCCCAGACTTGGCTTCTATTTCCAAAATGAATTACTCGAACATTCCTCTTTGAAACATGGGCATGCTTGCTTTATGCTGTGGCTGCAGTACTGTGAGGTCCTCTGCAAAGCACGGCTGCCGGCTTGCGTGCCGCAGTGCGGAGGCTGGGAGCAGGAGCTGGGACTGTGTTGTGTTCTCTCTCCAGTCTCTTCCTGTTTGAGCTGCTTTGGTTGCAGATGAGTTCAGCTACGGAGCTCCCTGTGTCTCTAAGAGTCATCTGAATGGCCATGGCTCTGCCATGTCAGTAAGCCAGCATGCCCTTTTTCTTTCTTTTTTTAAAGGTTTTTGCCATAGTGCATGTACTCTTGCTGGACAGAGAGAGACAGTAGAAGGGAAAATGAGAAATCACCCGTCAGGGGGATGGCCACGCCACAGTGCCTTCTCTATTCTCCTCCTGGGATTTGGGGCATGCACACGCACCCGGTGTGAGTTTGTAGACTTCAGGTCTGGGACTCAAACTGCAGCTGACTCTCTGGGAGTCCAGCACTCCAACCACCACACCACCTGCTGGCCCCTGAGAGCTTGTCCAGGCCATGCCTGGCTCCAGGTCCAAGCCACTGTATCTGATGTCAGGGTACTAGGAGAAACTGCTCGGGCTGATACCTGGGAGCCCCTTCACACCACATTGGCCCTATTGGGTAGTCTGTGCCACCTATGAGCTGTCGCTTGTATCAGATGGCCGGTCACTCCCAGGTCATTTGCCAGCAAGCCGACATCTGCCACAGAACAGAGCAGCTCTCTGCTGGGAGGGCTGTGGCTGAGGGGGAGAGGCAGGAGGGTGCACACAGCTTCTGCAGAGCACCTGCCTCAGGAACGATGGCCGAGCTGTCACATTCACTGGCAAGAAAGGTGGGCATACCGTATTTTCTTGAAAGGGGCGCACAGCCTTGCAAGTGAACAGCCAGTGGTGCAAACTGTGGGCTCTGCCTCCACCAAGCTTCTCAGTGTAGACCCAAGGAAGGGTCTCATGTGGCTCCGGGATCTAAGAGAGAGCTGGTACCTGCTTACTGTGAGTGACACATGGTGACATATGTCACCAACAGCCAGGGGGACTGGGAAGAGTGGGAGGAGGATGGGATGAGGTGGAGCAAGAGGCCACCTCTACAGGCCTCATTCCTTGGCTGTAAGATAGCGACCAGAGAAGGTCAGTGGTGCCAAGTGAGAAAGCCTGTTCTTAGATAGAATCACATGTGGAGCCCACGATGCAGAGCAAAGGCCAGTTTCTCTGGTGAAGAGGTGGGGGTGCCATGGCTCCTCTCCCAGTGATGGGGCAGTAAGGAGCCCTGCAGGATCCCTGCAGCACAGTTTGGAAACCCCGCCCAAGTGCTGTCTGAGTTCCTTCCAGGCCTGACACCAGACTCCACTGTGACTTTCCCAGGGGCTAGCACCCCTGGGCAGCCCCCCGGGCAATGTTAGGCCTGACCCAGAAGACAAGCAGGGCCGCTCTCAGGAAGCAAACAGGTTTGCACACCCTTAAGAGACGGGCTGAGGGGGTCTCTGGATGTTTGTGGACTGCATGGGTCCTGCGATTTCTAATGGGCAGAGAGCCTCTGGGCAGGGTGCTCCCTTCTTCCTCTTCCACCATGCCTCTCTTTAGTCCAGGATATCTTAAATACATAAAGCACACTGCTCAGTGATCTCTTCAGGTAGTTCATTGCCTTGAAACTAGAACTGGTGAAGAATTTCCTGTAAAACCATCAAGATGAAAATACTCACTGGTAAAGGAAATCACTTTGCTAAACCAGAGGCACTAAAAAAGAGCAGCAGTTTCTGAATACAGAGATCTAAGACCTAGCAGTTACAATAAGCAAGCGATAAAACCTCTCTAGTGGCCTCTCTTCTCCCCAGTTAGACAGGAAGTCACCATTTTCCTAAAGTCTTCCCTCACAAAACACTAACCACTCAGCTTAGTTTTGCAGGCAGGCATATATGTACCTTGGTTTGAATGCATCCCAATGATTTTTTTAAGCTGTCGGGTCCAGGACTCAAACCGCAGTCGACTACATGGGAGTCGAGCAACATAGCCATTACACTAACTGCTGGTCTCCATCCCAATGATTTTTTTAAGTGAGCACAATTTTTTGTTTTTTAAGAAAGATTTTTGCTATAGGGTGCATGTGTTCACTGGAGAGACAGAGACAGAAAGTGAGAAATCAACCCCCCATGGGGGATGGTCATGCCACAATCCCTTCTCCTCTTCTCCTCTTGGGATTTTGGG
This sequence comes from Tupaia tana, assembly GCA_026018925.1. Classification (NCBI taxonomy): domain Eukaryota; kingdom Metazoa; phylum Chordata; class Mammalia; order Scandentia; family Tupaiidae; genus Tupaia; species Tupaia tana. Next base: position 236,912,483 of record JAKSZU010000001.1, read on the forward strand.
CACGCATACACACGTGCCTGGCATGAGTTTCAAGCCTCTAGGTCTGAGACTTGAACCACAGTCGACTATATGGGAATCCAGCAATGCAACCATTACACCATCTGCTGGTCCCAGGTGAGCACAGTTTTTACCCACTTGGTTACACCTTGAACTTACTGACAACGTGTTTGATGAGAAATTTTTCATATTTGCACAGCAGCTGTGCGTATCACTTTGTGGGTAGCCTCAACTCGGTTAAACTCTTGGCTTGCTGAGGCATGCTGGGCCCAGAGCATAGACATGACCCTGAGCGTCAGCTGACATTTCAGGGTCTGTTATAATCAACCTCCTAATGGGAGCCATTGCTGCATCACTTTCAAGTGTCATGGCAAGTCCCACGGTGGCTTTCAGCCAACAGTGACTGAGCCCTCTTCCTCCTCCTTCTCACACCCCTGGTGCTCCCTGTCAAGGTGAACAGTGGCCTAAAAGAAACTGAATAAGGAAAAGTTGGTTGTTAATGGCCCAAACACTCTGTTGGCTTTTAGTTTTCCGTGTATTTAAATATTGTTAACATGTCTGTTTCTCAGAGAATGAGATGTCAGAAACTACCTATATGCAGAAAAATCTTAAGTAAAATCAGTTTGGGTCACTAATGCAAAGACATCAGTAAGAGATACATCTATCTGAAACTGTCATTTGTCTATAAATGTATAAAGCTTTATCATTTGTAAAGCTGACTTCCTTATGATTATTTCATGAATAGAAGTGTGTCTTCAAAAAATAAATTCTTCCCAGAACTTAGGAAACACATCTACCTCTGGAGGTTCAGCTAATGTAACTTAGCAGTTAAGGTTCATCAAGAGCCACCCATTATTCGAGTTCACGTATTTCTATGGTCAGATGCTCTTGTTGTCCAGCAAACATCTGATCACATGACAAACTTCTGAGAATACCCCTCCAGGCACTGTGGCTCTGTGTGCCCCTGCAGGCCGTAGCGTTATTTCAATGAAATAACGCCGTCATGGTCAGTTCAGCATTTCATCTGAGCCTCACGATAATCCTGTGAGGCGTCGTGCCCCCATTTCATAATGAGGAATTAGGCCTAGAGGGATTACCTGATTGGGTTAAAGACACAGGATTCAAGTGAAATCACACTTTTCTTACCCTAAGTCTTGTGCTTAACCCTGACACAATATCAGTAAATCCACATAAGCATGTATCTTTTAAGATTTTTCATTCTGAAACTCATGCACTTGCCAGAGAGACAGAGAGAGGGAGAGAAAGTGAGAAATTACTGGTCAGAGGGGATGGCCACACCACAATCCCTTCTCCATTCTCCTCTTAGGACTTTGGACATGCACACATATGCACCCAACATGATTTTCAAGCTGCCGTGCCCAGGACTCACCCTGCAGAGTCGGCCATGCAGGATCCAACACCTTAACCTCCGCTCTACCTGCTGGCCCATAACATGTACCTTAATTGTGTATTGTGCTGGGCCATGAGGAAATGACTAGGGATTCTCACTTTAGCTCCTTAAGGACGCTGGGCTAGACGGACCTTGTTGGGGCCCCAGGATTGGTGGGGCGTGTCTACAGCAGTGGTGTTACCCCACCCACCCCCGACCTCACTCTCAGTGCCTGCACCAGAAGGCTGACTTTCTCTTGACTTGCTGTTTTGCAGTTCCACGCGCTGTCCTCCCCGCAGTCTCCTTTCCCCCCGACCCCCACCTCCAGGCGGGCCCTGCACAGGACGCTGTCGGATGAGAGCATTTACAGTGGCCAGAGGGAGCACTTCTTCACCTCCAGAGCTTCACTTCTGGACCAAGCCCTGCCCAACGACGTCCTCTTCAGCAGCACGTACCCCTCTCTCCCCAAGTCTCTCCCACTGCGGAGACCTTCCTACACCTTGGGGATGAAGTCACTGCATGGTGAGTGTACCTCTAGCTGCAGCCGAACAGCCCTGCTGGCGATGGCCATGTCCCCGGCACGGCCTCCATTCAGGTTGCCCAGAGAGTGGTCACTGGAGGAAGTCTGCCCACCAGCCCCTCCTCATCCTCCCTCTCTCTTCCTGTGATCCCAGACTACAGGAGTCACCTAAGATGCTAGTGAAAAATAGCTTCCCAGACCCAGCCTCAGTGGCTCATGCTGGTATACACTTCCTTCCACTTGGCAGGCTGAGACCACACTGAGGTGCCCAGGTTTCATTCTCAAGCCACCAAAAAACTGGGTACACATTTGTGGTCCAGCTAATTAAGGGGCTGAGTGGGAGAACTGCAACATAATGAGGTGGGTTTTTTTTTTTTTTTCTTTTATAGAGATTTTTGCCTTAGAGTGTGTGCTTGCCAGAGAGAGAGACAGAGACAGTGAGAAATCGCCCCCCAGGAGGGATGGCCATGCTGTAGTCCCTGCTCTTCCTGGGATCTTGAGCATACATGCACACTCACCTGGCATGATTTTTCAAACCACCAGGTCCAGGAGTTGAACCACGGTTGGCTCTGTGGTAGTCCAACCCTGTACTACCAAGCCATCTGCTGGCCCCCCACAGTACAATATCTTTAAAAAATTCAGGTGCCCAGACCCTCCAGGAGACCGTGGAATTTAGATCACCAAGGAAGTAGTCTGGGCGTTGATATTCACAGCAGACACTCCGGCCCCTTTAGGAGTGGGCAGATTTGGCCAACGCCAGGTCACTTAGAGAGTCGGATCCACAGCTTCCTGCAACCACCGCAAAACCCAGACCTGCCATTGCTCTCTCCCCGCTAGGTTATAAGGGTAATGCCCATGGGTCAGCCACTCATTTGTTAAGTCATTCAATTCCTGTGAGTAAGCAAGCATTATTTAGGGAAAAGGCTTATTGATACAGAGCACCTACGTTCTTGCCTCGGTCCATGTATGCCTTACTTTGCTCTGTGACACAACTAGATCATAGCTTTAGTATTAAGGGTCATCTGGAATCTGGATCTAAATTTGATCTCTCTGTCCACCTCTATTCCAAGGCCCTACACCTTTCTTCCCAGCAATGGCCCAGCATGGCAGATACCTATCCTGGGACCCTGTGCTTCTGATGTTTCTCACGTGGCTGTACCCCCAGCCCTCTTCTGTCCTTCCTCCTGCAAATTCTGTTGTAGCTCTTTCCTTGTGTCCATTTATACCCCCCATTTCTTTACCTTCTGCTGCTTCTGTGGACCAGCAAGTTCTTCAAATCACCTGCTTACCCTGGGCTATTCTGAGCTTTCAGCCACCCTCACGTCTTGGTCCTGCTCACTGCTAAGCGACATGGCCCCCTTCCTCCCTCTCCCCTATGGTGAGCATCACTCAAGGATCACACCATCCTCCCCCACTTCCTTCCCCAGCCACCTGCAACTTAAATCTGGTTTCTCTTTTCTCCAGAAAGTCACCCCCAGTCAACCAAAGTTGACATATGACATGAACACTATTTACCATCAGACCCTAGAAAAATCCTTTTAGTAGTGACTAATGGGCCCCTAACCTTTTTTCCCTCCTCTCCCCAGGTCAGGGCCACCCTCCATTGAACTCCATTGCCCTGTAATTTCCTGCTTGCTTTGAATGCTTCTCTCATTTCCGTGCACGTCAGTTTTACCTCTGCAGTAATAAGTCCCCTGTGTGAAGTTGTGGCTGCGTGGGCGCTGCCTGCTAGGGGCTTCCACTCTGAGACAGCAGCCTGAGATCTGCCTCCCACGTGGTCACCGTCCAGCCAAGGACGGTGGGCTGATGGCCCAACAAGAGCCACAGAGCCCCGTGGAAAGGGAAGGCGCGGACTGGGCGGCCCTCCCTGGGCACCTTCCTTCCCATCTCCCCTTGCTCTCCAGGAAGGCAGGCCACTGCCGGCAGTGCTGGTCTCATTCCTAAGCCCTGCCCCATTGGGTGCCAGCAGTGAAGTGTGGGGGGAGGGAGGGAGGACTGACTTTTCCCTGGGTCCCAGAGATAAAAGGGCAGAAGGCTTGTGAGTGACACACAGAAGTGTCTGTGCCACTTACTTGCTTTGGTGGGAGCAAGTTCAATAGAATGGAGCATTTAATATTGCGCAGTATTTGTTGACTTCCATTTGCTCCCAATTTTGCTTATTTTAAGCACATTAATAACTAGCAGCTGCACTTCAGAGCAGTTCTTCATGTAATCTGAAAGGGAAAATAAGCACTAAATATACTCCAGCTCACCAGGCTTTCTTCATAAGATGAAATTTTAACTCCTTATAAACAGGTATTTCTAGAGTGACTTACAGATGTCAACTGAGCTTTACCTTCAGCTCTGTGTCCTCATGGATTTCAAAGTTCTGGTCTCCTTCCAAGGGCGGTCCTTCTCAAGGATTTGTACACTCTGCCTTGTCTCTACCCCAGCTCCTGCCTCCCAGGGCTTTTATGTTTCCCTGCACCTCCCCCACCCCCAGCCCTCCCTTTGTGTCCTCTACCTGCATGACCTTGAGCACTTCAGCATTCCCTCGGATGGCCCCAGGGGACTCAGGTGCCCCTGCCTCCCTGCCCCAGGCTCAGCAAAGCTTAGTTGTGAAGTCAGTTAGTTGCTGTGGTGGTTTAATATTCATATGCAGTGAATTGTCACGCTAGAAAGAGCTCTGGACTGGGACCAACAGATGGCGTAATGGTTATGTTGCTGGACTCCCACGTAGTTGTTCGCAGTTCAAGTCTCGGACCCGGTGGCTTAAAACTCATGCTGGGTGCCCATAAGTGTGTGCCTGCCCTAAATCCCAAGAGGACAATGGAGGCAAAGGGATTGTGGCCTGGCCATCTTCCCTGAGGGGTGATTTCTCACTTTCTGTCTGTCTGTCTCTATCTCTCCAGCAAGTACATACGCCCTATAGCAAAAATCTCTCTTAAAAAAAAAAAATGGAGATGAGACTGCCATAACCCAAAACTGATCCTGAGAGTTGCTCGTGTGGTGAGCTCCTTGGGAAGGAGCATAAAGCTGACACCAACCCCAGGACTCCCGTGCTGCCTCACTCTGTACGAGGAACCTGGCCCTCTCACGTGCATTGATTTGCTTCTCATGCCACCTGGATACATCAGACCATGGAAGCAAGTGGCCACTCCTGGGCTCCAGAACAGAGAAGCCTGGGATACGGGGAGTCCTCAGAGGCAGGGGTAGGATCCTGGCTTCCAGTTCAGAAAATAATCCCTATCGTCCCCTCCAGTGAGAATCAACATCCCTGGCCTGGCTCCCAGGTCCAGCTCCCTGTTGAAATAGGCCTCTTCCTCCCAGCTGACTCCTGCCTTGTGAGGGAAGACTGGATGCGGGAGCTGCCCTGGACCCGCTGAGAACAGACACCTCCCATTGCAATAGACATGCTACTGCTTCATCAGAACTGTCCCTTGGCTTGCACTCCTAGAAGAGAGGTGGTGGGAGATGGGCATGAGAAGTACCTTATGCCTCGTTCCTTCCTGCAGGGGAGTTCTCGGCCTCGGACAGCTCCCTCACCGACATCCAGGAGACCCGGAGGCAGCCCATGCCCGACCCTGGCCTGATGCCTCTGCCTGACACCGCTGCGGATTTGGATTGGTCCAACTTGGTAGATGCTGCCAAAGCCTATGAGGGTGAGTCCACTGAGGAGCCAGACAGAGCAGCCCAGGACCCTGCAGGGCCGTGCCGGAGTGTGCCGTGGTGTGAGCAAGCTGCTGTCTACTCTGCTTCTCCGGGCACGCTGACAGCAGATCCACCTCCGCAGCACAGCCAAAACCAGTCAAGCTAACAGCTGTTGAGCAGTCAGTAGGGGCCAGACCCCAGGCTGGGCACCACGGCAGGTGTTGTTTCACTTAGTCAGATGGGACCTGGTGTATCCTCGCTGTAGGAACGTAAACATCAGGGCCTCGCCTCCTCCACATAGGGAATGGCAGGGGTTGGAGGAATCACAGCTGTCCCTTGACTGAGAAGAACATGTATTCAGAGACGGTCTCTCAGCATGTTGGAAAGAGGTTGTTGCTGGGTGCAGTCAGATGCATCTTGTTCCTCTTGGCTGGGCCCTAGTGCTGACAGATGCAGGAGGCTTCCTTTCTTCTCATTCACGTCAGCAGCACGTCTTCCGTCTGTGCTGGTCCTTTGCCAACCTGCGGGCTATGTGCTGGCTTTAGGCTGCTGGTCCTCAGACCGGTGATCTGCTTAGCAGAAACGGGAAACTAAGGAATGCAGTGTGTGTGTCAACAGAAAGTTATTGAATGTCATTTTTGAGTGAAGACTTTTTTTTTTTTTTTAATTATTATCCTAAAGTTTTGGTGCTTAAAGGTTTATTATAAAATTATGATAGCTCTAGATGCTTGGGTTTTTCTTTTCTTTTTATTGCTTTTACTTGGGAGAATCAAAATTGCTATTCATTCAAGTCTCTGTTTTGGGGGGAAGTTTACTAGACCACAGAATTCACATGTCCAACAATCAAGTGGTCAATAGCCAACCCGACACCTCCTTGTTTAGTTAGCTGGTTGAAATCCCCAGTGTGAACCTGGTTTTCCAGTTTGTCAGTTAAGCTCCTTCATATAAAATGGTAGAAATTCTTTTGTTTTTATGTGTTTTTTTGTTTGTTTATTTTTGTTTTGTTTTTAATTTTTTGGCCACAGGGCTCATGTACTCGCCAGATAGAGACAGCGAGAAAGAGAAAGTGAGAAATCACCCCCAAGAGGGGATGGCCGTGATGTACTCCCTTCTCTTGGGATTGTGGGCACGCACACACACACCCAGTATGATTTTTAAGTCATCAGGTCCAGGACTCAAACTGCAGTCAGCCATGTGGGATTCCAGCATCTTAACTACCACACCACCTGCTGGCCCCTCTTGGCTTAAATTTTAAGTTAGTATATTTTGAAACACGGGTGGTATGCACTTAAGTTAAAGCCTACCACAGGGGCCAGAAAACATCCTGTGGAAAATATACTTGAAGAAACTTAATACTAGTCTTTAATACATTATACCATCACTGAGTATAAAGGCTTTCTCTGAAGATTTGGCACAAGGCCTATTTCCAGGAAAGCATTTAAAGGAAGTTACTGTGATGAGCAAGGCAAAAGTGGAACCAGAAATTGATTCATAACCATTTTTTAATGCTACTCTCTTATAGCTTTAAAAAAAAAAAGTACTAAATAATTTTTCCCCGTGAGGGTTAAGCAGTGAGATTTCTAGTTCATCCCTGAACATGGACTAAACTGGGCTGTCAGTGTAGGTCATTCGTTGACTTCTGATAAATAGGGCCCAGGGATGTGGTTCCAAAACACTAAATGGTTTTTAAATTTCCTTTCCAGTCCAGAGAGCCTCGTTTTTTGCTGCTAGTGAAGAAAACCACCGCCCCTTGAGCGCCGCATCCAACAGTGATCAGCTTGACGACCAGGCTCTGGCCCAGATGAAGTCTTACAGCAGGTTGGTCAGCCAGTGGCCAGGGCAGCACTCTGCACACACGTCACCCCAGCTGGTGACAGCAGATGTGGGCAAGAGGAGATGGAAACCACATGGATTGGCTGAATGAAGCTCATCACTGCCATGGCAGACTCATTCCATTTTAGTTAGAATGCTTTGTAACTAAATACTATAAACACGATTAAACTGTTCTTGGTGACTTAAGGTTGTAATTATGAATATTCTTTATTATGTAATGCCATAATGCATTGATGCCCTCAGGGCTTAACAGGTAAGGTAAGAGAAATAATTTGCACTAAGTGTCCAGGGGCTCCTGAGCTGTTTAGTCTGAGAGTCGTTTTTCAGTCTCTCCCCCAGCCACCATCGATGGTCACGCCTGTAAAATGAGTCTGTATCTAAGTGTCTCCCGGTCTGTCGCTGCTCCAGATCTATTCATGCCAGAAATACGGATCACAAGGAAAGTTAGAGATTGTATGTAAAATGCAAGTTAAACAGGCAGTAACTGAGGGCCAGGAGTTTTCTTCTGAGTTAAGAGCATGGACTTTATGACGTCTGCTTAACTGTATACAAACGACTGCCTTTTCTACTTTTCTCTTAGTTTCAAATGGTGAGATTGTTGGATATGTCTGATATTTTTATATATTAAAGCATCCCCACAGTCAGCTTTGTGCATCTAGTAAACACTAGTTGGTAATGGAATAATTTCATCAGTAGAAAATCTCTTCCCTTAAAACCTTTTAAGGACAATTAAAAATTCAGGTATGGCGGCTAGCAGGTGGCTAGAGGTTAAGGCACTAGATTCCACATGACTAACTCCATGGTTCGAGTCCTGGTTCTAGTGGCTTGAAAATTACACTGGGCGTATGTGTATGCATGCCCAAAATCTTGAGAGGAGACCGGAAGAGATGGGGTTGTGGTGTGACCATCCCTCCTGAGGAGTGATTTCTCTGTTTTTCTCTCTGTCTCTCTCTGGTGAGTGCACATGCCCTCAGCAAAAACTTAAAAAAAAAAAAAAAAGAAAGAAAGAAAGAAAAAGAAAAAATCTAGGTACCTGTAACACTTGGGCAGAAACAGACAATAACAAGAAAAGTGAGGTTAATGTTGATTGCACATGCACATTGTGGGACTTGAGCTCAAGGACTTCCCTGAAGAAGTCTGCAAGGAAGTGCTCTTGGTGGAGAAAATCTAAGAATAATGGATCATTCACTCTGAGTGTAGTGAAGAAATGCTGCATTCACTTTGCTCGTGGGACAGCTGAGGTGAGGACAGAAGCAGTTAGTTTTGCTGCTAAGAATCATTAAAAAAAAAAAATCAGAGTTGGAAGAGAGCCTAAAATGTGCCTTCTGATGGGGCCTCCAGCAGAGAGAAGTGTGAGAGAGCCAAAACTGTTTCCTGAGAAAAGATTATTATAGCACCATAGACATGTGGGCAATGGTTGGCTCTTTCCTTTGTTCAAGGCAGACTTGAGCAGATGTGTGGAGTGTGTTTTTCAGTACTACCCGTGTACTCACAGACCCAGAATTCATCTCAAAGAACTTGACAAGTCAAGATCAGCTGCTTCAGTCCGGAGAGCCTGCAGTGGCTTTGCAAAGGACACTGCCACTCGCCATCCCTGGCCTCGCTGCATCTGTCCTGCCCCACACTCTGTGCCACAGCATCTTCAGCCTTCAACCCATCCCAAGTGTGACTGGCTTGCTGTATGACACCATGTGGTTGTGGGTTACAGCTGTTTCTCTTAAAATCCATTCATTGTCAGTTTTTAATTGATTGGCCTGTGTTTGAAGTTCGGAGGTCATTATCATTCCATTGGTCTAGTGCTCTGTTACATTCTGTGACACTCGGGGGACCTGTTGTAGACTTAGAATTAGCAGAAGACATACAGTTTGCTTTAGGTCAGGAATTCTAACTGAACTTTGACTTTTAAAGTAAAAAATATTTTCTATTCAGTAATTCAGAAAATTCAAAGTCACTACCTCTTCCCTTTCATCTCTGGACAGACAGAGCTGTATGTTTTCCCAGTGGATAACTTTTAGTTTTCAGTTCTGTGACTCTGAGGTTGTAAGACTTGGCCAAAACTCACATAGGAAACTCCTCAGCAGTGAGCCAGATAGAGAGTAAGGGAAGTTGACAGCGGTGCACAGCCCTGGAATGCTAGGTAGGCCTGGGCCTCGCTGTGTCATTGAGTGGCTAGTCGGGTGGCCTTCCATCCTCCAACTCCCTCTTCTTTTGCTATTCTATTAGCACGTAAATATAACTGAGAAAATGAGAGGAAAATTGTTTGCTGATCAAATAACAGAATTTAAAACACTGAGCCTACACTGACAAGCTTTGAAACATGTAGTTTTCTAAGTATTTCAGGGTATTTAGAATTTTTAAGGCATGGCTATGGTAACTTAGCTGCAACTGTATGATGACTCCACACTGTTTTTCTTGGGCATCAGAGTCCTGCCTTGTCCTGGTCTTCCCAAGGTGGATCCTTCATCAGCTACCACCCACCCCAACACACACACATACACACAACAGACAAGTAGCCCACTTCTCTTAAAACCCTATAAAGAGATCCCAAAGCACCCCTGCTGAAGCATTTTACCATTGCCAATTGTGTCTGCCAGGAAGTACCTCTTGTGCTTCCAAAGAGACTATTTTCACTTATTGTCCTTTATTCTTTTGTGTGAAGATGCATCATTTTTAACAGAGGAAGCTATTGATCGACTATACTTCCGAGTTTGTATTACCTTTTGTTAAGATCTCCATTTTCTTTTTTCCAGTAAAAAATGCACATTGAGTACCCACACTGGGTAATTTGACATTGAAAAAGCCATTTTACAAATACAGCCTCCTCAGGTTAGAAAACAAACCAAAACAAAACAAAACAAAGAACAAAGTAGACCCAGCCATGGTGGCTCCTGCCAACATGGTTTTTTGTTTCTTGTTCCCAGCAGTAAGGATTCCTCTCCTACTCTGGCTTCTAAAGTGGACCAGCTGGAAGGTATGCTGAAGATGCTTCGGGAAGATTTGAAGAAGGTAAACACGTAATTGTCAAAGCAATTGCCCTGTCTATGCAAATAGCCCTTGGACTGTTGAGCATCCTTTGTAAGCAGACTCCGTGAAATAAGATGTGGGTGTTTCCTTGTGCGTGTGTGTTCAGGGGGCTGCACAGGGCTTAGTTCCCCCTGGCAGGTACAGTGTGAGAAGGCCTTTGTTGTCATGTATACAGAAAGACTGTTCCCATTTCTGTGAAAGCCTTCACACCTCAGCCAGCCCCCTGGGCCCTCTCCTGGCCTCCCCACCCTTGTACAAACTATCAATAGCCCCGTCGTTAATCAGGTTTCTGCACCAAGAAAACTAAATATATTTTCTTTCTCAGGGAGCCTTGATTATATTAAGACAGCATCCACCAAAACAATCCCCTAAAACTCAAGACAGTCCTTATTAACAAAGATTTTAAGGTACACGTTAATGTACATACATTCCAAGAATCCTAGGGTGTCGATCTCTCAGTGAGCCCTGTTCCCTGGGCTTAAAGTGTTGACACCCAGCACCAAGCTTTGTATACAGGTGTTTAGTAGAATGAAGAATGAAGTGGGCAAAGAGTCAAAAACAGATCCATCCCTGCTTCTCCTGAGCTGGGCATGGTGGGCCACACCGCTTAGTTCTTTTCTACTTTACCTCCCAGGAAAAGGAAGACAAAGCCCACCTTCAAGCGGAAGTCCAGCACTTGCGAGAGGACAACCTGAGGCTGCAGGAGGAGTCTCAGAATGCCTCAGACAAGCTGAAGAAGTTCACGGAATGGGTCTTCAACACCATAGACATGAGCTAGGGGAGGCCAGGGTGGAGAGGAGGAGGGCCTGGGGACACTCTCCAGGCAGTGCTCTGAAGCCGTTGCAAGCACTCTCAGAGCACCCGTCTCTGCATCGTCGTCTTTGCCCCCTTTCGGGGAGTGCACAACCCAACAATTGCAGATCAACAATCATTATCTGCCTTTTGTAGAAAAGAAAAACAAAAATAAAATAAAAATTTTAAAAGGTAAAATAAAACTTTAACTGCTAAAATGTGAATGTCTTTATTTTTTTGCACAATATCTTTATCTGTTATGTATTTAAAAAGAAACTGGGCCTAGGACTAGGATGCCCTGGCCCATTTGCCTCTTTCCATCAGCTTTCTTATCTATTTCAGGTAACCCAAGCTTTCCCTTGTTATCCTGACAATGTCATTGTTCCTAGGAATTAAAGTTCTTTTTTAAACTTGTTTATTTGGGGAATGGGGAGGGGTATTTCTTTACCTGCTTTCCTAAAATGCCTGGAGAGGGAGGTGCTTTGAAAAAAATGGCACCTCTCCTGAATGACTTGTGCATGAGTTAGTCCTGTTTGTACCTACCTTGCAGAGATCAGCAGCAAGTCAGTAAGCCAGAGGGCATTGGCAGTGCTTGCAGGCCACACCCCTTTTCAATCCTATGTTGTGACGTCATTTTCTGCTCCCTTCCTTTCTCCAGGGGCGTGGTCTCCGGTGTGCTCAGAGCTAGGGCTCTTGTTTGTTTGGCTTCACTTAGCTTCTCCAGATTGGAATCAACCTCTCTACATCTTCTTGACTCCAAACATTAGTTGGTTTCAGAATTCCCCCAAACTAAAACCTCACCTATATGCATTTCAGTCAAAAGTATATATAGTTTTTAATCTGAGATTTTTAAAGATAAAAATGTGGGCATAATTTTTTTTCTTTTTTAGCTGAAAATGACTAGTACATTAGAAAAACCTCTCCAAAGCAAGACTTCACCAGTATTTGTAACTCAGAAAAGCTAATAGCGAATGTTAATTGTGAATTTTAATCTTTGCTTGTTCGGGACAATGATTGTGATACTAGAATGGGCTTTCAAAATCTGCATGTCCCAGCGTGAAATTTAAGCACGACATTTTCTGCATCCTTTCGTGGCCTTCCAGAGGATTCTGCTGCAGAAATGATTGATGTGCTGTTTTTTCCTGTCGAGTGATGCAGGCTGCTTTGGGCTTAGGGCCACTGTTGTGAGGGCCTCGCCGCCACTGAGCACAGACCCAGTGCTGACCCTAACCTGAGGAGACCCCCTCGTTGCCTTCGTAAATGTCACTAAACTGACCTCTCTTCCCCTTCCACGGTGACTCTGGCCTAAGGGACTGTTCAGCAGTCTAGCTGCATCTGCTGGGAAGTTCCTCCCCTGAGTAATTTTAGCCCATTCCTTTCTGTACCCCTGAAAGAAACAGGGTGGGTCTCCCCCACACTACCAGATTTTTATGCTATGGTTTCATTCATGATTGTGATTTCTCCATGGAATTTTTTTTTTCCTTCTGGAAACATTTCTATCATGGAAATAGGAAGATTTCGGAGTGCTTTGTAAAGGTTTCAGTTATCTGTCTCTCTTTCTGACTTGTACAAAGGAGATGTACATTGCCTGATATCTCTTTGTAAATGAGAAATACTGCTAACATCCAAGCATTCTGAAGTCTTGCTTATCCTTCTGAGTTTAGTTTTCATTTTGTTTTACATTTTGTTTGGGGACTTGGGGCAAGCTATTTATTAGAGTTTTGCAACAGAGTTCTTGTTTGAAGTCTCTAAAGACTACTTGTAAAATTCAAACAATAAAATTCATTTTAAACACTCTTTTAAAACGCTTTGGTATTGTTGCTTAAGTTTTCTTATTGGAGAGACCACCCAAGTAACTCATCCACTGTCCCTGCCTCCCAATGTTTTCCTGAAGCCCCATTAACACTAAAGATGATTCTTCAAAGTTTCTGCCCTCTTTAGAATGTAAGTTTTTTACTCTCTATCTGCATGCTCAGGCTGGAAGAAAATTTCTATTTTACCTTCTCTGCTTCTGATTTAAGATCTTCAAAGCACTTTATAATTACTTTCCTCTGGGAACCAGCAGTTGGCATAATGGCTGTGTCGCTGGACTCCCATGTAGTGACCATGGTTCAAGTCCTGGACCCAGTGGCTTGAACACACAACAGGCACGTGTGTGTGTGTGTGTGTGTGTGTGTGTGTGTGTGCGCGCGCGCACGCCCAAGATCCCGAGAGAATAGAGGAGAAGGGATTGTGGTGTGGCCACCCCTTCTGGGGAGTGATTTCTCACTTTCTGTCTCCCTGTCTCTGTCTTTCTGGCACACTCACGTGCCCTATAGCAAAAACCTCTCAAAAAAAAAAAAAAAAAAATTACTTTCCTCTCCATTATCCCCATGTGGCCTTTCCATAACAACACCGTCTTTCCCCAAGACCAGCACATTTTTGAACTGTCTACTCCATTTCCCGATTTTTAGCGTTAGATGTGCTTGGGGAATACAAATGCCCTTTAATATTAGACTGTGTAAAATATAATTAGAAAAGTTAATCTACTGAAAAGAAATCAATGCATTCCAAAGCCAAATAGAACCATTTTTCCCTTAATCCACCACGTCAGTTTCTCTCCAGTGGTGCAGCTAATTGAGAGCTGATAGTAGGGTCTCTCATTTGGTTCAACAGTTCTACAAAATTTAGAATTGCAAGACAAGGACAAGACTGAATGCCACAAGATATTCTGACTAGCAAGCTAAAAAGATCTGTTTAGACCAAATTCCTACGTGGCTTGGAAGATTTATACATCATTCCTCAAGGGCTTGGTAGGTGGGTTGGGAGTCTCTAGGAGAAGGTACCACTAGCCTGCATCAGTGGAGGGGCTCTTCCTCTGTGAGCTGACTGAAGAGGCCAATTGATTGTGCTTCAGATCTACTGGAGGTGATAGGCTGGGTTGGATTACTAACTCCTTGGGCAAGAATGAGTCTAGGTAGGGTAGGTCTCTTGTAGTTTACACCTTGCACTATAAGGACAGCCCCTATCTGTCCACTGTTGTATTCCCAGTGTCTGGTATGGAGCCAGACACACTATTTTATAATAAATATTTGCAGAATGAATATAGGAGAAAAAAGAATGAGTCTAGGGGCAAATGAAACAGGCCCAGCTAACTTAAGCAATTTACCTCTAGTTAAAACGCACAGTGACCTGAACCCGGATTCTAATCTCACAGGGCACTGTTCCAGCAACTACTGGGTGCTGTTCCCCAGAAGGAAGAAAACAGATTAACAGTGCACAGTGGCACACCTTAGTCAGAAACACCACCAGTAAAGACTTGGGCATTGTTAAATATAACTGTAGAATCTTAAAAGGGTAATTATGCCAGACCAGCAGTGGCACGGCTGTTAAAGTGACTGGATCCCCCATGTCTGACTGCATGGTCCGAGTCCTGGACATGGCAGCCTGAAAGACATGCCGGGCATGTGTGGGTGTGCCCAAAATCCTAAGATGAGAAATAGAGAAGGGATCACTGTAAGACCATTTCCCATGGCGGGGGAGGCTTCCCCCCCACTGCCCACTCCCGCAATTGCATGCACCGTCTGGCAAATTAAAAAAAAAAAAAAAAAAAAAAAAAAAAACTAAGATATGAGACACTTATCTGAGTCCAGATACCTGAATAGTATTTTAACAGGTTAATGGACCATAGAACAGCTTTTTTAGGGGGGGAGGGGGAGATGGGGGGGTGGTAACAGGCTTAAATTGTAACTAAAGAGATAAAAGAACTAAGATAATTTTTTTTTCCCCCCAGGAGCCCTCTGTAGGAAACTGCTGCCTATTTTAAATTCCTATGTTGCTTAGATGAGGCTGGAATTCCTTTATCATCATTAATTTTGCAAGAGTAGTTTCCAGGTTAGCAAGGGGTGACCTTGGTGACCTCCAGAGGGGGAGGGCTGATAATTTGGATGGCAGTGCTGCTAAGGATTGCAGGGCTGAGGCAGTTGAAGAGACGGGGGTGTGTCCGGCCCTCAGTGGTGGCCACACCAGGAGTACAGAGACTGGGAGTCTTGGTTCCAGACTATGGGTGTTTAATTCAAGTCACCAACTTCCAAATTCAGCCCACCTGCTCCAGCCAATCTCCAATAACCTACCAGTTACTAGACAAGCAGATTTCACGACTGCCCTTATCCTGGCCCTCAATGTAAACAAAGCTATACCCAGGGCCAGCAGGTGGCATGGAGATTACTGCACTGGACTCTCACACGGCCGACTGGGTTTTGAGTCCCGCACCCGGCAGCTTGAAAACCATACAAGGTGCAAGTGCATGAGTGCCCAAAATCCCAAGAAGAGAATGGAAGAGAAGGGACTGTGGCACGGCCTTCCCCCAGAAGGGCAGTCTCTTTCTTCCCTCTTTCTGTCTCTCTCCCACAAGCACATGTGCCCTATAGCAAAAATCTTCAAACAGCAAGCAAGCTTTATCTAAATGTGCGTGCTCACAGAAGTCCATTTTTCCACGGCAGTCTAGAGAGAACAAAAAGAGCAGGGTTGCTCATCCCCTCTCTGCTTCCCATAGCTGTAAGTCAGAGACTGAAGACACTGGCTGTCTTTTCTGAGGAGATAATTACAGCTTTGGGGTTGGTGGTTCATTTCTGTTTTTGTTTTATCCTCGTGTCTCGGCGCCATCATCGCTCTTCTTCCTGGCCTGCCAGTCTTGTGCTCGCTCGACCCCTTGCCAGATTAGGCTGTCCCATCCTCCGCCCTTTCAAATCAAGCATCTCCCACCTTGCCCTGTGCGTCTGAGTCATGACACCTGAGACCTGCGAGAGCCGTTCACCTTCCCCGTCTCTCATTACACCCCTCATCCTGCCGTCAGTCCTGTGAACGTGTCTCAGATGTCTTCCATCACCCCTCGAGATGAGCACGCATCGTTCTGCCTCTGAGGCAGCCAGGCACGCGCCGCCTTTATACATGTGCTGCTCATTTTATCCTTCGGTTTGTACCTTTCAAAGATCTCCCAGACAGGATACCCCCAACCTCTGAGTACCGAACTGTATCTCTACAGGACCGCATTCCATCGGGGATCTCATCACGTGATCTGTTGATGCCTCTGGGATTCTTTTTCCTTAGCCAAAGTATCGTGTTCTTTTAAATGGGCTGGTCTCCGTAACATTTTTTAGATCTCCTTAACACGCCCATGAGTCTCTATCAAGCTCACCCAGCCACACCTTTCCTAGGTATTTCTAGAATTTGCCGTTCAAGAGAAGCATCACGAAATGTGCCAGTAACGTCTAGCCGGAGTACACATGGCCTGGGAGGGCGTGAGTGTCCATTCCACACCAGTGCCTCTGCCTCCTGCTGTTCAAGTACTCCAAGCTCCCTGCGCACCTTCCTGGAACCTGCCTGACCAGTAGTCACATTCTGTCACTTAACCCAAAGAAGTCATTTCCTCCGCATACTATCCCCTCCATCATACACGCCCACCCTCACCTATTCTGTATTTCTGGGAGCGAAATGTAGGGAATACATTTAAAGAAGGAATTTTATTCCAATTCAAATAGCGAACTAGACCTTATTAATGAAGTTGCCTGGAGGTGGCCCTTTCTCAACAGTCTTGGTGGGGAGGTAGGATGGATTTGTAACCGACCTAGTTATTTTTCTAAAGAGCTTAAGGGTATTCGAACACAGTTACTTCTACGGAGCTTAAACATTGCCTTGCAGTCTTAGACAATGGATATGCTCAGCAGACTCTTTTTTCAGTTGGTACTGTTGGGCCTTGAAAAATGATACCCAGAGGCCTGCACTTTGGCGTTCTGAATGAAAGAAACAGCCTCAGAAGCAAGGTCCCCCTCATCTTGTCACCACCCCACCCCCAGCGCAAGGAGGGACTCTTTCTGGAGTTTACTTTTCTGACTGCAGACATTTCTTTCTTGTAGAAGTACAATGGTCATAAAGCCCTTCTCTAGGAATCTTGTCAAATAACCAGGAAAGAAGAACCATTAGATAAGAAAGATTGAAAGTCCTCACGCCCAGACTTTTTATCTGTTCTTCTGAGGGCAGCTCTGAGATTGCTGAAGAATCTTCATCTGCGTCGCAAGACAAGTTTTGTTCCTGTGCAGTTGCGCCGCTTGCCTCTCACCTTTTAGTAATATCTTCATCCCATCCGGCTCCCAGAGAATCGTTTTCTTTTTTTCTAGAGAGATTTTTGTTATAGGGCATGTGCACTTGCTAGAAAGACAGAGACAGAGAGAAAGTGAGAAGTCACCCCTCAGGGAGATGGCCATGCCACAATCCCTTCTCTTCCATTCTCCTTTTGGGATTTTGGGCACACACACTCATACTCCTGGCGAGTTTTAAGCCACCAGGTCTGGGACCCGCACCAGGGCGACAACGTGGAAGTCCACTGACGTAACCATTACACCATCTGCTGGTTCAAGAATCATTTTCTGGCCCTTGTTGGAGCATGCAGCCCATGGGTTTCCTCATTTTTCTTTCTCCTGTGAAGGCAGGTGTATAAGCCTGACCTATCTCTCCCCTCTTTCTGTTCATATTTTCTGCGACTCCAGTGTACCTGCCTGTACATTAAGTCAAATCTATATGTCCTTTCTCTGATTAATCTGCCAGTTGGCAGTGATTTTCAGTGGATCTTCAAAAGGGGGAGGGAACACTCCTTGGCCCCTATGGTAAAGATAGACATAGCCCAAGGTAGGCACATTTCAAATGAAGGAGGCTCTGCCTGCTAAAATATGTACACTAAACGCAGTCGAGCTTACTGTAAAAGCCACCAGCTGGGGTAGGAGCTGGACTGCTCCGCTGGGCACCGGGGATGAACAATTCTACCCAAGGTAAGACAGACCTGGTGTGGGGGTGGGAGTGGAGGTGTGAAACCGCGGTTCACTGTCCTTGAGTATTTGACAAACCGTAGCATGAACTAGAAACTGGCCTTGACCTTTGTTGCCCTGTAGACAAAACTAGGACAAGTGAATGCAAGTTATAGGGAATGGATTTTGTGATTTTGTCTCTGAGGTCATTATCAAGAGTGATTTGGAACCAGCCTAGGTGCCACTTTGGAAAGATGCCATTCCTTTGTCACCTTTTTAGAATGGACTCTTGCTCTCTGTAAGTAAGCTTGGAGTCATGGGTCATGCAATCGAGACTGAAAGGGATCTTCAAAGCTATTCAGTTCGGATTCTGTCTTCTTGTCATTGTCCTACAACCTGTTCGGCCATCTGTGTTTGAGCACATCTAGAGTGGGAAACTACCTCCTGAGGTTTCTTAAGTCCTTTCTTTTATTCAGGGAGAATTCATTTCCTCTTAATTTGTGCACCTATTTCCAGCCCAATCACTGGAAATTACTCAACAAATCTAAATTTCTCTCCCCAGATGGCAACTATTAATACGTTGGAAAGTGTCAGGGCTTCCCGATGTTATTTCTTCCCTATTAACTTATCCTCAATCGAAAGGATATTTTGTCCCATTCCCATCATGATATAATTGTATATAACATGTATTAAGAACATGATTACAGGACCAGCAGTTGGCATAATGGCTATGTTGCTGGACTCCCACGTAGTCAACTGCAGTTCTAGTCCCAGATCTGATGGTTTAAACTTACATAGGGCACGTGTACATGTGTGCCCAAGATCCCGAGAGGAGAATGGAAAAGAGATTGCAGAGTGGCCAGCCCCCTTGCGGGGGTGATTTCTTGCTTTCTGTCTGTCTCTGTCTTTCTGGTGAGCTCACAAGCCTTATAGTAAAAACCTCTCAAAAAAAAAATTAAAAATAATAAAAAAAGAATGCAATTGCTGGAACCAGCAGATGGCATGCATAATGGTTATATCGCTGGACTCCCACATAGTCAACCACAGTTCGAATCCTGGATCTGGTGGCTTAAAACTCATGCCTGACACGCGTGTGTGTGGGTGTGTGTGTGTGTGCCTGCCCAAAATCCCAAGAGGAGTAAGGAGAAGGGATTGTGGTGTGGCCATCTCCTCCTGGGAGGTGATTTCTCTCTTTCTGTCTCTCTGTGTCTCTCCAGCAAGTGCACACACCCTATAGCAAAAATCTCTCTCTCTAAAAAATGAACACGATTGCTTTATGTCCATTGAATCCTCATAATAGCTCTGTGAGGTAGATCTATTAATGTTCCCATTTTACAAAACAGGAAACGAAGGCCTAGGGAAGTCAAATAATTTATTGGCAGCAAAATAGCTGAGGAGTGGCACAGTTAAGATCCGAACCCAGGCCTCTGATTCCAGACTCAATATTTTAATCTGTACTTTCTCAGTTGTATTGGCTCCAATCTATGAGTCCCTGACTGGTTACACAGAGTCTTGCCCAAGGGACCTGGACAAGGAGCATCATGGGCACTGGGTCATAAATGGGTTGGGTTAGAGAGGGAAGACAACTAAATGTGTACCTTGAGGCCAGAGGACTAGAAAGAAACAATCTGTCGTTGGAGGTTTTAAAGTGCTTCAACATCTTACCCCCATGATATGGATGTTCTTCTTTCAATTCAAGGAAACATCTTCCTGTCCAATTCCAGGTCAAATCTGGAGGTAAAAGCTCAAGCCAGTGGTTCTCAGGTTTAAGAATGCATTAGCATTGCCTGGAGAGGTGGTTTAAATTCCTACTTTTGGACTCTCTGGCTCAGAGATTTGGTATTAATAGGTCAGAGCTAGAGCATGAAGTCTTTAACAAGCACAGCTCATGTTCACGACTGGGCACGGTTCCTGGAGCACCCTCTGAGATGCTCTGCCCTAAGGTTTCCAAAGCTGTTGGCTGGCTTTTGAGCCAGCGAGCAGCGGGCGGGAGCAAGGTGTGATAGGTGAAGATGTAGTCGAGCTTAAGATACCTAGATACTTCGTCCCTCCTCATAGGTGAAGAATGGCTGGCCAGAACCGCAACCTCATGAGAGAACGGCAGAGTGACCCTTGGAGCAGCCATTCACTGTGGCTGATAATTCTCACCATCATCCCACATGACAACCAGCATTTTCTTTTTATTAACCTATACATGTTTGCTTAATAAAAGTCAATTAAAAGTCTTTGTTTCCTAACCAAGTGCTAAATATTGTATGTAATACTCTTATACGCAATATAATTCTCCTCAGAATAAATTCTCCTGGACCATGTTAAATTTACACTCTGTTCTAAGCAGATCTCATTATTGATGTTCCTGTAATGTCTTGCTACTAGTTTTGTTGCTTTATAAGTAAGCAGGTAGGAGTTGTGGATTTCAAAGTTGGTCTCTGTTTTCAAAAATTTATAGACAAAGATTTTCAGTTTATACTTCTAAGTCCATCTGTTGGAAAACCATGCCCAGGGGCCTTGCAGTCGGCTTACTAAAATGACAGACTGGGGGTGGGGGTGAGGGAGAAACAAAATAATAATAATAAGCCCAGATTATAAGACTAAATCCTAGTCTGACTGCCCACCAAGACTGCACAGGACGGCAACCAGGAACCAGTGTTCCCAGTAAGGGCCTTCCTCTAGCCAGTATTCCAGGTATCTATGACCACTTAAACTACAAAATTAGTTGCATAAAACAACCACTTTTATTATACACCATTTCACAGGTTAGGAATTTGGAAGGGGCTCAGCTGGGTGGTTCGTCTGTTCCATGTGGCATTAACTGGGTGGTATTTAGCTGGCAGCTGGGCTGGTTTGGAGACTTCAGGATGGCTTTTACTCACATTCTTCACACTTGGTGGGGCTCAGCTGGGCCCCTTTCCCTCTCCAGACAGTCTAATATCCTTCCACATGCTCTCCCCAGCATGATGCTCGGAGTTTCAAGAAATGCAAGCTGCCAGTCTCCTTAAAAGCCAGGTCCAGAAGTGCTGGTGTCATTGCCCTAAACCCAGAGTCAAGGGAAAGGGAAACAGACCTCATCTTTCACAGGGAGGCTTGTCAAAGAATTTGATTACCCTCAATGTGCCACAGCTAGCCTTTCTTCTGGTCCTCACTATGATTAGCCCTGATCCACTCTAGGTCCCGAAATCCTCAACCTGCATTAGCATACCTGGAGTTTTTCATCTGGAGTCATAAGAAACACAAACACTAGTTCCACCTGGGGGCAAATACCCCGTTCCTCCCACAGTCATGGGGGCAAGGGCAGGCCCTTTGAAGCCCTGCACTAATGCCCCACGGCTCCTCACGTCTGACGCCCTATCCAGTCTGAGGTCCAGCACATGGTGAACATGTCTGTTTTCCTCACCAGTTTGGACCGAGTTCTGTGGCTTGCCATCAGAAGAGACCAACAGAGGAAGAGGACACCAACCTTCGCCCCTGCCCCTCTTCCCACTAAGACCACGAATATCAACCAAGGGACCTCAAGGCAAAGACTGACAGGGTTTGCTCCCTAAAGCCTGATGCTGCGTCACCTCCAGGCTCGCCTTGCCCCACCGAGGCTATGGACCTCATTCCCAGGAGTGCAAGGTTTGCTATGTATTCTGAGCAGCCCTTATCACCTCCAGAAGGCCATCTAAGGGCTAGCATAAGGACAAGGTGGGTGGTCAGGGTGTAGCTGTGGGAAGCACGGCCAGGAAAGCCCAGCCACACAGAGTGGAGAAGCCCGAGTCAGCAGCCCACACTGCGCAGGAATGTCCCGACCTCGCTCCTCAGCAGCACCAATGACAGACTCACTTCTGCTGCCAGGGAAGCGATGAGCCAGAATTCAAGTTTGTGGGGCCACAGCACCCTCTGCCGGTCGCCTGGAGGTACTGGGAGCCAGTCTGGATGCACTGTGTGCCTCGAGGCTCTGTGAGCTCAGTGCTGGAGACCTGTCCTGGAATCCTCTCAGCACCTTCCTTTCTCCTGTGAACTTTGCACTCAGCCACAGGCCCTGCCTCTTGGGCCCAAACCCTTGGCTTGCCAGAGAACCAGCTATCGGGAGCGACTTGAAGTGAATCATCTAGCCACGGCAGTGCACATCAATAGACACTGCTGTTCACCAGGCTGACGCCACAAGAGAGGCCTGGGTTCAATTCCAGGCCCACCTAAAAGCAGACACAGTGTTGTGCACCTGTGGTCCCTGCAGCTTGGGAGACTGAGGCAGAATTGCAGGAGGATCTTGACATAGTAAGACTCTGTCCAAGAAAAGCAAAGCCCTCATCTGAGGAGATGACACAACTGTGATCCACAGGCCACAGCGAGCACCTTGTGGCATCATTGTGACCCTCTAAGACAAAGATGCTGTTCAGAGCAGAAGGAACATCTGTCCCATATCTTGTTCTTCCCAACTCCTCAACCATGTCCAGCCAGTCTCTGCCTCCAAGGCTTCTGTGCCATCAAAGGCTGAACCTCTCTAATGGAGGCATCCACCACTGTCCCAAGGCAGAGACAGCCTCCCCCTCCAGCTGTGGGAACCTCTTATTGACAGTTCTGCAGTGTGGTGGCAAGGAAGGGAACTGAGTGGGGTAACCAGAATGGCCACCCATAGCGCTTGGCTCAAAGGCAGGACTATCATAGTCGTTGAGCTCCCCCTGGAGGCCACAGGAAATATTGCAGCCATCTTAGCTGGGGCAGCAAGGCTCACATAGCATTACATTTATGGTATTACAACTGAATCTTATTATTATTATTTAGCGATTTTTGCTATAGGGTACATGTCCTTACTGGAGACACAGAAAGAGAAGCAAAGTGAGAAATCACACCCTTCCCGGGGGGGGATGCCACGCAGCAATCCCTTCTCTGTTCTCTTCTCAGGATTTTGGTGCCACGCACATGAACCCAGTGTGAATTTCAAGCTACCAGTTCCGGGACTTGAACTGTGGTCGACCTGTCATATAATGGCTCTCCCTCAAAGTGGGCTATGTGTGCATGTGACCCATGCGCTTCAGAGAGTATGCTGGTAGCAATGCTGACTGGCTGAGGCCGAGGACAGGGCCTGTGGCATCACACGTGACCCTCAGGTTGGCATTGGGTATTTATCGGGCCTCCTTGGGAAGCGGCCTTGTTGAGCCAGGTATGTATCCAGCACTTGATCACCCCCAAACCGCATGTACTAGGCTCCCTGTTCTCCACTTCATCGCCCCTGCTCCTTCAGCCCCGGCTCCCTGCTGTATCTGAGCAAGATAAAGACAGACTGGCTCCACCAATAAACTTTGGCAGTGGGGACTCCCTCCACGTCCACATTAGGGTTTTTCTGTGTAGTGCCCGGACATCCAGTTGAAGGTTTTGGGGTGGAGGGAAGAATGTGATGCCCTGGAAAGGAAAAGTGTGCAGAGGACTTTGGAAATAACCAGAGTAGCCAGATGCTGCTGCAGTGGGCAAGCGCAATGCCCCACCGGGCAAACCCACGTGGGAGGGTCCCTTATTCCTATTGGAGACCTCTCAAGTACACTGGGAACTTGTGTGCCATGACTGGGGCTGGCTGAAGGCTGAAGGTGGATCTCGTCAATGTTGGGACCGTGCTAATACCGCTCTCTCTCTCTCACTTGCTTATGGAAGAAAGGGATAAACTTAAAAAGAAAGAAAGGTAGAATAGTTATTTTTGTTTTTGTTAAGAGGTTTTTGACAAATGGCATGTGTGCTCGCTAGAGAGAGAGATAGAGACAGTGAGAGGGAAAGTGAGAAATCACCCCCTGGGGGGGATGGCCATGCCACAATCCCTTCTCCTCCATTCTCCTCCCAGGATCTCAGGCACATATGCACATTTGCCCAGCGTGATTTTCAAGCCACCAAGTCTGGGATTCAAACCGCAGTCAGCCATGTGGAAGTTCAGCAATGTAACCACTACACCATCTACTGGCCCCGTAAGAACTGTGTTAAAATAAAAATAACCAGCTAGGGCCACCTTGTGGCCTAGTGGTTAAGGGAGCCAAATCACACATAGCTGACCACACAGTTAGAATCCTGGCAGGTTGAAAAATGCCCCAAGTGCATGTGCACATGTGCCCCAAGTCCCAATAGGATGGAGAAATGAAGGAGAAGGGATGGCAGTGTGCCCACACCCCACTGGGGGATGCTTGCTCCCTTTTCCTCTCTCTCTGCCTCTCTGGCTAGTCCATGAGCCCTCTGGCAAAAAAGATAAAACACCACCACAGCTAACCCCAGTGAAGCAAGCAGGAGAGTGGAAGCACTTCTGCAAGTCCCAAGTGGAGGAACTTAGTGTTGATTTCAAGACACTCACAGCACCTGCGTTGTGGAATCTGTGGCGCCCTCGAGCAGGCGGGGCAAATATTTCTGACTCCTCACCAGAAGGTCGGGGGCACGAAAGCCTGGCCTGGTGGACCCTAAATGCTTCAAAGAAGCCTTGGAAAGGAAATGGAGGTGGTCTTTGCCCCACTTTTTTCTTTACATTTTGCTCAAGAGGCAGTTCATAACAGGTTTGGGCTCAATCTGATTAGACTCAGCCTCTCTTTGGAAATGACATAGCACAAAGGACTAGGTGCCTTACAGGTGTTATCAGCTAGTTGGCTAAGGTGCAGGTGAGCTTCATGACAAAAAGGTGCTTCTTATAGCTAGAGGATTCACTGAAGACTCTCAGAAACAATTCTCGTCACAACCTCTCTGAATGTCCACAGAGACCGTGGCAAAGAGCACCAAGAAGGGGGAAACAATAAAGTTCTACTGGAGAGGAAGGATTGTCTATAGCCAAAGAATAAAAAATGGAGATAAGAGATGATCATAAAAATCCCTCTTATGATGTTAAGTCTCTGAGAAAAGAAAACCAGGTTTTTGTGGGGGAAAAAGCTGGATTCTCACTTGTTTATTAAGCTGGCATGTGAGAGTGATAGAGGGAATGCATTTTGGGAAGAAAAAAAGAAACCACAGTGGGTCTTGAGCGCCCTGATTGCTTGGAAGGCATCCACTTAGTGGCATTTGCTGTGCGCCCTGACTTCCACGGGGAGGCGCCAGCGGGACCTCGGAACAGCAACTGCACGCGGAAGCCCGCGGAGCTCCAAAGCGCGGGCTGCTGGCTCCCTCTGCTGTCTGCGTATTCGCCTTCAAGCGGAGGAGAGACGTTTTGGGCAGACTCTGCCAGGAGAGATTCGGAAGGTGAGAAGACTTGGCTCAGAACCCGGGGTGTGATAGCCGCTGTTTTGATTAGAGCAGGTTCCTGCCTTGCCAGCGTCTGAGCTCCCAGGCTGGGCTGGGAGTAAACCATTCATTGATCAGGTGACCCCCCCAGCACAATTTCTTCCAAGGATTTTTTTGGGTACCTTGGGTTGAGGTGGAAGAGGAAGTCTGGAGGCAGAGGGACCTTTCCAGTACTGAGCAAGTACCAAAGACTTTGCTTAAACCTAAAGTTCATTCAGAGGAAGGAGAACCGCTGTCGGTGGTTCTCATAGTTTTCTGTGCAGAATCTCCATTTTCCCCTTCTCAGGCTGTCTAAACATCCCACCACCGGAATAACCTTCCTCTGCTCAAGTTGCAACACTGGAGGAGGCGGGGCCGTAGGAAATGCTGCCGCTGGGGACAGGGAGGGCCCATAGGCGTCCGACCAGGAATTTGGTGCCACTGATCTGTGGGAGGTGACCAGATGCAGAAACACAAGTCATTTCCCCCCCGAAAGTAAGTTCCAGAAGTATCGAAGTCTGCCCACCCTTCCCCAGACCATGAGCTCACCTCACTTCAGGACTATGAGGGAGAGAAAAGCAGAGTGAGATTCCCTGAAATTATTTACGTAGTGGACTAAGGTTTTTTTTTTTCTTTTAACAAAATGAGTGTAAGAAATAAGAAATATCACATTTATTTTTCGCTGCTTTAAATAAAATCTAATCTGGCTAGACTGGAGGGACGTTCTATTGGTAATTACTGAAGGTCATGTGAGGGTCATGGAGGTCAGGCACAGGAAGCCCCTGGTCTCTGGTCACCTCTCCTGGTCTGCTAGCTTGAGGAGGTCACAGCCCATGGTCTCCAGCTGCGTTCAAGCAGATATACCCCTCAGAGGTTCTGCCACATCGCTGGGTGGTAGCTCAGGGCCTTTCTGAGTGTGGGGACACTGTGGAATCTTGTGGAAGTCTTCTAGCTTCTCTCAGCCCAGCACAGCTCCAGGCAGGCTGATTCCAGAGGACTGGGGCCCCCAAGCACAGTCCCACTTTACAGTGTGTAAAACATCCACTGTGCTTTATAGTTCCCTGTGTCTTCCACGCGGAGCGAGTGAGAGAGCACCCCAATGCCCCTGCCACTCGGGGAGGCCCCCAACATAGGGCACGGGAAAGACCTCAGAGAATGCCTTTCCTTTTCTTACAGTCTAGGTCTTCAAATCACAACAGTGTGTGCCCAGGTCAAAGGCAGACACTGCTCTGAAATGGGGGAAGGATTTGAGTGTTCCGAGCATCTGGGGTGGAGAAAAGACACATTAGCTCATTTGTCGAACACTTCCTCTTAGATAGCACCAGACAATAATTCTGTGCACACGAAATGCTACTTTCAGTAGTGCTAAGTGTCCATTTTTTTCCCTTTGTGTTCCAATTCATGGTTTCTGTTATTTGCTGTTCACAACAGGTACACATGGTAGCTGAGGAACATTTCGAAATATTAATTCAGGTTATTCTTACATGAGTGCACGTAGGCCCAGCCTCAGCGGAACAGGTGGTAGTGTAGACCCTCAGTGCTGGAAGCACATGGCTGACCGCGTAGGTTTAGATCCCGGCCCTACCAACCTGAGACATACCAGGCGTACACGTGTGCCCAAGACCCTATCTATTTAGAGGGCTGGGGGGGGAGGTATCATAGTGTGACAAAACCCTGTCAAGGGTGGCTGTCTCTCTCTCTCTTCCTCCCTCCCCCTGTGTGCGCATGCACATAGTCATGCTATTTCTCATGAAATAAATATGTTTTTTTAAAAATATGTGTATAAAAAGTAGAGATAATATGTTTGTAGTGAGATATTGATGCTCATTGAGAAGTATATAGACAATGACTGCTGGAATTTAAATAGTGCTGCTTTTTCTTTTTTAAGTTTTTGCTATAAAGTGCATGTACTCACGTGGGAGAGGCAGAGAGAGAATGAGAGAAGGAAAGTGAGAAATCACCCTTCAAGAAGGATGGCCACACTGCAGTTATTCTTCATTCTCTTCTCTGGATTTTGGGCACTAATGTCCATGTGCCTGGTGTGTTTTTCAAGGTGTTGGATCCAAACGAAGCAGTCAGTCAGGGATCCAGCTGCCTTAACTATCACGCCACCTGCTGGCCCTAAATATTGCATTTTTAAAATAAAAATGTATAATAGCACTTTATTTTTTAAAATGTATTTTAATAGCAAACTTACAGGAATAGCACAAAAGGCAGACAACATTAAAAACATGTACTTCCATGCAGGACAACTCAGAAAAGCATAGTGAGTGGATGGGATCCACTGTATGATAAAAATGCTACAAACACCATTTAGTTGCCTTCAATAAGAAATTTACTTGTTTTTTTTTCTTTAAAAATTATTTTATTCAACTTTATTTATTTATTTACTTTGATCATAGCAGGATAGAGTGAGAGAGAGAGTGAGAGAGAAAGTAAGAAAGCATGCCACCAAGTCTGGGACTAGAACCATGATCGGCCATAGGGGAGTCCAGTGCCCTTAACCACCACACCACCTACTGGCCCCCAAATTTACTTGTTTTTAAGAAATCCAAATGCAGGCATTGTCCAGAAAAATTTAACAGGTTTATTTATAATCGTTATAAAGTTGAATTGCTGAAACTTGTTCTCTGAAATATTTTGACTTGCATTAATGCTTTACATCCCCGCATTTATACTAAAATTCCACACACAAGTGAAAATGGAAAAACTGCCAATACTTGATTTCTGTCCCCTATTTTCCACTTGCAATCATATACTTAGGTACCTTTTGACCCCATGGGGAGAAGAAATCTAACGTTCGGAACTATCAATAACAGGAAGAAGAGAAAAAAAAATTTGGAGAATGAAATGTTTCCCATCAGAGTGGATTCTTAAGCACGTTCTCCACATATGTGGGGTGCTAGCTGGATGTCTTTTAGCATAACTGTTACACGTTTGGCGTGGATAGCACACAGGTTGGCATCTTTAAAAAGGCCAACCAAACAGGCCTCACTTGCCTCCTACAAAGCACCAGTAGCTGCGCTCTGCAATCGCAGATCTGTTTTGAAATCCTGAGCAATTTCTCGCATAAGACTCTGGAAAGGAAGTTTGCAAATCAGAAGTCCAGTGGACTTCTGATAATATCTAATTTCATGGAGTGCCACAGTACCTGACCTGTAACGATGAGGTTTCTTCACCCCTCCAGTAGAGGGCGCATTCTTCTGAGCGGCTTTTGTAGCCAGTTACTTCCTGGGTGCTTTACCACAGGTGGATTTGCGGACTGTCTGCTTTGCAGGAGCCATGGTAGAGAGACCTCCTCACTTACCCTCTTCTTCCGCTGGAGCTCAGCGAGCTAGAGGCAGCTCTGGCGTTGGAGAGGCTGTGAACACAATTCAATAGCATTTCATTTAAATGTCAAAATATTAAGTAAAATGTTCAGCTTTAAAAAATTTTTTTGATTTTTTTTGTTCTTATCACTTAAATTTTGTCTTTTAAATTTAATACATAATAGTGACTATTTTAGAGAAAAATAACTTTCTTGATGACATGGTATATTTTGATAGTTTAATTTTTAAATTTCGTGGTAATTTACATTTTTGATATTTATGAATATAATTGTATACACTTGGAATGCAATTACATTTAACTTTTTTAGATCCTCAAACATATGAGAACAAGTCAAGGTGAAGATAAAAATAGAAAATATGGAACTCAAAAAAGAAGGCTGAAAAAAAAACTAACAGTAATTTTATGTGTGTGTGTGTGTGTGTGTGTGTGTGTAAAAAAATCAGTGAACAACCAGAAGAAAACAAGGAAGTTGAAAGTAGTGAATATTGGGGACCAGCAGGTGGCATGGTGGTTAAGGTACTGAATACTCCCATATAGCTATCCACAGTTCAAGTCCCGGACCTGGTGGCTTGCTTTCACACTTTCCCTCTCTCTCTTTCTCTGTGTCTCTCTGTGTTCAAATTAAAATAAAATAAATGAATAAATAAAATTAAATAAATAATTCTTTAAAAAAAAAAAAGTAGTGAGGGACCAGTAGTTAGTCTAATGACTATGTCGCTGGACTCCCATGTAGCTGACCACGGTTCAAGTCCCAGACGCGGTGGCTTAAACTCACGTTGGGCATGTGTGGGTGCGTGCGTGCCCAAGATCCCGAGAGGAGAATGGAGGAGAAGGGATTGCGGTGTGGCCATCCACCTGGGGGGGGTGATTTCTCGCTTTCTGTCTCTCTGTCTCTGTCTTTCTGGTGAGCGCATGTGCCCTATAGCAAAAACCTCTCAAAAAAAAAAAAAAAAAAAAAAGTAGTGAATGTTTCTAATTGGTTTTACAGATAGATATTATTTAAAAAGTATTTGTGGGTTAGTCCTGCAACTTATTGGTTAAGGAACTGGATCCCATCCTGGCAGACCAAGTTTCAAATCCTGGCCCCAGCAGCTTGAAAAACACATATGTGTGTGCCCCAAATCTTAACAGGATGGAGAAACGGAGGAGAAGGGATTGTGGGGTGATCACACCTCTTTGGGGCGCTTTCTCTGTCAGTTTCTCTCTCCATCTCTGTCTCTGATAAGTGTATATGCCCTCTGGCAATTAAAACTAATAATGGTATTTTTGTTTGAAGAACTAAAAATAAAAACAAAAAAAACTCAAATTAAGCATTGATTGAAAGCAGCAGTGTTTGTGTAAAGGGCTAGTAGGTAAATATTTTCATCTTTACAGGCAAGTCTGTTCCCCCAGGTCTTCTAGCTATTTCAAGCATAAAGGAGAGGCCCAGGATAATACTGGGGTTGGCCTGTCTTGGACAGGAAAACTTTAGGAAATGCTAAAAGAGATCCCAGGATGCTGGCAGGATTCCTGTTTACAAATGTATCTTGCAACAGGGTCAGTTTAGAGACCTCAGTACCAATTTTTTGATATCCTATTTACTAGAAGAACAAAATCAAATGTGGCACATGCTATTGAGTGATCTTATTGTTGTTGCAGATTTTATTTATTTATTTATTATCATAATCTTGTTTATATTACATTGAATTGCATATAACTTTACAGTGTATTACATTGTTTTTTCAAAAGGGAATGCCATGCATGTTAGTCAATACCGAGACATTAAAATCCCCACTTACTCATCATTCAATATCTTTTCATTGTTTTCCTGATCATTATTATTATTATTCCAATAATTTTTTTAACCAGTCAATCACTATTTCTCATTTTGCTTGTAAAAAGACTTTACCATGGGACCAGCAGTTAGCATAATGGCTATGTTGCTGGACTCCCACGTAGTCAACCACGGTTCGAGTCCCAGACCCGGTGGCTTAAACTCACTCCGGGCGTGTGTGCGTGCGTGCCCAAGATCCTGAGAGGACAATGGAGGAGAAGGGATTGCAGCGTGGCCATCCCCCCTGGGGGGGTGATTTCTCGCTTTCTGTCTCTCTGTCTCTCTCTGTCTGTCTGGTGAGCGCAAGCGCCCTATAGCAAAAACCTCTCCAAAAAAAAAAAAAAAAGACTTTACCCATCATGAAATACTTCTCAGACCAATCCAATTGAGAATACTATACATGTTATCATTAACAGGCAACAAGCCATATTCATGTCCCATTGCTAATTATTTAGGTCTTTTATAACTTAATTGGATTCCCGTATCTTCTAAGAGATTCAGGCTATTTGACCAACCAAATCAAGTCTCTCTGTTGCAAATTCAGTGAGAAGAATTTCTGGTTCTTTTATTTTTTTAGGTTTTTCTTCTGTGGCCCAAACTATCACCTTCACAATTACAGAAGGAAGAACATGGAAGGAAAAAGAAAAATGCTTTCACAACTTCATAAGGGCTTCTCTAGCAGCACATTGTATCCACAGCCCATGGACACCAGCTCACAGAGGTACAAGTGAAACTAAAATGTTGGAATTATATGTTACTGTATGTTCAAAAATAGTGTTGTTATATCTCTAATAGCACAAGCCAGGTCTCTGCGGAAGTTATGGAATGGGAGAATGGGTGGTGTGTTTTCCCTTTTTCTTTTTGTAAATGCAGTGATAGGGTGGCCTAGGTTGGGAGGGGATGGAGAACCTCAGAGAGAAAAGGCAGACACTACCATCTCAGAAGTTTGCCTGCTGGTCTAGCAACTGGTTTCTTATTGGAGGCACAGTTGAGTTGTGCGCGAGGGACTTGGGGCACTATGAAGGATTCACTTTCTCACTGGATAATGCAGTTGTTTTCAATTATTGGGTTTTGGAAAGGTCATGACGTATTGTTCTATGTTTTTCTATGGAAAAATGCATCATGAATTCCGACGACCTGATAATATAAACATGACACTGAAGCAGCTGGGAAGTGGGAAGCAGAGCAGGAAGAGGTTCCAGAATGAGCTTTCCCAAGTTAGTGTACCCACTGCTGTGACAGGAGAAGCAGGTGCATGTGTGAGGGTGAGGGTTGGCTCCTGGCTCATAGGAGCCCGAGCTGCTTGTTCAACCTTCTTGTCCACAGGGACTGGGTTGGTGAGGCCCTGACGAGCAGAGGCAGGCAGGCGAGGCACCTGGAGTGCAAGTGTAAGGAGGCATTCACCACCGGGCAGGGCAAAGGCTAAGGCTGCAACCATGAGTCTCTGTAGCTTAGCAGGTGGGTGCCTCACCTGCCCGAAAGAGTATGGGTATCTGCTGCTGAGTGTTGCCATGTGAAATGGTGAGCCACATAACCAGCTCTTTTGGTTTTTAAACAACATGAATTTAGATTTGTGTTTGTGTGTGTACTAAACTCTCCCAGTTAAAAAATATATCACTAATGGGGGCAGGCCCTGTAGCATAGCAGTTAAGCGCAGTGCATTGGGAGCTGGATCCTCCACAGCTGACCACAGTTGAATGCTGGAGGTGAAAAACATGCTGGGTGCATGAAAAATACAACAAGCACATATGCATGTGTGCCCAAAATACTGGCAGGACTGAGAAATGGAGGGAAAAAAGACTGTGGCAAGATTATGTCCCGTGGCGGGGGAGGTGCTTTCTCTCTCTCTGTTTTTGGCAAGAGCATGTGTCCTCTAACAATTGAAAAAATTAAATTAAAAAATTACTAATGTGCTTCATTCATTTGAGACGCATAAGGCCAAATTAGAACCATTACTTTTTGCTTAAATATTTTCTTCCTCCTTCCCTCCATTCCTTCCTTCTGGCTTTCCTTCCTTCTTCATTTATTTATATCTTCCATGAGTGAGAGAGAGACAGAGAGAGAGAGAGATACACACACAGAGACAGCACCTACAAAAAAGTCTTTTTTTTTTTTTTTTTTGCAGTCTGAAAACAGCCACTGTTTATTTACTTACCAGGTTACAAAAATAATCATGGTGGATACCTTAGTTCATCCTTCTAATAAGTCTGTTGACCTAGTCTTCCCTGTTGCCAGCATCTCCACCTTCTACAAAATGGGTGGTCTTTTCTTCATTCCACCTCGTGGAGAAGATAATTTGAAGGGCCACAGAAAGTTATTTGCTTCTTTGAAACATTTTCCAACAGTATAGGTTTCATGAATCAGATCCTCCATGCAGATGATGCCAAATTTACCAAGAGATCAAGCAATCAAAGAGTTACCTGTCAGGAACCAGCAGTTAGCATAATGGCTATGTCGCTGGACTCCCACGTAGTCGACCACGGTTCGCGTCCCGGACCCGGTGGCTTAAAACTCATGCCAGGCGCGTGTGCGTGCGTGCCCAAGATCCCGAGAGGAGAATGGAGGAGAAGGGATTGCGGCATGACCATTCCCCCTGGGGGGTGATTTCTCGCTTTCTGTCTCTGTGTCTCTCTCTGTCTGTCTGGCGAGCGCACGCGCCCTATAGCGAAAAAAACCTCGCCAAAAAAAAAAAAAAAAAAAAGAGTTACCTGTCAAAGCAATTCATTCACTTCTTATTGATTTTGCAATAACCACGTTTGTAGATCAGTTCATTTACTGACTTCAGGTTTGGGTACCCCCATGCAATATATGGTTCCACAATTCTCAGCATGTTAATTGAGGTCTTGTTGAGCTTAACAAAGGTGCCATTGAAGATCTGGAGAAGACAAAGAAACTGTAACACCTTTCGAACCTTTGGGCTCACTCTATTGATACCTCTGATCCTGATGACAAATGCCTATTTGGGTTCTGCAGGTACATAGAAGTTGCCAGCTTTTCTTGCCATCCTGGCCATGCGAATCTCAGCTCTGTACATGTCTATATTCCTTATGATAGTGCTTAGCTTTTTCATAGATAAGCTTCCTCCTTGCCTTTTGAAACATCTTTTGAGCAAACTTCTTTCTCAGGAGCTTGATCTTCAGTTCTACAAAATTCCTTCGCTTTTCCTTAAGGGTTTCTGGCACAGCAGGAACCTTTTTCTTGGTGGCTTCCGCTGCAGCTGGAGCCTTTTTCTTGGTTTCTGCCATAGCAGGAACCTTCTTTTTCTTCTCTTGAATGCCCTCCATGTTTCCAGCAGGAAAAGAGCAAGAAAGTCTTGATACTATAATCTACCTCAAGCCTCCAGCCAGCCCCAAATCTAGGCACTCACATGCCCAGCATATTCAGGGAAGACCTCTGGACTTGAACTGAAACCCTTCCGTGCCAGCCAGCCTTGCAGAGCATCATGTTCTAACGCTATGCTGTCTGCCCCCCCCCCCCACCCCCAAGTACTCTTTGGAGTCCTTGGTTTAACATTTTCTTATCCGAGGCCAGCCCTACAGCCTTGTGATTAAAGGAGCTGGATTTCACATGGCCTGCCAAGTTTGAGTTCCAGTTCTGGTGGCTTATAAAACATATAGGTGTGTGTACATGCCCAAAATCCTGATGGGATGCAGAATTGGATGGAAAAAAAAGACTGTGGCATGAGCAGGCCCTGTGGGGTGTGCTTTTCCTCCACTACTTTCTCATGTGCACACACACGGTCTGGCAAAAAAAAAAAAAATGTGCAATTGGCTCTTTTTTTTTTAGAGATTATTATTATTTTTTGAGAGGTTTTTGCTATAGGGCGCGTGCACTCGCCAGACAGAGACAGAGAGACAGAAAGCGAGAAATCACCCCCCAGGGGGGATGGCCACGCAGCAATCCCTTCTCCTCCATTCTCCTCTCGGGATCTTGGGCACACGGAGTGTAAGCCACCGGGTCCGGGACTCGAACTGCAGTCGACTACATGGGAGTCCAGCAACATAGCCATTATGCTAACTGCTGGTCCCCTTTTTATAGATTATTACAAATGTTTTGTGAAACTCTTTTTTCACCTTTTTCCATCCTTTATTTACTTTTAACTTTTTTTAAAGTTTTTGCCATAAGGCATGTATGCTTACTGGAGAAAGACACAGACAGAGAGAGAGAAAGTGAGAAATCACCCCTTCCCTAGGGGGGATGACCACACCACAACCCCTTTGCCAGTCTCCTCTCAGGATTTTGGGCATGGACACACATGTGCCCAGTGTGATTTTCAAGCCATTGGGTCTGCGCCTCAAATTGTGGTTGGCCATGTGGGAGTCTAGTGCCTTAACCATCACACGTAACCTGCTGGCCCCTTGTCCATGTTTTTTTAAACCTACGTTTTTTTTTTTTGGAGAGATTTTTGCTATAGGGCGCGTGCGCTCGCCAGACAGAGAGAGACATTAGAGACAGAAAGCGAGAAATCACCCCCCAGAGGGGATGGTCACGCCGCAATCCCTTCTCCTCCATTCTCCTCTTGGGATCTTGGGCACGCACGCACACGCACCCGGCGTGAGTTTTAAGCCACCGGGTCCCGGACGCGAACTGCGGTTGACTACGTGGGAGTCCAGCGACATAGCCATTACGCTAACTGCTGGTTCCCTAAACCTACTTTTTAAAATATATTAATCACAATTTTTAAAAAATTCTTGTCGAACTCCAATATCTATACCATCTATGGGTCTATTTCTCTTGTCTCGTTTTTCTTTTTAACTTAGTTCTCTGTGACACAATCTGGCTCTTCACATTTTATTTATTTTTTTTTTGGTGTACGTGGGGATTTTTGCTACAAGGCATGTGTGTGCTTACCAGAGAGACAGAGAGAGCAAGAAATCATCCCTCAGGGGAGACGGCCATGCCACAATCAGTCCTCCTCCATTGTCCTCATGGGATTTTTGGGCACACACACACACACACACACACACACACGGCATAGTTTCAAGCTCCTGGGCCTGTGACTAGAACTATGGTCAACCATATGGGAATCCAGCACCTGCTGGCTCCCATGTTTACCAATTTTTAAACTTTTGTATAAAAGATTTCATGTCTTTAGTGAAGGTTCCACATGATGTTATCTTTCCTCTTCTCTCTATTAGGCACATGCTGGATTGCTAATCAGAAGCTGAGCTGAATCATGACTTTGATACACTTTTTACATGAGCTTTGGTAAAGCTTAGTCTATTTCCAGTTTATCCCTATTCCTAAGATAGGACTCGTAAAGATTTTCAATTGAGAACCTGGCGATGCTTATTTTCTTGGCCTTGAAAGAGTGTAAGAAAGACTGTTCTTCCTTTCAGGGTTTTTCTCCCATCTCACACAGATTCAAAATTTGGCACATTTCATGAGAGAGAGCCTGGTTGCCTATTTGAGTCCACTCTAGTCTTCAGTTGTGTCACATCAGCTTTCATTACTGCCATAATCTCTCTGTCCTCAAGGAGTATGTTTAGGGTCAAACCTTCTTTCCAGCAGCTCCCAGAATCAGGTAAAAAAGACCTGTAGAATCTCAGTGCCACTCCACTACCACCCCTAAGCATTCGTCTGCTGCTGTCTTGTTTTTAGTACATCTCTACCTGGCCATTTTGCTTCTTAAGCACCTCCAGACCATAGGATATTTCATATTCTCCCTTTTAAAATTTGCCACCTCTAGTCTTCCACACAGCCTCAAAATTCAGAAAATTGTGTGTGGGGGTGGTGGTGGTGGTGGTGGTGGGTAATGATTAGCCAAGTGTTTAAGACTCCTGAAATTTCTGCTTGGTGGAAACCAGCAGTTAGCGTAATGGCTATGTCGCTGGACTCCCATGTAGTCGACCGCGGTTCGCGTCCCGGACCCAGTGGCTTAAAACTCACGCCGGGCGCGTGTGCGTGCGTGCCCAAGATCCCGAGAGGAGAATGGAGGAGAAGGAATTACGGTGTGACCATCCCCCCCAGGGGGTGATTTCTCGCTTTCTGTCTCTCTGTCTGTCTGTCTGGTGAGCGCACGCGCCCTATAGCGAAAACCTCTCCAAAAAAAAAAAAAAAAAAAGAAAGAAATTTCTGCTTGGGTGTCTAGCCCCACAAGACCACTAAGAGTTTAGCTAATTTCGCTGTATACCCCACCCCCAACTCAAGCTGGTAGCCTCCGCTTCGCTATCAGGTGAGGCTAAGGTATCAAAATGACTCACACATGGCCTCCCTCCCTCTGTTCTTGGGCTCTATCTGTGTGAGGCAGCCCGCAGTTCTGCCAGCTGTTGGCTGAGTAAGAGCTGGCCCTTGTAGCCAATTTTCTCATGAAATCCCTGTATAATTCCCAAGGTCTAACTGGTGAGAGAAATATGAGGAAGCTTCTTTTCTGCTCCTAAGTCCAAGCCTCATTCTCTCATCCAATGTTTTACTTGTTTTTCTTTTGCTACAACTGGATTATTTACAAAGTGAGGACCGTCTTGCTGATCAGGACTCTGCAGAGTCATGAGGTGATGCAGGGCATCACATAGTGAGAGGGCAAAGGCAAGTGTGTCATGTGTGTCAGTGCTGGTCTCTCTCTCTCTCTTTTTTGAGAAATTTTTACTATAGGGCATGTGCACTCACCAGAGAGACAGAGAGACAGAGTGAGAAATCATGCTCCAGTGGGGACAACCACATCTAATCCTTTCTCCTCCATTCTCCTCTTGGGATTTTTGGCATGCACACACATGTGCCCGGTATGAGTTTTAAGCCACCAGGTCCGGGACTCAAACCATAGTTGACTATGTGAGAGTCCAGAGACAGAACCATCTGCCAGTCTGCCATCTGATGGTCCCAACCTCGCTCTTCCTATCAAGTCATTTATTCAGTCATGGGGGTCCCACCCTATGACCTTATCTAAACCTGATCATTCCCCAAATGCCCCAGCTACCAACACCATAACTAGATTAAGGTTTTGCCTGGTTAATATCATTACAATAGCCACCACATTTCAACAAATGAATTTTGGGGGCACACTTTCAAACTACAGCATTTAGTTTTACATGCAATATCGTAATCTCTATATTATTTCTTAATTGGCTCAAATTCCAAAGGTGCTATGGTTTGATGTTTACATCTTCTCAAAATTTACATGTTGAAATATAATCTCTAATGTGATAGAATTAAAAGGTGAGCCCTAGTGCCTTTATAAAAGAGGCAACCCTTTGTCCTAAGTCCAGCAAGATTGCAGGATACAAATCAATATACAAAAAAATCAATGATTTATTAAATAGTTGCCTTGAAACAT